>OU830603.1:13771309-14971309 GCA_917563855.2 Limnephilus lunatus
GAAACATACGAGAGTGGACCGGCATTAGAAGTGTGGAGGAGCTATTCCGGGCAGCGCAAGACAGAGAGACCTTTTCAAGAGTGATCGCCAACGTCGGGGGGGACCTGATAAGGCACATAAAGAAGAAGAAGTTACAAATCTATAATATATTATATTTTAGAATACTGCTATCAAAATAAAATATATGTTATTAAATTTACCTTTAAAATATATTACAAATTAATCTCAAATATTATTGTTTACCTTGGTTACTGGAGCCTTCACAAAAGAGATTTTTTATATCCTATTTATTTATCTAAATAACCTATGGTTTACTGGCAGTTTATTTATTACGTAATCTAATATACTTATTTTCAAATATTTATATTTTTTGATATTATTTTTATAATTTATAATTATTATTATTATTTTACGGTGCTCCAGATTTTATGTCCGGGTTGAATCTTTCCCAAATGAAAGACTAAACCCTTCCACACACTTTTCCACAAATGAATATCTAGTAAATTAACGCAATGTAAGTGCACTATATAAGAATAAAATAATACAAGAACAATACGTCAATCCACCAGAAACATAATGGGAAAATATTTCACCGACTCCAGATATTTTCATATCAGAGGGTTCGGCTCTGATGAAATCCTAACTGGTCCGATAAATCCTACTGATCCCTCAATATAAATATTTAAAAAATCTTTCGTAATCCTACATGTATTTAAAATGACCGACTTTTGCATTTTTATGTACAAATTTTTTGACAAATCTAATACGCCTAAATTTTGAATGAGAGAGCTAGGTATAATGCCAGTAGCCGAAATAACAAATGGTAATATTTTTATAGTCTGAGAATGCCAAATTCTTTTAATTTCATTTCCTAAATCTGTATATTTTCTTATTTTTTCAGAAACAGTTTTCTGAATATTACAAGAATTTGGAATAGCGACATCAATGATATAAGTTATTTTCTTAATTTTGTCATGTAAAACTATATCGGGTCTATTATGACTAATTGTTCTGTCTGTCAGAATAGTTTTATCATAATAAATTTTATAAAATTCATTTTCTAAAAATGAATTTGGTTCATATTCATAATATGGTACATTACGGCAGTCAATCAAGTTATGTTTAATTACCAAACTTTGGTGAATTATTTTTAAAACTTGATTGTGCCTAAATGTATACTCGGACGGCGCTAATACAGAACATCCCGATATAATATGTTCTATAGTTTCCGGAAAAGCCAAACATTTTCTACATAAATCATCAATTTGATTTGCATCTTTGATGATATGCTTCCTATAATTTTTAGTATTAATGACTCTATCTTGTATGGCAAGCATAAAGCCTTCTATTTCTGCGCTCAACTCTCCAATACTCAACCATTTGTTTGACGAAAATTTGTCAACATATGTTTGGTTGAGATAATTGAAGTGTTTTGCGTGAAGAATTTTATTTGACCAGGAATCTAATAATTCCTGGTTAGTATTTATAAGAATGCTGGCATTCTCGTCGTATAAATTTAATGGTGAAATATTTCTATCTGCCTTGCATATTATTTTGTGCATTTCTGAACTATCAGCTTTCCTATGGAAAAAATTTCTTAGTATTTCTACTTGATTATGTTTTAAAGATGTTATTTTGACTATACCTCTACCTCCTAAATTTCTGGGTAAATTAATACGTTCTATAGCTGAATTTGGATGATGGCAATGAAATTTAGTTAATGTAGTTCTAATTAATCGTTCTAAGCTATCTAAATCTGTATTAGACCATTTAATTATGCCAAATGAGTAAGTTAATAGAGGTATTGCCCAAGTATTTATCGCCTTTACTAAATTTTTAGCAGATAGATTGCATTTCAAAATTTTTCTGATCCTACTTTTAAATTTAATCCTAATATCATTTTTAATACTAGTATGATCTAATCTATTTGATTGCGGATATCCTAAATATTTATAAACCTCACCCCCTTTCATACTTTCAATTTTGAAATTTCTAAATATACCCTCGTCTCCATCTACAATTTTACCTTTCTCTATATGGATCGTTCTACATTTATCTAAACCAAAAGTCATTTTAATATCATCTGAAAAAATTTTAACTACTTTAATCATTTTCTCTAAATTTGGTTCAGAATTCGAATATAATTTTAAATCATCCATAAATAATAAATGAGAAATTATATTTCTCTCTCTAGTATTACCTTTAATTTTTATTCCAAACTTGCTTTTAATTAACATTTTAGATAGAGGATTTAATGCTAAGCAAAACCAAAGAGGACTCAATGAGTCTCCTTGAAAAATCCCTCTTTTTATTGAAATGCCCGGTACTATAATTTTCTTATCTTACAAATTCAAAAGCAAGTCGGTATTCCAAAATGCCATAATTTTTTCCAAAAAACTAATAATAATTGGGTTAATTTTGTATATATTTAAAACTTTTATCAGCCACGAGTGCGGGACACTATCATAAGCTTTTTGGTAATCTATATAACAAATATGTAAATTACGTTTTTGGGTTTGAATCTGTTTTAGAATTACAGAATCAATAACTAATTGTTCTTTACATCCCATATGTTTTCTGCGACAACCTTTTTGTTGTTCAGATAAAACATTTTTTTCATCTAAATGAGTGTATATTAAATCTGTCAAGCAAGAGGTTAAAATTTTATATATTGTCGGTAAACATGTAATGGGTCTATACTGAGAGGGATTATTAATATGTTCGCTTTTAGGCAACATATAAGTAATGCCCTTAGTTAGAAAATTTGGAAAATTTTGAGGTTCTCTGACAAATTTTGAAAGATTTTTTGCCAAAAGGGGATGTAAAGTAGTCAGACGTTTATACCAAAAATTATGTATCCAATCGCAACCCGTGGCTTTCCAATTATGAGTATTTTTTATAATTTTGGCTAACAATTCAACCGATATATCAGAAAAACTCATTTGTTCAATGTCTGAACAATTGAGTTCTTCATTTTTTATCCACGGACCTGACTCATTATGTTTTATGTTAATTTTTATTTTTTTTAATCCATGTTTATTATTATTATTATAATTATTATTATTATTTTGTTTATAATTATAATCCGTAGAACGATTATTGTAGGTACCACGATAAGAAGAGTTACGATTAGAATTGAAATTATTATTATTACTGCCCCGTGAATTGGTGAAATAATTTTTTTTATCATCAGAAAAAGAAGAAGAATTATTTTCTAACAAATTAGATGTTGAATAAGACTCCAGTTTATTTGTAGCTTCGGTAAGTTCTGAAAATGAGTTGAAATCTCTGGATGCAAGAAGGTTGATATAAATGGGTAGTAATGCCCTCATGCATAATTGTAAAAGTTCAGAGAGTGGTAATTTAGAATCAAGCATATTATTGTGCTTCTGCATTCTTAACGTAAATTCAAAGGCTGACATACCAGCTGGTTGTTTCATAGAGAAAAGTTGTGATTTTAATTCAATCTGTCTATTATTTGTTTCGAATTGTTTTATAAGTAATATAGATAATTCATTCCAAGTCAAATCAGGTGTATAAATTGATCTGAACCATAATAATGCCAATTCATCTAAAATTTCAGGAAAACATCTCACTAAATCGTCATGACGAACGTTCCTAATTCTACATTTCTCTTCTATTTCCAGTATAAAGTCTCTTACGCAACTATTACCATCAAATTTAATATTCCAATTATTAATGGTACTTGTGGATGAAGATGAAGAAGAGTTTGATTCATTATAAATAACTTTTGTATATTTAATGTAGTTTGAGCCAAATTCGTTGTCTTTATCTGGGTTAACACTTCCCTCATGATGCTCGATAGCTTCAGATATTTTAATATTTTTGTTATGCCTTCTGGCTTGAATCCGCATTTCTTCTAAAGTACCGTCTGGTGTTATATTCCTGGATAAAAGATCCGCAGAAAGTTCATCTTTCGATCTACCATTGATGTTGTCTATTGTAGTCGACATTTTGAAAAGTATAATTGTAAAATTCCAATAATTAAATGTAGAATGTCAATAAATTAGCTAGTAACGATAGCTACGAATATATTGCTTACCCGCAGAGCAATTATATAATTAACCGTATTTATAAGCACTTTATAGTATTTATTGTACACGACAATCTTAAAAACTTAAAGGTGTAATTACATTATGACAGTTGTTGTCAAAATGCAATGTTTGTTTACGATTGACATAGCCGTCTGTCAAATTGACACTTAGTATTCGTGTTGCCCGTAAGTCCGAATAACTTAACCCACAAACAAATTAAAATATATAATAATAATGTGTACAGCGTTATTATCAAGTTGGCTGCATTGTTGACAGATTGATAACTTCGCAATATTTACGTGTATACCGGAATGACATTTAAAGGTTATGTTTTATGTGAGATGCTTCGAAATAACAATAACAATTATTGATCGATTGCAAGACAAAACTATAGCAATTCCAACCCAAAACCTAGACAAATAAGATTTATACGAGCCCAGGACACAGTTGTAGGCGCCATGTTAGGGTCAAAGTCGCCCAAAATAGTCGGCATATTTATTAAAGGGATTTAATTATGGTGAGTGGTCGAAATGGCTTTGCCGGTTAGTACCGGACGCGCCAGGATCTGATCCCGAGGAATCCTCAGCCTCAGACCCGCCAAATCGACCAGCACAGCGGTAGAGCAGAGTTCCCCCTCCCAGAGCGGGGAATTATGTTCTAAGATGTCAGGCATAGGCAGGAATTACCAGGTTTTGTAAATAAAATAAGGTTAATTATAAATGGACTAACCATATAGGTTTATTTAATATATTGCATGTAATAGTACAGATAGGATAGAACTTACCCCCACAGACCATAACCGAAAACTAAAGCTAAAGTAAACTGACTATTAACGCGATCGTTTAGACGATGAGGGATCTTCCCGGTGACTACGGTTGGTGCAGCGGCCCACGTCCCACGGTGATGCGCGCTGACTATATTGGTGGCAGGAACCCTCTGGCATCTGCAGCATGAGCAAATACTCTGGCGCGAGCAAATAAGGCTACTCCACGTCCCACGGTGAAGTAAGCTGGCTATATTGGTGGCAGGAACCCTCTGGCATCTGCAGCATGAGCAAATAAGGCTACTCCACGTCCCACGGTGAAGTAAGCTGGCGCTGGTTGCAAATGATGAGTCACGCACGTGTATGGTGAATTGGTACACCAGGAGATTTCCTGGCGGAGATCGGGTAGAACATTATATTGGCCGGAAATCATACTAGCCCACGGTGTTTCTGGGACTAAAGGCAGGGGCGTTTACTGTCCAGATTGAACTTTCCTATTCCTAATCGAAATACAATTCGGCCATGTGTGAACACAACACTTTTTCCGGAGCGCGACTAGCGGGGTCGAAACCATAACGGGAACTCAAATAAACTTGTAACGGCACTATAATAACCACCCGAACTTTACGGGAACTTCTCGAATCTATGATTTGGCACCGATGCACTTCATATTCCCCGATTATCTCCAATCCCGACTCGACCCCCCTCGGGCGGAAGCCCGCCGGGAAGTGCCACCATCCCATTTCCGCTCCTCCCTGGTGTTGCCAGGATGAAAAACAATAGACAATGCTAAGGTGCCGCCTCATAGACTCCAGTACTAACTTAAAACGACAATTAACCTATGTTATATACATAACAAAACATAGAAAAAGAATAAAGATGTTACATCACATAAAATTAAGTGTTGCCATTAAGCAGTAATATCAATAACGTAAAATAACATGTTTATAATTTAAGTACTTACTTTTTATAAATTTTACTCACTTTTGTATCACAAACCATGCTACCTAAACCTAGCGTAGCCGCTAAACTACTTGAAAACTGGGATGTTTTTTTAAATTGACGCGAGCAGGCGGTATAAAGGGGCACAAACCATGTTACACAAACCTAGCGTAGCAGCTAAACTACTTGAAAACTGGGATGTTTTTTTAAATTGACGCGAGCAGGCGGTATAAAGGGGCACAAACCATGTTGGGTTAGGTTAGGTTAGATTAGGTTAGGTTAGGTTAGGTTAGGTTAGGTTAGGTTTTATATAATAACATTGATATTGGTGACCGGTCTAGGTAACAACTTTTTAAGACTACGAATTTTCATACTTTTGGTTTAAGAATACGGCCGTTGAGATAGTCATAATTCATCAGGTTAATGTGTTATGTGATGAATTATCATGTGAAGAATTATCGCGTCGGAAAGTTTTACGTTATTGATATAATTAGTTTCGATGATATTATTGTTTAATGGCCACACTCAAATTGTTGTTTTTCTATGGTTTTCATGTGTTAAAATGCTTTCAAGATGGCTGTTTTCGTTTTGTGTTTATTGAAAATTTAAAAGTCGTGTAATTCTGTTAATATTGCTTGCCGCCGCCTAATTCTTTCAGATTCGGATTCCCCGGCCCAAAGTTAGTATAAAAATAACTAGTTTGATTTTCTAGGAATCAGAATGCTTCCAAAATGGCAATTTTCCTATGTGTGTCAAAAAATTTTTTAAAGTCGTATAATTCAGTTAATATTGCTTGCCGCCGCCTAATTCTTTCAGATTCGTATTCCCCGGCCCATAGTTAGTATAAAAATAACTAGTTTGTATTTT
The DNA here is from genome assembly GCA_917563855.2 of Limnephilus lunatus. Taxonomy (NCBI): domain Eukaryota; kingdom Metazoa; phylum Arthropoda; class Insecta; order Trichoptera; family Limnephilidae; genus Limnephilus; species Limnephilus lunatus. The sequence goes on from OU830603.1 coordinate 13,777,937, forward strand.
TAGGAATTTGGCCACTAAACCGAATTTTTTCCGCTAAAAGAACTGAAGAAATATTGCGCAAGGAAAATCCAACACCAAACATGGAATCAAACAACGAGGGCTGTTCTTCGGAAACATCCATCCATCACGTTTCTGTGAGGTTACCAAGTTGTTGGAGAAGTAACATTAGTCTATGGTTCGCTCAAGCCGAGGCTCAGTTTACTAACTCCCGCATCAAGGAAGATTTCACTAAATACAACATCATAGTCGCCGCCTTGGACGCTGAAACATTACAATGCGTTAGCTACATAGTGATAAACCCGCCAGTGAAGGACAAATATTGCACACTCAAGGCATCGCTGATAGACAGACTTCAAGACTCCGAAGAGAAGCGTTTAACACGACTATTGACGGGATTACAATTAGAAGACCGAAAACCCACAGGACTTCTACGACACATGCTGGAGTTAGCTGGACCCGCATTAGCGGAGAGCGCCATCGTAAAAACATTATGGCTCCAACGGCTTCCTCAGCATGTCCAAGCCATACTTTCAGCACTTCCAGACAATAACCTAAACCAACTAGCACTAGCTGCCGATAAGATAGTTGATGTGTACCAGGCAACAGAATGTGGCGCGGTAGACCACGACACCAAACCCGGAACTTCAAGATCCGAACGTAATGATACGTCAATGCAAAGCCTTTTAGAGCAGGTCGCAGCTCTTACCCACGAGGTGAAACTTTTGAAGATGTCGCAGGTCCATAATCGTGACCGCCCATCTACCTACAGCGAGCACAGAAGCCAGAGTCCACGTCGCAATAATAGTCGTCAGAATAACTATCAGAATCCCGCTGGAAGACCACGTTCCAGGTCCCGCGGTAGATCGCCCAACAAAGCACCGAATGGGTACTGCAAATTACATGCCAAGTTCGGTGAAAATGCCTACCGATGCCAACAACCGTGTACCTTCCGCTCGAAGAGGTCGGGAAACGACGGAGGAATTCCACAGTAGAGACATGTGAAATTCCTACTCAGACTCGTCGTCTCTTCCTTTATGACCAAGAAACAAGCCAAAAGTTTTAAGTAGACACAGGCGCAGACATTTCTGTGATCCCGAAGACATCGAAAATAGCGAAGAATTACATAACTTCCGACAAGTGCCCCACAACTTTATACGGAGCTAATGGGAATTCCATCCGAACCTACGGCACAAGGACGATTGAACTTAAGTTCGGCCTCCGGAGAACAATGAAATGGCGTTTCATAGTGGCTGATGTGAATAGAGCCATACTTGGTGCTGATTTTCTCCATCATTTTAACTTGTCGGTCAACCTAAAAAAGGGTACACTTACAGACCAGTCTACAGGCTTACGGATTCGAGGCGCAACATCCAATGGACCCTCATCCGGTATCTCCAGTATTTCCTCATCACAAAAATACAGGGAGATTTTAAATAAATATCCAGGCCTGACGCGACCGAATATGCAAGCTCTAAATAACAAGAAACATACAGTGACGCACTGCATAGAGACCAAGGGTCCACCTGTAACTGAACGAGCTCGCAGACTCGCACCAAAACTGTTAGAAGCAGCCAAAAAGGAGTTTAATTACCTTATGGAGCAAGGCATTTGCAGGCCGTCCAAGAGTAACTGGGCGAGCCCTTTACACATGGTGAAGAAGCCTAATGGTGAATGGCGACCGTGCGGTGATTATCGTCGTCTCAACGCCAAAACGATTCCCGACAAATACCCCATTCCGCAGCTCCAGGACTTCTCACATAAACTCGCAAAAGCAAAAATCTTCACAACAATAGATATGCTGAGGGCATACTACCAGATCCCTATGGAACCAGAAGATATACCCAAAACGGCTATTATAACACCATTTGGCCTTTTTGAATTTACGACTATGCAATTTGGATTATCCAACGCTGCCCAAAGCTTCCAGCGTTTCATGCATGCCGTAACCAGAGATCTGGATTTTTGCTTTGTTTATCTTGATGATATCCTTATAGCCTCCAGCAATGAAGAGGAGCATAAAAAACATTTGGATATTCTATTTAAAAGATTAGCAGATAATGGATTGGTAATTAACATTAAAAATGTCAATTTGGACTCCCGACTGTTAATTTTCTAGGTCATACCATTTCACCGGAAGGGATGACTCCAATTAAAGAGAAAGTGAAAACTATTATTGATTTTCCTCTCCCCAAAACAGCCAAAGGATTAAGACGTTTTTTGGGAATGCTCAATTATTATAGAAGATTTTTACCCAACACTATCAGCGCCCAAACAACACTTTTTGATTGCATTTCTGGATATAAAAAGAATGACAAACGTATCCTTACTTGGACCCCGGAATTAACGGAGGATTTTAACCAATGCAAGCGACACCTCGCTTCTGCCGCATTGTTAGCACACCCAGACCCAAACGCTGAATTAGCAGTTATGGTGGACGCATCCAACCTGGCTATGGGAGCATCATTGCAACAAAATAAAGGTACAGCATGGCAACCTTTAGGATTTTTTTCAAGAAAATTTACCCCGGCACAGCGTAAATACAGTACGTTTGACCGTGAATTAACCGGTGTTTACGAGGCAGTAAAGTATTTTAGGAGCAACTTAGAAGGTCGAAATTTTACTATTTACACGGACCACAAGCCCATCACTTTCGCTTTCAACAAGAAACGAGCCTCAAGTTCTCCTCGTCAAGAGAGACAACTAGATTATATATCTCAATTTACCACCAACATCAAACATATTTCCGGACACCAGAATACAGTTGCAGATACTCTTTCTCGCATTGAAGAGATAAATAGCCCTTCTGCAATTGACTATGAGAGAATGAGACAAGAGCAGAGTCACGACGACGAAATTACTAAGGCACTTGAGGACTCCTCTCTCTCTCTACGTCAAATGGTGATTCCTGGAACTAATTCTTCATTGTGGTGTGATATCTCTACCGGTCATGTAAGACCCTTCGTACCATCTAATATGAGAAAAGAGGTCATAGAAAATGTGCATAATGTTTGTCATCCAGGCATTAATGGGACTGTCAACAGTATTAAATTGAGATTTGTTTGGCCCAACATGGCGAAGGATATAAAGTTCTTTGTCAAACATTGCATAAATTGTCAAAAGGCCAAAATCTCCAGACATACAGTCGCGCCAAGAGCCACGTATGTTCTGCCTGAAGACCGTTTCCGGAACGTCCACATCGACTTGGTTGGACCCCTGCCCGCTTGTAGTGATTATCAATATCTGCTCACCATGATTGACAGATTCACTCGCTGGCCCGAAGCAGTCCCCTTAAAGAATATGTCAGCAGACACAGTCGCCACAGCACTGACAACTCACTGGATTTCGAGGCATGGTGTCCCCGAAACTATTACGACAGACCAGGGACGTCAGTTTGAGTCATGTCTTTTCAAGAAACTCACAGAAAAATTCGGAATCAAGCATACGCGGACAACCGCCTACCACCCTCAAGCTAATGGCATGATAGAAAGGTGGCATAGAACCCTCAAGTCGGCACTTATGGCTAACGGCGACCCGAACTGGTTGGAGACTCTCCCTATTATACTACTTGGATTGAGGTCAACAGTTCGTGATGATTTAAAATGCTCGCCTGCTGAACTTACCTATGGTAGAACGCTGAGGTTACCATGTGATTTCTTCACTCCTACGCCTCGCGAAGAGCCAGATACTTACGTCGGTCGACTACAAAGAAGATTTGAAAATATAAAATCTACTCCTGCCAGTAATCACGGTTCAGGAAAGTTTTTTATACATAAGGATTTACCTTCTTCTACTCACGTTTTTCTGAGAACTGATTCCGCACGAAAATCGCTGCAACTCCCTTACGATGGACCTTACAAAGTGGAAGAACGTAACGAAAAGACATATGTCATTATCATCAATGGAAAACCAAAGCGCGTCTCTATTGATCGCTTGAAACCAGCCTTCGTTCCTTCCGAAGAGAAGTTGACTATCGAAGAACCTGTCGCAGAACAGACCCCGGACAAAATTACTACTACAAGGTTCGGTAGAAGAGTGCATTTTCCAGACAGGTACCAGGCCCTTTAGAAAAAAGGCTTAAAGAGACATAGTTTTTCCATATAATTTTTTTCCGATATAAAATCACTATGTATATACTCCCAAATTCGATTCACAGATATATATCTCATTAGTAAATCCACATTATTGACATAAATTTTGGTAGTATTTTTTTAAAAGATTACTGTAACTACAAATAACTAGAGACATCAACTTTTGATAGAAGTTGGAACTCTGAGTTTATTTAACTATGTTATTTTTTTACATATTTGATAACCTTGTCTTAAGGAAGGGTTATTTTTAAATCTCCATGTTCATAGAACATGATTTCACTATATAATGAAAATAATTAGAGACTACAATTTTTGATAGAAATTGAACTCTAGGTTTGTTTAACCATTGTCATAATTGATATATTAAATAATCCTGTCTTAAGGAAGGGTTGTTTTTAAAAAATCTCATGTTCATAGAACATGATGTCAACATGTATATTTATACATAACAAAATACCATGTAATATGTTTCGTTTCGTTTTTTCCACGCTTTTTTAAGTGCATGATGTACTTTTCCATACACTTACAAAAGTGTGATGAGTGTTTTCCATGTTTTTGTAGGTATGTGATGTATCATTCCACAATACCTGGGAAAACATGATGTAGTTTTGCCATACGTTTTCAGTATGAAAATTCAAATAGGTGTAGAAGGTACAATGAACTGCCTTCTCCATTTCCTTATTATATTACCATATTTTGATAGGTGTGTGATGACTGCTTACCTTGCCCACACCTGTCAAAACGTGAAGCATATTGTTATCATGTATTTATGGGTAAATTTGGTACTGCTCTTTCCGTACTTATAAATGTATAACGTAGACCACCCATGTACACCTGTTAAAGCATTAAAAAAAAAATATTTTTTTCATCTATTTTTATAAAAATGTCAAAACATGAAAAATCTTTTCAATTTTTTTTAAAATGTAAATAGGAAAAATCTTTTCAACTATTATCATAAGATGATATACCATGTTATAACATGAAGTAACTTTCCAAGATTTTTCTTGAGGTGTATTCTTTATTCCATGCTAATGAATGCATGAAGTATGTAACGTTAGATGAACATAAATAATATGATCTAAAAATAATACAAACTATTGTATTCTTTATTCCATGCTGATAAAAGCATGATGTATATAATATTAGATGTATGATTTGAAAATAATACAAGCTATATTGTATTCGTTTTCCCATGCTAATAATGGCATGATGTAACTTTAGATGCACTTAAATGCAGGACCTAATTATAATACCAACTATTGCCTGTAGTATTCCATACTAGTTAATGTATGATGTATGTATATAATTTTAGTTACACATAAATTTTGATCTGTATAGGTTACAACTTTTCATTATGATATTCCACGATCTACGGGACATATGTCTAAACACATTTCTTAATATAGTTCACCTTATTTTTATATACGTTTAATATTTTTATATATTTATATACGTTTCCTGATGTTCTATACATAAAAAATGAACTTTATTAATTTTAAGTACTCAAGTATGTATATGATACATTCTACTTATGAAGTGAATATCATACCTCATATAGATATGACGCGGTTATAGATATGATAGGACTTTCCTTATCTCTACGAAGTGTGATACCCATTACGTATTTTCTTTCTTGACTTATAAGTTGTGTGAAGTTTTCACATATTTATTTTTTATTTCTGGTTACATGTTTATAATGTAGACACTTGTCACTCATCTTAAATAGATTTGAAGTAATCTTGACTTATAAGTTGTGTAAAATTTTCACTTATTAATTTTTATCCCTAGTTGTATGATTATAATGAAGACACACGTCACTCATCTTTAATAGATTTGAAGTAATTTAACTTAGCCAACGGGTTACATTTTTGTATAGCACGACGTGGTTTCCCCTTTCCGTAGCTTATGAGACTTATAAAAATTAATTAATTAATTAATAATTTAATTAACACTTATCACTTTTACAGTAAGTGTTTATTACACTCAAACTAGGTTGCTTTAGTCAGCATTGTTTGTCAAGCCCACTTAATTATTTTTTTAGAAACATAGTTAAAGTTTATTACTTTTGGTTTTTCTCGATCTTACAACAAACTGGTTGATCCAGTATTCCAATTTGTCCGACTGTGTTAATTTAAAATAATCAAATGGGCATCGAACACTATATATGTAATTTTTGTTTAATTTTAAGTTTTTTACATATGTGCGTTTGTCGCATAAAATGCTGGGGAGGAGGTATGTAGGCACCGCGATTATTATTATATTTTGAGCAAAATGTCATCTTGACTCTAGCAACACTTGCCTGCGCAGCAAAATGCGCAGATGACAGAACTGAGCTCGCGAGTGGAAAAAACTTCCAGAGCATTCCGTCTTGAGCGCTTCTCCTGTCAGCAAGCTATTTTTAATTACGCAAATTATTGTCGCGGATAGAATCCTTGTAATATCTCACTTCTGGTGTCAAATAAAATATAACTCTACCGAGCAATCAGTGTTATGATTTATAAACTAAATTCCGTGACCATTTATTTAGAGAACCCGGATATCTCTGATGAGGTAAGCAGAGATACCTAGCATCTACTAAAAATTTCTAAAACCGTGGATATCAAAAGGACTTGTAACAAGTTTCAGTAAAAGAGACACACTTCACAAACAATGTAAATCAAACCCATGTGATATCTATCTCATAAATTTCTATAAACGATATCGAAACTTCTGCACACGGCTTGCACGTATATCGAAAGAAATGTATTATAAAAATAAATTAGTTAAATGCAACAAGGACCCCAAAAAATATGGCAAATTCTAAAAGAAATATTCCACACAACTACAAAGAAAAGCGAAGCCATAACTGCGATTAAAATAGGTAACGAAATTATTAAAACATCAGATCAACCACAGAAAGTATGTAATTATGTTAATAATTATTTCGCGAATGTAGGCAAGGTTTTAGCAAGTAAAATCACGACAAAAGTCGATACCCCTGAATCCGCAAACCACCATACACACACCCGAATTTCTCCATTTAAAATACCATACATTACCCAAAAAGAAACACTTAAACTTATAAATGACCTAAAAAATACAAACTCACAAGGCAGTGACAGAATATCACCGATAACACTAAAAATATTAAACTCCGCACTTCATATCCCGCTAACTATACTGATAAATCGGTCCATTAAAGAAGGCATTTTCCCAACAATTTTAAAAACGGGCAAAGTGATTCCAATCCACAAAAATGGAAACAAGGTAGAAGTAAATAACTACAGACCAATTACAATACTGAACACACTTTCTAAAATTCTCGAGAAACATATCAAAAACAATTTGTTAACTTTTCTCAACAAAAATAATATACTATCACCCAATCAATTTGGATTCAGGGAAAATATGAGTACCTACCTCACATGCAATAGCCTCAGTAACAGATTTCCTCAAAACAAATATAGATCAGGGCAAAAAATGCATTGGAATATTCCTAGATCTGGCTAAAGCGTTTGACACAATTCACCATCAAAACCTATTCAATAAACTTAAAACATCGGAATCAAGGGAACAGAACTCAAATTAATCGAAAGCTATATGGGAAATTGAACACAGTATACCTAAATAGAAAACACATGTAGTGACAAGGAACAAGTAACCTACGGAGTACCCCAAGGCAGCGTTCTTGGTCCAATCCTATTCCTTATATATATTAATGACCTGTGTCACCTCCAAATAGACGGGGAAATTATAAGTTTCGCTGATGACACTGTGTTACTCTTTAAGGCAAATGACTGGAAAACACTTACCACAAAAGCAGAACTTGGTTTAAATATTACTAAAAAATGGCTCGACTCTAACATATTAACTTTAAATATAGATAAAACGAAATTCATAACTTTTAGCATAAACTCAAGAGGCCAACCATCCAATAACATCCATCTTAAAATACATTCTTGTCAATCAACACACACCCTATGCGATTGTCCCCCAATTACACAAACGGAAAATATTAAATATCTGGGCATATACTTCGACCGTTATATAAAATGGGATAGACATATAGATTCAGTAATAGGAAAAATAAACAAGTTGATTTACTTCTTTAAAAACGTGAGAAATATTCTTAACATATATGATATAAAAATATATACCTCGCACTAGCACAATCCTTAATGGAATACGGCATTATTGCTTGGGGCTGTGCCAGTAAAAAATACATTAATACACTGTTTAAAGCTCAGAAAATCCTAATAAAAGTAATACTTAAATTACCAATACTAACACCCACTTCAATCATATTCGAAAAATTCCCAGTGCTGAAAATTCAAAAATTATATTCCAAACAAATACTAACTTTCCTCTACAAGAACTTAAACACATTTAATACTTCACAAAATTCTCGCAATACATGCACACCAACTACAAATACCAAAAACAAACACATCCTTTGGACAAAAACACTACAGATACCAGGCTATTAAACTATACAATTTACTTCCAACACAATATAAAACAACTAATATTATTGAATACAAAAAAAACATTTGGAACTGGCTACAATCCTTTTAACTTTTAATTTATAATTTTGTCGTATAGAAGTCGATTTTATATTTTAATTTTATTGTTTCTGTATAATTTGATTTTTTATTGGTTCTTCTTTATATTAACTTAGACTACTGTTTGTTTTTGTTTTACTACTTACATTTTATAATTTATAATTTACAACTGTAAAATGTCCTTTACTACTTACATTTTATAATTTACTGTAATTTACTATGTACTTACATTTTATAATTTTCAACTGAAAAATGTCCTCTACAATACAGGTGAACTCCTAGTGTGGAAGACAATATACTATACCTTTATAATGTAAATATACTAAGAATAAGAATAAATAAGAATAAATAAATAAAAATAAATTAGGGTACACACGAACGTTAGGTGTCTAGGGTTAATTCGACCCCTCTAAACATATCAAACACTGACCAGTATCTCATCCCGGAATGTAAACATCATACAGTCATTCTCTATGATATAAACATAGCTATGGAAACCCCTATAGTGAACAATAAACGGAAAATCAGTCTCTTTAGGAAAGCTAATTTTGAAACAAAAAATAACATCCTCGGTAGTATTGATTGGGACGCTAATTCTTAAATTTATCAACTATTCAATGTCAATGTTTATTCAACTGTCAATGGCATTTGACCGTTTTTATGCTATATTATATGAAATCATTCGTTTGAACGTCCCACCAAAGGATATTCATATTAATAAACCTTATCCCTATTTGTTCAGTCCAGCTCTGATAAAACTGACTAGGTAAAGAAAAATCTAAAGTGTTCAAAACATGGAAAAATTGGTCCAATCCTTTAGATTACCATGAATTCTGTATCCTTCGATCAAGGCAGAAGAAAATGTCTAGGGATTGTCTTAAACAATTTATAAAAAAACGCTGAACTTAATATATCCCGTGACCCCAAAAAATTCTGGTCTTATGTTAACCTTTAACTATGGACGTCGGGTCTCAGAGGCCCAACCCCTTCTTCAATTTGTCGGAATAAACACCTTCCCCGCGCGTGCCATCCCCGCGCCTGCCATCCCCGCGCCTGCCATCCCCGCGCGTCTCAGTAGCTTCAGTTTTAGTTGTGTTATGACCAAGGAGGGAGAAGGTCGCGTCGTCCGGCACTTATTACGTGAGTAATAATCATTTAAAATTTGATCAGGGCCTGGGAGACCCGTTGACTATAATTTCCATACAAATATACTCGGGCCTATGTGACCCGTCTACTATAATTTTCTTACATTTTAGTATTATAATATTTTTTAATTTGTTCTAGATTTAAAAACAAAATGGCGGACAGTAGTGAAATAATTCTCTTCTATAATTCTACAAAAGGAGGAGTGGACGAAACCGACAAAAAGTGTGCCATTTATTCTAGTAGCCGCCGAACAAGACGTTGGCCCATGGTGGTATTTTTCAGGGTGCTGGATTTAAGTGGAGTAAATGCTTACGTCTTGTTCAATCAGGAACAGGAAAATAAAATAGAAAGAGGTGATTTTTTGAAAACTTTAGCGCGGTCTCTAGTCCTGCCACATGCTCAAAGACGAGTTTTATGCACAAAGTTGCATTGAGAATTGAGGTTGACAATTACTCGAATATTAGGTGCAGATGCAGATCTAGCGGCAATACAGGCTGAAGAAGTTGGTCATAAAAATCGTAAAAGATGTAGATTTTGCCCATCAAAGCTTTCTAGAAAGACAACCCATGCCTGTATTAACTGCAAGAAGCCAGTTTGTCTTCAGTGTTCCAAGCCTCTATGTTCTGAGTGCCAGTAATTTTACATAAGTTTGATCCTTGTGAGAATTTTTATTTTATTTTTTTCAGAAGTTTTTTTTATGACTTTTTGTTACTGTTTCTTTTATTAGCTAGGAAAAATTATTGGTTTTGATTTTTGTAATACCTACTATAATTAAGGAGCCTTAATATGATCTGAAGTCAATTAAGACTGAAAAATGACTAGGTTTGTTAAATTTGAGATAATTATTAAAATATGAATAAAAGTTAATTATTTTTATTACTCGATCTTTTATTTATAAATACTTTATACATATAAACTCCTTGCTAAAGTCTGATTAGTCCAGGTTTGAAAATTAGAAGAATTTTATGAAGGGGTCTGTGTGACCCGACGTCCATGGGAGTGTGATTTTTTTTTCACGTTCATAGTTAAGGGTTAAAGGAAAAATAAATACCTAATTCTAGTTTACCTCGTGTTATGCAATTGGGCGACGTTACTGCTGTGAATCCTTTTGCAATATGCAATCTGTTCCACCTTTGATTATAACACTACCTCCTATGTACACTCTACCAACCGATACGGTATATTCGGTAGATACCGAAGAGATGATAACTTGATTGTTTATATGATGATTTTTGAGATAAAGATAGATATCTCAAAAAAATATAGAAAAAATTGCCCTCCCTGCTGTCGTTCTAAAACCCCAGATAATCAAATTGTTTAATAAAGTTAACTATGATGTAGTCAATGATGCTCTCAGAAATAGTGATTGGTCTTCTGTACTGAATGCACAAGACGTTGACACTGCGGTACACCATTTTTATAGAATCATTGGTGCCATAATAGATGACATGGTTCCAAAAAAAGTAACCAGATCAACTAAATTTCCATCATGGTACTCAGCAGCTTTAATTAATATAACGACAGAAAAATTGACCTTGCAACCGACAGCGAAAAATCGATGTTGTAAGTTCAGTGTAAACTTGCAAAAAGAATTTCTTTTTTGGCAAAAGTGTTTACCTTCATTTCTGAATGTAGTTTTAATTCGCCGCATGCAGATTTAATTTAAACCAGTTTTGTGTTCAGAATGTAAAATTCCAGTTGGATTCGTCTGCAGACATATCTCAAAGGAAAATATTCTCCTATTCGAAGTGCATTGGAGTCATTGGAGGGGAACCCACCACTTACCAGTAGGAAAATATTCTCTTTTTCGAAGTGCATTTATAAAATTCTAGTTGCAAACTATGTGTGTGCTGCCAGAATCAAAGAAAAAACATTTTTTGTTCTAAGTGTAATTTTAATTGGCCGCATACAGATTTAATTTCAACCACTTTTGTGTTCAGAATGTATTTTTTTCTTCTGCTGACATTTTTCGAAGTAAAATATTCTCTTATTCGAAGTGCAGTGATAAAATTGTATTTGCAGACTATGTATGTATGTGCTTCCAGAATCAAAGAGAAACCATTTTAATGTTCCTTGTGTAGTTTTAATTCGCCGTATACATATTAAATTTAAACCACTTTTGTGTTCAGAATGTAAAGTTTCTGCTGTGGATTCATCTGCTGACATATTTCGAAGGAAAACATTTTCTCTTTCAAAGTGCAGTTCCGAAATAATTAATTCGCCGCATACCAATTTAATTTAAAGAAGTGTTGGGTTCAGAATATAACAAGCAATTAAATAATAAGTTGCATATTCATTATATTACAAGAAGCGTATTTGATTGTTGATTGATTGGGGAGGGGGAGTGGTAGCGCGGGAGAGGGTGAGGGACTAGTGGAAGGGGGGGGGGGGGGGCGAATATACGAGCGAAGCCGGGGGTAAAAGCTAATTCAAAATAATGTTAAACATATATGGTGTTATGTAAAGACACAAAGAAAATCTCCCACTATACCTGAACACATGACATATCATTCCACAACGGCACACGACAGCAAAGAAGTTACAAACCATTTTGCTGATTACTTCTCAACAGTCTTTACAAATGAAATTCCAACTCCTGATGCTAATACGGTAGATACTCTTAACAACACATTAATATCTTCAATCAAAAGAAATGTAGAAATCACCTTAAAATATCTCTCAAGCATAGATATTAACAAAGGACCAGGAATAGACAGGCTGCCCGGGATTTTTATACGCAACTGCAGTAAATACATCTGTGTTCCGGTTTGCGCCATCTATAAAAAATCACTGACAGAAGGATCGTTTCCTCTCAAATAGAAATCAGCCGTTATCACACCAATCTTTAAGACAGGCGATAAGCATGACGTTAAGAACTACCGTCGAATTTCCCAACTTCCTATTCTAAGTAAAGTTCTTGAAAAAATTGTTTTTGATCAATTGTACTCTACTATTTCGACAATCATTACGCCGAATCAGCACGGATTTATGAAAGGTAGGTCTACAACATCCAACCTCGCCCTTTTCATTAACTTCTTGCATAGCAAGATGAAAATAAGGAGCAGATCGATACTATTTATACAGACTTCTCTAAAGCCTTTGACCGTGTAATTCACTCGATTTTTTTGAAAAAACTCATCCTCTATGGCGACCTGTTTTCTGTTTAGATGGATTAAGTCTTACATTAGTAATCGCAATCAGGTAATATAAATCAACGGCGTCTTCTCAAAGTCTATAGAGGTAATATCTGGTGTCCCGCAAGGTTCCCACCTAGGTCCGCGTACTGTTAACCCTTCAGCAACATAATCAGATATACACGTTAATATGCCGACATCAGTTAAGTACAATAAGCGTGTTTCCACGTCAACGCGTATGTTTATACAGAAATCGTCATAACTCCGTTATTTTTCTAGTGACATCCCTAAAACAAAAAGGAGAAGCTCCATAATAAATCAAGCTACCCATCACTATTCAAGATGTCCATAGAAATAGATAAAAAAAATCTATTCTGTCAGATACGACAGATACATGACAGACCGCCAAATTGCCTATCTACTGTTCGACATCGTTATTTTTTTTATTAAATATTCTTGCATGAAATGATAAAAAAACGAGTTAACCAAATTGTTTATTATACATTTATAAGATAGAATAAATATTGTCTTTTATATAATCCGTGATTTTAGTACCGTTTTCACATAAAAACATCACGTGAGTCATTTTTTCATTTTTTTTATGTTTGCATTCTAAATTTTAATGTTTACAAATGTTAATATTTATTTGTAACATAACAATTTGAAAGCTTATTTCATATCCTTTCAAAAACAGTTTTAAGTATTCGGCTAAGTTCGGAAATGTTTCATTTATAGAGCTTTAATTGTGAAGCGGAAATAAAATAAAGTTTTCGTAAATCTGACATGTCGTTTAAGACGTAAAAAGTGCATATTCGCGATGTATCGGAGTGGTTAAATGAGATTGGATCATGCTTTCAAAATTACAAATATTTGCTTTACGCTGATGACATGAAAATATTCAAAGTGGTGCACTCTCTCTCTGACTGTGAAGCGTTACAAAGTGACCTAGATAGGCTTTGCAAGTATTGCAAAGTTAACTGTTTAGATATCAATATTTCCAAATGTCACACTATGACATTCACCAGAAATAAACATATAGGTAATTGAGTACTGTTATTCACTCCACAATGAACCTGTCATCTCTAAAAAGGAATGTAAAGATCTTTGCATTAACCTTGATAGCAAACTTATATTTAATAAGCACATCGACTCAACCGTTAACAGGTCATATAAAATGCTTGTTTTTGTTCTTCATGTCAGTAAAGTATTCAGTAACCCGCATACAGTAGTAATGTTATATTTTGCATTAGTCAAAAGTACATTGGAATATGCCTCACCAATTTGGAACCCGCAGTACAAACTGTATATTGATAGCATAGAGAAAACATTCAACACAAATTTATAAAATATCTTGCTGTGGGGAACGGTGAACGCATCCACCTTAAAGTATATGTTTGTGTACTGGTCACACTAGACACAACACAAGAGGTCGGACCGGCGCTCTCAGCCGTGATTTTAGCATTCTGAAATCCGCCACCGTCTGATAGACATTTTGTTGTGATAAGTTCTCAGTTCCCCACATAGAGCCGTACTATGTAATTACTATGTAAATGGTTGTAATCCGATGTTTAAATAAATAACCTTCTGATCGATTCAGTGTGTTAAATAATTGGAGTCAGAACATGTGGGTGACAGTGGATACCCACCATCGCGCTGGTAAGTCGCCGAGGGTATTCACGCACTCAATTTACCCACATCTAAAAATGGTGACACCCGACATTTCACGCGAATTAAATTGCATTTATCCTATTTTATTAAGATCACTCTAGCTATAAAAAATCAGACGTTGGCGAATTTCAGGATCCTGAGGCTTTTCACGTGAGTTATACTTTTCTTTTTTAACTATAAAAATACTCTTGCATGTAAATTTTAAATATCTACCTACCTCAGTAAAATTTTTAAGATATGAAGTACATAGTGCTTCCTGGAATTGTTTCGACAATATCCAGATCAAAAGGAATTCAATGACATTTTCGCAATTCTAATGTTACAAACATCTTATACAATATTCCCTACTAATGATTTTAAAATAATTCATTTCTTCTTTTCCGAACTAAGTGCGTTTTTACCGTCTATTTCAACAAACATTCAACGAGCATCAACAGAGACCCCGAGAAGGTTCCAGAATTCACAACGGATAACTGCGTTATCGCCCGCCAAATCTGCAAATCACGCTGGGCGCAGTCCGCGAAATGTTACACCATGCTGACAAAAAGGCCGAAGCAGTCTCATCAAAACCAAACGGAACAGTAAAAACAACCATCCACACGTGAATTTTTAAAAATTTTATTAATTTTAATATGATCGTTCTTACAATTTGTTAATAATATGTTACAATTTGAGATCCAACCACGTTGCAATAATTACCTTAAACAATTAAAATTAGAGGCATATTTCAGTCTATCCACACTAATGTTAACATTAAAATTCTTACATTTTTATAATGAATTCAATTTAAATTTTTTTCAAAATATTAAGTTTTTATCATACTAACAGCAAATGCAGTTAAAAAAGGTTCGCGTCTTGAATAATTTGATATGAATACTTTGCCAGCGATAATGACATTTTAGTTTATAAAATATTTCATAGATGGGTTTTTTAAACAAATTTTATCATAGAATCGAATTTTATTTATTGTTTGTTTAAAATAGTTTAAAATATCTCTGCCATATTTGCCAATTTTGAATGTAATGCGAAATGACCACTTCTGACGAAGACATCCACTTCGAGCAAATCCTCGGAACAAATTCAACGCAAGAAGACAAAGAAAAAAACAATCAACCATGGAATCTAGCAGCTCTAATAGCTCCGATCAAACGATCCATCACGTCTCAGTAAAGCTCCCAACTTGCTGGAAGGAAAATATCCAACTTTGGATAGTTCAAATAGAGGCCCAGTTTGCGAATTCACGTGTTAAAGACGACCTCACTAAATATAATATCATTGTCGCTGCCCTAGATTCGCAAATTCTGCAAAGCGTGAGTGACATAGTCACGAATCTACCAAGATCGGACAAATATGCTGTCCTCAAGGCCGCACTTATTGATCGTCTCCAGGATTCTGCGGAGAAGCGCCTAACTCGCTTGCTTACGGGAATTCAACTTGAAGACCGAAAACCCACAGAACTTCTACGGCACATGTTGCAACTAGCTGGTCCAGCTTTAGCGGAGAGCGCAATCGTTCTTACATTATGGTTGCAGCGCCTACCGCACCATGTGCAGGCAATATTATCAGCACTCACGGAAAATGTCAGCCAACTGGCGTGCGCTGCTGACAAAATATTAGATGTTTACCAATCGACGGATTGTAGTATGGTGGACCACAATAATAAACCGTGCACATCAAGATTGGAACCCACGGAAACTTCAATATTACTCCAACTTCAACAACAAATTTCCGCATTAACCCGAGAAGTGTCTCAATTGAAGCTTACTCAGACGAACCAATTTTCAAACTTTCGAGGAAGACGAAACCAGAGTCCTCGTAGGAACTACTCTTATCAAAATTCGACACAGAGGAACTTCACAGGAAGACCTAGGTCTAGGTCTCGTGATAAATCTCCAAATAGAAACAATAATGGCGTCTGCAGTTTTCACAGAAGATTCGGGGAAAAAGCATACAGGTGTTTGCAACCATGTTCATTTACCAAGAAAAACTCGGAAAACGACAACGGAACCTCACAAGTAGAGACATGTGAGATTCCCAACAAAACTTGTCGTCTCTTCATATATGAACAACAAACTAGGCAAAAATTCCTTGTCGACACGGGCGCTGACGTTTCAGTAATCCCAAGAAACCAGTCTTATAACAAGAATAATGTAACTTCTGACAACTGCCCAACTACCCTGTATGGAGTGAATGGAAACCCAATCAAAACGTATGGTACAAGGACCGTCGAGCTCAATTTTGGCCTTCGACGAGCATTAAAATGGCGATTCATTGTCGCTGATGTTTCGAGACCCATACTAGGAGCTGATTTTCTTCACAATTTTAACTTAACAGTGGATCTCAAGAAAGCAACCATTGCAGACCAATCTACAGGACTATTAATCAGGGGAATAACCTACAAAGGACCAACTTCTGGAATCTCTACTATTCCTACTGTACAAAAATATAGAGATATCTTGAATAAATACCCGAACTTAACAAGGCCTAACATGAAAACCCCTGTTAAAAAAGGACACACCATAACACATTGTATAGAGACCAAGGGACCTCCTGTCACTGAGCGTGCTCGTAGACTCGCACCAGCTCTACTTGAAGCAGCCAAAAAGGAATTCAAATACCTTATGGAGCAGGGGATTTGCAGGCCATCAAAGAGTAATTGGGCCAGCCCCTTGCACATGGTTAGAAAACCGAATGGCGAATGGCGTCCATGTGGGGACTATCGCCGCTTGAACGCCCAAACGATTCCAGACAATATCCCATACCGCAACTGAATGATTTTGCACATAAATTATCTGACGCTACTATATTTAGCACCATAGACATGACTCGTGCGTACCACCAGATACCAGTGGAACCAACGGCCATACCCAAGACTGCGATCATCACCCCGTTTGGCCTATTCGAATTTACGTCTATGCAATTCGGACTATCAAATGCAGCACAAAGCTTCCAAAGATTTATGCATGCTGTAACAAGAGACTTGGATTTTTGCTTCGTTTACCTGGACGACATCCTCATCGCTTCCAAAAACGAAGAAGAGCACAAAAAGCATCTAGATTTACTACTAAAACGTCTCGCCGAATATGATCTGGTTATAAATATAAATAAGTGCAAATTTGGTGTACACACAGTGAACTTCTTGGGTCACACGATCACCCAAAAAGGAATGTCACCTATCAAGGAAAAGGTAACAGCAGTAACAGAGTTCCCATTACCTAAAACAGCGAAAGACTTACGACGCTTTTTAGGAATGTTAAATTATTATCGCAGATTCCTGCCCAATTCCATAAACATACAGACTAAGTTATTCAACTGTATAAATGGTTACAAAAAGAATGATAAAAGGATACTCACATGGAATCAAGAACTCACAGAAGCATTCGAGAATTGTAAGCAGCAATTGGCAAATGCAGCTTTACTTGCGCATCCAATCCCGACAGCAAAAATTTCAATAATGGTCGACGCTAGTGACATAGCCATGGGAGCAACACTACAACAGTTAAACAATAATTCTTGGGAACCTCTAGGATTCTTCTCGAAAAAATTTACACCCGCACAGAGGAAGTACAGCACCTTTGACCGTGAACTTACTGGCGTTTACGAAGCTGTAAAGTATTTCAGGAACCACATTGAAGGTCGAAATTTTACAATCTACACTGACCATAAACCAATCACCTTTGCCTTTAACAAAAAGGCCAAAAATTTTATTCATTTTTGACGATTTTAGGGCTAGATGGCCGTGTAAAGTCATTTTTAATGTTTTAAGCTCTAAATTGCATTTATTCATCATTTCATTCATTTTTGACGATTTTAGGGCTAGATAGCCGTTTAAAGACATTGCTGACTCATAGTGGTTAAAAATAGTTTTAAAGTTCCGACTGCAACTATTCGTGTACTACGCAGTAATTACAACTATGCATGTACTACGAGAATCTAAAAATCACATGTTTACTCATAGTGGACAAAAATCTTTTTCATGTCCTGACTGCAACTATTCATGCGCTACAAAACGGTAACTTAAAATTCACACCTTTACCCAAAGTGGAAAGAAACCTTTTTCATGTCCGGACTGCAATTATTCATGTGGTACAAAGGAAATTCTTAGAAATCATTTTGCTGACTCACAGTGACATAAAAGAATTTACATTACATTTTACATTTTATTATTTGATCAAATGTATAGACGGTGTGACGCGGGAAGCAATTGTTAACGGGCGCATAACTCAATCATGCATAGATCATATATACGTTAGGTACAGTAACGGGCTTAAACAAGTGGACTCATGTGTATGCGAGATTTCCATAGCAGATCATTATATGACAGCCGTTAACATTAAATATGATGTGCAAAAAGAACCATTAAAAAACATAAAGAAGGTAACTATTTTATCCCAAAAACATATTGATAACCACATTCGAGAAATACACTGGAATTCTTTACTTAGTGAACAAGAAAGTACTGTTTTGTATCAACAAATTAAAAAAAAATTCATTAATTTATATGAAAAAAGCACTGTGTCATTTTTTGAAAAACCAAATAAAAGACCGCATGCAATCAAAAAATGGATAACTACTGATATTTTAGAGATAATAAAAAAAAGGGATTTATTGTTTCGAAGGTGGAAAAATTCTCCTCTTAATAAAAATTATGAAAATGAATACAGGTCCATGCGAAATAATGTCAACAAATTAATTACTAAAAGAAAAAATTGTTTTTTTAAAGATAAATTCAAATGTAGTTTTAATAATACTAAGCAAACCTGGGATGAAACAAATAAAATATTGGGAAGAAAAACTAAAAGTAATTGTGATGAAGTCATCTCACGATATGTGTTAAAGGAACAAACGGTGGAAAGTGTAACAAACCAATATGTAAATTATTTCTCAGATAGTATAAGCCAAATGTTGCACAGATGTGATTTTAAAGCATCCAATGTTAATCAAACAGAATTACCTCATAGTATGTATTTACCAAAGGCAACTCTTACTGAGATAAAAAATATTGTTAAAAAAATGAAAAATTCAAAATCCTTGGGAATGGACAACATAAGAATGTACGACATAAAAAGACATATAGATATCTTAGGACCCATTATAACGCACTTTGTTAATTAATAGACTTATTATAGAAGCTAAATTGCCTAATGATCTTAAATGTGCTATTATTAGACCTATATATAAAGGAGTAAAGCACTCAGAAATAGGAAACTATCGACCTATAAGTATCTTGCCTGCACTGGAAAAAAATTTTGAAAAATATATTTCCTTAAAATTAAATAATTACTTAGAAAAATTTGGCATTATAGACAAAAAACAATATGGCTTTCAAAAGAAAAAAAGTACAGAGAACTTATTACAGGGTTTTTCAAATTATATTAATAATGAATTAAACCATAAGACATGTTTTAGTACTATTTGTCGATAACTCCAAAGCTTTTGATACAATTGACCCACAAAAATTATTAAAAATCTTAGAAGCAATTGGAATTAGAGGAAACCTACTTAATTTGTTTAAAAATTATTTATTTAATAGACATATCTGTGTAAAAATATTAGAAAAAATGAGTAGGAGGAAAAAAATGTGTGCTGGAGTCCCGCAGGGGTCAATTTTGGGACCAACCCTATATATTATATTTGTATCAATAATGAAAAAACTATTTAAATATGTAAAACACTTTGTATATGCTGACGACACTGCTCTTGTCATATCTGGTGAACAATTATCCATTGCGATTAAATGTATGCAACATGACTTTACGTCCCTGATAAAATGGTCACATGACGCAGGTCTAATCATTAATACAAAAAAAAACTAAATTGATGCACATACGATCTCCACATGCTTCATTTCAGAAAACGCCTAAAATAATATCTCATGACTCATGACTTTATGTGTATTCATCAAAACATTTTGCAGCCCTGCATTTGCGATAGTATTGAACTTGTAAATGAATATGTTTATTTGGGAGTGACTGTTGATTGTAATTTCAAATGGGATATACAAATAAACAAAATATGTAAACGCCTGAGGGCGATAGTGGGTAGGCTGTACAAACTGAAATGTTTCGTTCCGGTGAATATTTTAAAAATTATTTACTTATCACTCGCAGAATCAACTTTACGATACGGATTAACTACTTGGGGACACTCTTGCAAAACTAATTTAAACCGCCTACAATCAGTACAAAATTCTATGATCAAGTTATAAGTTCAAAAAAATATTTTTTCACAGAGATGAAACATTTCATTGTTGTATCGGAATTTAACAATATTACCGGTGCAGGCCTTATTATGGTATAAAATATTGATTCAGCATGTATCTGAGTCTGATTATAAGAAGAAAGTGGAACATGAGCATAATACGACGTTCACAAAGAATGAAGGAATGCTTGTTCCAAAATATAATAATAACTACGGACGGCGAACCCTGGAATTTAACGTGCCAAAAATATTTTACATGTTACCAATTAATATAAAAAATTGCGACTCTACAAATAGTTCAGATATATGCTGAAACAATGGTTACTAAATAGAGATTGTTTATATTAATTAATGTTTGTTAATTGTGTCTATTTGTATAGTTATAGTAATAATAATATGTATGTATGTTTAAATTGTAATTGAACATTAACATCCTGTTGACAAACTGCTTTACTGCGGTTTAACGGGATTGTATCTTGAAAACAATAAATAAAAAAAATTTAAAAAAAGATGTTTATACGAACATGTAAAAGGAACAAGTAACAGGACATGTAAAAGGTTTTTCTCTTCTGCGAATCATACTAACAAATCATACGAAAAATTCTACTGTTAACTCTCCCGTTTCCGCGGTGCGATTTTAGTCTACAACGCTCTTTAAACATCAATAACTCCCTAAATATGTTAATCATTAAACCTAAATTTTAGGTATTCCAAAAAAATATATTTTTGCATTCGTGAAAAATACTTAAAAAATTGTAATGATTCTGTATAAAATGATAATAATGTTTTCCTAAATGTCGACACATTTCTGTGTCAGATAGAGACAACAAATTTCAAATTTATATGGGAATAACAGAGAAAACAAAACATTAATTCATTCCAACCTCATAAACCTACGTGCAATATTACGATCTCTTTTTAGTTATGTATAACAAAAAGAGATGTAAAATAAAACGTTTAAATATTTTGCCTATCTGTAGAGACTATTTTACTTCTCAAAGTTGACATGATATTACTTGTGTCGTTTCTTTCTAGTGCATTAATTTGAAATGTCTAAAAACAGAGATGACAATATTAATTATCTTACTGCAAAAAACTTAAGTTGCTAGACTTTCCGTTTACATTAAAAAAAGAGCCACAAAAAAAAAATAAGGAACCACATCAGAAGGTTCGGCCGACCGACCATCTTAGCCTCAAACCAGATTAATTTTTTAATCCCTTTCTGCATATTTCCTTAAAATTGACGACAACATGGGACGAGTGTAGGCAATTGGACAAGGGGGATGTTTTTTGCTTAGTTTTATGGGTTTTGGGTTATTTGCAGGGCAGTGGCGTACCGTGGGTATCAGCCGCCCGGGGCGGATGAAAATTTTGCCGCCCCCCCCCTATATAGGTACTTCTTCAGGGAGGGGGGGGGGGGTAGTGATCCTTTTTTTAAATTTTTTTTTTAAAATATTTATTATTTAAATCTGTATGCGGTGAATTAAAACTTCATTCAGAACGTGAAAACGGTTTTTCTTTGGTTCTGGCAGCACATAAATTGTCTGCAACTAGAATTTTATATTTGCACTTCGAAAAAAGTTATGTTTTCCTTCGAAATATGTCAGCAGATGAATACACAATTGGAATTTTACATTCTGAACAAAAAAACTGGCTTAAATTTTATCTGTATGCGGTGAATTAAAACTACACTCAGAACATGAAAAAGGTTTTTATTTGACTCTGGCGGCACATAACTTGTCTGGAAGAATTTAATTAAGCACTTCAAATAAGTTTTTTCTTCGAAATGTGTCGTCGGATGAATTCACAACTGGAATTTTACATTCTGAACACAAAAGGGGTTTTAATTAAATCTCTAAGCGGTGAATTAAGACTACACTCGGAACATGAAAATGTTTTTTCTTTGATTCTGGCGGCACATAAATTGTCTGCAAGAATTTTATAAAGCACTTTAAATAATATAATGTTTTCCTTCGAAATGTGTCGTCAGATGAATCCACAACTGGAATTATACATTTTGAACACAAAACTGCTTCTAATTAAATATGTATGCGGTGAATTAAAACTTCACTCAGAACATAAAAATGGTTTTTCTTTGATTCTGGCAGCACATAGATAGTGTGCATCTAGAATTTTATAACTGCAATTCGAATAAGTATGCACCCCTGTCAGCTATTTAACTTTTCTGTGATAATAAATTTAAAATATATCACCGTGATATATACGTGGAAGAAAACCGTATAAGTGTAATTTTTTGTGCGCTTTCAGCAGGGCGCACAAAGCTTCACGAATATAAAACACAAATCGACTATCAATTAGAGCTAAAATGATACTGTTGCCATTTACATTTTTATTTAAAAATAATGTATGTGTTAGAAATAAAAACAAAACGTCTGTCATTAATATTTTGATTTTAACAGTATATAAAACTTAAGAAAGATGTTAAGAAACTATAAACTAGAAAAAACTTTTAAGTCCTGACGCGAGAATAGAACCCGCGACTTCCCCAATCCAAATTTTTACAAGATGATTATTGATTGTGAAATTTTGCCGCCCCCCCCAAAAGTGCCGCCCGGGGCGGGCCGCCCCCCCCGCCCCCCCTACGGTACGCCACTGTTGCAGGGTCATGTCACATTAGTTCATAAAAAATGTTTATAGGTATTATTTAATTTTATTTTTATCAAATAATATTTTCGTGGAAGTCTTGATTTTCAAGGATGTAAGACAATAACAATGCAGTGTTTTTTTTTACATTGGCTCCATACAGGAGGCCCTAAGAGGTAAATAATTCTCCTTAGGGCCTATGTCATCTTTGGGGATGACCTGTGGAGGGTCTGTTTCGGAAAGGAAGGTAAGGAAGTTCAGGGAAGGAAAAGGTTATAAGGGACGGTAGGAATCTGGGTGTCAGTTCCAGGAGTGACGGACGTATTAATCCATCACTTCCACTGCGGTGCAAGGCGATGTTCCGAGAGATAACAGCTGGAGAAGTCAAAGATACTCCCTCAACCATTCTCTCTCAATCCGGCCTGTCATGCAGCTGGTAGGCAGATACATTCGCCGCCAAGACCCGGACAAACCTCAACCCACGAACCCGGGTACCCCTACTAAGTCACCAAACGTAGTGAACTACTTGGGATAACCAATGACAGAGGATTTGGTTATCAAATAATAGTTCCTGGGGCGGCGATACCCATACCCGCCTCCTAAATTGAAACGTGAGGCATTGAACTGGCAGAGGAAGAATGAATGTAGATATGCTGTATAAATGAGATTCCTGATATGTACCTATGTGTTGTAAAACCATATAGTAAAAATTATGGGTATAGCCATGTTAAATTGTGGAGATCTGGAAGGAATACGAGGCCGATAAAAATTATAATAATTTTCACCTTTTTATACCACCACTTCTTTAAATAAAATAAATATGATAAATGTGATAAATATAAAAATATATGTGATAAATATTCTCTAGTGCACTTGATGGGTGGGATTGAAAGGTACGCTTAGTTAGCATTAAAAAAGGAATATATGACGCGAAGTGAATTGTGGAAGAAGTCAGAGAAAGCCAAGAAAGTCATGGCATGATCAAGTGAATCAAATACTTTCAGTCGGGCCACGCCAAGAGATAGAATAATAGAAATATACAGATAAATCATTTTAAAGAGAGTACGTTTGAATGTATCTTTTACCTCGCTGTAGTCCTCCGATAGAGTGCACCGTAACGCATCCAAGCATCTATTTATTCAGATTTATCTGTATTATACGATTTATGAATGCGAATGAAGCAAGGAGTGTGTGTCGAGACAGAGGATTTTGGTGGTAGATATGTCCTATCTACTCAGCACGGCATGATGTAATTTCGGTATCGAAGACTATACTTCAACCAAAAAAACGATTGTAAACATTTATTACTGCACCACCATAAAACTCTTTTGTGAGGGTCGGGTGCAATATTTAGAATCTTACCTACTTATTTTTTTTACTAAAACTACCCCCATAAAATAATTATTTATTTCTGTCCATTGAAACAGTAGTTTAGTGACATCTTTACAAATGATTATTACATGGAAGGAAGTAGCAATAAATATAGATGGTTAGTTTTCAACGAATTGAAGGTACAATTTGCAACGAATGTTAGGATTCTTAGAATATTTTTAAATATAATTTTTTTACTATTTTAGAACGCTCAAAGTGTCTTTGTTTAACTTTCTATTTCGATCATTTTTTAAAATGCATTTTTTTCATAATAACGGCATGCCGCCGCCCCGGAAACCATTTATTGGATAACAAACACTTCTGCCATACGTGACCTCAAGTAGTTTGCTACGTGACTAAGCAGGGGTGCCCAGGTTCATGGGATAGGTTTGCTTGCGGATCTTGGCAGCGGATACGTCTGTCTACCAACTGGCTCTGAGTGGCTGGCCGGGTTGGGAGAGACTGGTTGAGGGAGACCCTTTGACCTCTCCAGCAGGACTCTCTCGGAACAGCACCTTGTGCCACTGATGGAGGGTTGGATTTATATGTCTGTCACCCCTGGACATACTGAACCCCGGATTCATATCCCCTCATTTCCTAAAAAGACCCTCCACATTGCGTCCCCAAAGATGACATAGGCCCTGAGGCAAATTATTTTCCTCAGGGCCTCATGTGTGGAGCTATTAAAAAAAAAAATACTGTTCGTCTGCACTACTAATTTTACGATTTATTGTAGATTTGCTATAGGCTATAGACAAATGCATTACATATGTAGGTAAATATAATAACAAAGCCTCTGTTTTGCTTTTTTGTAGAAAAAAATAAGTGTTTCATATATCTAAAAATACCTTCGACTCTGTGCAAAAACGGGCGGTCCGTTTGATAGATTCTCCCATCTTCACAGACGGATTGCAATCTTTAGACCACAGGCGTCGGGTGGGAATGCTATCCTTATTCTACTGGTATTACAATGGAAGATGCTCCGAGGAACTAGCGTCATTGATCCCTTCGGCACCGGTGCATAGTCGGGAAACTCGGCAAACACGTGCCCAACATATGAACACGGTTGACATTTGTCACATGAGAACGGGTCGTTTCTTCGACTCGTTCCTGTCTTCTGTGTTTCCTCCTTCCTACAACATGGGTCTCTTCAAGACCAATGTTCATTCCTTCCTCTCTTAAAAACGACCCTCTACACAGCATCTCAGATGACATAGGCCATGAGGGAAATTTTTTCCTCAGGGCCTCCTGTGTGGATTTAATGTAAAAAAATATATATATATATCTTTTACATTAACATTTTTAATTACATTTTGGTATGATAAACATGTCAGATTAATGTTTAAATAAGAATTTACTAATTGGTTTTTGTCGTTATGTTTCTGTCAAATAAATGTTTTTAATTTGCTATGTAAACTATTTCCACTCATAAAATGAAATTTTTTCTTCTAACAATTCCTATAATAAATAAATTTCCCAAAAATATTAAAACATACAAGTATTATAAAAAATACAAGTGTGCAGTTCACACCGGAAGAAGCGAAACCTTCAGAAAATTAAAGTAGGTAAGAGTGGGGAGGCTACGAAGCACCGCATAAAGAGGAGACCGATTATTCTAACTCATTCTCTATAAATGCCATATGCATGTGTTTGTCTCTTTTTAGTGTCGCTTTTTCGTTTCAACCAGGTTCAAATCACAACGGTGCTGAAGAATTTTCACTTCGAAATAATTGTAAAATTATTTTTTTCGTGGTTTGCTTATGCGTAAAACTGTATTTTTTTTTTAAATTCGAGTATTTTGTAAGTATTGTATTTTTCTTGTAATCTATTTCTCTACGCAAGTGGTGTTAAAACCATTCAATCTGGTATTAAATTAGATAATCAAACATTAAAAAAACTCTTAACGATAAAGTATTTGTGTAAATATATTTAAAAAATGAGAGTAGGTCGGTGTCAGCCCTTACCAGTACCTAGCGCATTCCACATGTGGATTTTTGAAACAATAGTGTTACTCTGAATGCTAACGTGACCCTAGGCGGTCGGCTGTCACAAGCGCACGCCTCACTGGGCGTTGCAAATAATATTAGATTATTTATTATGAATGATGATTTTTTTTAATATTTCAGTTATTAAGCACAAAATCAATGTTTTTTTCATACAATAAATTAATATAAGCCGTATAAAAAATATTCACATCAATATTTTTACAAAAAACCCGAAATAATTTCCAAATCCCATACAGTAACGCTGTGTAACATGACGGTTTGTCGAGGGTGTTTTTAGCATGGTATGGGAAAGGTTAAGTTGCGCAAAGTACTAGTAAGTCGCTTTAAAACCATTTTTTATATTGTTTATTGCATTTATTCATGTTGCTTTTTATAAATAAAATTGGAAATTATTTTCATTTTTATCGGCTTTTCAACTTAGAGATTTGATTTTTTTGTACAGTTGTTTGTTCTTTGAAAGTTACGCGAACTTCCAAGGTGGGGAGCATAGTTAAGCATTGTAATTTGTGCGGATTATTGATTATCTTAATTATTACGTTCCTTGCAAAGTGTTGAAGGCGAAAGGCACTTTCCAGTTGCCTTTGTGTGATATTGGTTTGGAAATCGGCTAAAGCCTCGCGCTTGACAAAAATCAACACAGATGTCACCCGATTGCGGTTTTTTGGAGATAAAATGCGACAATATGATACATTGATATAGTGACTCGTGTTTTTTTGAGTTCTAGTTTCAGTGTGAATTTTGAACCCGAACTAGATGTTTTACATCAGACTTATGTGCTTTACATTAAATCATATACGATTGATCCAAGTGAGAGGATTTGATGGGAAGGCCTTCCATCTGCAGCAAAACCAGAACAATTAAGTCAGTGTTCTTTTCGATTTCATTGAGTTCCTGTCTGATTCATCATCTTTGCAATTTTAGGTTATCGCAAGTTAATTCACATTCGTTTTATTTTGTTTCTTGAGTATTACACTGAGTCTGGGGAATTTACACATAGACCAGTCAATAAAGGCTCAAAATGAGGCTAACCTAAACATTAATTCCTCCGTCGATGAAACTTTGCAGTTACGTGGAGTATCATTTAGGGATGACGAATGACAAAAGATCCAACAAAATATTTATTCGGGACTCGTGACACGGCCGCGTAGACTGTGTCTGCTGTGTATTGATGGCATGGTTGATTGACAACGCTTCGTTTGTCAGTGTTGTGTTTTTAGTTTAGTTATTTCATTTGCGCTATGGCTGATAATTTGTGTAGTTATTGTTAAAGAACGAGGGCTCAAAATCATTTTATTTTTATTTTTTTTAATTGTAATATAAAACACGAGTTACACATATATTTTACAAAATATTATAATAAAGGTCGTTATTAGTCATGTATACCTTATCAGAAAAGAGGAGCTCTTGTGCCTGATAAGGGAGCCACGATTCTTACTTTGGTTCTAAGTTATAATAATATTAGGCCAGTGCAATTAGCGCAAAAAAAGGGCTCGCGATCGGAATTATTCCGGTAGTCCCAATTTTTTTATATGTCTTATATACTCATCTCCTGATGAAAAATCTGAGTTTTCGACCTTGGGTCACTTGAGCTTTCGCCGACATTTTAAAAAACTAGCCTAAATCGAGCCAAAATCTAGTTTTCCTCAAATATCTCGTTCCCAATAAAAATTTCGGCTAAATTAGCGGTACAATTTTAGTAGAACATACAATTACCTACAATTTTTGCGTAAAAAGTTTTCTTCTGTCTCTAATAAATATCGAGATATGCAGTCGTAAATATGTGTGTAATTTAATAAAAACAGGTAAATTGCTCTACATGGTTTGGTTTTTTGTGCGTATCTCTTTTCCAGTACAATTTTGTAAAAACATTATTGATGTCAATTTTGTAGAAAATAAAATTTCTAAAATGCATTGTAATTTTTATGTTTTTTGTAATTTTTTTTACTTATATAAAGTATAAACAAATATCGGAGTGAAAATTCGACGGTTTTATTTTTATTTTTTTATGTTTGTTACCTCAGATCTTTCGATTGGGTGAACCAATATTGATGATTCTTTTTTTATTAGAAAGCTGGTGCTTCCTGTGTGTTCCCATTTTAATTTAATCTAGTTCTGATAATGGGATCTATGAGAAAACCATATATGTCTTAAATTTGCAATAAGTATGTGCGTGACAAATGGACGAATAACTCAATATTAAGCCAACAGATTTCGATGATTCTTTTAATGAAGTGAAACTTATTTACGCACGCTCGTCACTAAAAATAAAAAAATAAACAAAAAATTAAAACAAAACAAAACGACTTCAAAAAATGCACTAAAAAGTACAAAAAATAATTTCTTACGATTGTTATTTTTGGAGTCGGTGTCAGCCAAGGTCTCCACATCTCACCTATAACTAACTACCTATGTATGTAGTTACCTTGGCTGACACCGACTCCAAAAATAACAATCGTACGAAATTATTTTTTTCCTTTTGAGTGCATTTTTTGAAGTCGTTTTTTGTTTTGTTAAAATTTTTGTTTATTTACTGTAAATTATTTTTGAAATATTGTTTAATATTATTTATTTGTTCTGATTGGTTGATGATACAGCGTAATTCAGAAAGGAGGTTATTACAGTATTTTATGGTTTGGAAAATATAATGATTTTGCATTTGAGTTGTTTTAAAATAAGGCGTAATAAATTGGTTTCCATTTCTCATTAGTTTGTAAAATTCTTGATTATCTTTGTTATGTTTTTCTTTACACATTTTTATAATGGAAACTTGCTTGAATATGTCATCGACATTTGGCACTGGAAACAATTTAAAAAGTGATTCTGTTGAGAAGGTAGATTTTTTTTTAAATATTACTTTAATGATGATTCTTTGCGAAACTTTTACTGAGTTTAGATTGTTTTTGTAAGGTCCTCCC
Organism: Limnephilus lunatus; assembly: GCA_917563855.2. NCBI lineage: Eukaryota > Metazoa > Arthropoda > Insecta > Trichoptera > Limnephilidae > Limnephilus > Limnephilus lunatus. The sequence goes on from OU830603.1 coordinate 13,807,611, forward strand.
CAACCTATAATTCCGTAGATAAGTAAAGAATGAACAAGGGCATAGTACACATTTTTCATTATTTTTAAACGACTTTGAAAAGGAGGAGGTTATCAATTCGACGGTTTTTTTACATTTCTTAACCTAACAAATATATATATACATGTCCTTATTCTTTTCACTACCTCTGAAATGTGACTATTCCACTTCAGGTTTTGATCAATGATCACACCGAGATATTTAATTTCTACAGTATCTACAAATAGGATTATGTTGTTTACAAAGAACATTATCACATTTTATGTCGTGAATAACAATATTAACTTTATGATCAGTTATTTTCTATACGGAAAATAAGATATATGTTGTTTTTTTAGCATTAAGTGTGAGTAAGTTTTTGTCGAACCATGATTTTAAGAAGGTAATATCTTCATTTGCCAATTTGTTAACTAGTTCCCATGTTTGACCTTTTATTACAAAACAATGTCATCAGTATAAAAGATTAATTCAACTTTAATTTCCTGTTGGAAAATGTCATTCACATATTATATTAGAAATAATAATGGTCCGAGGACGGTACCTTGAGGGATGCCAAATTTACTTGTGAGAGATGTACTAAATGATTGGTTTAATTTTACTTCTTGAGGTCTCTCTGTTAATTAGCTCACTATCCATTTTAGGACTATGCGGTCGATGCCGTTTTCTTTTAATTTTAACGCAAGTTTTTCATGGGAAATGCTGTCGAAGGCTTTCTTTAAGTCTTTAAAATATATGAGTGCAGTCTAAAAAGAGACGAAAAAATCGCAACAGCGATAGAAGGGGTGAACGACTTATCTATGCACAATAAGTGTAAAAAACAGTATATTAATTCTAGAGTTATCAATGCTTTTATAAGGAGAAAAAAACTACTTCAAAAAAATCGAAGTATGGAGCGTAATAGTTTCATCCGAATTAATTCAACAAACCTTTTTTCAAACACAGAATTTTTTTTATATTAACAGCAAATTTTTTTTTTCTTGCACATAACACATTTTTTGAGGGGCATGCTATTTGTTTTATCCGTAGAGATATAATAGTTTTATCTAGATTCTAGATATTATTCTAGAAAAATATTAAAGATATTAAATGAAGATAGGTACTAAATATTATTCTAGGTTCTATAAAAATATTTCTTATGATCTTATTGTGAAAAAAATGTGTATTTTAAAAATGTAGTTCTATTTTTATATTTTTTCTATCTTCTATTTATATATTAACAAAAATAAAACCAACCTTTATACCTTATTTTATTGTATTTTTGTTTTATTTTTATGGTCAGTTAGTAAATGATCTTTGATGTTAGTTCCGCAAAGTAATGTTAGTAAAATGTTAAACTTTTTCATATTATAATATATTTTGATTCAACAATAAAACGATAAAAATAAAAACTGATCCCAATTGTTGTCATTTGTAGATACATAAATGTCTTATAATTAATATTATTATTCAACGACAGTAACTAATTTTCGGTCAAATAAATAGACATTTGTCAAAATAATTAACTGGTTAAAATAACATTGTATTACGTAGATAAGTATTTTAAAATTAAAATGAATACAGAAGCTTACGTCTATTTCATTGATTTTAACAACGCTTTCGGAATTGCCTGTTTGTGTTGCTTTCTATTGAGAATTTGAGTTACGAAAAAACCTCATTTACAATGCCACAATAATTTAAAAATAGACATTGAGTTATTTTATTTTGCACTTCGCATAATACATATAAACCATTAGTAAAATTTAATATAATTCTACGATTATTAAAAAACTCTTTTACAGTAATCAAAGCAATTTTTGTTTAAAACATTAATTCTTTCATTGACGTATAATATTCAATGCATTCTTCACACTTTCGGACACCCATAAAACACAAAAAACATCAAGTCGGCTTGCCACCCCACCCCGCCGCAGCTTACCCCTCGGGCAGCTATATCCCGCGCCGATCGGCTCGCTAGTCGCTTGTCCCCTGTGCGACTTGCCCTACCCCTTTCCTTACCCCGCGGGCACCTATTCGTACTAAAGTCACGTGAAGTGTGCGTGCGATCTAAATTAATTTAAAAAAATAGGTTGCCGTTCAAAATTTTGTTGGATCTTTGCAGTAATCGTTTTAACATAGCTATCCTAACAACTTGACGAAAAAAAATTGGACGGAGGATTTTTCCGGAGCGATATTTTTCACTGATATCAAAAAAGCATGTTCCAAAAGAAAAAAATGTTGGATCTTTTGATTAAATAAAGCAAACACCAATATAAAGGCACTCCGTGACCAAAAATTCGAGGGAGGAATTTTCCCGGCAACAATAGAATTAAAAAACAAATCTCTTTAAAAAAAAACACTTTCCCTCCAAAAATATTGTTGGATTTCTATTTAATAAGGTGGATATAAATTAATACTAACAATGTGTGAAGATTTTTCGAAAGAAATACTTTTCAAGCGAGAGTTATAATTCTTTTTCAGTTTTTGCTCCAAATAACTAACTTCCCGTTAAATATTTTGTTGGATCTTTTGTCATTCGTCATCCCTAAATGATACTCCATGTAACTGCAAATTTTCATCGACGGAGGAATTTTTGCATACCTCAAACTCTTTATTGATTGGCCTAACACCCAGGCTAACAAATTATAATGAGAGACGGGTGAGAGCACCAACCTTTGTCTTTATAATCGGTAATTAAAAAAAAAAATCACGCTCCCATATATTCCTTTCGGGGATTATAATAACTAACACTATTACCACGTGTATACACTGTATATTTTAGCCCAATAAAAAAGAAACAACTGGCCCAATCAGTCAGTCGTTCTACGACATTCTTGAAGTCTGTTTCATTTTGCAAATACTTATCTAAGCTACCCTGAAGAGAAAGCCGGCAATTTACTTTCGATGTCACTGGTGTGAGCGTCCAATACAATGTTCCCTTCCCCTCCCGCGTTCCTCTTCCACCCTCACTCTACACTCCTTGCCGCTAAATTATAAGAAACACACACATTATCACTCATACACCACCCGCAGCAATTTTTTATGCAAATTTCGTAACGCTTAATCTATGGTTATATTGTTTTCTATGGATTAAAAAAAATGTTTAAGTGTGTCGATTGAAAGGCTACCGTCTAACTGTGCCAGTGTCATTTCATTCCTCTTTACAAAATTATTCATTTTAACCTTTCCCATACCATGCTAAAAACACCCTCTACAAACCGTCATGTTACACAGCGTTACTGTATGGGATTTGGAAATTATTTCGGGTTTTTTGTAAAAATATTGATGTGAATATTTTTTATACGGCTTATATTAATTTATTGTATGAAAAAAACATTGATTTTGTGCTTAATAACTGAAATATTAAAAAAAATCATCATTCATAATAAATAATCTAATATTATTTGCAACGCCCAGTGAGGCGTGCGCTTGTGACAGCCGACCGCCTAGGGTCACGTTAGCATTCAGAGTAACACTATTGTTTCAAAAATCCACATGTGGAATGCGCTAGGTACTGGTAAGGGCTGACACCGACCTACTCTCATTTTTTAAATATATTTACACAAATACTTTATCGTTAAGAGTTTTTTTAATGTTTGATTATCTAATTTAATACCAGATTGAATGGTTTTAACACCACTTGCGTAGAGAAATAGATTACAAGAAAAATACAATACTTACAAAATACTCGAATTTAAAAAAAAAATACAGTTTTACGCATAAGCAAACCACGAAAAAAATAATTTTACAATTATTTCGAAGTGAAAATTCTTCAGCACCGTTGTGATTTGAACCTGGTTGAAACGAAAAAGCGACACTAAAAAGAGACAAACACATGCATATGGCATTTATAGAGAATGAGTTAGAATAATCGGTCTCCTCTTTATGCGGTGCTTCGTAGCCTCCCCACTCTTACCTACTTTAATTTTCTGAAGGTTTCGCTTCTTCCGGTGTGAACTGCACACTTGTATTTTTTATAATACTTGTATGTTTTAATATTTTTGGGAAATTTATTTATTATAGGAATTGTTAGAAGAAAAAATTTCATTTTATGAGTGGAAATAGTTTACATAGCAAATTAAAAACATTTATTTGACAGAAACATAACGACAAAAACCAATTAGTAAATTCTTATTTAAACATTAATCTGACATGTTTATCATACCAAAATGTAATTAAAAATGTTAATGTAAAAGATATATATATATATTTTTTTACATTAAATCCACACAGGAGGCCCTGAGGAAAAAAATTCCCTCAGGGCCTATGTCATCTGAGATGCTGTGTAGAGGGTCGTTTTTAAGAGAGGAAGGAATGCACATTGGTCTTGAAGAGACCAATGTTGTAGGAAGGAGGAAACACAGAAGACAGGAACGAGTCGAAGAAACGACCCGTTCTCATGTGACAAATGTCAACCGTGTTCATATGTTGGGCACGTGTTTGCCGAGTTTCCCGACTATGCAATGGTGCCGAAGGGATCAATGACGCTAGTTCCTCGGAGCATCTTCCATTGTAATACCGGTAGAATAAGGATAGCATTCCCACCCGACGCCTGTGCTCTAAAGATTGCAATCCGTCTGTTAAGATGGGAGAATCTATCAAACGGACCGCCCGTTTTTGCACAGGGTCGAAGGTATTTTTAGATATATGAAACACTTATTTTTTTCTACAAAAAAGCAAAACAGAGGCTTTGTTATTATATTTACCTACATATGTAATGCATTTGTCTATAGCCTATAGCAAATCTACAATAAATCGTAAAATTAGTAGTGCAGACGAACAGTATTTTTTTTAAAAGTAGCTCCACACATGAGGCCCTGAGGAAAATAATTCGCCTCAGGGCCTATGTCATCTTTGGGGACGCAATGTGGAGGGTTTTTTTAGGAAATGAGGGGATATGAATCCGGGGTTCAGTATGTCCAGGGGTGACGGACGTATAAATCCAACCCTCCATCAGTGGCACAAGGTGCTGTTCCGAGAGAGTCCTGCTGGAGAGGTCAAAGGGTCTGCCTTAACCAGTCTCTCCCAACCCGGCCAGCCACTCAGAGCCAGTTGGTAGACAGACGTATCCGCTGCCAAGATCCGCAAGCAAACCTACCCCATGAACCTGGGCACCCCTGTTTAGTCACCAAACGTAGCAAACTACTTGAGGTCGCGTATGGCAGAAGTGTTTGTTATCCAATAAATGGTTTCCGGGGCGGCGGCATGCCGTTATTATGAAAAAAATGCAATTTAGAAAATGATCGAAATAGAAGGTTAAACAAAGACACTTTGAGCGTTCTAAAATAGTAAAAAAAATATATTTAAAAATATTCTAAGAATCCTAACATTCGTTGCAAATTGTACCTTCAATTCGTTGAAAACTAACCATCTATATTTATTGCTACTTCCTTCCATGTAATAATCATTTGTAAAGATGTCACTTAACTACTGTTTCAATGGAAAGAAATAAATATTTATTTTATGAGGGTAGTTTTAGTAAAAAAAATAAGTAGGTAAGATTCTAAATATTGCACCCGACCCTCACAAAAGAGTTTTATGGTGGTGCAGTAATAAATGTTTACAATCGTTTTTTTGGTTGAAGTATAGTCTTCGATACCGAAATTACATCATGCCGTGCTGAGTAGATAGGACATATCTACCACCAAAACCCTCTGTCTCGACACACACTCCTTGCTTCATTCGCATTCATAAATCGTATAATACAGATAAATCTGAATAAATAAATGCTTGGATGCGTTACGGTGCACTCTATCGGAGGACTACAGTAAGGTAAAAGATACATTCAAACGTACTCTCTTTAAAATGATTTATCTGTATATTTTTATTATTCTATCTCTTGGCGTGGCCCGACTGAAAGTATTTGATTCACTTGATCATGCCATGACTTTCTTGGCTTTCTCTGACTTCTTCCACAATTCACTTCGCGTCATATATTCCTTTTTTAATGCTAACTAAGCGTTCCTTTCAATCCCACCCATCAAGTGCACTAGAGAATATTTATCACATATATTTTTATATTTATCACATTTATCATATTTATTTTATTTATAGAAGTGGTGCTATAAAAAGGTGAAAATTATTATAATTTTTATCGGCCTCGTTTTCCTTCCAGATCTCCACAATTTAACATGGCTATACCCATAATTTTTACTATATGGTTTTACAACACATAGGTACATATCAGGAATCTCATTTATACAGCATATCTACATTCATTCTTCCTCTGCCAGTTCAATGCCTCACGTTTCAATTTGGGAGGCGGGTATGGGTATTGCCGCCCCGGGAACTATTATTTTATTATTTGAAAACCAAAACCTCTGTCATTGGTTATCCAAAGTAGTTCACTACGTTTGGTGACTTAGTAGGGGTACCCGGGTTCGTGGGTTGAGGTTTGTCCGGGTCTTGGCGGTGAATGTATCTGCCTACCAGCTGCATGGCAGGCCGGATTGAGAGAGAATGGTTGAGCGAGTATCTTTGACTTCTCCAGCTGTTATCTCTCGGAACATCGCCTTGCACCGCAGTAGAAGTGATGGATTAATACGTCCGTCACTCCTGGACACACTGACACCCAGATTCCTACCGTCCCTTATAACCTTTTCCTTCCCTGAACTTCCTTACCTTCCTTTCCGAAACAGACCCTCCACAGGTCATCCCCAAAGATGACATAGGCCCTGAGGGGAATTATTTACCTCAGGGCCTCCTGTATCGAGCCAATGTAAAAAAAACACTGCATTGTTATTGTCTTACATCCTTGAAAATCAAGACTTCCACGAAAATATTATTTGATAAAAATAAAATTAAATAATACCTATAAACATTTATTATGAACTAATGTGACATAACCCTGCAAATAACCCAAAACCCATAAAACTAAGCAAAAAACATCCCCCTTGTCCAATTGCCTACACTCGTCTCATGTTGTCATCAATTTTAAGGAAATATGCAGAAAGGGATAAAAAAATGAATCTGGTTTGAGGCTAAGATGGTCGGTCGGCCGAACCTTCCGATGTGATTCCTTATTTTTTTTGTGGCTCTTTTTTTAATGTAAACGGAAAGTCTAGCAACTTAAGTTTTTTGCAGTAAGTAGTTAATATTGTCATCTCTGTTTTTAGACATTTCAAATTAATGCACTAGAAAGAGACGACACAAGTAATATCATGTCAACTTTGAGAAGTAAAATAGTCTCTACAGATAGGCAAAATATTTAAACGTTTTATTTTACATCTCTTTTTGTTATACATAACTAAAAAGAGCTCGTAATATTGCACGTAGGTTTATGAGGTTGGAATGAATTAATGTTCTGTTTTCTCTGTTATTCCCATATAAATTTGAAATTTGTTGTCTCTATCTGACACAGAAATGTGTCGACATTTAGGAAAACATTTTTATCATTTTATACAGAATCATTTCAATTTTTTAAGTATTTTTCACGAATGCAAAAATATATTTTTTAGGAATAGCTAAAATTTAGATTTAATGATTAACATATTTAAGGAGTTATTGATGTTTAAAGAGCGTTGTAGACTAAAATCGCACCGCGGAAACGGGAGAGTTAAATAGATAATAGCTTTATAATAGTATTGTAAATTAGTGTAATATAGTTTTAACTTGTATATTTGTTTTCACAGTAAGTATTTGTGTTGTGTAATTGGTTCTTCGGAGCAGTAAAGGTAAGTTTTTTTTTTGTTTTGTGTCATTTAGATTTGTTGAAAAATGGTCCAAGAAAAACCACCTGATCCCCCAGATGACGGTGGTTTGCTATCTGAATCCTCGGGTGTTACGAAAAAAATGATCGCTGTTAATATTCCGGAGGCTTCGGACTTCGTAACGATTACGTCCAAAAAAAGAAAAATTGCTAAGCCAACAGATAATAGAAATGCAACAGATTTTGAACAGATACATCGTAAAATACCCTCCACGCAAAACGACTCCCTTCAAAATAATTCTTCTGTTTTACAGGATGTAATTCCGTGCACTTCTTCCTCGATCTCAAACCCAAGTCCACCTAACCCTTCCACCACACTCACTACAGCCACCCCACTGGTACCATCTACTCCTTTGTCACGTTTATATAATAATCTGGATAGACCTCCTTACATAACACACGTGACTAAAATTTCAAAGGATGAAAAACAAACAAATTTATATGATGTGGACTTTGGACATTTTATGTTTAAAAATAAAATCCATCCTGTCTGGAATGGAGTTAAATCTGTTGGCCGTAACCGTCTTTCTGTTGAATTCAGGACAGCGGCTGAGTCCAATAGCTTTGTAAAATCTGATGTTGCCAAAAAAAACTCGTACAACGTTTTTATACCTACATATCAGGTTACAAGGCTAGGTGTCACAAAAGGGATCCCACCGCACTGGTCGATAGAGGACATCCTGGAGAACATTACTGTTCCTCAAGGTTTCGGAAAAGTTTTAAAAGCGCGTCGTCTAAATTACAGGTTTAATACGGGAAACTCTGTAGAATGGAGACCCTCCCAATCCGTTGTCCTAACCTTTGACAGCAAAGACCTTCCACAAAATGTTACTATGTTTAACGTCTCTCTACCAGTAGAGCTCTATGTGTTCCCAACTGTGCAGTGCTACAAGTGCTGTAGATTTGGACACACAAAGAACCTCTGCAGATCAGAACCCCGTTGCTTCAAGTGCAGTTCATCCCATAGTGGCGATTCCTGCGATAAAACTGAGGAAAATTATAAATGTTTAAACTGCTCCGGAATTCACATGTCCATCAGCAAAACTTGCCCTGAGCTGTCAAGGCAGCGCAATATTAAACACACAATGGCCGAGAAGAGCATTTCTTATGCGGAAGCATCAAGAATGTTTAACAAATCCATTCCATCTTATTCTGAAGTAACTTCGAAAAATTCCAAAAATTCCACCCCTTCTCAACCTTCATCTTCCTTCCAGTTCAAATTTCAATACTTACCTAAAGTCTTCTAGTAAAGAACAAAATTATTATATAGACCTTAACTCTACACTAATCACCTCATTTTTACATATTTTACAAACTTTAAATAAAAACAACATCCAAATACCGTCCCACGTTGCTAAACAAATTACTAATATTATCAACTCAACTAGAAATGGCTCCTCTGATGAGGATTCTTCAGTGGAATTGTCATAGTCTTAGAAATAAGTCTGACGAATTTTTAAACACATTACACTCAAACTCAATTGCAGTGGCTGCCATCTCGGAGACATGGCTGGAACCGGATTCTGATTTCAGAGTCAGGGGATACCACTGTCTTCGAGACGACCGTCAAGATGGAAAGGGCGGCTCCGCTCTTTTCATTAAAAAATCATCACCATTCTCCCCAGTAGATGTAAAACCAATTGGTTGTCCTTTTCAAGTGACGGCCGCAAAGGTTTTTGACACTACAATCATTTCTTTGTATATATCACCATCTAACAAACCTTCAAAATCAATCCTGAAAGCAATGTTTTCCAAGGTCACTTCCCCTTCTCTTATTCTGGGAGATTTTAATGCCCATCACGGATTATGGGGAGCTCACAATTGTGACAGAATGGGCAGAGATATTGTTGATCTACTCGACGAACTAGACTTTTGTATCATCAATGATGGTTCTCCTACCCGTCTTCAGGTGCCTGGTCAGCGTCCCAGCATGGTTGATCTTACTATTTGCAATTCCAGCATAGCCGCATCCCTGTTATGGAAGGTTTTGGATGACCCTCATGGGAGTGATCATTACCCCATCCTCATTGAATCCTCAAATATTTATCATTCCAATAAAATTGTCAAGTTCAGTAGTCGAAAACCAAGGTTCTTAACGGCCAGGGCAAACTGGAATGATTATTCAAATCATACAAAGTTCTCCGTGCAAAGTCTACCCTCTCCAACTACAGAAAATGTTACGGAATGTTACGATTTATTGGTGTCTGCAGTCATTACGTCCGCACAAAAATTTATCCCCATTAAAACGACACGTAACAAAGGGAAACCTCCCCCAGCTCCTTGGTGGGATATTGAATGCTCAGACGCAGTAGATAAGAGGAAAAAATATGCGAAAATTTATTCAACAAATATGAATATGGAGAACTTCCTTCAGTATAAACAGATTGAAGCTAAGACCAAACGTATTCTAAAAAACAAAAAACGTCAAGGCTGGAAAAAATTTTGCTCATCATTATCTCCCGAAGTTCCTCTTTCAGTTGTTTGGAATTCAATTCGTCGGTTTAAGGGTTCTCACGTCCCATCGGTGACTCGACCACTCTCTTCACAGTGGGTGAAGGAATTTGCCGATAAACTAGCTCCTCAAACTGCAAGTAATTTTAATGAAACAGAATTAACATACTCATTTAAAACACGGGGTTGGATGGACACCCACTTCAATTTGACAGAACTTAGGGAGGTCTTAAACGATCTCACAGACTCATCTCCCGGTGTAGATGGAATTCCTTATAGCTTTATTAAAAACTGCGACGTTACCACATTAAACTATTTTCTTTCAGTTATAAATTTGATCTTTGACTCCGGCAAAATTCCATCAGCATGGAAAACTCAAATAATTGTCCCCATTCTGAAACCCCAGAAAGACTCTAACTCTGGATTTTCTTACAGACCTATAGCTCTGTCATCTTCCTTAGTTAAAATAGCTGAACATATGATTAAAAGACGCCTAGACTGGTATGTAGAAAGTGAGAAAATTCTTCCCAGTTCTCAGTTTGGCTTTCGAAAAAGAAAAAGTACGATCGAAAGTGTGTCCATCCTGACTTCTGATATCCAGTTGGCCCTGGCCGATAATGAATCCCTTGTCGGTGTTTGCCTTGATGTGTGCGGAGCTTTTGACAACGTTTTATTAGATGTTTTATTTAATAAATTATTAAAAATTGGCATCCCTCGTAAGCTTTCCAGTTTTATAATTAACCTCCTTCTTACCAGGAAAATTCAAATCCAGGTGCTGAATTCTCCTCCACTGGAAAGAATGGTAAACAAGGGTTTGCCTCAGGGCTCCGTCCTTAGTCCTATCCTTTTTAATATATATACATTTGACCTGCATCGGAGTTTGCATCCATCTTGTAAAATACTTCAGTATGCGGATGATCTTTTCATATATATTTCAGGACGAATTATTACTATTCTGGAGGAAATAATTAACATTTGCATGAAAAACCTTGACACCTGGTTGACGAATCACGGCTTAGAAATTTCTCCGTCCAAAAGCAATGTTTTCGTTTTTTCCAGAAAACGTGTTCCTCCGCGTATAACAGTCCAAATAAATAATTCAATTCTCCCTATGCAGGTACAGATAAGATTCCTTGGGGTTATTTTAGACTCTAAGTTAACATGGAACCCGTATGTTAATTTTATCATTAACAAATGTCAAGCTGGTCTCAACATTTTACGTGCCGTTTCACGGGTTTGGTGGGGAAGTCACCCATTCACCCAAAAACTTTTTTATAACGCATATGTTAGGAGTCATTTGGATTATGCGTCATTCCTCATCGAACCCACTTCTAAAAAAAACCTCGCGAGGTTGGACCGTATCCAATTTCAAAGTTTAAGACTGATTATCGGTGCAATGCGTTCTTCCCCAATTAACGCTTTACAAGTGGAAGCTGTGGAGGCTCCTCTTCATTTCAGAAGACAGTTCTTGGCAGACAAGTTTTTATTTAAATGCTTAAGACTCTCTAATCACCCACTGATAGACAAAATTACTGCACTCACTGCTCAAGTGAAATCACTTCCTTATTGGAGGAACAAATCAATCCCTCTTCTTGTTAAAAGTCTCCATACGTACAGCGCGTATAAACCCCTCTTAAATCCATCTGATAGACTTCCTTTATATGCTAACTCTTTTCGTATTCATTTACGTAAACCAAATATTCTTCTTTCTCTCGGCATAATTAACAATCACGAAGCTCCAAGAAAGCTTATCGAAATTTTAAATTCTAAATACTCCAACTGGAAAATTATTTACACAGATGGCTCCAAGTCTTCCTTATCAAACCATGTGGGAGCGGCATTCCATTGCCCATCAGATCAAGTCAATAGAAAAATCAAACTTCCAAAAGAGGCTTCCGTTTTCACTGCTGAATGTATAGCCATTTTTGAATCCCTCAAATACATTGACAATGATCACATTGGAAACTTTTTAATTCTCTCAGATTCCCTAAGTGCACTTCAAAAATTGAACTCTTCCCCCTTCCATTACCCAGAAAACGATTTCTGTGTTGGAATCCGCACTTTAATCCATAAATTAACCGACTCTGGCAAAGAAATCGTGTTGGCTTGGATACCTAGTCACTGCGGTATCCCTGGAAATGAAAAGGCCGATTCATTGGCGAAAGATGCCATTATTTCGGGGGATATATTATATAATTTTTTAAACCCCGATGACATTTTCATTAAATTGAAAGAAAACATGATTTCCACATGGCAGAATCATTGGGATGAGTCTAATAAAACAAAAGGATATAACTTTTTCATAATTCTGCCAACGATTCCTTCAAAACCGTGGTTTTCTAGACTCTCTTTGAACAAATTCTCAACATCCTCGATTTGCCGCATGCGGATAGGGCATTGCTACCACAATGTTCACTTGACAAATATTCATGTTAAGAATTCTGCGATGTGTGAATGTCGTCTTGGTGAAGAGGACCTCAATCATATTTTTTTCAGTTGCCCTATAAATAATTCATACATAAATTTCATCCCTCACCTTATCAGTACGGGCATAATGCCTCCCTACAACATTGCATGTCTGTTATCTTCTCAAAACAAATGCGTTTATAGAGTATTTTAGGCTAATTTCCTGAATATTAACAGCATCAATTTGTAATTGTAAGTTTAGTTTAACATTTTTCATTATTTAGTTTATTTTTTATGTATAATAAATTACATAAGCATATTTATTATTTTACTGTTACTTCCACTTGTTATACATATGTACATAATTAAAATCCGTGTTGTAAGAATTTAGCTTATTATTATTATTATTTGTATAATATTATTATATAATAGAGATATGTTCTTGATACCAAAATTGTAAATATTGACCAAAAATACACTCACAAAATTACACACAAAAATCATTCACTTGACACTGGCCAGAACACTCCTTTGGGGTGAAAAGCCATTAAAAAAAAAAAAAAAAAGTGTGCCGATTATCCAACACTACTAGTGATGGGAATGATCAATACATTTACATAATCGATACATCAAAATGATCTAATGATTTATCAATTAATCGCTCAGAGTTCGGGAGCAATAGCTATGGTCAGGGGCAGTATTTTTCTCTCGCGGAGGGGGGGGGGGGGGGGGGGGGGACAATGATTTCCTTTTTATTTACTATCACAACGCATTACAATTGAATATCATTGTCAATAATTATTGAAAAGATTCGAATACCTACGTACAATTAAAAAAAAAACATTATGAACGTTTTTAAGTGCAAAGGAAAGTATTTTTAAAATTTATTTTACGTTATTTAGATGTATTAGTTAGTTACTGTAACAAAATTAAATCAGTCACTGGTTTTTATACCTGCCAATGATTTCCTTTTTATTTACTAGCAACATTAATATTATTTATGTAACCCGCGAATTTCAAATATGTTTGCATTTCAAAACGCATTTTCACTAACAATTAATATTATTATAAATAATTATTAATAAGATTATTATTAAATAAAGTTATTCTACTACACGAATTGTTTCATTTTATTTACAAACTAAAAGACAACGATGTTAATTTCAAATGAATTAAATATATTTGTTCATATGAAGCAGATATTATATTCATATGGACACATATTACTTGCTGATTTTAGAAGACTATTGTATTCCGCCCCGAAGAAGCTACAAGCGAAACCCTGTTGGGTTTCGAATTTCTGAATTTAAAAATTATGTGTTCTAAGTTATTGTTTTACTTTAAATATACCTACACTACCCTGTATAACACATTACCCCAAAATAACATAAGTTGACTTTAAATTGTGAAAAACATTCACCATGGCAATCTACATAAACTAAATCTGGAAACGTATATTACCTAAAAATATTAATTCATCATTTACAACAAATCGGGATGATTATAAATTATAACATCAATACGCTTTATATTAAGATATATCCGAGATATTTTGACGTATCTTGAAATATAACCTCTCGGATCAAGAATCGATTTGCGTTTACGAATGAATTCTGACAGTTCTAAAACGATTGTATCGATTCCACTTCGATGACGTTTCAAAACGATTGTATCAAACTGTATTTATGAACATAGGCATCGTAAGCGAGAATCGGTTCTACCTTCGATGACATTTCAAAACGATTATATCGGAGTGTGTATTCGATACGATCATTGACATCGATTTCACTTTCGATGACAGTTCTAAACGATTATATCGGACTGTGTGTTCGATGCGATTATTGAAATCGATTTATCCATGACAATGTATCGATGGTAAAAAAGATCGATTCAACATCGATATTTGATCGATTGTACCATAGACACCTTTACAGTATTACTAGACGTTAGACGTGGCCTTGGAGATCCGGCAACGCTGCTAGTAGTCGTGTAATTTCTAGTCATTCGAACAGTTTTTCCACCGATGTCTGCGTGTTGTTGATATTGTGATAATGAATTTTCATTGAAAATTGTATGATTCGGTTCTCAATCTGTAATCATTGTTTTAATAAAACTTCAAGGTAACGTTTAAACACATTTTTTCAGTTAATATTACATTTAATATGATGTTAATTATCGTTTTACACGTTACAAGCATCAGCGCGTCTCCGCCAGTATTTGCAGTGTTGTTTTTACAAATTCTTTACGAAATACACGTGTTTTATGATTCAGTTTTTAGTCACCGTTGAATGTAGTGTTTATTCACCCTTTACAGTAAATATTATGTTTAATAATGATGTGTGATATGGTTTTACACTTTTCAACTGTCGGCGTATAATAACCTATAATAATGCTTATGTTGTTTTTCAGATTCTAACGAAGTACACGTTGTGTAAAGATTTACGTCACAAAATATTGTGATTAGAGTTTATAATCATCATTGAATAAAGCTACAAGGTAAAGTTTATTCAAATTTTTACAGTAATATATCCATAAGTAGTAATTTCTATAAAGAGATGTAAGTGCAATCAATGATGTAAATATTGCATTACGTAAACTTGTTTAACGTAAGTCGCTACATTACTATTTTACACATTGTCAAACACTATTCAAAGCGTATATTAGGTAATGTTTAATATTTCTTGTTTTAGAGAAATGAGAGAGCCTGGGAGATGTCAAACCATGACATTGATTTGAAAAATGGAGCTGAATCTGTGACGACAATGCAAATTTGATTTGGCCATCGGTGAAGTGATTAGTGAAGTGACAGATGGAAGTCCATGTGGAATCTACATAAATATTTACATATCAAAACGAAAATCCTTCAGTGCGACAAGAATGTTATTTAACGACAAATAATCAAATTGATGTGTTTCTGAAAAGAGGCATTTTTTAAATTGTAGTGAATTTGTTGACAGTTTTAAAACTTAATTAACTGTGGACCCAGTACGGAATGTACAAGTAAGCCATGTGAATATTATTATATTTTACACTTTAAATGTAGACTACAGCAGTCCACAATGGAGTGCTGATAACAACCCTGAAGCATGGTAGTGAGGCGTGGAATGAGCAAAGGAAGGATGAAAGTATACTGGATGCTGTAGAAATGAGATCCCGGAGGCGTAGGATGTACAATCTGTTTTTATGTCCCGCTAAAAACTCTTCAACATTATTTCTCTGGCATCATGAAATATGACTGGAATTTATTTCATTTATGATGTTGTTTAGACTGAATACTGCAGAAATGTGATCCCTAAACGAGATATGTGGTAAAACCGTGACGACCAAGTGAAATATGTGAAGATCCGCAAAGAATACAAGGCTGGTTTAGCATAATGAGTAAGATTAAGAAACGAATGCTTAAATGATTTGGGCATGTAAAGCGGATGAACAAAGAAAGGAGTGTAAGAAGAACAAGCTTATGATGCTAATGTGAATGGTAGAAGAAGTCGAGGACGAATGAGGAAGACATGGCAGATCAAGTGAACCAAATAGATAGCATGATCAAGTCAAAATAACAGAAGGATATTTCTATTGATATGCTTGGTGTAACTCTAAATGACCAGCTTAGGCACGGGGGCTCCATCGAAGCCAGAGTCGAGCTAGCCTTCCAGAAGTTGGGCGTACTGTACAGGGCCCGCAGATATGTTAATAGTACACAACTGCTAACCCTTATAAAATCACAAGTGCGCCCTATTATTGAATTTAGCTGCTACCTCTGGTCTGGAGCCCCAAAATTCGTGAAAAAAACTCTGTGCAGAAACGGGGGTCTGTTTGATAATTGCAATCTTTAGCGGAGCATCGTCAGGTAGCTATGCTGTCGTTGTTCTACCGGTATTACAATGAAAGATGCTCCAAAGAACTAGCGTCATTGATCCCTTTGGCACCGGTGCATAGTCGGGAAACACGCGCCCAACATATTATGTACACAGTTGATATTTGTCATATGAGAATGGGTCGCTTCTACGACTCATTCTTGAGTTCAACAGCTCGGCTGTGGAATGATTTGCCGGCCTCTGTGTTTCCTTCCTCCTACAACATAGAAAACTTCAAGACCCATGTTCACTCCTTCCTCTCCTCAAAAAGACCCTCCACACAGCATCTCCAAAGATGACATTGTCCCCCAGAGGTAAATTATTTTCCCCGGGCCTCTTGTGTGGAGTTAATGGAATAAAAAGAATGGTATGTACGAGACGATGTGTGAATGGGACTGTAGCAAGAAGTTGTTTATAAAAAAAATAATGCACTCAAGATCATGATTTGGAATGGATATTGCCAGAAAAATTAAGTCAGTCATTTAATTTACTATGTAATTTAAGTAATTATTGGTATTTAGTAAATTGTTTCTCAGGCTAAAAATAATGATAAAATGTATGTTGTGAAAGATCACCCCTACGACACTTACGCATTGTTCGGTTGTTCAATGAGTTGTTTTGTATCTCAATAATAGATTTACATACACTTCCATTGTATTTATATTAAGGTTAAACGTCACGTACGTTATAATCTACGCATTCACAGATGGCGCCAATCAAATTATTTGAGGTTTTTAATGCTTTTTGCACGTTACGCTTTAAAATATTAGGGTAAATTAATTGTTCGCGATTGTACATATTTAATTAGAATATAAATAAATAGTTTTGTCCATAAACAAACCCAAATCTTTCAAGAAAGGCTGAAAAATAATATTGGATTGGGTCACCGATAGAAAATTGAATTTTTCAGCCTTTCTTGAAAGATTTGGGTTTGTTTATGAACAAAACTATTTATTTATATTCTAATTAAATATGTACGATCACGCACAATTAATTAACCTTAATATTTTAAAGCGTAACGTGCAAAAAGCATTAAAAACCTCAAATAATTTGAATGGCGCTATCTGTGAATGCGTAGATAATCTAGGCATTCACAGATGGCGTCAATTAAAATATTTTAGGTTTTTGACACTTTTTGCAATTCTTCTATAAAATATTAAAGTGAATTAATTGTTTGCGCCCATACATATTCAATATGAACTAGAATAAATATTAGATTATACATAATACTAAATAAATATCATCATCATCAGACAGTATTAATAGCTTACCGTCTGTGTGTTTGAATTTCAGAACCCGGCTTCGCTGCATGCCTGAGCCCCGCCATACGCGCCGCGCCACAAATGTACATGGAATGTGTACTGTGTACATGGAATTTCAAACAAAGCTACCTTTCTAATTCGGTTTTAAAATCAAGAATGTGGCAATAGATGGCACTACTTCCGTTAGCAGTCTCTTGTGGACGTCTCCCGGGCAGATGCAAATACTATGTATTAGTGAATTTGTTGCATCGGGGTTAGTATATTTATGGTTGCATCTCTCTGGATATATGGAAAAATTGACGGTAGTACTTAGTTGCATCACCCAACTATGTATGTATTACATATGACGTCATTGCCCGTCCCGGTTACTTTGCCCCGGTGGCTAGCTATGACAGTGGATCCGAGGAACGGGCTATTTTCGGGACCAGTTCCTATTGGATTTATAAAATAGTCAATGGTCAACCAACACTAACCAGGCGAAGCCGAAGCAAAAACCGCCCGCAGGGCCTAGCAGCAAAAACCTGCGGAGCGGGTTTTTAACTGCTAGTACCAGAATAATGTCCACAAATCTTTCAAGAAAGGCTGACAAATCCAATTTTGTATCGGTGACTCCATCCATAATGTGTTAGCCGTTCTTGAAAGATTTGAGTTTGTTTATGGACAAAACTATTTATTTATATTCATGTTAAGGTTAAATGTCACGTACGTTATAATCTACGCATTCACAGATGGCACCAATCAAATTATTTTAGGTTTTTAATACTTTTTGCACGTTACGCTTTAAAATATTAATGCAAATTAATTGGCGCCTGTACACATTTAATTAGAATATAATTAAATAGTTTTGTCCATAAACAAACCCAAATCTTTCAAGAAAGGCTGAAAAATACAATATTGGATTGAGTCACCGATACAAAATTGAATTTTTAAACTTGAAATGGACTTGTTTATCGACAAAACTATTTATTTATATTCTAATTAAATATGTAAAGGCGCGAACAATTAATTTACCCCAAAATTTTAAAGCGTAACGTGCAAAAAGCATTAAAAACCTAAAATAATTTGATTGGCGCCAAAAGCGTTATTTTCTGTAAAATAATAATATGCACGCTTATAAAAGAGTAGAATATGAATTCTTTTGACAATCACCTTAACTTCACTCAGGAGGCCCCTGAGGAAAATAATTTCCCTCAAGGCTTATGTCATCTACAGGGGTGCTGTGTAGTCTTTTTGGCGAGAGGAAGGTTGTAGAAGGGAAGAAACACAGAGGCTGGAAAATCTTTCCATAGCCGAGCTATTGAACTTAAAAACGACCCATTCTCACATGACAAATTTGAGCCGTGTACTGATACTGTACTACGTGAGCTATGCACGGTGTCGAAGGGGTCAACGACGCTAGTACCTTGGAGCATCTTCCATTTTAATACCGGTAGAGAAAAGATTAGAAGCATTTTGCTTGTGGATAAAGCAATAAAATAGTCATAATATAACAGCATAATTAATCTTCTACCTAAATGCTATTCAAGTAAATGTCAAGTTTTCTCTTAACCCTTCTAATCACAGGAGACCAAAGTTGTCCCAAAACATCATATGCCGTTATAATAACAAGAGACCCAGATTGTCCCAGAGCAATCGTGCATTATTAAAAGTTATATATCTCTCTTCCTGTCATGCGAATATTTATGATTTCTTTTATGTTAGAGAGCCAAAGAAATAATGCTTCTCATTGTATTAGAATTATATGAGCTATGTTGTTGAGATATTTTACAAACCCGATCATAAGTGACGGTTTTATTTCGAGCCAATTTTTGACGTAAAAAACATTTAATTTTAAAATAAAATTGTATGAAAGTGATAAAAAGTGAGGTGACAGTTTTATTACAAATTTTGTTAAAAAAAGGAATCTGTATGTAAAATTTTAAGTTTATTCTATTTTAAGTACTTTAATTCCAATACTCGCAGGTATGCATTTTTTTAGCTAATTTACATTTCCAATATCAAAATTTTAATATTTAAAAAAAAAAAGTTGATTTCTAATAAACACATCGGAAAGATTATTTTATCGGGATTTTAGAACAATTTTTGTTTTTGCAAAAGGGTTAAAAAATAACCCATAAATAGGAAAATTTAAGATGCATGGCAAGAACCAGGAATTTTGCGCGCGAACCTTGACAGGCAAAAGGTTACAGATATTATTTTCTTATTATTCGAAGGGTTAAATATGGAAAAATAAGTTTGTTTTTACCGTAATCAGTTTTCTATATGATACTAACTGGTACTAGGCATGCGTTGCAATGCCATTCAAAAAAATAAATTGATTCTCTCTGTATGCCCCCGTTCACGGCCCGCGTTTCCCTTCCACCTTCACCGCCTTACCCCTCCCTTGTCACCCCTCCTGCGAACCCCCCGTTCCCCACCCCTGCCTTTCCTCCCTGCCACTAAAATATATGAAATACACACATTTTTATTTATACAAATTTCATAACGCCATACATAAAGACTATAACCTTTACGGGAGTGCGCGCAACAAAGTACTAAAGTTTTATTGCAATCGGATATCAGAACTGTATGGCAGCACATAAACCACAGTGGTTGAGGGCAAGGCTCTTGACTCACAATCCGAAGGTTGCGAGATCGAATCCCGGGGTGGCAAAATAAATTTTATTTCACAATTAATTCATTTAAAATAATATGTATATAGTGTATTGGCGGCACGTTCCAGAGTGGAAGATACTCTCCGTATCGCCCTGGTGTAAGACCACCATTCAGAATTGAAAGGTTGCTTTAAATGGCTTTAGCCGAGTTTGGTGACCAGATCTGAATAGCCAGGTACTTCCCCACCTTTTTCTTTCCCATCTCCTTTCCCTCCCCACTACCTTCAGCCTCACAACATACCCCAATTGGGGATGCCATAGTCACACTGGCTCCAGACGGGAGTAGCGACCCTCTCATGAGGTATTCACATAAAGATAAAAAAAATATGCGTTCAAAATCCTCAATATTACATATCTATTGATCGCCATCGTTTCTTAGCAATATTTGAATAACATAAAATAAAACATAATCATGGCTTACTCTTGCACTCCAGTTGTATTTTGGTTATTGTAATTACTTTTCTCTTTGTATTTTGGTTATTGTAATTATTTAATATTTGGTTATTGTCATTAATTGTATTGTTAATTTGTATTTTGTTCTAAGAAAGGAAGGGTTCTTCTGTAATTGGTTGACAATAAAATTAAATAAAGTGTTTTAAAACAGTAAGTTTGTTTTAATTAATAGGTACGTATGTATACTTATTTAATTTTTTTTATTAATACATAAAACATATATCATACCATTAAAA
Source organism: Limnephilus lunatus (assembly GCA_917563855.2). Classification (NCBI taxonomy): domain Eukaryota; kingdom Metazoa; phylum Arthropoda; class Insecta; order Trichoptera; family Limnephilidae; genus Limnephilus; species Limnephilus lunatus. Next base: position 13,828,629 of record OU830603.1, read on the forward strand.
TCACCATAATTTTCTTACCGAACCTGATTCTTTACTTTTTACTGTAAAGTGCCTTTATTGTAAAACCATAAAGTATCTCCTTTTTTAATGAATGCGGAACTAACTTTTTATTGGCGAACTTTATTTCTAAATTTTAACAAATCCTTTTGGCATTTATTTAAATTAAATGGTGATGACATCTAGCATCATAATATATGCAGGAAAAAAATTCTAAACTATTATTATCTGATCCATTTGATAACCTTTGCTGTTTAAAAAGAATTGTTTTCTTCTGATTAAAATGAATGTTGAATGTGTAAAATACATGTGGGGCCTAATGCCCGCTAGAAATGCCCTAGCTACTGAATCGCCCCGAATCCCTGGGACCGGGGATGATGATTGTTTATTCATTTCGTGGTGCAAAAAATGCTGTATCAATATTTTGACTTTTTCATTGGATAGGAAGGCAACGATCCTATACTATGTAACTTTAATTGTTATTTTAATTTTTTTGCCCTGATTCTATCTATCAGATTACTGACAGCTATAATCTTATGAATTTCTTTGTTTTTTTTTTGTTTTCTTCTAGGAATGATACTGATCTTTTATTATATTAACTGTTTATTATCAAACAGGCTAGAATTGTACTGCTTCTTCGTCTGTACTGTTACTCTCTCCCCAAAAGGGGGTCGAATAGCCCCCTTGTCCCTGCCTGGCGCAGGTGGTGTCTTTGTTTCATATCTTAAGTAAGCACCTAGTTTCCTGCACTATCTACTGCACCACCCCTGACGTAGCGGTAGAAGTGAGAGGAGTGGTTTTTTTCCACCCCGATCTCCAGTTCCCTTGTGGTCCTGTTGGCTGGAGGGAGTTACTTAGTTCCCTGGGTTCTTCAGAAGTCTCTTCTCCACTATCCCACCGTCTTCATAGGGGTCACGTCTGGCCACTGTGCTGCCGGGGACGGTGTGAAGGATTTGAAGGACCACCTTCCCATCGCACTGTCTCTCGATAGAGCTGCCTGTGGCTTGCCAGAAGCTCTAGATGGGGTTCTTGTGTTGTACACTGCCGTAGGCACTTGTTTGAATATGCCTTTACTTTATAATGTATGTTCCTCTATATATATAGGTATATATAGATCTCCACTAGCTTCAAGAACAGGAACAAACTGCCTCGGAAGAGAACTTTAAAGTTTTTGGTATCTATAAATGTAGGTTGTGCCGTGTAGGGACAGTCGGGGGCTTTTAGAATCATTTAACAGTAGCTTCGTTTTAAAATCAAAAGTAGAGTCTTGACATGAGAACCGGTAGAGGAATCCTTCTGGTCCTTAAAACGTTTTGGGAAAGTGCCATCACTCTATATCCAGAGCACCTAACGCCTAACGTCGGTATTCAGAACATTCAAATAAGAGAACTTTCTGGTACGTAAATCAAATTACCTAAATTGAGATAGGCAATTCTACCATTAACGACCGGAAATATACATTTCATCTTCGAAAATCCTACTACAAACGCATGAAATACAACAAGTCTTTCACCTGTCAAATATAACCTTGGTTCGCACCCGGTCACACCATAGACTAAATGCATTGTTGCCACGTCTAACACCAAGGCTTGACTTCACTTAAGAACGGCTGTGATTGTACCCATCGCTAAACACTACTAGATATGCTACGGGCACACTTGCTCATTTGAAGCCAAAGAGCATGCTACCTAGTAGCAATTGCTACCTAGTAGCATGTGTGTCAGTGACATTGCTAGTAATGAGCATGCTCATTTCAAGCCGAATGGGCTTGCTCACAAATCAACATCGGTTTGATTAATGAGCATGCTCATTGGATTATCGGGTGGAAGGGGAAGCTTTGTAGCATGTGTGAACAGACTAGTTTATGAGCATGCTCATGTCAATCCGATCTCAGTTCGCGCCTGCGCATTCTTAGCAAAAATGTCAAAATAGCCCGCAGGGGAGACGAAAAAACCTTGTGTTTCGTGGTTTATTATGGGTATCACGAATATACTTGGAACAAAAGGTCACTAAAATACACACAATAGATTTCCGAATTCCCCAAAAGCTCCTTTACCTCCAAAATGAAACCACATTCTATTGAAATTAGCATTTATTTCTTAATATTTAGTCATTTTCGGATTTGTTGAAGTCTTGGACCCAAATCAAACGTCATAATCATATTGCAGCACAAACTTCAGATATAAATTTAGCCATAGTAGACTTTCTAACCCTGTTAAACGCTGATAATATGTACAAAGAATCTCCGACAGCTAGATATCTCAATGTAATTTCCAATTTTACTTTAGCCGGAATAAAATAAAAATTTCTGCGGAGGCATTCGTAAATGATTTTTATATCCGTTGACATCTTCTTCTTGTATTTCTACAATAAATGGATTACTTGCTCCAAGGTTTGCTCTTCTCGTGATCCAATTACGAAATCAAATTGACTTCTGTGCGGATGGCACTGACTCTATTATGTCCTTGTAACTGTATAACCGTTGACATTTTGGACTCAAATCAACCGTTTTGTTTTCTTTCGTCAAAAGATTCTTAAATAATTAATAATTGCGTTGCAAGAAATAAGATTACTTTGTTTAGTTATGGGAGAACGGAACTGACACTTGACGATGACGTTTATTTTTTGACATGAGCATGCTCATTAAGTAGCATGTGTGTTCAAATGTTGGCTTTGAGCACGCTCATTCACGAGAAAGCTCAAACCAAGCCTACTCATTACTGAGCAAATGTGTACAGTTGACTATTTTTGACAGGAGCGTACTCATTAATGAGCATGCTCATAAGCCGGATTCTGTGAGCATGTGTGTCAGTACCTTTATGTATTGTATACTTTTATGGTTTTCTATATGTCAAATTTTGTGAATAACGTCAACGCGTCAACTCCTTCATTCTTTCCTCTATACTACAAAAAATATCAAGAATACACGTGCATACGCCTTTTATATTCATATTTATTATAAAACTTCGGAATTTGTACAAGTCAAGTCTTTTGTTTTAGTTTGACGTTCACGGCAATGTAGTGTAGGCTGGTAGCGTTTTATAAATAATTTATTTTTTTCCAGAATATCTTTCAAACATCAAAATCATAAAGCAGTTTACCTGAAATGGATCTTATCACATCAGATATTGGTTTCATAAAGTCCGAACCGGAGACAATTCTTGAAGAAAAGTGTCCAACATCGCATTGTGATGCAATATTGCAATACGGGATCGTCAAACAGGAGACAGTTGACACTTCTGCAATCAAGTGTGAGCCGGAGACGATAGCGGAAAAGGAACATACACAAGAATTCGGCACATACTATGAAATAGCTATTGAGTATCCTGACATTAAAAAGGAATGTTTCGTTCATCTAGAAAGGATTGACCAAAGCCGAGGTAATCTATTTTCTATTTATGTTGGTGCCCTCACCCGTCTGTGGTTGTTTTACCGTGCAGACTGCACATCGGAGCAGCTCAGCAGCACTAAACCTATACCAGTCACATTGATTTTGATTTCACGGGGTATGGTGTCTTCATTTATCACTTCTATCAACACTCGAAAGTCAATTTGGTTATCTTGCAACTGACACCCCCATTATTAGACTTTTATTTAAACTTTTTTTTTACGTGAATTTTATGTGGCGATTTCAATATTTTATTTTTTGGTTAAGTTATTATTCCTCCCCGTTTTACGCTCTCAGGATGTATGACGTGTATGTATGCTGATAAAAAACAATCTTATCGATTTACTTGAAACATTTCCTATCAGCACTTGTCAAAGTTACCTAATTTTGACGCCAACCAAAAGAAAAGGGAACACATAACAACGAACCATCCTAGTTTTAAGTAAAGGTATTGGAATATTTTGTCAATTAAACTAATTAATCGGTAATTTCATCAGAAACCGTCCACGAAGGAAACCGTTTTAGTCTAACATTTTGGAAACCATAATTTTCATTGCAATTAAAACCGCTACTGTCAGCTTACGGTTTTCATTAAAGCTTTATTACCATTTGGTGTCTATAGTATAGTAGATACCAAATATTTCATTAGTTACTTAGATAACAGATTGAAAATAACGTGGCGCAGAAAACATCCAAAGTTCACGTTATTTCTGCTTGTTTTTGCTTTGCTGAAAATTATCTAGTTTACAGGTAAATTTAAAAAAGGTAGGTGTGATATTCTCCAAGAGTTTTATTTTTAGCTGAATCACAGTAAATTCAATTCCTTTGATGTGTTGTGTATCTGCAATAAAAATAGTAACTTACATCTTCTTTTTCAGAAATCGGTTCTCTGAAATTATCTACTATTGACACTAGGGATCTAGAAGTAGAACAATCAGTCACAGGAAAGAAGTCTTTTTTCTGTCCCACTTGTACCTTCACTGGAGAGAATCCATCCTTGTGCTCGGAATGTACTTACAAATGCATACAAAAAAGTGATTTAGTTAATCATACTGGAACCTACACCGGAGAAAAACCATTCTCGTGCCCTGAGTGTAATTACACGTGTAATAATAAAAGCAATATGGTTCGTCATATTAAAACTCATACCGGATATAAACCATTCTCTTGCTCGGAATGCACTTACAGGTTCACACAAAAAAGTGATTTAGTTAAACATACTAGAACCCACACTGGAGAAAAACCATTCTCTTGCTCTAAATGCACTTACAGATGCATACGTAAACGCGAATTAGTTAACCACACTAGAACCCATACTGGAGAGAAACCATTCTCGTGCTCTAAATGCACTTACAGTTGCATACAAAAACGTGATTTAGTTAATCATACTAGATCGCATACTGGAGAGAAGCCATTCTCGTGCACGGAATGCACTTTCAGAAGTGTACACAAGAGTGATTTAGTTATTCACACCAGAACCCATACCGGAGAAAAACCGTTTATTTGTCCTCAATGCTCTTATAAGTGCAATCGGAAAAGTAGCCTGGTCCGTCATACCCAAACCCACAATAGAAAGAAACCATTATAGTGTTCTTAATGCACTTACTAGAGCATACAAAAAGGATTCAGTTAATCATTCTAAAACCCACAATGGGGAGAAACCATTCTCGTGCTCGCAATAACACTTACAAGTATGTACAAAATAGGATTTAGTGAATCTTACTAAAACCCACAATGAAGAGAAATCATTCCCCAGTTTGGTGTCTGATATTTTTTTCGGAAAGCACTTAATGAAGATTTTCAAAATAGGACCTAGTTATTCATGCCAGAACCCGACGTTGAGAAACCCTTGATATCGAATGTATGAACGACCTTAAATATCAATTACTTATTTATTTATTATTTTTAACGCCGATTAAAGCGGCTTTTACAAAAATATTACAATTATTTTACACATGAATACAGAATATACATAGACAAAAAAATATAAATAAATATATATAAAATACATAAAAAAGAACAATATAAATTGTAGTATCAACATAAAAACATCAACGAGTAGGTTATTATAAATACAATACAACATATTATAAATCCCAGACAATATGTATTAAGAAATTAATACTTTAAAACTGTATTTGATTATAATCAAGCTGAGAAGCGCTGACAGACAGTTTTAATTAAGTAGTGTTTGTATGAGGTTAAACTAGCAATGTTTATACATTCATCCAAAACATATTTATTTCCAAGTACATGCAGGCGATTCATTATAGAATTGAGTTCAGCGTTAGATCCTGTATTGTTGCAATGATAAGTTAATTTAAAACGAACTGATCGACTAGGTACATGGAAACATATTAACGAAAGAAGTTCAGGGGAGTTCAACAGGTTGGTAACGATTTTAAATAAATAAAATAAGTCTGAACAAATTCTTCTTTCTTTTAATGTATCGAGTCCCAATAATTGTAACAGAGAGGGATAATTAATGTTTTCGATGAATATTCCCAATTTAAAATTAATATAACGTAAAAATTTATGTTGGACTCGCTCAAGGGAATCCTCATGCACACTGTAGTAAGGATTCCAAATGGTGGAGTTAAATTCTAGTTGGCTTCTAACAAGTGAAGTGTAAAGTAATTTGACAGTTTTTAAATTTTTAAAATCCTTTGAAATCCGTAAGACAAATCCTAACATTTGCATTGCTTTACTGGTTATATTATTAATATGTTTAATGAATGTTAATTTAGTTTCAAAGGTTATACCAAGGTCTCTTATTTCATCAACTGATAATAAGACGTGATTATTGAGAAAGTAGGTAAACAACAAAGGGTTTTTTTTTCTGTGGAATCTCATAAGTTGACATTTTTTTACATTGAGAGTTAATTTGTTTATAAGACACCAATCATAAAAGCTATTAATATTAGATTGAAGTGTCAGACAGTCCTCGATATTATCAATAATTCTATATATCTTTATATCATCAGCGAACATTAGAATGAGAACACGGGTGAATATGTTTGATACATCATTAATGAATAAATTAAAAAGTAAAGGACCAAGATGAAAACCCTGGGGTACGGCACTGGTAGCTTCGAACGTGTAGGATAAGTGACCATATTAATACAGAAAGTTAACAGACGCCTTAGTAAATAACTCTTAAACCAAGATAAAAGGTTTCCATTAATTCCGAGTTTCAAAAGTTTATTAATGAGGATTTTAAGACAGACCTTATCAAACGCCTTACTGAAGTCGGTGTATATAGAATCGACTTGTTGTTTGTTGACAAGTGCATTAGAAATGAAATTTTCATATAATGTTAGGTTAGTCAAAGTTGATCTGCCGGAAATAAAGCCGTGTTGACAAGTTGCGATACAAGGGTTTACAAAGAAGCTGATTTTCTTAAGAATCAATTTTTCAAAAAGTTTAGGTATAGACGATTGAATACAGATAGGCCGATAATTTTCAACAAAGGATTTATCACCACTTTTATATACAGGAGTTAGGTAGCTAAGTTTCCATATTTGTGGAAAGTGTCCTGTAGAGAGAGACTTGTTAAACATATATTAACGGGAACAGATAAACTTTGGACGCAATTCTTAAGTAAGATGGAAGGAATCTTATCAGGTCCCGAGCTTGTTTTGGGTTCAAGTGATTTAATACAGACTATAATGTCTTCAATATCGATGTGTATTTGCGATAAGTTTAAATCTATATCCGAATTGAAGTACGGAATTGAGTCATCAGGAATATCAGGTTCATACACGTCCTTAAAGTAATCAGCAAACATGTTAACAATTTCATAAATTATACTGGAGCTGTTTTGTCCGTAACGTATATTACCGGAAATACCAGCATCATTGTTTTTCATTGATTTTGTGTATTTCCAAAAGTATTTTACATCATGAAGTATCGTGTTCTCAACCGAATTAATGTAATTATTATAACATCTTTTTGTCATTTTTTTGCAATCTCTTCTAATATTGTTGAATGCCATATAGTTGGGAATTGTTCTGTGTTCTTTATATTTTAATGTGTTTCTTTTTTAATAACAATTAACTGAATTAATTCTTTGCTGAACCATATCGGATACTTTCGTACTTTATGATGAATTAGAGGAATTGTGTGGGAAATGTAACTATTCAGTTGAGAGTAAAATAGTTCTACGCTATAGTTGAGATCACCTTCCTTGAGAACAGACCAATTTACTTTGTTATGTGCTTGATTAATGTCCTGGTAATTAGCATTAATGAAATTACGACTACAATTTTTAATTAAGGGGCACACTCTATTGTATAAGGTACTAGTATTGTAAGTGGAGGGTGGTGATTATCAATTGGGTCAATGGATTCGGCTGACTCATAGACTTTTATATCCTTATCAGTAGAAAAAATTAAATCAAGAGTCCGATTACTGCAATTCGGCACATTGTTACATTGAAATAGACCTGAATAGTTATACATGTCTAAGATTTCACTCTCGCACGCCGTTAATGGTAAGTAATCCAAATCATTAAATTTACAATTGGGTAGGTTATAATCACCGCAAATTATAATGTTGTGATTATGGTGGTTAGATTTGAGTAGCTCGACATCTTCGCAGTGATTTTTATACATTATTACATTAGAATTTGGTGGAATATATACACATTTGATGATAGTTTTTTTGGATTTATCGTTTAACATTACAAAAATTTGCTCAACATCATTGTTTTTGTTAGATGAAATATTTTATTAACTACTATCAGCACGCCTCCTCCTCTTGATTTAGAGATTTAGATTTATTACAATGTCATTTCATCAAAAATCACCCCTGCTAGAAAACATTCCCCTTATCAGGATAAATTGTATTAATTCAACCATAAGCACTCTTTTGCATCCCTTTTTGAAACCTGTTATTCGGGACACCAATATCTACAGGGCCGGATTAACCGTTTTAACAGATTTACGTCTTAGTGCGTGCAAATCGGATGTATGGTTTTTCTAATTTGTTGTCAACCAGGTTTAAAAACCTAATTTCGAGAAAAACGCGTTGAAAGTCTTGCTAAAGGATAAATCAACATAAAAACAGTTTCATTTAAAATGCTGTATCTCCGTCAATTTTACTAATTTCCTTAAAACCTTTGGTGAGGGCTTATTACAAAAGGCATCCATCAGAAAATGAATTAAAAAAAGGATTTTTTTTACAGTGTCCTGGTGCCTTAAAGCCTTGTTTAGGATTTGATCAAAGGAACATGGAGGCCTTGGGATGCCCCCCAGACTCAGACGCCCATGTGAACTAAATAAAAAGCTTGTTAAATTACATCAACTTCTTAAACTAGGGGGGGGGGGGCTCTTTCTGCTTCGCCGACCCGGAACGCTGACGGGCTTAGTCTGCCACTGCACTTTAGCCTTTTCTAACTTTCTTCTAATTTTTTTTTTCTACCACAACGTAATTTTATTCATAATTAATCTGATTTTTAATTACATCACGAAGGTATGCCATCTTCCCATTAAATAAATAAAAAATCGAAGTTGAATCGAAAATCGTTGCCGGAGTTGCTAACTAATTGACAAAAAGTACTTGCTTACCATTGACGCAAGTCATTTTTTCTCGGTCGCGGAGCCCCTGGGCAGTTGCCTACACTGCCTGAAGGATAATACGGTACTGAATATCTACATTAAAAAGTTTCATGAGAAATCGGTTTAAACTGTGCTGTTTTCGGGATTATTTATGAGTCGAAAAAAATAATGTTTTTTATTCATTTTTTAACATTTTGTTTAGATTGATAATCGATTTTAGGATGGACACTCTTTTCTATTGAGAAATTTTTTTGAAAAAAAAAAAACAGTGTAGTTTATAGCAAAAATTTCCACAAAGGCCTGTGCGTAAATATTTAATAAGTTATACGAAACGGGTTCGGCGAAAACTCTATCGCCTTTTAACAATAATTAATGATTTCATTAATAGTGTCGCCTTGTAACACATCTATGGTTTAAGAATAAAGTTTAAAATTAAGGTGTTCATTTTCATTGAAGATATTAGCACCTCTTATAATGACACTTCGGAGCGCGCCACACCAGGCCACCGGGCAGAAAAGTCTGACAATTAACTGCGCTGTAAATTATTATATTACTTTCGGTTTTAACCTTTCTCTGAGGCTGCCTGAGGTGGCACGCTCCAAGTATACGTGTGGAGGGTACGATTAAATGAAATTAGAAAAAAAATCTTTCTCATTTTGTCATAAAACATACTTAATATTCCTAATATAAATGTAAACATTTACTTTTAATTCCACATTGTTTATTACTAAACCTTGTGTAAAAAAATGTAACCGCGTGAATTTGGCGTTTAACAGAGTAATAGATAAAATAAATTTAAAGAAATTTTTCTCGTATAAATAATTATTATAATATTATGCACAGAATACGACTCAAGCCAGCGTAGTAAGCAGGGAAAATCAATAAAATGTAATACAATCATTACAAAATGCAATTGTAAATCCCTAATAATCTCTAAGCAGGTAAAAGAACGGAAGGATTCTTTTTAATGTTGGATGCTGCCATGGAAGCCTTTTTTTCTGCTGGCGAGCGCTCTGGAAAAAAATGTTTAGTACCTACTCAAGCCTTTTTTTTTTACATGAATACCTCACAAGAGTCCCAACTGCTCCCGTCTGAAGCCAGTGAGACTATGGCATCCCCGATTGGGGTATGTTGTGAGGCCGAGTGTAGTGGGGAGGGGAAGGAGATAGGGAAGAGGAAGATGGGGAAGTACCTGGCTATTCAGATCTGGTCACCAAACACGGCTAATGCCGTTTCAAGCAACGTTTCAATTCTGAATGGTGGTCTTACACCAGGGCGATACAGATATTATCTTCCACTCTGGAACGTGCCGCAAATATACTATTTATTATTTTAAATGAATAAATTGTGTAATAACACAAATTAATCAAATAAAATTTATTTGCACACGCCGAGATTCGATCCCGCGACCTTCGGTGCGCGAGTCAAGCGTCTTACCGCTGCGCTACGCCGGCCGTCAAAGCTGGTAGCGTTGGTAGGTATTTCTTCAGGTGAACTATCTTTTTTTTTTTTTTTTTAATTATTAAATATCTGCATTTGTTCTTTGTCTATGGTAAAATCCAACTGACAGCTGTTGGTTGATGTGTGCCCCGCTTGCAGCTCTGCTTTCTGTATTAACATCGCATTAATTACTTGTTCTTTGTATGTTTTGAATAAGTGACTTAATTTTAACATTTATATCTGAAGTTTTTGTATTAACTGTTTCCGGGGACGTCTATTCATCTACTTTTATGTTAGGTTATCTTCCTCGTCATTGAAACACGTTGACATAGAAACTGTGCTCTTCGCCTACACGTGAGTAGATTTATGCTTTACTTATTAACTCACTTCACGATTTAAGGAATTTAAATTATACTTATTGCACTTTGTGAATTCTATACGTTGTACTGTCATGGTTTTTCTACATAAACTTTGATGTTTGTGTTTTTAGGTAATGTTCATCTTATATTAATATAAGATGAACATTATATATATATTCAAATAGAGAAGTGATGTATGATGTATGTATATGTTCGGGCACATACTCATAAATAGTACCTACACATTTCATATTCCCTACTTCCATACTGTTTGACCTACCTACCAATATTACCCTACCCACTATCTGTCACCAGAAGAAGGATTGTTCCTACAGATTTTTAGTACAATTTCTACCTCGCTGAGAAGCACATTGTCATATGCAACTGGCAAGTGTTTTCATGGTCACAGTAATAATTCGCCGTGCGTTTTTGTGCAATTCCAAGAGGGAACAAGAGAGGATTCCAGACTATACTAAGGTAGGACATTAATTATTCTGGTGGCATCCTCTCTCAGTTTTATTTCTGTTCCCTATTTCCTTCAGCGCAAAATTCACGCGGCCCAATTCACCATAGGTTCCAAGAGCTATCGAAACATTGGTCGTCTCGCCGGATAGATTAGTTATGTATGCGTAGAAATTGTATTCAAGTGGTTAAATGGTTAATAGTTTTCAATAATCAATTTTCAATAGTTTCAATAATCACTAGATTATTTTCGATTATTATAGTATTCTTACAAAGTAACTTCTAAGAACGGGTGAATTTCAAGGTAGGTAGTTTTCACAGTCAAATATTTAAAAATGGATAAAATCGCAACTAAAATTTGTTCTTTAAAATTAAAGCGTCATAGATTATTCGGGCGAATTCAGGCGGCTTATGATCTTGTTAAAGATTTAGATAAAAAGTCAAAGTTATACCAATTCAGGGCTCGAATAGTAAAGGTCGAAGCAAACTATGAGGAATTTCAAATAATTTAATGCGAACTGTCAGATCTGGTTTCACTTCCCGATTTCGAATCGAAAAATGATACATTGGAAGTTTCGCGTGTTTTTGAAGAATTGTTTATCGAAGTTACGTCGGCATGTGATGCTTACGAAGCGAGTCAAAATGAAAGTCAATGTCATCATGACACGTCAGGCGAGGAAGTACAACGCCCGGGTCGTAGTTTTCTTGGGCCAGAGATAAAAATTCCATCGTTCAGTCGGTATATTAGAGATTGGCTCCCCTTTTTTAATATCTTCCAGAGTATTGTGCATGAGAACAGTTCTCTGAGTAAAATTGAAAAATTTCATTACCTACTTAGTTGTTTAAAAGACACAGCTTTATCTCTGGTTAGAACTATTCCTTTAATACATGAGAATTATGAATTGGCCTGGGATACTTTATTAAATCACTATTCGGAGTCCCGGGCATTATTTATACATTATGTTAACGCTATTTTGAAATGTAATTTCTCCAACAATGTAGATATTTTAAATTCTCTACGAGAAAATCTTGCGGGACTTCACGAATAGGGAAAAATTATTCGAGGAATTTTTATGTCATCTAGTTGTACAAAAAATAGATTCACAAACACGGCGAGCATTTGAAACTAGAGTGGAAACGATGAGATTCCGAACATAGAAAAATTAATTCAGTTTTTAGCATCTCAAAATCGTATAAACATTGTTAGGGGGTGCCTCGATGTCGGCTTCTAAACCAACACCAGGGCCCAAAACACGTCCCTGACTAGCTCTCAGCGGGACTATGGTACTCTCTATTCAGGGGGGTGGGCAGCTCAAGGCTAGGGAACTTCTCTCCATCCTCCGGTGACCCACGGGATCCTCACTGGTCAACAATCCTCCCGCCGTAGCAGAATAATAACAATTTTAAATCATTTAGACATGTATTGTAAACTCAAACACATACATAGGTTTCTACAGTACAATTCAAATACAAGAAATGCAAATTACACAAACCTAGCTAAAGTGTTTAACTCTCTCTGACTCTCTCTCAAAACGAAACTCTCCGAGTCGTGATTTCCGCGGGGGCCCTACATTTCACTGAATTACGGACAACATTTAAGGAGGAAATCAAGATACAGCTTACATGTAGGTGGGCAGGAACCTCGTCTCATGTGGCAGCTTCATCAGGCACTTCGTAGTCTAAATAGACCGAACTGTAGTGCGGCAAAAGGCCGATTATACTCAACGGTATTTCAATAATACATCGCGGCCCCATTGAATTGGGTCCGCCGGCTACGAGTGAGCCGCTAGCGTGCGTTCTCAAAGGCGCTCAGATTTCTTCTGTCGGAGAGCAGCGGACTGCCGAGAGTGGCCGGGCACGGGGGAGAGGCAAAGGGAAACAGGATACGGGGCGGGGGGAGGCGGCGGCCAGCTGTGGGCTGCCGCGTTCTCGAACCTAGTATTTATTTGCTTCAAGGGCGTATCGTAACACTTCCCCCCGCGCTTGGAAAAAAAAGCGACGTGGCAATGGAGCTGTAGGAAAAAAAAATCCTCTTAAACTTCCATAGGGGTTTTTGAGAGATTCGTTGCTTGAGAGATGCCTAGCTAGAACATGCAATTTGTGTTACAGTTTAGGTCACAATGTTTGTAGGGAATGGGTGAGGGGTACATACAATGTTTGGAAAAGAACAGTTTTGGTGAAAGTACGTGGTGTTAAACAACATACAAGATTATGCAATTGAAAGATGGCAATACATGGTTATGCAATTGAACAAAATAACAATACATGGTTATGCAATTGAAAAAATAACAATTCATATTTGTACAATCGAAGAACAAAAAACAAGAACAAGAATGCCTGTGTGATTCTAAGGTTTCATTGGTCTGGGAGCTAAGTTTGCGAAGCGTGGATTTGTTTGGTTTCGGAGAATTTCGAAGAGGAGGACGTGGTTTCACAGATTCTAAGGATTACATTATCACTGTAATCAGACCCCTTTGAGATAACACTCAGAAGTACACTTGGGCCTTAGAAAACACTTGGTTTTGTCGAAGACGTCGAAGTTCACGAAGTGGAGACTGTGGTTGCTGTGCCGCGACTATGGTTACAGAGGTCATTGAAGAGGAGAATCCAGTGTCTGCAGACATGCCAGTACGAATCCTAAAGTGTTATTAAGGTAAACACGGATCGTATATAATGGTTATTGAGGCATAATGTAGCTCAATCATAACTTGTATTGGTACGCATTCAGCGAATACTGGAGGTCAAGGTAATGATGGTTTACACATGACGATTTGCGTCTCTGCATGACAGCGCAAGAGACGACATGGTTGGCATTGATAGCAAGAGTAAGAACAAACCTAGGAGCTAGCGTGCCCAAAAGGTGGTTCAGAGTGTCATAATGTATAGTGGGACAACTCAACTTGCTGTGGCACGACAAAACAACATACATATGGGCGGTATGGTCTGTGCTTTCAGGAACAAATGCGTAGAAAAATGGCAGCAGGAGGGACCTAGTAACCACAGCGCGTGCTGTCAGGAGGTGGAGCTCAGCTTGGCTGTTGGTGATGACATCCGCCTGGGCTTCTTTTTAATCCGGGAGAAATTATTATTAGAGCAAAATTCTTGAAGTTTACCTGCCTAGGGACCAATGAAGAAAAGGTTTGGAGAGAAACAAAATGTGTCCAGATTATGAAATAAACGAAGTTTTAATCACCGACCCAGAGAGTGACGAAGAGAGAGTTTTCTAACTACATTGTGATTACATGAACATTTTCCTTTACCAGGATGACTTGGCGTTTGCCGAGTGACAATATGTCTTGGTTAAAAAACAACCGGCCTTCCATGGCCTATGTTAACATACAGGTGGTAACATTTTTGTAGAATTTCAACGAACAAGACAAAGAAGTCGTGAATGAGTCACGGTAAAAGCAGAGAAACCAATTCATGAATAAAGGTTGTCAAAAGGAGACAGACGGTACGCCAAGTGCATATCGTACATATCCAACATTCATGAATGTGTTTCGTGAAATTGAGAAAAAGAACAAAAGGCGAGACATATGCAGAGAGTGAGGGAGAAAGCCTGCTGATAATTGGTCAATTTACCGATTCGTACTCCCAGTGAGGGCGAATTATGGTCAACAACAGATTTTCTTCTTCATAACATATACCTGAGAACATGATGGTGAGGAGAAAGGAAAGGAAAAGGAAAGGAGTTGAGTGACGAAACTTGCTAGAGACTGGACTAATTTCCACTTCAAACTCCATGTGAGAATGAAACAAGATCAACCAGCAGATTTCCTGACTCTTTACAATTGTTAAAAGGATGAGGAGAAATTTGAATACACATTATTAAAGAGGCTAATCTTTTGCGTGTATTGGGCAAAAGATTAGGGGTCATTTTTTAAAAACTCCTGCGTGATTGTGAGAAAAGACAGACCCTTGCTCCAATTTCACAAACCTGGGGGTTTTCTTATCCGTTCCCCAGACAACGAGTTGGGTGGTTTTGTGCTCAATCGATTAACTCCCACAGCACTATGCCCCATAGTTAGCAGTGAAGCTACAAACTAGTCCTTTTGGGATAGTAGATATTCCTGGGCTTCTTTCCTTTTTGCAAAGAAGTAAAAAAAACAGGAGGTCCACGGGCATTGGCGTTGAATGACAACAAAGGGTTGTGGACTACATTTCGTAGATCGCACACAAAAGGTTTGATATTATTTCGTTCGCACGACTCATGGTAAGTGTTTTAACGTCTCCACGTATAGTGTACAAAAACATGTAAGTACATACAAGATAAAACTCAATTATAGACAGAAGTCAAGAGTTTATACAATGCCTCTTAAAGAAGATGGCAAGGCCGATATTATGTCGTTCGCACGAATCACGGTAAGTGTTTTAACGTCTCCACGTCTCGTGTACAAGGGTTGTACACAATTATACATACAAGCGGTACTCATGACAAATTAATGACACACGACCAAAATACAAGAGCGGTACTCATGACAAATGAATGACACACGACCAAAATACAAAAGCGGTACTCATGACAAATGAATGACACACGACCAAAATACAAAAGCGGTACTCATGGCAAATTAATGACACACGACCAAAATACAAAAGCGGTACTCATGGCAAATTAATGACACACGACCAAAATAGATTGTACAGAAAGGGTGGTACTCATGACAAATATGTCACACGACCAACTCAATAACATTTAGCTATGAGCAAAAGTGATTATGACGAACTTCTCGTATCGTGGCAGGTATTTTAAGGATCCCTCCTATGACGGTGGATGTTCTAAGGATCTCTCCTATGACGGTGGGTTACGTTTAAATACAACACAATAAACGTTGACGATGCTTGATTTTAACACATTTTATAAAGATTCGTTAGATTAACTAACTCCGTAGCCCAAGAGCGTACGATAGGATTACAAGGAGGTAAGCAATTTAATGTTACTTCGTGTTACAAAGTACAAGGGTGATGGCAGAGTATAATTCTACTTACACCAAGTATTTAAAACAAAGACAGACCTATAATGGTTTTACATACTGTCTGTTGTGGCAACCTGCAGTGAGGAAGACCAAAGAAAAGGGACCAATTACGGTTTTACATACCCTTTGTGCAGTTACAAACATACCAGGTTATGTGCAATTTGAGTTGCAAATACTTGGTTAAATGAACACCTAAAAGTTGTGAATTCCAAAATCAGGATGACCATAAGGTTTTATTAACCTGTCTCGTAGGGTTGAAACGTGTCATATAAGACATACGTAACGTACAAGCAAAAAAAATAACAAGAAAACAGTGGCTTTGTTATAACAACCAAAGACCGGATGATTCGGTTTTACGTACTTTAGTTGAAACGAGCCAAATTGATTTATATACAGGGTTATAAAGACCAATCATTGGTTTTATAAATACGAGTTCCAAAATGGACGTGTCGATATCCAATTTGGGTACATGAGCATGAATTTGGGTAGGACGCCATCAATTTTTAATTTAAGAGGAAAAAATTGAAAAAAACTTGTATACACGAGGGGCGACTATGTAAGTAACCACTGTTTGATTTTCATGCTGGAGATACCTCGGAAGGTTTTACAACTCATGATGAACAAGATAAAAGGAAAAATTGTAAAAATAGTTAACTGGTTCTGAGTCGGAATTTAACACTTTGGAATTTACAAAACCCGACTTCTAGAACGACACGCCGATGGGCAATTGTCAACTACTTTACATGAACAAAATAAACAGTTGAGAAAGTTCCTTTCCACACGACAAAAATGCAACAAAAAATAAATAAAAAAAATTACAAAATTACATGACAAGGCAGGGTATGACGTGGCATGAACATTGCGTAGTGTATGTGTTGAGACAATAAATGGGCTCGCGACTTCCCAAACATTGAAACTCAAAAAGTGTCTCCGTTCCAAAGTGATCAGTTTTAGAACAGGTGAAAAAAAATAAAAGAAAAAAAATTGCCGTGAGGGAAAGAAAAAACAGTGCAAAAACAACATTTGAAAGTAACTTCAAGGAGAGTACGCATTAATTTACAAAATAATTTACAACTTGTTTCATTTACGAAACGATGGGCATGTGATTGACACAATACACGCCTGACGTAGTAAGACTTTGTAAGCTTACAAAAAGGTGATACATACTGGATCATTTTATATACAACACAAAATTACAAAAAGGAGAAAAGAAAGGTGACAATTGGCATTGTTGCACCTAAAAGTGAGGTATTCTCACAATGGCCATAATGTATGGACGAACAGTAACATTAATGGGTAAAAAGGAGTTAATAATCTCAAACAAAACCGTGGCACAAACTTGAGGCCCGCATGTGAGATTAAAAGCATCTTGAACAAATCCTTGTTGAAACGAGGTTTGTTGTATTTTGCAGTATTTGATTCTGCTAAAAGAAACGTTGGTGTCGCTCCGTTTCCTCATAGTTTTTTCGGCGCCTTGCCTCTTAATACGCTTGGTTTGCGGGCGGCGCCCAGCTATGAGTTTGCCCGCCCGCGTGTCCCGCCCATGGCCGAGCACGCGGCCGAAGTATTTATTGGAACCGGCATACATTGTTATTTTGATTGTTGCAGCGGCTACGGTTGTCAGTGGGACATTTATTGATGAAATCATCCTTGTTTCCAACGTCGCTTTCTGTGCGCGTTCCATAGTTGACTTTTTGTTGAACGACAGTGCATATGCCTTGCTATGAACCAGGGAGAGTCCTCTATCCCTTAAAGCAGCTTGTAAGTGGGCTTTGGATAAACTATGCACATTGGGAATGGTACCCAAGTTGGATGGTGTAATAGCTTGCTTGTCCTCCATTGCGAGTTTCCTGGGTGGTGAGGAGAAGAAAAAAAATTGGCCAGGGGTTTCCTTTAGAAAGCGCAAAAATTAATTTTTGTGAGGCACTTTTCACTTGGTGATCACTGTTGGCACTTCCAAATGTGTTTTGTATACATGACACCAGAATTCTTGTCAAAGAGGGGCAGACGAGAAAAAATTTTGCGTGGGAAGACCTTAATGGTAAAGGTTTTTGTATTTCACTGACCACTTTTGAGAAAACTGTGAAATTCACAAGTATTTGTTTATTTTAGAAAAATTTTGCCAGGACTGACCTTTAGAAAACAGGTTTTTTATTTTCACAAAACACTTTGCACTGAGAAAGGCACTAAAGTTCACAAAAGGCACATTTCTGGCAAATAAAGGACAAACTTCCGGATGAAAATGACTGAATATGGGGTTTATTGCATCCAACCATATTAAAATTATTTTATTTATTCATGGAATCAGTCATTGGCTTTATTATTATTCCACTTTTCACTTATGTAAGGAAAAAACACAATTCACTTTCACTTATGCTGAAAAAAAACAGTACCTATAATGTACAATGGGGAAAGAAAGTCATTATTTTGTCCATTTGGAGAAACATTAAATTGTACTAATTTGACAGACACAAGTGGGCCAATTGGTATATTGTGCAGAAATAATAAAAATACGTAAGTCCGAAATTTTCATTAAGGAATTCGCAAAATAACTGGGGTTCCAGAATCAATGATTTCCGTTGGTGTCCCGGTTCAGTCATAAAAAACGGTTTGGATTTAAAACGCAGCCTAGCAACAGTCGGTTAGGATATCGGCGGGAACAAGGCATTTGCGCGCACAATCCGGAATATCGCGTGAAACAAAGGCCGTTGGATTTGGCGCGATTCAAGGCATATCGTGCGAAACATCGGCCGCTAGATTTGGGCGCGAATAACCGTTGCCACGCGCCCGCCGCCTGGCGATGCGCGCGCAATCAGACTCGCGGCGCTTCGGGCACTCAAAATGGCCGTTGTTTCAACTTGCGATGCAATTTATAATTCCAATCAGATCCGGTATGGATCTAATTTACATATTGGTTTCTGTGGTTTTTTCACAGGATTCACTGTAGAATAACAAGGCATAATTAATGTTTACAAAATAGTTGTTATGCGGGAAGGATTTCGACAAAGGAAGGTCCCGCAAAGCGACCGGGATAGAGAAAAAAAAATTCCAACCCCACGATCGGGCGACAATTGTTAGGGGGTGCCTCGATGTCGGCTTCTAAACCAACACCAGGGCCCAAAACACGTCCCTGACTAGCTCTCAGCGGGACTATGGTACTCTCTATTCAGGGGGGTGGGCAGCTCAAGGCTAGGGAACTTCTCTCCATCCTCCGGTGACCCACGGGATCCTCACTGGTCAACAATCCTCCCGCCGTAGCAGAATAATAACAATGTTAAATCATTTAGACATGTATTGTAAACTCAAACACATACATAGGTTTCTACAGTACAATTCAAATACAAGAAATGCAAATTACACAAACCTAGCTAAAGTGTTTAACTCTCTCTGACTCTCTCTCAAAACGAAACTCTCCGAGTCGTGATTTCCGCGGGGGCCCTACATTTCACTGAATTACGGACAACATTTAAGGAGGAAATCAAGATACAGCTTACATGTAGGTGGGCAGGAACCTCGTCTCATGTGGCAGCTTCATCAGGCACTTCGTAGTCTAAATAGACCGAACTGTAGTGCGGCAAAAGGCCGATTATACTCAACGGTATTTCAATAATACATCGCGGCCCCATTGAATTGGGTCCGCCGGCTACGAGTGAGCCGCTAGCGTGCGTTCTCAAAGGCGCTCAGATATCTTCTGTCGGAGAGCAGCGGACTGCCGAGAGTGGCCGGGCACGGGGGAGAGGCAAAGGGAAACAGGATACGGGGCGGGGGGAGGCGGCGGCCAGCTGTGGGCTGCCGCGTTCTCGAACCTAGTATTTATTTGCTTCAAGGGCGTATCGTAACAACATGTTAACTGATATTAAAGACAATCGGAAGGTTAAACGAGTCTTATTTGTTTCAAATGACAATAATGACAAAATCACTTGCCGAAAATGCAAAGCCTCGCATCATATTACAAAATGCGAAGAATTTCTTTCATTGAATTTAGCCAGTAGGAAAGACTTCGCTAAAAGGGAACGGTTATGTTTCAACTGTTTAAATCGTCACCTTGTCGTTAAAAATTTCGATGCAAAAAGTGCAACCGAACGCATAATACTCTGCTACATAGTGATGAAAGATCCCCTTCACCGAACAACCGCGATGCTGGAAACGGTAGCCCAGTTTGCAACGCTGTGTTTGGACTGACTAAGCGATCGATATTGTCTACCGCGTTGGCAGAATTTTTAGATAATTCGGGACGTAAACACAATGCCAGAATTTTAATTGATACGGGTAGCGAGGTTTCCTTCATATCCAAGAGATTATGTAATTTATTGGGTTTAAAATCGGAAGCATGGAACGGTAATATAAGAGGAATCAATAACACAACAGTAAATAATGTACAAGGTTTAGTTAATTGTAAAATATTTTCCTTGGAAAACAGCTCTTGGATTTCAGGGCAGGCAGTGATAATCTCCAATATTACGTCAAATCCCCGGCTATAAACTTTCAAGATATGTCTGAAGATTTTAAAGGTCTAAATCTGGCGGATCCAGAATTTCAAAATCCAATCAGAGAAGAGGATACTAGCTTTCAAAGAATTTTTGGCGTTTTTCTCCCTTAGAGCCAGTAGGGCAATATACACTTGGCACGGTCACGTTCGGCGCGACCTCTTCGCCGTATCTGGCCATAAGGACGTTACATCAGCTAGTGAAAGATGAAGGTGCACAATTTCCAAAGGCGTCTAATGCACTGTTGTTCGATACATATGTTGACGACATTGTTACTGGCGAATGGGAGCCAGACAGCGCTTCTCAGCTCCAAAGGGAGCTGAAAGAACTCCTTGAAAAAGGAGGTTTTCAATTAAGGAAATGGATGAGTAATTCGCTTCCGTTGTTAAATGACATTCCAATTGAACATCGGATTCACACAAGTGGTCAGGTTGAATTTGATGGTGGAACATCTTGCTCATTAAAAATATTAGGTTTAATTTGGGATCCTGAAAAGGATACCTTTTCGTACTCGGTAGAAGAAAAGGCAAGGGTATTTTCAAAACTTGCCATATTGAGCTGCGTCGCTCGCATTTTCGATCCGATTGGTTTAATAACCCCCGTTGTTTTCAAGGTAAAATGTCTACTGCAATAAATGTGGAAAAGTAAGATAGGTTGGGATGATTCGCTCCCTGAAAACATTATTTGTTTATGGCAAAAATTCTTAGACGAATTACCAACTTTACGGTATTTACAAATACCTAGACATTGCAATACAATTAAAAGGTCGAACTGTATTTTAGTGGGGTTTTCAGATGCGAGCGAATTGGTTTATGCTGCTTGCGTTTATTTGGTTACGAATGAAGCACAGCCTAAAGTAACATTGCTTGCTAGCAAATCTAAAGTTGCGCCATTAAAAACATTGTCAATACCACGCCTCGAGCTCATGGGAGCTTACCGCTTACCTGCTGTCAAAGCTGGTAAAAATGACTAGGTCGTCGATTGAAAATCTTATATCAATTACCGAGGTTATATTGTTTTCTGATTCGCCAATCTTTTTGTCATGGATTAAGGCACCTCCTCATACATTAAAAACTTTTGTCGAGAACCGCGTAATTAAGATACTCGATTAAGTCGCGGACGCAAAGTGCTACCACGTTATTTCGAAGGAGAATCCAGCCGATTTAGCTTCTCGCGGTTTATTTCCTCCTCAAATTAAAGATAACGAATTATGGTTTCAGGGTCTTCCGTGGTTAACTCAGTCGTTGCCTATGTGGCCCTTAACTTTACCGGATGCATTAAAGGTTGCAGAACTGCCGGAGGTTAAGTCCCACGTTTCAACGGTTCACGGGCCGTTTGATTATTATGACAGCCAACATTTTTGGCAGCGCTGGAATACTGAATATTTACAAGCGCTTCAAAATCGCGTCACATGGTATAAGGCTACCCGTAATCTCCAAGTAAATGACCTCGTGGTCATCAAGGATGCTAGGAGTCCTCCATTAAAATGGCCGCTCGGCAGGATAAGGGAGGTGAAACAGGGCTCTGACGGGGTCGTAAGAGTAACCTCAGTTAAAACCAGCGACGGTTTATATCTACGACCTGTAGCAAAGCTTTGCCTTTCATCTGTAGAATAGAGAGTAACTTTTTTTTTTCTTTTTATATGAATCTTGGTATAGGTTCATATATTTTTTTGTTTGTTTTTTTACGCCTTCAATGGTTTCGTGTCGATTGCGATTCAGGTTTAATAGTTATTATTTTTAATTCTGTACGTTTTGCACGTGTAGTCTTTAGTTTCACGTCCACCTAGTTTGTGAGGAATAGATTAAATTTTAGGGGTAGGTTTCTTTTCATATATTTTGTATTCTTTCGGAATCGACCCTTCGATAGGTTTTGGAAAAATTGGTATTTTTGACGGGCGGTATAAGTTCGGGCACATACTCATAAATAGTACCTACACATTTCATATTCCCTACTTCCATACTGTTTGACCTACCTACCAATATTACCCTACCCACTATTTGTCACCGGAAGAAGGATTGTTCCTACAGATTTTTAGTACAATTTCTACCTCGCTGAGAAGCACATTGTCATATGCAACTGGCAAGTGTTTTCATGGTCACAGTAATAATTCGCCGTGCGTTTTTGTGCAATTCCAAGAGGGAACAAGAGAGGATTCGGTAAATGTTCCGTTATTGAGTCCACGCTCAAAACACACTTTAAAAAATTAAAATAAATTGTACTAGGTAGATAATAGTTACTAATAAGTAATTCAGTAAGCGGAATTTAAAAATATTGTGTTTTAATAATTATTTTGTTAATTTCAAAAATGCGAAATGTCATTTTTCAAGGACCGCCATGTTATTAATTACGACGATGAAATATGCACTTTTAAAAGGAAAAATCACTCTCTGTCAGTTACACAATAATAAGTACGAATTTCAATCTTCGAAAATGATATATAATGCATATTAATCATTATTTTCTTAGGTTTCGTAAATACGAAAAATCATCACTTATTACGCGTGCATGACGCGAGACGCAAGCTTATATGAAATGTGAAACTGTTCCTAAAATATACCAAACCACCCACAACTGTTCCATGTGAAACATGTTTTACATGCAATTTGCAAATGAGCCAACCTAAAAATAAAAAAAGCATTCACGAAACGAGTAGCTAGAGGCGATACATATAGACGATATTATTACGAAAGTACATGATTTGCCAAATTACTTATGTAATTATTTTAATACCTAAAACGAAAATAAATAAAAGAACACGCACGCGTTTTTCTTTTTAATAAGACCCAAGTTTTGAAAGGTTTGTACTGCAAGTAGGATTAGTGTTATAGACAAGTTTGTACCTGTATTTATAACAGAAGAACATGGAAAGAAATGTATTAGAATTATTACACATACCCGCTAGACAAACCCTGCTTTGCCAAACAAACCATTCAAAACCTGGGATGTTTTTTTTTAAATTATGACGACATGCGAGTTTATTTTAAAGAATTTATTTTAAAAGCACTATATTATAAAGTAATTATTTTTTATAAATAATACATTCACTTTTGTATCAAAAACCGTGTTACGCAAACCTAGCGTAGCCGTTAAACTACTTGAAAACTGGGATGTTTTTCTTGCCTTGACGCGAGTAGGCGTTATAAAGGGGCACTTTCTTTTGAATCACAAACCATGTTACACAAACCTAGCGTAGCCGCTAAACTACTTGAAAACTGGGATGTTTTTCTTGCCTTGACGCGAGTAGGCGTTATAAAAGGGCACTTTTTTTGTATCACAAACCAGGTTACACAATCCTAGCGTAGCCGCTAAACTACTTGAAAACTGGGATTTTTTTCTTGCCTTGACGCGAGCAGGCGGTATAAAGGGGGCACTTTTTTTTGTATCATAAACCATGTCACACAAACTTAATTGCCGCTCAACATCGCAGTAGCCGTAGCCGCTCAGCCGCCCAGCAGTAGCGTAGCCGCTCAGCATCGTACAGTAACAAGAATACCAACATAACAAAATGACATTTGAAAATAATGTTTGAAAAAACGGTCTCGTTTCACAGAACGAAAGCTAATTTTAATTTTACGTAATCGAAATTTAGAATGAAATATTTTCCACTTCCCCCAATGCAAATAGTTGTCTTTTAATGTAATTAAGGTGAATCAAAAGATTTTTTCAAAAAAATTGCGTATTAACCATTGCCAGCGATCTCAAAAATTTACCAAAATGGCATTACAAAACCGTGTTGAGTTCGATGCATGTTACCTCGTATTGAACACGGAAAATGAAATACGCGCCACTTCAGACCGCCGCGGCCGCACAGAAAAGTCTCACAGTGAATTGTGTTGTAAACCGTTATTCGATCTTTGAACCTGAAGTGCCGTGGAGCACATTCGCTCCGAACTCTGCGTGTGACGGGTGAAATAATTCAAATTAAGTACTTCGTTAAAGTAATTAAATTGACTGTGTTTTATTTCTAGCCACTCGTTTATAGGTTGGTAGTATCAATTTGCGATTTGTACATTTCAGTTTCACACGGCACAATTTAATACGGCATGCATACTGAGTAATAATTTTTCGTGTTTATGAAACCGAACAAAATAATAATTAATACGCATTATTTATCATTTACGAAGATTGAAATATGAACTTCTTATTATTATCTAACTGAAACAAAGTGATTTTTCCTAAAAGTGCGTATTTTACCGTCGTAATTGTAACATGGCATTTCGCGTATTTAATTTAACAAAATAACCATTAACGCGCAATATTTTTCAATTCCGCTTACTGAATTACTTATTAGTAACTATTATCTACCTAGTACAATTTGTTTTAATTTTTTAAAGTGTGTTTTGAGCATGGACTCAATAGCGGAACATTTACCCTTTTTCCTTCAGCGCAAAATTCACGCGGCCCAATTCACCATAGGTTCCAAGAGCTATCGAAACAATATAAAACATTCATTTTAATCCGAATGAAAAAGTAATGACGTTTATCTTGAGAAAGTAATGATTTTACTTATTAGTGAAATATGTACTTTTGGATATGATGGATAAAATGGATATTTCCACCGTTCTGTCGATTTATAAAAAATATTTTCGTACGTTTTTATATATTGTTAAGTTACTACGTGTAATGGGCCGTTTTCTGAGTGATTCCAACATATCCACGAGATGGCAGCACGGTGTTTACCGGTCCCGCTGTCATCTATTTGTCGACCAAATCTATGGACTGGCGTTTATACGTATATTATTTAATACCATAGTATGCGTATCCCATGTGTTAAGTGTCCCATAGGTGCAGTCTTTATTTATTTATTTATTTACGCCTATTTAGGCTTTTACATAAGTATATATACAATATTTACAAAATTCTACTCATAAATACAGTGCAGGAAACGAAAAGCAATGTTTAAAACACTTGCACAAAAATAAATATAAAATAAAAATATTATTGAATTGATCCACACAGTATGTGGTACAAAATATAAGAAATCCAAAATAGTTTATTACAAAATATAGAAATCCAAAAATACTGTAAATGTTTTAGACAATTTAAATAGATTTATAAAAATATTCCCCTACTTGATGAAAAAAAACTTCAATAAGGTATGCTTATATGTTAAAATTGATGTACTAAATATATATTTGACAAAATATGGCAATCATTAATGTTTCTAATTGCTTTGAATAATTTCAGGTCGTCTGCAAACATTAATACTTGAACATCATTGAAAATATATAACACATCATTAACAAACAATAAAAAAAGGATTGGACCTAAATGTGACCCCTGGGGAACACCACTCGTAGCAGTGAATTTGTATGAAAATGTACCATCAATTTTAACAGCCAGTATTCTGTTGATCAAGTAACTGCTAATCCACTCATATAGTGAACCACCTATACCGAATTTATGCAGTTTATTCAGCAATAACTCATGATTAACTTTATCGAACGCCTTACTTAAATCGGTATAAATAGAGTCAACTTGACATTTACTAGACATGGAGTCAGATATATAGTTTTGATACGTTAACAAGTTAGTAAGGGTAGATTTTCCAGTACAGAAACCATGTTGTTTAGGAGAAATGACGTGGTTTAATTGGAAAATAATTTTTTTAAGAACTATTTTTTCAAAAACTTTAGGAATTGTTGATAAAAGGCACACCGGTCTGTAGTTAGTCACCTAGTGTTTATCACCTTTTTTAAAAATAGGCGTAAGGAAGCTGAATTTCCATTTAGTAGGAAAACATCCTGTTCGTAAAGACTGATTAAACAGCAAATATAAAGGATACGCCAGATTGGAAGCACAATTATTCTAAAATACCGGAGGTATTTTATCGGGTCCACCACTTTTGCTTTGATCAAGTAATTTTAGTTCAGTCAATATATCATTATATTCTATGTGGATACAAGATAAATAAAGATTATGATCAATGGTAAAATTTGATGTTGTACTAGCAGAAACTGGTGTATCACATTCATAAACACTTTAAAAAATCAGCAAAAAGGTCAGCGATACTTTGAGTGTCTTTGGCCTTTTTACCTGCATATTCTAAGTTGGTGGGTAAACCAAAGTTGTTATTTTTCATTGATTTTGCATAGTTCCAAAAATACTTTACATCATGATTCATTGAAGTTTCAACATTATTAATAAAAGAATTGTAGCAAATTTTTGATAAGATTTTGCAATTTTTTCTAACGTTTTTAAATTCAATATAATTTGATAAACACCTGTCTACTTTATATTTCTTATGTAAAACTTTTTTAAGGGCAGTTAATTGAACAAGTTCTTCATTGAACAATCTCGGATATTTCGATTCTTTAAAATGAATGAGTGGGATGAGTTCTGAAATAATTTTATCCAGCAAATAATAAAATTCAATATTTTGATTAATATCGCCTTCTTTAAGAAATAACCAATCTTCCTTGTGGAGACGATCATTTATGTCCCGATAGTTCGCATTTTTAAAGTTAAAAGTAGGAGTAGAAATTTTTTGATTGCTTTCTTTAGTACTAGGGATAAGTATTGCTAGTGGGGGATGGTGGTTGTCTATCGGAAGAATAGACTCCAATGATTCACTTACAATTAAGTTGCTCTCATTTGACAAAATTAGATCAAGAACACGATTATTAATATTACATACATGGTTAAATTGGGTTAAATTAAAAAATAAAGACATATCTAGAATTTCTCGTTCGTAGGCGGTTGTTGGTACTGAATTAGAGTTACTGTCTAAAACTTTAAAATTACAATTAGGTAGGTTATAATCGCCGAAAATAATTATTTTATGATTTGGGTATTTTGTTATTACTAACTCAACATCTTCACAGTGTTTTTTATAGATTGATACGTTGGAATTAGGAGGGATATAAACAGTTCCAATAATAGTTTTCTTAAAATCACCACTTAATAATACGAACATTTGTTCCACATTAGTATTTTTGATTTTAAGTATTTTCGAATTAATGTGTTTGCGGACCGCTATCAGGACTCCACCTCCTCTTGTATTGGAGCTAGTGTTCTGACTTCGGTCTGCTCGGTGGACATGGTGACTATGAAGTCTAAGCTCCGCTGAGAAGATTGATGATGTTAGCCAGGTTTCAGTGAGTATGATGACATCGTTTGGGAAAGATGGAGCATTTACTCTGAACTCCTTTAGTTTTGTTATGATGCCCCTGACGTTCTGGTAGTAGATGAGGCGTTTATATGGCTGGAGTTTTTTGGTTGAACATTGACAATTTTAGGTGAGTTATTAATATATTTTATAGTTAAATTATTTTCTCCCTTATTTTTCCGGTTTTCTAACTCCTTCTATTCATTTTGAATTTCTTGGCGCTGAACCCACGTTAAGTCTTTTTTGGTTTTAATAC
The DNA here is from genome assembly GCA_917563855.2 of Limnephilus lunatus. Classification (NCBI taxonomy): domain Eukaryota; kingdom Metazoa; phylum Arthropoda; class Insecta; order Trichoptera; family Limnephilidae; genus Limnephilus; species Limnephilus lunatus. The sequence continues at coordinate 13,856,663 of OU830603.1, forward strand.
TGACATTTTGGTAGTCTATCGCCTTTTTTTGAAGAACCAGTTTCACTTTATGTTGGTCTGACAGTTCAATCTTGATCGGACGTATTTTATCCATTTCTTTTTTACCTAAACGGAACATTTTTATTTCAGAGGTATCAACATTTTCAACTTTGTTTAGGATACTCAAAACTTTGTTCATATCTTCCCTCATGCAGTCGGTTTGAGTACCAGCTGAGCACTCGGGTACATTAAACATTATAATATTCTTGGAACGTAATTTTCTCTCTTCCATTTCCGCTAGAGTTTCGCAAATTCCAGGTAGATCTTGGATGGTGTTAGGTAGAGGTTGGAGCTGGGGCGGTTTCTGCTGTGAGATATTTGTGTATGCCTTCAGCTCTCCTTCTAGGAAGCCCACTTTCGCACCAACTACACTAATATTACCCAAAAGTTCCGAAAGTTTAGGAGTTAGTTTAGCCATTTGTTCTTTGGTAAATTTATTAGATGGGTCCATAATGGTACTGTTTAAAGAGTTTATTATATTACTAGCCATCGTAATAAAGTGGTAGGGATCACACGAATCCATAATTAGCAGTTCGAATTAGGAATATATTAGAAAAAGTTTAGCTGCCCTGGATCACGTACTCGAGATAGTATGCGTAAATGTGAAGGTAACGTTTCGTACACAGGATTGGTTTAATTATGCACACACACTAGCAGCAAGTTCGTACTGACAATTGACGGTTCTGATGACAGATTTATAATTATTTTGTTTTTGATATATCTTTTAACTGCAAGATTAGAATTACTTAGAATTCTATCACTACACTAAAACTCGATTTGCACTTGTAAATCAATATTTTCTATACGCACAGGTATAAAATTAGATATTCTTATTTATATTTTAAACTGGAGCAGAGAAAAAACCATGCACTGTTTACGTGTAGTATTGTTGTATTGATTGTTGTGTTGCCGATTTGTGGGTAATTCCCCAAATTGCGGGGAATTTTTAGAATTGGGTATTCTGCGGGGATTCTGGGCATTTTATGATTATCCAACCTTTTTGAAAAATATTTAAATTCGGTGGAAGATTTTGTAGTTTATTTTATGGCAGCATTGTAACATTTTTTTATTTCTACACAATAATAGTCGGGGGATTCCTGAAGTTCGGGACCCTAACTCGGAAGACACATGAATTTGCTTGTCATAGAACTTCTACGATATAAGGAACCCTCTATTCTTGATTTATCCCTACATGGTCTTAATGTAGATGACGATGCTGAAAGTTGCTGGGCTAAAGTGTTTGGCCTATAAACAATACGGGACGATACTTGTTCCCAAATTTAAAAATTGTAAAATACGTTTATTGCTCGTGTTGCCGTTCTCCAACGCTTCCGTTGAGAGGAAATTTTAAAACAGAAAATAGAAATCGCCTTCATACATATACTGTGGTAGCATTAATGGCTACTCGAGAAGGGATTAAAAAAGAATGAAAAAGTATTAAATATAATCTTTCAAACAAAATGTTAACCAAAAAAAGCATGACGCACTAATTTATGAAAGGAGGTAATTATTTTACATCACCCATATGTATTCTTATTTAGTTAATGATGTAAATTGCTTATTAATTAACTTAACTTCACTGCTTAAAATTTTAGGTTTCAATATCAAATAACAAAATAAATTTTTAAAATGGGTTAAGATTATATTGTAACACTAAAATACTACTTTATCTTCTTTTCTTCAACTAACTATTTTTGTTTCAATTAAATTAATTTTTCAGTTATTTTTTTTTTCCTAGCACACTGTGATGATTATATTACCATTATTTTACCATTATTACCATATAACCATTATTTTCCTGGCACACTGTGATGATTATATTACCATGTTTTTTTTTATGTTTCCCTTTTTCCTACTAGACAACGGCACACCGTATTGAATTTTTTATTTTATTATTCATTTTGAATGTCATCATTTTTATTTCAAAATAAAAAATGCTGGAATTTTAGAACATAAGCAATGGCAACCCTGCACAGGTGTTCGTGAAATGAGGTGCCAATTTAGAACGCCTGATGAAATGAATCTATTTCGCTTTCAAGTCTCTATCTTTGGGGAACTCGTGCCCACCCCTATTTCTACACATAGGAACACTACAACAGGTTGACGGCATTATTGTAATATTTAAAAACACTAAATTGCGTCAAACGGCCTAAAAAATGTATGGGATCTGACATTTAAACACAAAAAGTTGGACCGGTAGAACATTAGCGCTTCTAGTGACCAAAATCTTGCGAAAACGGCCCATTATCGTGTATTACAGTTAAATTGGTGTTGCCAGCAAACACATTTTGTTGTTCCATTCATTGTATTTTCTACGCTTAATTGAAAGACTATACCTACGTACACAGATTGCATAAGTAGTAACTATGCGGAATTGTGATAGGGAATCAGATTTTTTTTAAATTAGCCCTGTTCAGATAATTTGAATTAATCCAATAATTACACTTTTACATTATAAACCTACCTAGTTATTTCTCTTAAAATTTTAGTTTTCATTATGTAACAAATTGATGTAACTTATTTGTTCGTTTATTTTCAGAGTATTCCTTGTTAGTTGATCGCTCTCTCAGCGGTACCATGGAGATTCCTAACCCGGAAAGTGTCACTGTCAAGATGGAGCCAGGGTCTGGGGAAGAAGGCGGATGTGAAATTCCGGATACAGAAGTTAAGGTAGAACTGCCGGACGTGAAGAAGGAATGTTTGAAACATTTCATGAGAACTGATCCCAGGGCTGGTAAGAAAAATTACTGCGAGATTAGTGTTCGTCAGCAAACTGCTATTTTTCAATTTATTTTTTATTTATTTATATTCTCGCCATACATTTTGTTGTTGTTTTTTTTTACATAAATTAACCTCACTAGGACTAATGCCTGTATTGAGGTTAATAATTATAATTTGAGGATGCATTTTACATATAAAACACAATATAAATACACTACTTTCAAAACACTAATATTACATACTAATCTAGTGACCAGATGGGTAATTTGAGAATGATTTGTAACAATATTTATACCTGCCAAAAGCAAAGTAAGTTCAAAAGAACTAGGGTGACACTTCAATTTGTGCAATTTTTCAATTGAGTTGTATCCATGACACCTGTTTTCAGGAGTTTTTGAATTTTTGTAATTCACTCACTATTCAATATTATACTTATCACAACATTGCTGCATCTCTTTCAAAAGATGAGAATTCGTTTTCATGCATAGAGTAATACTATAGAGGCGCTATCCCGTACATAACTCTCCGAGATTCGTGTTCAAATCTTGAACGAACAAGTGCATTCAAACTGAAGCCGCCGCGTCGAAAGGCTCGGCCGTCAGACCGTCCTTACCTTTTAACCAAGCCCGTGGTTTCATCCTTCTTTCATACGTCACACAGAAATGGAGGTACGAACCTACGATTTCGTTAAACCAATTTATTTGCTAAATGTCTCATCTATGTATATATATTAATGTTTTCATGTAAAATGTATGAGGAAAAGAATTTTCTTCATATTTTTTTCTTCGTGATATTTTCCGATGTTTTAATAGCTATTCTGCTCTTCGGGGTGGAGACAAATCCAACAAATCAAATATAATAAAAACCGGCCCAGCCGTTCTTGATGATGTAACTAACCCGACTTTAAGATATTAAGATTAAATCATTGAAGATACGAGGGCTGTCCGTAAAATAAGGTCCCCAAAGTGCTGCGGTTGCTAGGAACGATTTTACGCGGGATCCGGCAACGGCGGCAACACTGACGTATAGCCTGGTTCCTCCACGTCAAATGCGCACCACGCTGCACTCTCTGTGACTCTTAAACTCGGCGTGGCAACCGTCCGCGATGGAGCATCCGCTCGCCGCACCCGCATTATATAAATTACCCTCTGTAATTCGTTGTGTGCGAAGAACAATACCCTGGTAGACATTGATTCTCAGCTGCATAAAGTGTACGGAAAACATTGTATGAGCGCGAAAGGTTGTTTTAGATGGTCTCGTCCCCAGTCACAATTGAGTCCAAGAATTCCTCGCAATCGTTGTCGTAGCATTCAAGGAAATCTGAGCTCCTTCAATCCGTTGTTGTTTGTGATCTTTTACCATATTTTCCGTCGAAATATTGTCAATTGTGGTATTACTGATACGATCATGTCACAGAACTCCGAAAACATGAATTACATAGCGTTATTTACACCTGGCGATTACGGCGAGCGGAAGTTCCATACAAAGTTTCACGCTGGTGTTGCCGGATTGCGTGTAAAATTGTTCCTCGTGACCGCAGCACCTTGGAGACCTTATTTTAATAGCTTTCGTATTATTTGCAACTTTCAAACTAAAATTGTGAAACAGAAAAATCAGAAAAAGATTCGGTCGCGAATTGCCATGGATTTGCTCTGCCACTAAGCTTATCCGAATATCTTTTCTGTTCCTCATTTGTTTGTTTGAGACTTGTTAATATTATCTTTAATGATTATATTTAATTAAATGAAGACAATATTAGCGAAACTCAATCAAAATCTGAAGACAGAAAAATTAGAAAAAGATATTGGTTCCACTGGGACTCGAATCCAGATACCTTAGCATTCATGGCCAACTGCTCTACCGATTGAGCTATGGAACCCATTTCCAATTCGGTTACTTTTAACTGTATCGTACTTCGACTAGAACTACCAACACTATCTTCATTTTTCTTAACGCACATATTATTGGCTGCTATCTTTATATATGATTGCAAGATTCAACCCGAACTAAATGCTATCTAGATAGTGCCCAGTAATGTACGGGCAACGTGGAATGTCCGTACATTACTGCAAAACAGCAAACTGGATAATCTGAAAGCTGAGATGCAAAACGTAAATTTGAATGCCCTAGGTATAGCAGAGATGAGATGGCCCAATTGTGGAGACTTCTGGAGTGGCGACTACAGAATCATCCACACAGGATGCATAAAGGATAAACCTGGCCAAGGAGGAGTAGGCGTTGTGCTGTGCAAGGAGTGGGGAAGACGGGTTAAGGGATACGTGCAATATAGCGGAAGAATTATTCTAGTCAAAATAGAAACTAAGCCTGTAGACACTGTAATTATTCAAGTATATATGCCAACATCTAGTCACAGCGAAGAAGAAGTGGAGGAGGTATACAGTTCGCTAGATAAACTTATATTTGAGATAAAAGCAGGTGAAAATCTGATTCTCCTAGGAGATTGGAATGCTGTTGTAGGAGAAGGACGTGAAGGAACTTGCATTGGGCCCTTTGGGCTGGGTGCAAGAAACGACAGAGGAAACAGACTGACAGAATTCTGCGAAAAACACAAACTAGTGATAGCAAACACTTGTTTCCAACACCACCCAAGACAGCGATACACCTGGAAATCCCCTGGAGACAGACAAAGACTGCAAATAGACTATATAATGGTTAGACATAGTTTTAAAAACCAAATAAAAGACTGTAGAAGCTATTCCGGCCCAGATATAGATAGTGACCATAATATGGTAATGGCCAAAAGTCTTCTAAAACTGAAAAAATTAAAAAAGAGAAATAATTTCAAATGGGATACAAAAGTATTAAAGAAAAAAGAGATCAGCGACAGTTTTAGGGAAAAGACGAAAGAGTGCAACCTAATGGAAGAAGAGAACGTGAATGCGATCTGGAAAGTGATAAAGACGAAGATTATAACTACGGCAGAGGAAACTATAGGCAAGGAAAAACCCCAAGCAAGGAAGGAATGGATAACCGATGAGATCCTAAATATGATAAAGGATAGAAGAGAGCTCAAAAATGATAAAAGAGCTGAATCACAAAAGAAATACAAAGTGCTAAGAAACAAAATAAATAGAGAGTCAAGAATAGCCAAAGAAACATTCTACCAGAATAAATGCGATGAGATAAACGACGACCTCAAGAGAGGAAATGTAGAAAGAGCTCACGCTGCGGTAAAAGACTTCTTTGGGATGAGAGTTGGAAAGGGTAAGGCAATAGAAGGAGAAGACGGCAAAATACTTTTCGAAAATGACCAAATAGGAGAGAGATGGAAAAGATATCTAGAAATGCTGTACAATGGAAAGGCAAATACTGACAACGAAACATTGATAGAAAGAGAAAATGAGGTAGACGCAGATGATTTGGGAGATCCAATCACTAGAGAAGAGTTTGACCTCGCACTGAAAAACCTCAAAAACGGGAAAGCACCCGGAATCGATGACGTTCCGGCTGAACTCATTAAGCCAGCAGGAAAAGGAACTACAGATGCCCTGTTTAAAATGATACAGACAATGTATAAGACTGGAGAGATACCGGAGGATTTCGAGAAATGCCTAATTGTCGCATTACCAAAGAAGGCAGGCACGACGAAATGTGAACAACACAGAACTCTTAGCCTAATATCCCATGCCTCAAAAATATTGACTAATATCATTCTAAAAAGAATCGAACCAAAAGTAGAGAACATCCTTTCCGGAGACCAGTATGGCTTTAGAAGAGGTGTAGGAACCAGAGAAGCAATATTGTCGCTACGAATACTACTAGAAAAAAGAATAAAAAGAAACCAAAACACATTCATCGCATTCATAGACCTGGAGAAGGCTTTCGACAAAGTAGAATGGAAAAGACTCTTCGAGATTCTGAAGAGAATTGATATCAAATATAGAGATAGACGAATAATCCAGGCGCTATACAAGAATGAGGCCGCTATAATTAGATGTGACAATGATACAAAAAAAGCCAGTATAAGACAAGGGGTGAGACAGGGATGCTCTCTGTCACCTGTTCTTTTTAACGTTTATATACAGAGTGCGATTGACGACTTGAGAGAGAGAATGAGTCACAGAAAAGGTGTAAAGATACACGGGCAAAAGGTGGATATGATAAGGTTTGCTGACGATATTGCTTTGGTTGCTGAAAGCGAAGAAGAACTGCAAGAGGCCTTAACAACCATGCAAAGCATTCTTCAAAACAACTACAACATGAAGATAAATAAAGACAAAACAAAGCTGCTGACTGTAGGCCGAACGCAACACCAGATGAGAGTAGAGATGGCAGGAGTTCCACTAAAGAACACCAAAGAGTTTGTCTACCTCGGGAGCAAAATAACATGGGACGGTCGGTCTAAGAGCGAGGTCGACAGCCGTATACACCAGGCTAGGCTTGCATTCAATAAAAGGTCGAAAGTAATTGAATGAAATAATATAGACCTAAAACTGCGAATACTCCTCATCAAGACCTATGTGTGGAGTATCTTGATGTACGGCTGCGAAACATGGTGCCTATCCGAAAGAGATAAACGGAGACTAGAGGCTTTTGAGATGTGGTCCTATAGAAGATTATTAGGAATTTCCTGGAGAGACCACATTACAAATGAGGAGGTTCTCCAAAGTATCGAAGGAGGAAGGCACCTGCTCAGGACCTTGTCGGAAAGGCGTGCAAGATGGATCGGACATGTTATACGACAAGAAGGTCTCTTGCATACCATAATGGAGGGTATGACCGAGGGGACAAACTCTAGGGGACGCCCACGCCGAGAGTACCTGGACGACCTGCTGGTGGACGTGCGCTGCTCATCATATGCAGAATTCAAAAGAGCCGCACAAGACAGGGAAGAATGGAAAAGAAAATTAAAGGAAATTGCTGCAAACCAATCCCAGGATTGAAACCAGAGAGAGAGAAATATTTATCTATTTTATTTTTAATACGCGACATCTATTGAATTTTTTGCAAGTCTAGGATTAATATTTTTATTTTTAACTTTATGAGTAAAAACTCAAATTACAATATTTAATTAAATGAAGACAATATTAGCGAAACTACTTCGACTAAGTCGAAGTATGATACAGTTAAAGTGACCGAATTGGAAATGGGTTCCATAGCTCAACCGGTAGAGCAGTTGGCCATGAATGCTAAGGTATCTGGGTTCGAGTCCCATTGGAACCAATATATTTTTCTGAGTTTTCTGTCTTCAGATTTTGATTGAGTTTCGCTAATATCGTCTTCATTTAATTAAACATTATAATTTGAGTTTTTACTCATAAAGTTAAAAATAAAAATAAAAATGATTATATATTTCAATGTTGAGGTCTTACTTAGAAGGTTATTCCACTATAAAAGTATTGAATACATGTTAATATATGTAGGTTTACCGGTCATAACAAAATCGTGAACATGTTGATGTAGCCCCGCATAAACTTGTCATGATGTACCATAATAATAAGAAAAGTGTTAAACAAATATTTTCAGGAATTTAAATTTTGTTTCGCAGCCATAAGTATGAAACGATATAATTTTTTTTAAAGAAAAACAAACATTCCCGGGTTACCAAATATTTACAAATAACCTGAAAATCTTTGAAAATATCCTACTACTACCACAGTAAGCGAAAAAATGTAGCTTGTGTCGTAATTGAGGACAGCCGAGAAATCGAGCACGTGACGTCGGATGGGACCCGAATATGATGCCAACTCAGTCACTAACCGATCAGTGGCGCCGTTAGTTTTAAAAATCAACATATTAAGATATCAAACATAATGAGACTTAGAGTCAAATTCCCAAAAAGCGAACGAATCAAGCGTCCCTTTGAGAATATTATTTTTTTTCTGTTTTCAGGTGAAATTAGTACAACCGAGAATACTTATCTACAGGAAAACATAATCAAAACAGAGACAAAAGAAAAAGAAGGCATTGCAATTTCGTTTACAGAAATTGAAATCGAACTCCCAGACATTAAAAAGGAATTCTTAAAGCATTCTGAAATAATTCCCCAAACGGATGGTAAAACCATATTTTTTAATTTTATTTTTATTTTCATACATTTCCCATGTCATTAAATAAGGGTAAATGCTAAAATAAAGCATCATCTTAAGGTTATAAAGTTAAAATAGATAAAAACAACAATTTCTAACATTACAATCTGTATAAAATGCACATACTTCACACCACACGCATGTTTACTACCTGCACAGTGTACACATGCAGTTGACTGGAAAATTCTCTTTGTGTCGCCCTGAGGAAAGATCACCATTCAGAATTTAAATGACGGTTGAAACGGCTTTAGCCTTGTCAGAGGACCAGATCTGACTAACCAAGTACTTCCCCACTTTCCTTTTCATCTTCTTCTTCCTCTCCCTACTACCTTCAGCCCATAAATAATGAGAATTTTAATTTTGTTTTCTCTTTTAGGTGCAGCAGTAATAGTCACGAACATCGTTTCATTTCAACAAAAACGCAACGTAAGGATATCTAATAATTCAAAATATTTCCCTTGTTCTCAATGTGACGGAAAGCTTATTTCAAAGCGAGGCCTAATTGCTCATTTACTCACACATACTAAAGAAAAACCTTTCTCATGCTCTTACTGTAACTATTCATGTCCAAAGAAGTCAAACTTAATTAGACACGTTCGTACTCATACTAAAGAAAAGCATTTCTCATGCTCTTTCTGTAATTATTCATGCTTGCATATATCCAACTTAATTATACACGTTCGTACTCATACTAAAGAAAAACCTTTCTCATGCCCTAACTGTAACTATTCATGTTCATATAAGGCACGCTTAATAAGCCACCTTCGTACTCATACTAAGGAAAAACCTTTCTCATGCTCGTACTGTAACTATTCATGTTCAAAGAAAACAACCTTAAAAGCACACGAACGCACTCATATTAAATAAAAACCTTTCTCATGCTCTTACTGTAACTATTTATGTTTATGGAAGTCATCCTTAAATAAACGCATTCACCCTCATCCTCATGTTTATGGAAGTCATCCTTAAATAAACGCATTCACCCTCACCCTCATCCTCATAAACGCATTCACCCTCATCCTAAATAAGTACCGTTCTTATACTCTTACTGGAACTATTTATGTTCACAGATGTCGTCCTTAATTAAGCACATTCGCACTCATACTAAACAAAAAAAGGTTTTCGTGCTTTTACTGCAAACATTAATTTTTTTTTATTTATCTTAAAATTGCTACATATTATAATATTACTGGTCTTCCATTAAAAGCATTAGCTTGTGGATGGAAGAAGAGTTTACATTTTTTCATACATGTACAAATACAGTCACGTGTACAGTTAATACAATGCAGATAATACAGTTAATACATTTCATATATAAGTACAATTACTATTTACTATAGTCATGTATTTCAATATATAGGTGCACTAAATAACTTAATACAGACACATGGCAATCAGACCCGTAAACTAAAAGATACAAACATAGATGTATTCAGTAAGAAGAAAAATAAGTGTGATTTTTAGTGTGACATTCTCTAAAATACTTTTTGATGGAGTTCAACAATTGAACTTTGTTTCTTATGCTTCTGATTTCTATTGGTAGGTTATTAAAAAAGAATTTTCCTTGGTGAGTATAATCGTGTTGGGCAAATGAAGTGTTTAATTTGGGGCATACAAATACATGTTTAAATCTAGTACGATTTTCGGTTATGAATGAGTATTTGTCTTTTTCTTTTATAATTTGTACGATTGAATTTTTTATAAATAAGTTTTTAAATGTTAGGACTTTGAATTCTTCGAATATGCGATCAGTTGGGAAGTCTAGAGGTTTTGTAAGTATAATTTTTATTATTAGTTTTTGAACAATTTCTATGGGGGTCAGACTAGTTTTGTAAGCTGCTCCCCAACTGATAATGGCATACTGAAGAATAGACTGTACTAATGCGTAGTATATTGAGTATAGATATTTCGTTGATAAGAAGTTTCTAATCCGTAAGAATATATGAATTAACTTCCTTACTCTTTTTATTGTATGGCCGATATGATCTTTCCGTTTTAGGTTTTTATCTATGATTATTCCAAGATATGTGATTTTATCCGCTATTTTCAGAAGTGAACATTTTTGTCGGCAGTGATTAGTATCGTGTTGTGCGAGAGAATGAGTATGTAAGAATATTTGAAGATTTGGAGGTACAATGTTAGTGTTAATTTCGAAAGGAATGACATATGTTTTTTTACTATTTAACGACAGGAGGTTATTGTCAAACCATATTTTTAGATTATTTATGTCTTCTGTGGCTTTTAGATTAATTTTTTCCCATGTTTTTTCTTTTATTAAAAGAACTGTATAATCGGCGTAAGAGATAATTTGGCCATGCAATGGTTGAATAAATATGTCGTTTACATACAAAATGAACAATATTGGTCCCAGCACGGTGCCCTGTGGGATACCAAAATTTGATGTTTCTTTGTCGCTAGTTTGGTCATTTATTTTAACAAATTGTGCACGATTGTTCAAATAACTTTCTATCCAATGGACGGCTTTATCGTTAATGTTATATAATTTCAGTTTTTTGATAAGCTTTGCGTGTGAGATACTATCGAATGCTTTCCTTAGGTCTATGAATATTCCTGCGCATTTATTTCCTTCATCAAGTGCCGAGTATATAAATTATGTTACATTTGCTTTTGCATCTTGTGTGCTTTTTGTTTTTAAGAATCCGAATTGATTGGAATGTAATATTTTATTGTTCTCTAGAAAATCAACAACCCGTTTTTTCACAATCTTTTCAAATATTTTTGCTATATTCGATATTAGGGATATCGGTCGATAATTTGAAACATTTTGCGGGTCGCCGGTTTTAAAGATAGGGGATATTATAGATTTTTTATAATTTGTTGGGAATATGCCTTTAGTCATACTGAGATTAATAAGGTGGTTTAGTGGTTTCAGTAGAAATGTTCAGTAAAAACACAAAAGAAAAACCAATCTCATGCTCTTACTGTAAATATGTCTACTTGACTTGAAGAAAACAATTTGTATCAAATGAAATAATCGTAAAATTATTACTTGTGCTCTCGGGAGCTCCTGAGGGCTGTACTTTTGGACCGCTACTATCTTTCCGATATTTATTAATAATATGACAGTAAATATTTTGCATTTCACTCTGCATTTCTTTTTGTTGATGACTTAAAACTATTCTTTGAAATAAAAAATAAAAAATAATATCATCTCAATGTAAAACATTTCATATTTTTCGAGTTTGATTCCTTGTTCAAGCTATAATTTATTAATAAAGAAAAATCAATAAAATGAATTTCAGTAAAAAAGTTTTTTTTTTAATGTGTAATAATTATTTGAAAATGTTCCACGATATTTTTGTTTATTAATCCATTTCTTCTTATTCGAATTTTGACAGTTGAAAAACACTGTTGCGTTTTTTTCGTATTAATTCGAAAAATCTAATTTTTGGCTTTTAGACACTTATAATTATAGTTTTTTGTCCTCTTTGAGTTCATTTTTTGCTGACCAACTCCAGTAAGTGTTATTTTATTTGTGGTTTTATTTCCTTTTGCCCCAATGGCCTTTGCCATGAGGAAGAAACCCCCTGATCCTTCAAATTTTGACATTGGCAGTGAGGTAGATATAGTAGATATTCAAATTCCATCTTCTACTCCTAAAAAGAGGAAAGTTTGCGACCTTCCAAAAACTGATTCGTCACAGGTCTCAGTTCCTGTAGCTTTTCCTTCCTTGTATCCGACTTCGACAAAAGCTCCCTTTATAGTTTATGTGCAAATTAACACTCCTGGCCACTCTTTACATCCCCTTGAATTAAAATTAATTGGAAAAAAACCACTTGGCATTTCCCCAGGTGGTATCCGATCTGAGGGCAGATTTCGCATTTGCGTCGACTTCACATCCGCGTTTAATGCCAATAAATTTATAAATTTCATAGACTCCCTTTCAGCAAAAAAGTTTAAAGCTTACATCCCTTCCTTCAATATCTCTCGCTTGGGTCTCGTTAGAGGTATTCCCGTAGAACTATCTGAAGAAGAGCTTATTTCGGAATTGATTATTCCATCATCTTCGGGAAAAGTTATTAAGACTAGGCGTCTTAATTTCAAAGATAAATCATCAGAGTCTGTAGTTTGGAAACCCTCCCAAAATGTAGTTCTGACATTTGAAGGACAGTCCCTTCCCTCTCATGTTTATTTATTCCACAACTCTCTCCCAGTGGAAATTTATTCATTCCCGACAATTCAATGTTTTAATTGTTGTCGGTTTGGCCATTCGAAACAATCGTGCCGCTCTTCTCCTCGCTGCTTTAAATGCGCAGAAAACCATCTAGCAGACCAATGCCCTTCCTCTTCCAATTCCTCCACTTGCGTCAATTGTTCAGGCTTGCACATAGCCATACATCCATCCTGCCCCGAACTTTCTCGCCAAAAAAACATAAAAAAGTTATATGGCCTCCAATAGCGTTTCTTACTTCCATGCCTCCAAATTAATAGCTCCTTCTAAAAAATCTTTTGCTGAAGTTGCCTCTCAACCCCAAATTAGTACTTCTTCAAACTTATCTTACAGGAAGACTGTAATGACAAAATCCACTTCTCGTCCGATTAAAACCCTTGGATATGATCAATTTGGTCACAACTCCCAGCTCTTGTTCCCAAATGGTAACAACAGCGCTCTTTTTCCTCAAAACCCTGTCTTTTCTAACAGCAATTCAACTAACAGCAGTTCTTTCAACCCTGATCTAAAAACAAATTCCATCAACAATACTTCTAGTGACAATTATTCTTTAATTCAAACACTTGTCATGTTACTCATCACTATTATTAACAATAATAATTCTCTACCGTCCAACGCTGCCTCATTACTCTCCTCCTTGTATTCTCTTCTTCCCAATGGCTGCTCCAGCAGCAACAATTCTGCAGTGGAATTGTAGAAGTGCCTCCTCCAATAATGATGACCTAATCCGCCTTCTACATGTACACTCCATATCGATTGCTGCCGTCTCTGAGACTTGGTTTAAGCCATCTCAACTCTTCAAGGTGAGTGGCTATCAATGTCTGCGGGACGACCGCATTAATGGGAAGGGTGGTGCAGCCCTTTTCATCAAAAACTCTCTCCCCTTTTCCCCTATTTCCATTAAACCCCCAAATTCATCCTTCCAATTAGTGGCAGCCACTGTCTCTAATATTACATTTGTATCCCTCTATATTCCCCCTTCTACCCCATTTGACCTTCCATTGTGGGTCCACATGCTTAGCAAAATATCTTCTCCCTTGGTTATTCTGGTTGATTTCAATGCCCACTCCCCACTCTGGGGTTCTTCTTCCTCGGATCCTTCGGGTATCAAATTAATTGACCTTTTAGACTCCTTGAACACTTGTCTCCTAAATGACGGAACCTCAACAAGGTTTAGTCATCCTAGACAGAATCCTAGTGCGGTGGACATATCTCTCTGTTCTCCGAGTATCTATCCTCTAATTTCCTGGCGTATTACATCAGACCCCTGCGGCAGTGATCACTATCCCATTATTTTGAATTTGGCTCAACGGTTGGATACCAACCACTTTAAAAGTAAGCCCAAATTTATCACAAAAAGCAGATTGGTCCCATTTCAGAGACTCTATCCAGGGTCATTCCCTCTCCCTGCCTCCCCCTACTTCTGATAACTGTACCTCCTCTTATAAATCTTGGACTGATTCCATTCTAAAATCGGCTGACAAGTCTATCCCCAAATCATCTCCTGTAGGCTCGAAGGCTCGCCCTCCCCTTGGTGGGATGAGGAATGCCTTAGAGTCCTGAATGAGAGGAAAGCGGCCAATAAGACGTACTGCCAACAGATGACTATGTATAATTACATCTCAGCCAAGAATGCCCAAGCTGTTGCTAAACGCACTTTCCGTTTCAAAAAAAAAAACAGCTGGCGTAATTTCTGTACCAATATATCCCCTGCTACTCCAGCAGGGGAGGTTTGGTCCATGATTCGCAGGTTTAGATCTTCCTTTTCCCTGCCAAAGCCATCTCATAATTCTGCTATTTGGTTAGATGACTTTATTAATAAAATAGCTCCCCCATATGTTCCTAATTTTGATGAACTTCCCTCTTTAACTTATAATCTAAAATCTTCTTCATGGTTAGATGCTCCTTTTTCCATTGATGAGTTAAAAAGAGCCACGGAAAACCTCAATGACTCAGCTCCGGGCAAGGATGAAATACTGAATACATTCATCCGTCATACTGATGACAATTCTCTTACCTACTTTCACTCTCTCATCAATGTCTTTCTTGATTCTGGTATTATTCCCCCAGACTGGAAAATTCAAAATATCATTCCCATTTGCAAAAGTGGCAAAGATCCAAGTATAGGTTCTAGCTACAGACCTATTGCTCTCTCTTCTACTCTTTGCAAAGTATCTGAAAGAATGATTAAGAATAGATTGGACTGGTTCGTAGAAAAAAATCAAATTCTTTCCTCTTCCCAGTTTGAATTTAGAAAGGGTAAAAGTACCCTTGACAACCTTTCCTCTCTTGTTACAGATATCAAATTAGCATTATCCAAAAACGAATATTGTATTGCAGTGTTTTTAGATATCTGTGGAGCATACGACAATGTTTCTATCCCTATCCTGAAAGAAAAGTTACTGGCAATAGGTATCCCACCTAAACTGGTCCAATTCATTGTCAATTTGCTCTCCCAGAGAACTATTTTTGTAGATGGGTCCGAATCCTCTCCCCACATAAGACACATATTCTAAGGTCTCCCGCAAGAGTCAGTCTTAAGCCCGATATTGTACAATATTTACACATATGATCTAGAAAAATCTATTCAATTCTTGTGCAATATACTCCAATATGCTGATGACTTGACTTTCTACAAAATATCCCGCAATATTTTTATTGCAGCATCCGCAATCAACAATGCTCTTAGAAAACTCTTGGCATGGTTAAATAGTAATGGCCTTGAACTTTCCCCTTCCAAAAGCAAAGTTGTCATCTTCACTCGTCGTCGAAAGCTCCCAGATATTCAGGTGATATTTGGCGATGAAATCATCCCTATCTCTAAGGAAGTTAAGTTCCTGGGAATGTTTTTAGACTCAAAGCTTACTTGGAATTCTCATATTAATCATGTCATAATGAAATGCGAAAGTAACATCAATCCCCTTAGATTTCTGTCCGGAGTGTGGTGGGGATCACACCCCTCATCTTTAAAACTTCTGTACAATGCTCTCATCCGAAGCCATCTCGATTACGGATCTTGTCTGTTTGATCCAATGTCTATTCAAATTCGCTTAAATTAGATAAAATTCAATCAAAATCTCTTCGCCTTATATTAGGAGCCATGAAATCTTCCCCAATCAACGCAATGCAAGTTGAATGCTGCGAACCTCCCTTCAATATTAGAAGGCGATGCCTAGCAGAAAAATATATTTTCAAAACATGCTCAATAACGTCCCATCCCTTGATTCCCAAACTTCAATTGTTAAAGTATGAGGTTAATTTGAATCCATTTTGAAAAAAACATTCCCCTCCCCTTCTCTATGATTGCTTTAACTCTTTCCTGGATGTATCCTCAAACTCCTATCGCAATGAGTCTCTCCCCTTATACTCATATCCCTATGAAAGTCTTACTTTCTATCCGAAGGTGAACCAATTTATAGGAATATGTAAAAAAAATATAAATAACTCGGCTCAATCCAATAATGCAGAATTCAACAAAATTATTGAAAATAACTGGCCAAATTATATAAAAAATTTCACAGATGGTTCCAAACTCAGTTCGGACTCCCATTGTGGAGCTAGTGTCTTTGCGCCTCATAGGAAATTGTGTTTCCCACACAGACTTCCCAAAGAGTGTTCCATTTTCTCTGCTGAATGCATAGCTTTCATAGAAGCTTTGCGACTCGTCAAATCTCTCAACATTAAAAATGCCCTCATCCTTTCAGACTCTCTTAGCTCTCTACAAAAAATAAGCGTATCCCCTCTCAATTGCAGTAGCGACTCTCTTACCTGCTCTATCAGAGACCTCCTGCATTCCATGTCGCTGGCTCAAGTGTCAGTGGTCTTGGCCTGGATTCCAGGACACCTCGGTATTGTTGGAAATGAAATAGCTGATTCTATTGCTAAGGATTCCATTGTCCACGGTCCATTAAGCAGTATTCCTATTCCTGTTAGAGATTATATCCCTATTTTAAAAAATAAGTTACAATGTCAATGGTCCTCTGAATGGAAATCATCCTCTCTAATAAAAGGTCATCAGTACTCTTTAATTCAACCTTCTATTCCTGTCAAGCCCTGGTTTCACAAATACACTTCCATGCCTAAAAAATACATCTCTTCCATAACTCGAATGCGTCTAGGTCATACTTGTTGTCTTTGCCATCTCTCCAGATTCCACATAGTCAATTCGCCTTATTGTGATTGTGGTTCAGAAGATACTTTAGACCATAATTTTTTTGAGTGTCCTATCAATGACCAATTTCCAAATTTCATACTTGAATTGGTAAAACTAAAAATTGAATTCCCTACCAGTGTACCCTGTCTTCTTAGTCTAAACTCTCCTGAAATTCACTATTTGTTAGCAAAATTTATTTATAAAAATGGCCTTAGCATTTAAGCATCTGTCACATTTCTTTCTCTTCCAAACGTATGCATTTGTTCTTGCATTGTTATTATGTACAGTTGTACAGGCTCCTATTTTTGGGAATCTGCACATCTTCCTACTCTTCGTTTTTTGTAATTACTAAATACCATCTCTGTATGTTACTCTGTATGGAAGTTGTACAGGTTCCTATTTTTGGGAACCTGTACATCTTCCTTCTCTACAATTTGTAATTACTATTAACCACTCAGCAACATAAGCAGGTATACACGTTAATATGCCGACATCAGTTAAGTACAATAAGCGTGTTTACACGTCAACGCGTATGTTTATACAGAAATCGTCATAACTCCGTTATTGTTCTAGTGACATCCCTAAAACTAAAGGAGAAGCTCCATAATAAATCAAGCTACACATCACTATTCAAGATGTCCATAGAAATAGATAAAAAAAATCTTTTCTGTCAGATACATGATAGACCGCCAAATTGCCTATCCACTGTTCGACATCGTTATTTTTTTATTAAATATTCTTGTATGAAATGATAAAAAAGCGAGGTGACAAAATTGTTTATTATACATTTATAAAATAGAATAAATATTGTTTTTTTTATATAATCCGTGATTTTAGTACCGTTTTCACATAAAAACATCACTTGAGTCATTTTTTCATTTTTTTTATGTTTGCATTCTAAATTTTAATATTTAAAAATGTTAATATTTATTTGTAACATAACAATTTGAAAGCTTATTTCATATCCTTTCAAAAACAGTTTTTAGTATTCGGCTAAGTTCGTAAATATTTCATTTATAAAGCTTTAATTGTGAAGCGGAAATAACATAAAGTTTTCGTAAATCTGACATGTCGTTTAAGACGTAAAAAGTGCATATTCGCGATGAATCGGAGTGGTTAATACCACCTCTGTATGTTACTCTGTATGTATGTTGTGCAGGTTCCTATTTTTGGGAACCTGTACATCTTCCTTCTTTACAATTGTAATTACTATTAATACCATCTCTGTATGTATGTTGTGCAGGTTCCTATTTTTGGGAACCTGTACATCTTCCTACTCTTCAGTTTTGTAAATTAATACCAACTCTGTATGTTAGTACAACTTCTATAATCATATGAATATTTGTCTTGGCTCTTGGCCCATTGTCTATATTTATAATATGATTTATCTATTCCATTTAAATAACTGTAAGTGTAACTAATTTTAAAAACTGGTAATGTAACTAATAAAAAAAAAAAACTGAAAATGTAAATAGTTTTAAAAACATTGATAATGTAATGTAACTAATTTTAAGAAAACTGGAAATGTAAATAATTTAAAAAAAATGTAACTAACTTTAAGAAATGGCCAAGATCACCCTTAATGGGTGAAAGCCAAATAAATAATTGAAAAAAAAAATCCATTTCCTTTTTTTTATTATTTATTATAAATGTCAATAATTATATTTATTTAAGCAGCAAATATAAAGTTTTAGGTTTGTTCTATTTTAAGTACTTTAATTCGAATATTTGAGCAAATTTTATAATTTGAGCCAATTAACATTTCCAATATCAAAATTTTAATATTTAGAAACAAAAATGTTCTAATAAACACGTCGGAAAAAATATTTTTTCTAGATTTCGGAACAATCTTGTTTTTTGCCGAAGGGTAAAAATAACAATTAAAAGGCACATTTAAAATGCACGGAAGAACCGGGAATTTTGCGCGCAAACCTTGACAGGCAAAAGATAAAGTTAAACCAGTTTTCATAATGCAAAATTCCAATTTTGGATTCATCTGCTGACACAATTCGAAGGAAAACATTATCTTATTCGAAGTGCAGTTATGAAATTCTATTTGAAGACTATGTATAAGCATGTGTTGCCAGAATCAAAGAGAATCCATTTTCATGTTCTGAGTGTAGTTTTAATTCGCCAGGCACAGATATAATTTAAACCAGTTTTGTGTTCATAATGTAAAATTTTAGTTGGATTCATCTGATGAAACATTTCGAAGGAAAATATTGTCTAATCCGATGTGCAGTTACGAAATTTTAGTTGCAGACTATTTATGCCAGAATCAAAGAAATGCAGAATCAAAGAAAAACCATTTTTATGTTTTGAGTTTAGTTTTAATTCACCGCACCGCATGCAAACTGGTTTTATATGATCATAATGATAAATTAAATAATGAGTTGCAGATAATGCAGATTCATCGTGTACTGAGTCAAGCTTTAAATTTGAGTTGCATACCAAATGCTGCAAAATTCTGAGAATTTGATTTTTTCTGCGTGTAACTCTTATTCGGGGACTCTAACGCAGAATCAATCGTAAGTTCAAACCTGCTTTGCGTTCTCAACAAGGTTTTAATTCAGATAAAATAGCATCAGCTAAATACTTTCCTGTTATATTCTCAACTGCTAAAAAAAGGTAAAAAGTTAAAAGTTAAAAAATCTTCGGCGCACCGTATAGTCAATTTCGGGGGGGGATCAGTCCCCACGCCACCCCCCCCCCCTCCTGGATACGGCCTTGAGTGGTGGTGGGGGGAGGGTGGCCTCTTAGGCAGGGTGCGCCCGATTTCGGTTCGTCCACAGGTGCGCGTGTATCAATCTGGTTGAGTTTATGGCTTTTATGATCCAACCCGCCAATAATCCTTGTTACCAAAATGGCGCCTGGCGCCTCTCTCTGCGTCGGGTAGTGAACCATTACCATGAGGTTGCAGATAGGAATAATACTCGGAATTTATAACACTCAGGTTTATTGAAACAACTTGTACAAACAGGACTCTTAATATCAGAAGGGTTTAGAATAATTTAGATTGTTCGAGATCGTAATAATAGTGCAACAAAGAATTGATAATCAGTAACGAAACTGTTCCGACCAGAATTCAGGTGGTCAGTTCAGTTCGTAAACCGGCCGCGCCTGGCGCTACTGTTGTAAATTGCCACAGCAATGAATTTAAAATATTAAAAAGTTCCTGTCGGCATCATTATTACGATCTCCACAGAAGCAACAAAAACAACACAGATCGACCCAATTCCTTTAGGATTAATAAAAGCCATCAGAAAAAAACACTTTATAATTTAACACAAAAACCACTAGTTAACAATAAGATTGTACTGTTTTATAAAAAGGATAAAATTATATTAACTACTCAAAAATTATAACAGAAGCTTAAGACAATAATAAAAAAATATGGTCTGCAATAAATGAAATAATAAATAAAAACAAAAAATACAAGCACATATCGGAAATATCAGATGGGAAATTAATATAAAACGCACAAAAAAGGTTGTAATATTTTAAATAACTATTTTAATAACGTTGCAAAAAACCTAGCAAAATCCATAAATACGATTAACATATTAAAACCACAACAAATTATACAATATCAAAAAAATAAATTAAGGTTGGGGGTGGGGGTGGGGGTGAGGGTGAGGGTGAGGGTGAGGGTGAGGGTGAGGGTGAGGGTGAGGGTGAGGGTGAGGGTGAGGGTGAGGGTGAGGGTGAGGGTGAGGGTGAGGGTGAGGTTGAGGATGAGGATGAGGATGAGGATGAGGATGAGGATGAGGATGAGGATGAGGATGAGGATGAGGATGAGGATGAGGATGAGGATGAGGATGAGGATGAGGATGAGGATGACGATCAAGATGAGGATAAGGATAATGATAAGGATAAGGATAATTATGAGGGTGAGGTTGAGGATGAGGATGAGGATGAGGATTAGGATGACGATGAGGATGACGATTAAGATGAGGATAAGGATAAGGATAAGGATAAGGATGAGGATAAGGATAAGGATAATGATGAGGATGAGGATGAGGATGAGGATGAGGATGAGGACGAGGACGAGGACGAGGACGAGGACGAGGACGAGGACGAGGACGAGGACGAGGACGAGGATGAGGATGAGGATGAGGATGAGGATGAGGATGAGGATGAGGATGAGGATGAGGATGAGGATGAGTCATGCCGGTCGGGAGAGCAATCTTGCTGTTAAACAGGATTAATTCGGATATCGACATATTTAGCATTAGTGAAGCTGCCTTTAAAAGGCAAGCTGCATTTATGCTTATATAGTTTGTGTTCAATGTAGTACAAATGTACAAATGTATTTTAAAAACGCATTGAAATGTAAAATTTTGTAATGTTTTTGAAATAATAAAATTGAATTGAATTGAATTGAATGAGGATGAGGATAAAAGGAAAAGGAGAGTAAGGATAAGAGAGAGATATGAGTTCGTATCGTGACGTGAAACAGGTTGGACGTGTGTTGTGATTGTTTCCTGCGTTGCTGTCTTCACTCAGATAAGAATTTATTGTTACCTTCTCGTATTTATTTATGTTTACCAATCTATTGTATTATTTGATATACGGTTAAGTGCGTACAGTCGATCTAATAGACTTTATTTTTACTTATTTTTCGTTTATCTCGTAATTTATATATATATATATATATATATATATATATATTTTTGTTTTTTTTTTTTTAAATTATATCTTAATATGGAGGAAGATGAGAATCCGCCACCAGACCCTGAGTCCATATTTAATATTTCAGATGGCTATGATACTGACGGTAGTCAATTATCCATAACTTTACCATCTCGAAAACGACGACCTTCGCTTAGTCCTGATGTTCCTCCCAAAATTAAATCTATTCCTCAGCCCAATCAAGCCCTAATCTCTCATAATGATACCATTCGTCCAGAAGCTAAAACTATTGAATTGGTATATTCAAGTTACTCTTCGGCTCCATTCATTGTTTATGTACAAAAGACTGAACAGGGGAAAATAATTTATCCTCTGGATTTCGGAAAATTCATTTTTGGCTCTAATAATAACCTTGGAATAATAAATGGTTCAATCAAGCCGGGAGGCAGATATAAATTGTCCATAGAATTTAAATCCGCCACCTTTGCTAATGACTTCGTTAAAAAAATAGGTTCTTTATCAAATAATAAATTCAAAGCATTTATACCTACTTTCAACTTAACCAGAATGGGCAGAGTGAAAGGTATACCTACCGACCTCTCTGAATCGGAAATAATGGATGCTCTCAATGACACACAAGTAAATACTAAAGTTTTAAAAGTTCGACGTTTAAATTTCAAGGATTCTTCTTCTGGAACCACAATTTGGAAACCCTCTCAATCCGTAGTTATAACTTTTGAGGGCCAAATCTTACCATCCCGTGTGTTCATTTATTATAACTCTCTTCCCGTCGAAACATATAGATTCCCCACAATCCAGTGTTTTAACTGTTGCATATTTGGTCACTCTAAACCCATTTGTCGTTCCCCTCCGCGTTGCTTCCATTGCGGAGAGAATCATTAATTTGAACAGTGTCAAAACTCTAATAAAAGCCCAATTTGCATTAATTGTAAGGGTAGCCATAGTGCTGTTAGTGTAGCCTGTCCAGAGTTGTCTAGACAGAGGAACATCAAGCAATCAATGGCATCTGAAAATATTTCATACTTCCAGGCGTCTAAATTATTCCCTCCTGCAAAAAAATCTTTTGCAGAGGTATCATCCAATCCATCTTTCTTTCATTTTTCTTCCCCTAAATCTCCTCAGTCATATTCCCACAGAGAAACCATTTTCAAGCCATCAAAATCTAAACCTAAATTTATTCCCTCATTTGATAAAAAACAACATAATGATCTTTTGCTTAACCCGAATGGTAATAATAAATCTCAGGCTCCTAATGGAAATGCCTTAAAAAATTGTCGCTCTAATGATATTTTCCCTAAAGTCATGACGGAAAATTCCTCTTTCATCCAAACGTTAATTACCCTTTTAATTTCGATTCTTTCAAACAATTCTGTACCGACCAACGCTGCTGAATATATTAAATCTCTTCTCTCCTGTATCCCCAATGTATCAGAAACTGAGCAAAATTCTTCAATGGAATAGTAGAAGTCTATTCTCTAACAAAATTGAACTTATAAAATTACTTGATGAGCATAACATTTCAGTTGCTGCCATTTCTGAAACATGGTTAAAAACTTCGTATCATTTTAATATCCCTGGTTATCATTGTCTTAGACATGATAGACCTGATGGTAAGGGTGGCTCAGCTCTTATCATTCATAACTATCTTCCTTTTAAAGAAATCACTTTTCACTCCCTCCCCAATAGTTTTCAGATAGTAGCAGCAGTTATATGTGATATTACAATATTATCTATATATATCCCTCCCTCTACTATTTTTGTTGAAAACGAATGGACTTCGTTCATATCTCAGATTCGTTCCCCGTATATGTTACTCGGTGACTTTAATGCTCATTCTCCCTCATGGGGAAGTGAATTAACAAACCGCTCTGGACGTAATCTGTTAGACTTTATGGATACCTATAATCTATGTATATTAAATGACGGGTCCCCAACTCGTTTCACTGCCCCTCAACATAGAAAAAGTGCGGTTGATTTGTCTCTTTGCTCATCTTCGTTGATACCCATATGTTCTTGGGACATTCTTACAGATCCCCTTTCCAGTGACCATTTTCCTATAATAATCTCCTTCCACCATCTAACATCCTCTTATTCCTTTTCGGCAAACAATAATTTTAAATTTAAAACTAACGATGCGAATTGGAGAACTTTTTCTTGGGAATTGGACTCCATTATTCTTTCAACTAAGTCTTCTCTTATGAACATCAGATCTCAATGTGAATTATTTCCTAATATGGTAATAAAAGCAGCAGAAAAAACTCTTCAAAAACGTAATATTAACATTAAAATAAAACGTTCCACTCCATGGTGGGATAAAGAATGCACTGATGTCGTTAACTCCAGAAAAAAAGCAATTTCTATTTTCAGGAAATGTATGTCTTTTGAAAATTATCTTTCTGTGAAACGCGCTCAGGCAGAAGCTAAACGTATTTTGAAAAATAAAAAGCGGGCTGGATGGCGAAAATTCTGTGAAAGCCTGTCTCCGGAATCTCCTCAATCTTCTGTTTGGTCCAATTTAAAAAAATTCGGTTCTTCTTATTCTCCGCCGCGTTCCAGACATATTCCAGAAGAAATTATTCTAGGATTTGCTGATAAGATAGCGCCTCCATCAGTTGCTAGATTAGAAGAAATGACTTCGTTTATTTCTTATCCTTCACATTCCAACTGGATGGACTCTCCTTTTTCAGCTAGTGAATTGAAACGTGTAATTAATTCCCTTCCAGACTCTTCTCCAGGCCCTGATGGAATATTATATAGTTTCATCAAAGCATTCTCGGACATGTCGGTTGAATATTTCTTATCCCTAATTAATAACATGTTCGAAACAGGATATATTCCTGAAGCTTGGAAAGTTAAAAAAATCCTTCCGATCTTAAAACCAGGGAAAAACCCATCTGATATCTCTTCCTATCGTCCTATTGCTCTTTCGTCATGTTTAACGAAAGTAGCAGAACATTTGATAAAGAACAGATTGGAATGGTTTGTTGAAAATAACAAAATTATCTCTCCAGAACAATATGGCTTTCGGAAAAAGAAATCAACCATGGATAATTTAAGTGTGTTGACAACAGACATCCGTATTTCTCAGTCCCTTAATTCTTCAACATTGGCCACATTTCTTGATCTTTCGTCAGCTTACGACGATGTATTAATTAACATATTAAAAGAAAAATTAATAAAAATAAAAATACCCTTAAAATTAGTTCAATTTATAATTAATTTGCTAACAGATAGATCCATTATTTTGCACTTTTCCTCAAAAACTTTAAATCGCAAACTATGGAAAGGGCTGCCCCAGGGGTCCGTAATCAGTCCATTATTGTTTAATATTTATGTAAGTGACTTAGACATTGCAATCCCTTCATCTATCAAGAGACTTTATTTTGCTGATGATTTCCTTATATACTTATCTCACAAAAATCTATCCTATGCTGCGAAGGAATTAAATTTGGCTTTGCATTATATTAAAGAGTGGTTGTTAACAAATGGGATGAACTTAGCTACTTCTAAAACCAAGGTCGTTGCTTTTACACGCAAAAGAAAAATACCCCCATTTTCTGTCTCTTTTGATAATGTCCCTCTCCAAATCGTAAAGCAAATTAAATTTCTTGGGCTACTTTTGAATCATAAACTTTCATGGCTCCCGCATATCCAAAACATTTCGTCTAAGTGTGAAAAGGGGCTTAATATGATGCGAGCTGTTTCGAGAGTGGGAGGGGATCTCATCCTACTACTCTTAAATTAATGTATAGTGCCCTAGTGCGAAGCCATTTGGATTATGGTACATTTCTTTTCGATCCTCTTCCTAAATATTTGGATAAAAAACTTGAAAGAATTCAATCCAAAGCTCTCAGAATGATAATTGGAGCGATGAAATCTTCTCCTATTAATTCTCTTCAGGTAGAATGTGTTGATCCTCCCTTAATTTTAAGAAGACAATTTCTGGCTGATAAATATATTCTAAAATCTTTTTCTATATCGTGCCATTCTTTAGAACAAAGTCTTGATCATTAGTTCAATAATTTAAACAACGACAAAAGATTGACAGATGAAAATCGATTTCCTCTCCTTCTAAAAAGTTTTCTTTCATTCAAATCTCTGTCTTCTTCCCTCCAAAATCGATGCGATGACAACCATTTCAATTTCTTTTCCTTTACAGTAGCCATAATGCTAAAAAAGTAGTCAATCAAAAGAATAAACATAGAAATAAATAACCTATTATGATCAAACTATTCGGCACGCCACTGGTGAAATATCTACCTCGATATTGGCAAGGTTTAAGAACGCGGCACGCCACTGGTGAAATATGTACCTACTGAATACTAAACAATTCATAAACAAGAGACCAGCAGGTATCTATAGCGACCCATTGGTTTAACAATGTGATAACTACTTAATACGAATGCGGTAAAACAATTAGGGGGAGTACGTACATTATCGGACAACGTATGGTATCGGACAAGTGTTATTTCTCTTACTGGCGTATAGATAGGACGATGCAAGTTAGTTAATAATATTGCCGCACTAATTCTAGGTGCTTAGTGTTAGCATGACTTTCGCCAAAGCGGATGGGGTCGTGTTGTGCCCAGAAAACGAACTTTGGCCACCGGATATTGTGTCCTCAGCTTTATTCGAAGACAAATAAAAGGTAAGTTATTAATTTAATTATATTTATATATATAAGACGGCACACTACATTTCAGTGGCAATCAAATGACGAACTTATATTTTAAAATGTGTTTCCCATACCAGGTAGGCGGTTATTTTTTTAACTCCAAGTCGTTTGGTTAATATCGGACATGGCTGTTACGGATGATATCGGACACACGAATAAATGCTTATTTTTTATTTATTTATTTAAATTAATAGATATACACCAATTGAAAAGTGTTTCATATTTTTATATACCTGTATACTATGAAAGTATATTCTACTGCGAATATAATGTATAAAAGGTTTGCTATTGTTGATTTAAAAACATTATTTTCAAAGAGTCATTCTGTTTTACTTCCATTTTTCCAGATAATGCCGAGAAAAAAGTGGGAGCTAGGGCTTGGGGTGAATGGAAGGATTGCAACATGAAATCAGCAGAGGAATACGTTTGTGAAAATAAGATGACAATTCGAGGAGCTGCCTTATATTTTGATGTCCCTAAAAGTACACTTAGTGACAGGTTGTTGAAATTGAAGAAAGGATTTAGGATAAGGCACTTCTAAAAAGTAAAAAAAAAATGTTAAAAACGTAGCCAAAATACAAGTACCGGGTTTCCCAATCAAAATAAAACAAGAAAAACTATCAGGAAACAGTGCCAAAAAGATTTTCAAATGGATAAATCAAAAAAGAATCCGCCCAAACACAATAAAGAAAATAATGTTAACACTATCAATTTTAAGAAAGCAGATAAACTTAAACTACATAAGGATTATAACAAAGATGAAGTTTGCATAATCTGTGGAGAAAGCTTCGAAGAAGACTGGATTCAATTCCAAGGTTGTCACGGATGGGCCCATGAAAATTGTACAGGTCTTGAATCTTACCAGCATTTTTACAAATGTGAATTGTGCCAGAAATAATATTTATTTTCAGTATATCATAAAGTGTTATGAAAAGTTTGAACACGGTTTTACCACATTTTATAAATCCTTTTTTAAATTAAAAAAAACATGAATATTTTTTGTCCACTTTCGTGTCCGATACCACCTTTGATGTCCGATATTAGACAATTCTTTCAAATACTTTGTTGCCCTTTTTCTTGTATTTCTCTTGCTTGTATTTTTTTTAAATGAAGATATTGTCTTGATATGTTTGAAATCTTTTGTTATTAATCATTAGTAATCGTTTTATTATAAAACAAAAGAAAGTACGGCGTTAAACCAAGGAGCTAATTTGTCCGATACCACCCGTCGAAATCCGATAATAAACGAAAATTTCGTAATTTTAAAATCTAAATATTGGCAAACAGTGATGGTTACTGATTTTTTAAATTAGTGTGCCATGTAGATCTGTCCTTTCCACTTATGATTAATCTATAATTCGTTTATATTATAGCACAATCAACAAAATACAAATGAACAACACTATGCGTCCGATAATATCCGTACTTCCCCTAACATCCTTCTCATATTTTTCACTACAAATTGGTTATAATTATTTAGACGATGCTATCAAAATGTATTGGCAAACGGATTTTACGTTCTACCCTGCTCGTTAGGATCAAAAATGTTGATCATATTAGGCTCGTTTGGACCAAAATAAATGGTAGCTCCATTTCAAAGAATCAAATGATGCGGGGCAAAATAACTTAAAAACCAGTTTGCAGCGGGTAGCAATGATTTCACTTGAAAAACTGCAAGGAATAAGGAAAAGGAGCAGAGGAAATCCAAAAAACTCACCAAAGTTCACCTTCTCTTAGGTAGCAGTTACTGTTTTATATAAAGGCCATTGGTTTTAGTTTTAAATTTTCACAAAGCGGGGTTGCGGGTTCAAAATAACAAACACGAACGGTCACAGCGGAGCGGTTTGACAGGGAAACACAGCAATTGTCGGATGCGGGGCATACAAACAATAAAATTCTCGACAAAAATGCAATTATGACGAAATGTTCATAGCGGAGCGGGTTTGACAGCGAACAAAACACAAACAATTGTCGAGATGCGGGGTGAAAACAATAAAATTCTCGACAAATGCAATTATTATAACCGAACGGTCACAGCGGAGCGGTTTGACCCGGAAATGCAGCAATTGTCGGATGCGGGGTATGCAAACAATAAAATTCTCGACAAAATGCAATAATTATAACCGAAAAAACATAAAGTGGCGCAAACAATCAACATTGTCATTCCAAGTCTCGGGAGGTAATTGTAAAAAAAGTCCTTGATTTAAAGAACTAAGAGCGTTTTCAACGTTATTTGTGTTGCAAAAGCTTCTAATGTAACCTCTGAGGCAAGCTTAGCACAATCATCTCGTACTGAGCGATTTCCGCCATCAGAATTTATTTTTTCAACAATGGCCTATTTGTCAGCATCAGACAGCATGTCAGAAAATAAGGCAAATGCAACTAGTTCATCTGACAAATACCGTAAGTGACGCTCTAAGACACCCCTAGCTGCTTTACTGATTTCGGAATCAATGGCTTCGTACAATTTTAAGCTCTTCCAAAGTTGTAAGTCATTTAGGGGAGGTAGGGGAGGGATGGGCACTTTTTCACAAAATAATTAATAAAAAACAAATTTTTAATAAAAATCAAAATGTATTGCCAATTTTAACTGCACCATACATTTGGCTACATGTATTAAAAATAAAACTCTCCAAATTATAATCAGTCTCAAAGTTACAAAAGAACTTTCAGAAATATGTCAGTTGTGCCCAAAGCTCCCCATGGTAGGGAGGCTTAGGCACCCCCTGTGGGAGGTTTGGGCATGACCTATAAAGCATACAATATCTAATATACAAAGCAAACATAAAGAGTTATATAATCTTAAACGGTATATTTAACATTTTTACTTATCTAAGATTCGGTATGACCCATAAAGGTTTACCGAATGTATACTTAGAGCTACCACGTTTAGTATTATTGCTTGTCTTTGGTCCTGGCAATTTAGTCTTGATGTCGTCTAGTGGGATGCTGGCTATGTCATCTATTTCAGGAAACAGAAAAGTATTTCGTATCTTGCTTAGTCTCATAAACTTGATTGTAGCCATAGTTTGACTAATTTCCTCAATTCGGCCGACATAATATAATAACGTAACATAACATAACATAATATAATGTCTTTCGGAATTTCGCGTCGCATACCCTTTTTTTTAAACTTGAACGGCATCTTTCTGTAATTTAAGTAAATTAAACATTTTAATGGAATCGGTTAACGTATAATAAACTACATGATTATATACTCTACATTATAGGTGGGAGCATTGGGCATGCCCAAACCTCCCTCAAAATAAGTGCCCATTGCTCCCTCTGCGTATTTTCTTAACTTAATAATCCTGTGGAATTTTTTGGTTAGATATTTTAACCTGACTTTCGGATTAATTTATAAGTTAACAAATATACAATGGGAAAAAAAATATAAAACATACATACCTTTCGTTGGTTCTTCGTCTATTCACTGCGAAATCACAACAAAATATTTACTTTAACTGTCACCTAACCTTATTAAACGTGTAGGTTTGGCAACTGAATGAAATGCAGTGTTCCCGAACCCAAAATTTAAAAATCGGGAGAATTTTCGCCTAAAAATCGGGAGAATTCGGGAGAAAACGGGAGAATTTTTAAGAAATCGGGAGATGACTAGAATGATTGTAATAAAAGTCATCCCTTGTAAATATTTAGAATCCCTTTTATTATTCCGAATCAGAACCTTAACAACAAATGAAAAAACCCGTAAGCAGCGCCTTCAACACGATTATTGTAGATGCTGCCCGTGGAATAACGCAATTTTTCCCTAACGTTCAACGGGGACTTACTTTACTTTTGGAAACTCACCACAAATTTTTGTGAAAATTGACCTTGGGGGCCGTTCAAGTATTACGTAACGCAAATTAGGGGGGGGGGGTCTTGTTAAATGTTACTGTGCGTTACCAGTGCTGGAGGTGGATTCGAAAAACGCGTGACGTAACATGATTTTTTTATTTAAATAAAAAACTAGGGAATGCTCAAGTTGGCAGGCCTTTTCGTTTATGTTTTACAGAGAATCCCTCGACTGTATTGTACGTCATTTTTATTTTATTTTGTTGTCAGTATTCGTTAGTGTTTTAAACACGAAATACGCATAAACACAAATTGCTGTAGTCAGTGTTGTTAAAGTGAGTTACTTTAATTTCCTCAAAAGCGAAATATTCACATCATCAACTGTTCTTGGCCTATAAAGGCTCTCCTGACAAGGGAAGAACGTGAAGAGTTGCAGTCAGGACTCGAAAAGGGTTTCTCTCCACTGTGAATCAGCGATTGCTTTCTTAGACGTCCCTTTTGAGAACATGAATAGTTGCAGTCGGGACACGAAAAAGGTTTTTGTCCACTATGGGAAAACTTGCGATTTTTTAGATTTATCTTCGTAGTACATGCATAGTTTCACTCAGAACATGAAAATGGCTTTTCTCCACTATGAATCGCGCTGTGGATTTTAATAACTGCAAAAAACTTCCTTCCGCGATCTTTAATAACTGCACTCGGGACAAGAAAATGATTTTTGTCCGCTGTGGATAAACATGTGATTTTTTTGGTGCCTCTTTGTGAAACATTAATAGTAAATAGTCGCAGTAGAAACATGTAAAAGGTTTTATGTTACTGTGAGTCGGCAAATGATTTCTAAGAAGTTCTTTTGTACAATATGAAAAATTATAGATGGGACATGAAAAAGGTTTTTGTCCACTGTGGGTAAACATGTGAATTTTTAGATACCGTTTTGTAGTGCATGAATAACGTTTTAATTTTTTTCGAGAAGAAGAATAGTTGCAGTAAGGACATGAAAAGGTTTTTCTCCATTGTGGGTAAACATGTGATTATTAGATTTCTCTTCGTAGTACAAGAATAGTTGCAGCCGGAACATGAAAAAGGTTTTTCTTTACATGAGTCAGCAAGTGAATTCTCTTAGATATCCCTTTTGAGAACACGAATAGTTGCAATCAGGACATGAAAAAGGTTTTTCTCTTCCGTGAATTTTACTGTGGATTTTTAAATCTTCCTTTTGAAAACTTGTATAACTGCATTTGGGACAAGAAAATGGTTTTTGTCCACTATTGGTAAATATGTAATTTTTGGTGCCTCTTTGTAGAACCAATATGAATAGTCGCAGTAGAAACATGTAAACGGTTTTATGTCACTGTGAGTCAGCAAATGATTTTTAGGAAGTTGCTTTGTACAACATGAATAATTGCAGTCGGGACATAAAAAAGGTTTTTCATCACTGTTAGTTAGCAAGTGCCGTTTTAGTTATTTTTTCGAGGAGGAGAATAGTTGCAGTCAGGACATGAAAATAGTTTGAGCGCCTTGTTAGTGCATCTCCTCCAGAGACAACGTTGATGTCTTTGTTGCAACTTTTTTGCTAGGAGCTGGCCAATTTCCCACTTTTTTATATAATATTGGGAATATTTCATTTTTAGAAATACTTCTACTCGTACCTGCGCCTGCATCAGGGTCTGAGGTGGTCATAATTTAAAAATATATATATACATATTTTAAGTTAGTAGAACAAAGTACTGAAAAACCTTCTGATTCGAAGAGGCGTTACGTAATAAATTATAAATTCCACCTCATAATTCATAGATGATCGGTTTGCATAGGTTTATAATGGAGATATGCTTAGATTGCGGTATTTTGTAATTATTCTGGTCAATACCAGAATATCAAGAATTTTTTTTAACCATACACAATTAGTTGCTAGTTGAGCGGACGAAGAATCGATAAGAAACGAATTCGCTAAGAACTTCGAAAAATCGGGAGATTTTGATGCCATTCCGGTAGATCGGGAGATGAAGTGAAAAATCGGGAGATCTCACGTAAAATCGGGAGCTTCGGTAACACTATGAAATGACAGTTTGTCTGTGGATGAACAGTGTAGCCAGTGGGTAAAGTAAACTACCAAAATAGGGAAAGAATAAATTCTAAAGTTGAATTGAAATTAGAGGGGGGTGCCCATGTCTCCCGACTGCCCAAACCTCCCCTATCTCCCCTACTGGTGCATCTGCTGCCAAAGGCTCTTCGATTCAAACTTTGGTGTAGATGAGCACACCAAAACTAACAAATCGAACTATTTGTTTTTCTTCTCTCTTGGTTGGTTTAATTATTCTTGTAAATTATTTCGAAAGAGAAAAATCTTCAAAGCATACAGCAATTTCGCCATCCAACGGGCATGATGAATCAGACCTGGAGCGCACCAATGTATCTTCGTATGTCATTTGTTCTAAAAAAATCACGTTGAGCTTTATTAGCTCTTCGTAAACATCATGAATCATTCTCTCTAAATAGAGCGGTTGTAAGACTCTCAAGAGTATTTTCAGTGAACTGTCCTGCATTCTTATCGAGGTGAAGACAATTGTAGTGCTCTTTCAGTAATGTTTCCCAAATATCGCTGAATCTTTTGAAAAGTGGGATTTAAGGAGAGCTTGATGGCCCAAAACAATGTGTAAATATTTTTGAAAGCATTATTTCAAATACGTGACAACGACACGCAAGCCACAAAAGATCACGTCCTGTCTTATATTCTAAAAGAGTGCAAGCTCACTTTTTGGTACCGGTGTTAGAGGTAGTAGTATCAAAACTCATAGCCCGGACTTTATTTGTGACATTCCACTGTTTTTTATTGAGAAATATATCATATTTTCATTAATAATGCATGTTACTTTTAAGGTTTTTCCCAAACAATATTGAAGTAAGGCTACAAGCCGAGGTAAATAGGCCTACTGGAAAAAACCAAAATAATTCAATTAGACAGCCAAACACCACTAAATCCTCGATGACACACGGCGAGTTTACAAGCTACTAT
The DNA here is from genome assembly GCA_917563855.2 of Limnephilus lunatus. NCBI lineage: Eukaryota > Metazoa > Arthropoda > Insecta > Trichoptera > Limnephilidae > Limnephilus > Limnephilus lunatus. Next base: position 13,889,954 of record OU830603.1, read on the forward strand.
CTACTAAATTTAAAAGCGGGTGAATCGGCGAGTGAGATTGTCATGATGACACACAAAACTGTCCAGTCGCTCAGTAGCTCGCGAAATTTTTGTAGGAAACTGGACTCGCACGTAGCTGCTAGCGCCAATAGCGGAAATAACGTGAACTAATCCTTCAGACAGTTGACAGTCGAAATCAGCTGGTTTTTGGCAGCCATATTGGAAATACAAATAAACCAATCACGAGTCGGCTTGTAGCGTGTAAAGTTGAGGACCTTTCAACTTTTTCCGTGAATTGTCAACAATCTGCTAGTTAGCAAGTAACACGATGACACTGAGCGAGTTTACTAACAGATAGTGAATTTCCGAGATAGTAGCTTGAAAACTCTCCCTGTGTCATCGACGCATTAGTAACAATTGTAAGAAAACACATACAAGTATATTCGTATAAAATCCTTGTAGACCAACCTCGCTCCCCCTCCCCCATATTTGTGTATATAAGGCTGAAGATGATCTTGACAGGTTGAAACCGGTTACGGTGAAATAAAATTAAGTGGAAAAAAGTTTAATATTAATTTAATAATAATTAATAATAATTAATAATATATTAAAAAGTACAAATTAAGCATTTTACACAAAAAAATCAAAAACAACACTCGATTGAGCAACCTTTTTTAGTTGAGCTACCTCGCTGAAATTTTTCAATGTTATTACTATAAATACGTGTAACAAATTCACGGGGTGGCCAGATGAAAAATAGTAAAAAAAATTTTTGGACCACCTTACTGCAGACGCTATAAAAGACCAAATAGTCAAAAAAATTAAAATTGCTAATTTGGGAATCGCTGTAAACGGAGTCCGTAAACCCGCACAAAATAAACTTATTATCTCCTGCCCAACAAAGACTCACGCTGAGAAATTGACTGAAGAAATAAACAAAACACTAAAAAAACAGATGATCGCGGAAGAATTAAAAAAAGAAAAAGACAATAATTTTCGTTAGAAATTCACAAGCAGTTTTATCGGAAAAAGAAATTATTGAGGTCTTAAAAACACAAAATGAGGGAATAAATGACATCATGGAAAATGACTAAAAAAACGACCCAATAAAATTAATCAAAATGTTCAAACCAAACCTAAATGGACTTACGAACTACATACAGGAAACAAGCGGACAATTACAGACGCACTTCATCGAAAGGGAAAAAATTAATGTAGGATTCAACAGAGTACGTATAGAAGATGTAATTCCTATAACGCAGTGCTTCTATTGTCTTATGTTTGGACATACGGAAATCAAATGCTTCAACGCATAAAAAAGTGCAACGTGTTTGCGTTGTGCAAAAGACCATGAATGGAAAGAATGCCCAAATAAAAACGAAGAAGAAAAATGCAGCAATTGTATCTTTCAAAATAAAAACCTCAAAACACTAACCATTAAGCAAATAATTCAACCTGCACCTACTTCAAAAAGATGATGTATATCGCCCAAAGTCGTATAGAATATGACTAGGTATGTTAGTACTTTTAAAATATAATTATAAATATTCATATATGTATACATATAAATTATAATAATGTCAATAACTAAAATTTTATATTACTACTTCTTATTACCTTCGTTTGAAAATAACAATATTCATATTTTAGTTCTCAAGTACGAACATTTCATATCCATGCGAAAATTACCGCTAAACATATATTTAAATGTATTGTCCTATAGGGTACATGCATTATATGTAATATAGTGTTTTCAATGCATTTAATACAAGTAAAAAAAATAACTAAACTCGAATATCACACCTAAAACCCCCGAAAAAATTTATTAAATTAATTAATTCACTTTTAAAGTTGTATGAAAATTCATATATCAAAAACGAGTCATCATTGACTTGCGAGATTGTGACGTCACAACGCACCCACCTAGTCCCACGTCAAATTGTTTTTGACAGTTTTTGTTCCAGCTGCTATGCCGGTTTGAATAAGTTTGATAGTCATAATCGTTTAGTTATGCATCCTAAGCCCATTCGTTTGTGTAAAACATACATTGTAAATACATACTATCATGACAGACAGTGGTTTTCTACAAAGACAGTCTGATAATATGCCAAAAATCGACGCGATTATAATGGCAGTTACATGGACCTTTTCATCGCATGACACCGCTTTTTACACATAATAACATTATTTGTGACGTTTATAAATAGTTTGTTTGGTGTTGAAGATGTTGTATTTGTACACTTTAGTACAATACAGTATTTATAAACGGTATCTACGGACATTTTCTTCTATAAACAAATGATCAACTGCAGACTGATTACTGGATTACGACTTGCGACTTATGACATCTGTCAAGAAGTGCGCAGTGACGTCACAAGCCAAAACCGCGCGAAAAGGGCGTTTTAGCGCTAATTTGAAAATTGAATATTCAAAACGTTATTGAAGGACTATTTCCTATCGTAAAAAAATTTTTTTTTAATATTCCAGTTTGTAATTTTTTTCTTTATTTTTTGGTAAAACAAAAAAAAAATGTGATTGTACCCTATTACCAAAGTGTTAACATGAGCAGACTGAATTTTATTCTGTTGCTTTCGTATACTTATTTACTCATATATGTTGAGGGTATTAAAGCGAACTTTAACATTTGCCAATTATTAATCTACCTTGCTTTGAAATAAACCTTGAACAATACGTACTGGAAAGGCTCACTACTATAATAATATCAACATATATTTTACGTTTATTGAAATCCTTACACATGTTTATAAATTACTGCTGCACTTTAAAATATTATTCAAAATGGTGATTTAAACGGAGAATTTGACATCTCTGAAATCGATTATGAATGCACGCGAAGTTTTTCTAACTGGATTATCAAAAAACGTGTATCAGGAAATAATAATTTAACTGCTATCAACTTGAATATTTGATCTTTATCAAAATATTGGAAAACGTTTCTTCTCGTTATATCTAGGAATATATATCCCTCTGAGAAATATTGATATAATTACGCTTTGCGAAACGTCGATAAATCAAAATGATATAAATATATCGGGATTAAGTTCTCATTACTTTTGTCGAAAAAACAGATCGGGAGGCGGGATTATTCTATACGTAAAATATCTCCTTACGTTTGAACAAATTAACATAATGCCAACAAATTTTGAAAAAAACATAAACGTCTTCATATACTGGCAATATACAGACCACCTAATTCAAATAAAAAAATATTTCGCGAAGAGATGGAAGTTATATTGGGAAATATCGAAATTGAAGAATCTGTTATGGTACTCGGGGATACGAAAATAAATTTATTAAATTATCAGCAATCAATTGTAATGCATTGGAGGTTATTATCCACCACTTACCCGCCCTGGTATAAGTAACAGATGGTTACTCCTTCAAGGCTCTCGCAAGGACTCTAATTTTTTTGAAAGAACGAAGCTACATTTAGTTTAGAAAGAATTTAGACCTCCAATGTCCCTGCATACGTTGTTAGCAAGCAGTATGCAAGTGCTTAGCGGGAAATACAAGATACAGTATGTGTTAGTATTACAAAATATAGACAAGACAATGGGACAGGTTGGTGAGAGTCCTCGAGGTGGCAAGCGCTGGGTGATTGTATCCAGCGTATCCTACAAGCACCTGTTTGGGAAAAAGACACAGTACAGAAGTAATACGAGCATGGTAAACGGTTGGGAGTCCTCTCCAATCAATTGGCAGTCCCAGCAAGAATGCACATGACGTTCGGTCTAGCCGTGAACCACACTCAGCCTCCGCGCCCCTTAGCCGGTTCCTCGGTGATGCCTCAAAGAAAAGTAAATGGGAGATTGGGGTGGAAATACCCGACGACCCTAAGGAATTCAGCGTCGAGTACAATTGTAATTTATTTTTTTTTATTTTTTTTTTATTTTAGTTTTTATTCCAGCAGGGCTGGGAGGGTAGTGCAATCCCAGCCTGCCATATTACATACAGAGTAAATAAAAATCATATTATTAGGTAGGAGCCTAATGAAAATAAAATTTGAACATAAATAACAACAACAAAAAAAAAATAACTATAAAATTAAAAATAAAATAAAATTAATTAATTATTTATCGTCCATCAGGGAGGTCGCCTCATCATCTGCATCCATCGCTCATTTAGTGGGGAACTGAGCCACTCGGATGCAGCCACGACAATGATGTTGGTTGATTTCCGTGTCCTGCTCCAGAAGCTGGCTAGTCGGTGGCGAAGTAAGGCTGGGAATGAGTGCACCCTCCCTTCGGTGAACATCGTGGAGGCGCTGCAGAACCTCGGTAGTTGCATAAGTTGCCTGTATGCATTGTTGTAGCACACCCTCAGTTTGTCCCATTGCGCTGCTGGATATTGCGTCCACAGTTCAGATGTGTACAGGGCGGTGCAGTATGTCTTGAAGAGTAATTTTCTGACGTCGTCGCTACAGTGGTAGAACCGCCTTGATAGCATTCCGGCCCGTATGTTAATTGCTCTCCTTTGTCGTTCCATATCTTCTACATCCTTCATGTCTTCGGTTAGGATATGTCCCAGGTACTTAACCTGTGCGGCCACAAGCAGTTCGTTTCCTTCTAGATATATTGGAGGAATATTTAATGGCTCCTTATTGTGTTTGAAAGCGACGATGACTGACTTTTTAGAATTGTACAACAAGTTATGAGAGTTTGCGTACTCTTCGCATATTTGCACAAGTCTTCTCATCGCTTTAATCGAAGGTGCAAGCAGCACCATGTCATCCGCATAATTAATGTTATTACTGCCTTGTCCGCAGATATGACATCCGATTCGTGTATCGTTCAGCTCCTGTAAGAGGTCGTTAATGTACACATTAAATAGAGTTGGAGACATATTTCCCCCTTGCCTGACTCCGCTTTTAAGGAATAAAGGTCTTGAAGAAGCTCCTGCCCATTGAATTTGATTTTCCTGTTGTCCGTACCAAATAGCCAGCATATTGACCACTGCTGCTGGAACATCTCGTTTTATGAGTTTTTCCCACAATAATTTATGAGAAACACGATCAAAGGCCTTGCTTAGGTCCAGAAAACACCCATAAATGCAATATGAAAACATTATGGCTAAATTTGGATTTTTAAAATGTATTTATGATGTGACCCTTGAAGCCATACTGACTCACTATGTAACGGCAACTGCTACATGTCAAGATCATATCTATATAAGGGAGAGAGAGACAAATGAAATCAGCTCCTGCGTATGTGAAACAATAATAGCGGACCACTACCTTATTGCAACCACGATTCGTTTCTCTACTTATGAGACATAGTCCAGTAACTTTGTCGCCTGAATGTATGGGGTAGTATGCGTTAAATCCGGTAGTTCTGATTTTTTGCAGGCTTGTTTATAATGTTGGCCTAATGAATAATCCAAGTTTTTGACCTCGACCGCCGAACGCAATTTTGTCAAAAATCGAAAAGACCGCGAATAAATCGTTATGTTTTCAAATTTTGGCGTATATAACCCTAAAGGACTAGTTTTAAAAAAACTTTTTATGAAGTTTTAAAGTTCACTAAATTTGCTATAATATGATACTAGAACTGTTTCTGTAGACCCAACAGTTTAGAGTTAGAGTTTAAGCCTTTCAAAGTTTGTGACCTCGAGCGCAAACCGCGAAAAGTTCGTTTTTTTTCAAATTTTGGCGATTATCGCCTTAAAGGACTAGTTTTAGAAAAAAACTTTGTGAAATGTTTTTAAAGAAGACTAAATTTGCTACAATATGACACTAGAATTGTCTCTGTAGACTTAATAGTTTCCGAGATTAAGCCTTTCAAAATTTATCATTTCATTATCATTAAAAAAAGGATACTTCACCATCCGGCGCACTAACAAATTTTAGTCGGGTATATGGTCAGATATGACCATTGAGCAAGTACTGATGAAATCTATGAAAAGCTATGGAGGGCTCACCCGAGGCCGTGGAATGACTGACAGTGTACTCTCTCGATGGACATTAGGCATGGTGTATCTACATAATATCTGCCATGAAGTGGAAACATACTGTGAGGTTACTACTGCAACAACTGAACAACATGTTGACATGCGACCATCTCGTGTCACCAGAGATGAATCAGATACTGAAAAACTCTGTATATGGTTTGAACAGCACCCTCCATTCCTTACAGCAGATTTCATTATGTCCATCAGCAGTGGCCTGGTTGGAGAATCTACTGTCAACAGCCACATGGCTATAGAGATTGGGAGAGAATCGATGCTAAAGATGGTTAGCCAGAACTTCCAGGAAGTGGAATTCAAACGTAAAAACAATGTGGTGTCCCTTCTTCAGCTGTACGAACTATTACTGTTGGAAATAAACAGGTAACTGTTGATCCTCTAACACTGTTTCACAGGTTGTGTGTCTTAAAACAATCGGATGAAGAATTGCGAGAGTTCTTCTCTTACGAACTGTTACCGATCTCAATGTCATTGTTCTCTGAAGAAGAAAATCCACCTTGTATTCAGTATTTAAACCTATAACCTTAAATGAGAAGCAAGGGTTAACGAAGTTTTTAGTAGTGGATGGAGAGTATCTACTTCACAAAGTTTACAAAGACAGATACATACAGTACATTACTGCCCACTATGGCTCAAATGTGGCAGTAGTTTTCGATGGTTACCCTGTAGATGCTGTACAGAAAAACACAAAGAGCTCTGAGCGTCTTCGAAGAGCCAAGTTACACTCATCGCGTGAGATAATCGTTGATGAGAAAACCGTGACACAGGTAACTCAACAGAAATTCTTGTCAAATGACAAAAACAAGTTTCGTTTCATAAAACTGCTGACAAAAAATGGGAAATCACAACATTCAAGTACTCCAAGCAGAGGAAGATGCTGATAGACTCATCATCACTACATCAGTAACTGCTGCCTGTACCTATGATATAGTGGTAGTCGTTGGTGAGGACGTTGACTTGCTGATCATCCTTACTGCGATCTCAAACCAACGTGAAATTTTTTATAATAAATGTGGAAGAGGCAAAGCATCAGATGTCATATATTCCAGCATTGCTTCTTCAAAATCCTCTTTGAAAACAGAGCTTTTCCTCTTCATCCATGCTTTTAGTGGTTGTGACTCGACATCCTGCTTCTTTGGCTTAGGGAAGATACAAATGATTGCGGACATACCATCAGGTAAAAATTTGTCCTTGCATCAGTTACATATCATTCATCATTTTCTATTCTCATGTACAATCTTCTTATAGGTTCAGGCGTGGTTGGGAGTCACACTGAACCCTCTCTTCTGGGGGTGGATATAATGACCAGAGATGCAGCCCCACAACATCTCTTGCGGATGATTTCTTGCGGCTGCACGAAGGGTTGTGGGAACGCTTGCAGCTGCAGGAAGGCAGGATTAAAATGCTCATCAGTCTGCAGGGGCCTCTTGTGACAATATACCCGATGTTGAAGTAATACATATCCCAGAAGGCGACGATCTGTCCGATGTCGAAATGGAGGATGACTTGTGGGCACAAGACGTCGACGATTCATCACCATCTCCTGATGGGGATATGCCACCCCAATACGTCGATCCAGATACGGACGAACCTCAACTGGGACCTTCCAAGAGGGCTAAATTAATTTAATTTTTTGATTTTGAATATTACTCAGTTTCCTAACAAATAAACTTATTAACTTTTGTTGTACTTATCTTTTTTTAAATACATAAAAAAATAAAAAGAAAATACTTTTTTTAATATTTTTTACCTCATTATTCGTAGCTTAGCTTATACATCATCATCCCATCATAAAAGTACAGGGCTTTGATAGAATAATCAGGGTCAAAATTCATTCAGAAAGACAGAATTGCAAAAAATTGCGAAGTTCGAAAAAAATGATTAATTTTGAAAGGCTTAATCTCGGAAACTATTGGGTCTATAGAAACAGTTCTAGTATCATATTGTAGCAAATTAAGTTTACTTTAAAAAAAAATTCATAAAGTTTTTTCTTAAACTAGTCCTTTAGGGTTATAATCGCCAAAATTTGAAAAAAAAAACGATTTTTTCGCGGTTTGCGCTCGAGGTCACAAACTTTGAAAGGCTTTATCTCAAAAAATATTGGATCTACAGAGACAGTTATAGTATCATTTGGTAGCAAATTTAGTTTACTTTAAAAACGTCTTGCAAAATTTTTTTAAAAAAACTAGTTCTTTAGGGTTATAATCCCCAAAATTTGAAAAAATAACGATTTTTCGCGGTTTTTTCGATTTTTGACAAAGTTGTGTTCGGCGGTCGAGGTCAAAAACTTGTAATATTCATAAGGCCAACATTATAAACAAGCCTGCAAAAAATCAGAACTACCGGATTCAACGTGTGGTGGTACCTACATTCGGCATGAATTGAACAGCCCAAAAGGTATTTTCTGAGAAGGCAACACCGTTGATGACAAATACGGGTGACTTGCGGTTTACGGCAAGCTCCGAGTTTATTCCCGCTGGAGACTCGCCTTCCGTTAGTCGTTCTGTGTAGCTTTCAATTATTGTAAATTCCTAATTAAATATTGTCGCAAGTAAACTTAAATATATAATGCAATTTTATACAGCCTGATACTAAGTGCTTTTATTTCCCTCCTGTGATAGAGAGTTAAATATCGTAATACCTGTTCGGCAAAGGTAAATATTCATCGAATTGTCGTCCAGTAACACACATACGATATAAACGCATACTGTGATGTATAAAGTTACTGGACTAACAGGTACCTACAATAAATCGCACCATACGAAATATACTGTAATATCGGAAAAAAGTGGATCTACTGATTGAAACACCGATTGCAATGATCACGGAAAACGGAACTAAAAAAAACTAAACATAACGGAACCTAACTTAATTTATGAGGAAATTAAATATAATTAAATATTTTTACGAAAAAAGTAACATAACAAAATCAAATACAAATAAACATCGTTATAACCAAAAAGGCAGGATAAATTCTGTACCCGAGAAGCATACGGATGCAGGTCCAAAAAGATGAATGTTCAGGAGAGCCAAAAACGTTTTTTTCTGTAACTATGGTCTCATAACTTCTTCGGATGTCCATGCTGGTAGATTAAAAAAAAGTAAATATTAAATAAATTGTTTTTTTTTTAAACGAGCAAATAAAACGAAGTATTTTATATGTGAAGCCTTTAAAATATTGTTTAAAAAAACAGTATGTGTAAAAATGGACTTGAGTCCTTCTGCTTCAAAATGAAATGGAATATTTTGTTATGACATGAGGTATATTATCAATGTTTGAAAATATAATTTGGAAGTAAATTAATGATAAGAGGTAAATAAAAAACTTTTATTAACCTATATTTTATTATATAAAAATCTATTTATGAATCTAATAAAATATAATAATAAATTAATCTATAAAATATAATCATTCATTATAAATACAAATTATTGGAGTTTTATAATTCTTCATCATCTGACAGGATATTCTGGCATACTGGCCTTGTGGCTTAAATTAATTAAGTAACTCACCCTGAGAGATACTTTTTATTTGCTTTTTTTCTTGAGAAATCAGTGACGTTACTTCCTGGGAAAACTTCACAAGTGATAATTCATCATTTTTATACTGTCAATTTCGAAACAATAATTATCGCACGCTGAAAAAACTAATATGCTATGGACTAAAATTAATATGCTGCACTCTTTCGTAAGAAGTTTCTGCAAACAAATTAAATCGGTCGCTGGTTTTTAATCCTGCCCATGATTCCCTTTTTATTTACTAGCAACATTAATATTATTAATGTTACCAGCGAATTTCAAAACGCATTTTCACTAACAATTGAATATTATTATAAATAATTATTAATAAGATTCGAATATCTACGTTAAATTAAAAGAGAATATTAAAGTTTTTTAAGTACAAAGAAAAGTAATATTCTAATTTATTTAACGTTATTTAGGTGCATAAGTTAGGTACTGTAACAAAATGAAATCAGTCACTGATAATGATTTCCTTTTTATTCCCGGCAATGATTTCCTTCATCAATCATTCACAAAATTAAATCAGTCACGGCAATGATTTCCTTTTTATTTACTGGCAACATTATTATTATAAAAATAAATAATTTGTCTCTATTTGCTTAATAATAGATAATTCTTTTGAAAAATTAATGCTAGACTATGACCCGGACCCAGTTAATAAATAATGCTAGGTTATGCAAGGTTATGACCCGGACCTACTTAATAAGAAACAAAAACAATTAGCTATAAATAAATTCCTTTATAAAAGCACCCCGACAAACAATCAAGATATTCTAAAATATCATTGGCGTAGAATTTTATTTATAAATAATTTTTCTAATCTAAGAGTTAGGAACCTTCCTGTAGATATCAAACCGGCCTTCTATACAAACAATAACTTTGCCAAATTTCTAATTAATACTAAAGACAAAGATGATCATTTAAGCTTCTCCGGTATTTATAAACTTAGCTGCAGTGATTGCCCTGCTTTATATATAGGGAAAACAGCACGTAATGTCAACACTAGAGTAAAAGAACAATTAAGATGTTTAAATGGAAAGGGTTTCTCTGAGCTTGCCAATCACCTAATCTCAACAGATTATACTTTTAAAAAATTTCAGGAACTCGCATATAACATAAAAATAGTATAGGTATAAAACTAGACAATTAAGAAGCTTTAGAGATTAGGAAATCGTTAAATACAAATGTGGCAGAATTCTTACGCAATAACCAAATAAATTTATCAAATCAAAAAAGTTCACCCTATAGCCCTATTTTTAACTTATTTCCAGCAATCCATCCTAGCCCACGATATTATGTATGTGTTTTAGTGTTAGTCTGATGTCCTTCATTATCAATATTATCATATATCTAAATATTTTCCTTTATCTTATAATGTAAAATACATCAAAATTTGTTTAAATCTCATTTATAACCGTTAATTTTTCGTTGGTTTTTTATTTGTGATAAGATGTGTCTCTGTCTGTCACCCTCCCACTAATTGATTATTGTATTATTGTCTCCCTCCCACCAATTTGTTATCCACTTTACCTCAGTCAAATACTTTGTCTCTATCTAATTATATTCTTTGGTCATTTTCTTTCTCCCACTCTTTCTGTCACTCAACTAATATATAAGCCATAGCTCTCACTTAACATTTAGTTATTATTATTTATATCCTGAAGAAGCTTGATGTAAGCGAAACCGATCGATATATACCAAATTCGTGGTTAAATACAAAGTGTTTTATTTATTTTTATAATATAATGTCTAACCACAAAGTAATTGCATCTTATGAAAAAAAAAAAACAAAACAAAACAAAACATTAATATTATTTATGTTACCCGCGAATTTCAAATATGTTTGCATTTTCACTAACAATGAATATTAATATAAATAATTATTAAATAAATAGATTATTATTAAATAAAGTTATTCAACTACAGGAATTGTTTCATTTTAATTACAAACTAAAAGACACCGATGTTAATTTCAAATGAATTAAATATGTTTGTTCATATGAAGCAGATAATATATTATGTTCATATGAACACATATTACTTGCTGATTTTAGTTAACTATTGTATGCTGCCCCGAAGAAGCTATCCTGAATTTAAAAATTATGTTTACTAAGTTATTGTTTTATTTTAAATATACCTACACTATCCTATATGACACATAACCCCAAAATAACATAGTAAACTTTAAATTGTGAAAAACATTCAGCATGGCAATCTAGATAAGCTAAAACTGAAAACGTAGATCCTTACCTAAAAGTATTAATTCATCATTTACAACAAATCGGGATGATTATAAATTATAACCTCATTATCAACACGCTTTATCACAATCCGAGATATTTTGACGTATATTGAAATATAACCTCTCGGATCAAGATCGATTTGCGTTTACGAATGAATTCTGACAGTTCTAAAACGATCGTATCGATTCACTTTTGATGACATTTTAAAACGATTATATCCGACTGTATGTTCGAATTAATATTGACATCGATAAGCGAGAATCGATTCCACTTCGATGACATTTCAAAACGATTGTATCGGAGTGTATATTCGATACGATCATTGACATCGATTTTACTTTCGATGACAGTTCAAAACGATTATATCGGAGTGAGTATTCGATGCGATTATTATAATTTTTTTTTTTTATTGTTTATTTTATTTAGATATAAAATTTGACATCTTATATCTAATGTTTTCTTATCTATGACTACTACAATATTATTTACTACTTACTGACTAAAATTTGGACTTTACAACATTAAGACATAATCCACGAAAAACTGCAAGACTTTTAGCCTCCTTAACATTTACAGGGAGTTCATTGAACATTTTAAAACCTTTATGATAAATATTATTTTGTGTTCCCGATAAATTTGTTTTAGGAAGCCTAAAATCGTTGCAGTTTCTCGTAGGATAACAATGAACTGTACTGTTGATTCTAACATTATTCTACATATAATCTGGTAACATTTTATTTTTTAACTTATAAATAAAAACTAGGGTATTGAAAACTAATCTTTGCCACACACTTAATATATTGAGTTGGCGTTGCATGGTTTTTATTATTATTTATTAACCAATACATATAATATACAATTAAACAAAATACATATAATATATAATATTGGTGGTAACAATACCTCCCTAATTGAGAAATTCTCGTGTTTAGAGAGGGAGCACTATCAGATTGACAGTACTATACATACTTGACAGTTGTTACAATTTGGATGTATGTAGAACTACTTTTTTTTTAAATATATACAATGGATAATAAGTTGAATAATAATTTTGAAATTATTATTTTTTTTTTTTGTGCAAAATGGAAAAATTTTTTACAATGAAAATATAAGTTGGCATTTTTTTTTTGTACATAAACATAATGTGAATTTTCATACATAGAAAAAATATAAGTTGACATTTTTTGATCAGAATGGAAATATAAGTTGGCACATCGTAACACATACCTAAATCTAATAAAAAGTAAAATGTCTTTTAACTTTTTGTTTAAAAATTTCATAATTCCTTTCGGATTGTATTTCTTTGGGGAGTTCGTTAAAGAATTTTATGGCTGAGTATGTGTAATGATGTTGGGCTGTTGTTGTATTAAGTTTAGGGATTATTATTTGTCCTAAGGTTCTCGGCCTGGTGCTAAATGACTTTATTGTTAGTTTATCTTTGTGGATTTGTAGTAATGCATTTTTTTGGTAAATTTTATTAAGTGGTAACACTTTGAATTCATCGAATAATTTTTGGGTTGAATAATCTAATTGTTTCTTTAGAATAATTTTGATAAGTCTTCTATGTACTATTTCAAGTGGGGTTAAGTTGGTTTTATACGCTCCTCCCCAGCCTATTATTCCGTATTGTAGAACTGATTGGGCTAATGCATAGTAAACCTTTAGTAGCATAGATTTTTGTAGAATATTTCTTAGTTTGAGGAATACGTAATAAAGTTTACGTATTCTGTTTACAGTTTGTGCAATATGTTCTGTCCATTTAACATGTTGATCTATAATTATGCCTAAATATTTAATATTACTTTTTTTTGAGATTTTTGAGCATTTAGGTGAATAATTGCAGTTGTCCGTATAATTATTACAAGAGTTATGAATAGTAATATTGGAATTTATTGTTGGATGGAATTTGTCTGATAATGTAAAAGTCATGAAATAAGTTTTGTCAGAGTTTAAGGAAAGGTAGTTGTCATCCAACCATTGTTTGAGGTTGTTTATTTCTACATTCGCAGTTTGATAGGCTTCTTCCCAAGTTTTTTTTCTATGATTAAAACTGTGTCATCGGCGAAAGATATGATTTTTCCCATTTTTGGTACTGTAAGCATTTCATTCACGTAAATGATAAACAATATTGGACCTAGAACTGTCCCTTGAGGAATTCCGAATTCGGAATAGGTGGGTTCACTCAATATATTGTTAATTTTTACGTGTTGGTGTCTTTTATGAAGATAACTTTTAAACCATTCTTTAACTGTTCCTTGGATTCCAATTTTTTCTAATTTTTCGATTAGCTTCCTGTGGCTTATACTGTCAAATGCTTTCCTTAGATCGATGAATATACTTAAACATTTATTTCCCGAGTCAAGAGCTTTATAGATTATAGAGGTTATTTTTGCAATTGCATCTTGCGTACCTAAATTTTCTCTGAAGCCGAATTGGTTATCATTGATAATTTTATTGAAAGTGATATGTTTAGTTAATTGTGACTTTACGACTTTTTCAAATATTTTTGCTACGTTAGATATAATAGATATGGGACGGTAGTTTGAGATGTCAGATGTATTTCCTGATTTGAAAATTGGGGTTATTATTGTATTTTATATATTTTTGGGTAAATTCCTTGTTGTATGCTATTATTAATGATATGTGCAATTGGTTTGGATATTAATTGTCTCATTTGTTTTAATACATTTACTGTGATATTATCAAAACCAGGGCTCGCGGAAACCCGTAGGTTCATTATATTTTTTTCTATTTCTATTTGGGTGCATTTTTCAAACTTTTCGAAAATATTTTGGCAAGTTTGTGTGGATGTATTGGAAGTATTTTTAGATTGGAAAGAGTCGATTTTTTTGGCAAGATTCTCTCCGACTTTAGCGAAGTAGTTATTGAAAATGTTTGCAATTTTAGTTGGTTCTTTTATTGAGTCCATTGTTTCGTTGTCATAAGTTATTTTATTTATTTGTTTATTTTTATTACCGTAATAATGTTATTAATTGTAGCCCAGACTTTTTTGTTATCTTTACCACTATCTTCAATTTTTACCTTGAAGTAATTTTCTTTTGTTGTTTTAATCAAATTTGTAAGATTTGTTAGGGTACCCCGATGTCGGCTTTTAAACCAACATCAGCACACCAACACGTCCCTGGCTAGCTCTCAGCGGGACAAGGGTACTCTCTATTCAGGGGTGAGCCGCTCAAAGCTATGGAATTCCTCTCCGTCCTCCGGCGTCCCACGGGATCCACACTGGCCAACAAATCCTCCCGCCGAAGCAGAATAATAACAAGTTAAATCATTTAGACATGTATTGTAAACTCAAACACATACATAGGTTTCTACAGTACAATTCAATTACAAGAAATGCAAATTACACAAACCTAGCTAAAGTGTTTAACTCTCTCTGAATTTCTCTCAAAACGAAACTCTCCGAGTCGTGGTTTCCGCGGGGGCCCTACATTTCACTGAATTACGGACAACATTTAAAGGGGAAATCATGATACAGCTTACATGTAGGTGGGCAGGTACCTCGTCTCATGTGGCAGCTTCATCAGGCACTTCGTAGTCTAAATAGACCGAACTGTAGTACGGCAAAAGGCCGATTTTACTCAAAAGTATTTCAATAATACATCGCGGCCCCAATGAATTGGGTCCGCCGGCTACGAGTGAGCCGCTAGCGTGCGTTCTCAAAGGCGCTCAGATTGCTTCTGTTGAGAGTGAGGCGGGCTGCCGAGTGGCAGGGCAGGCGGGGAGAGGCAAGGGTAGACAGGATATGGTGCGGGGAAAGGTGACGGCCAGCTGTGGGCTTGTGCAGCGTTCTCGAACCTATTCGCTTCAAGGGCGTATCGTAACACTTCCCCCCGCGCTCGGAAAAAAAGCGACGTGGCAATGGAGCTGTAGGAAAAAAAAATCCTCTTTAACTTCCATAGGGGTTTTTGAGAGATTCGTTGCTTGAGAGATGCCTAGCTAGAACATGCAATTTATGTTATAGTTTAGGTCACAATGTTTGTAGGGAATGGGTGAGGGGTACATACAATGTTTGGAAAAGAACAGTTTTGGTGAAAGTACATGGTGTGAAACAACATACAAGATTATGCAATTGAAAGATGACAATACATGGTTATGCAATTGAACAAAATAACAATACATGGTTATGCAATTGAAAAATAACAATTCATATTTGTACAATCGAAGAACAAAAAACAAGAACAAAAAATGCCTGTGTGATTCTAAGGTTTCATTGGTCTGGGAGCTAAGTTTGCGAAGCGTGGATTTGTTTGGTTTCGGAGAATTTCGAAGAGGAGGACGTGGTTTCACAGATTCTAAGGATTACATTATCACTGTAATCAGACCCCTTTGAGATAACACTCAGAAGTACACTTGGGCCTTAGAAAACACTTGGTTTTGTCGAAGACGTCGAAGTTCACGAAGTGGAGACTGTGGTTGCTGTGCCGCGACTATGGTTACAGAGGTCATTGAAGAGGAGAATCCAGTGTCTGCAGACATGCCAGTACGAATCCTAAAGTGTTATTAAGGTAAACACGGATCGTATATAATGGTTATTGAGGCATAATGTAGCTCAATCATAACTTGTATTGGTACGCATTCAGCGAATACTGGAGGTCAAGGTAATGATGGTTTACACATGACGATATATGCGTCACTGCATGACAGCGCAAGAGACGACATGGTTGGCATTGATAGCAAGAGTAAGAACAAACCTAGGAGCTAGCGTGCCCAAAAGGTGGTTCAGAGTGTCATAATGTATAGTGGGACAACTCAACTTGCTGTGGCACGACAAAACAACATACATATGGGCGGTATGGTCTGTGCTTTCAGGAACAAATGCGTAGAAAAATGGCAGCAGGAGGGACCTAGTAACCACAGCGCGTGCTGTCAGGAAGTGGAGCTCAGCTTGGCTGTTGGTGATGACATCCGCCTGGGCTTCTTTTTAATCCGGGAGAAATTATTATTAGAGCAAAATTCTTGAAGTTTACCTGCCTAGGGACCAATGAAGAAAAGGTTTGGAGAGAAACAAAATGTGTCCAGATTATGAAATAAACGAAGTTTTAATCACCGACCCAGAGAGTGACGAAGAGAGAGTTTTCTAACTACATTGTGATTACATGAACATTTTCCTTTACCAGGATGACTTGGCGTTTGCCGAGTGACAATATGTCTTGGTTAAAAACAACCGGCCTTCCATGGCCTATGTTAACATAAAGGTGGTAACATTTTTGTAGAATTTCAACGAACAAGACAAAGAAGTCGTGAATGAGTCACGGTAAAAGCAGAGAAACCAATTCATGAATAAAGGTTGTCAAAAGGAGACAGACGGTACGTCAAGTGCATATCGTACATATCCAACATTCATGAATGTGTTTCGTGAAATTGAGAAAAAGAACAAAAGGTGAGACATATGCAGAGAGTGAGGGAGAAAGCCTGCTGATAATTGGTTAATTTACCGATTCGTACTCCCAGTGAGGGCGAATTATGGTCAACAACAGATTTTCTTCTTCATGACATATACCTGAGAACATGATGGTGAGGAGAAAGGAAAGGAAAAGGAAAGGAGTTGAGTGACGAAATTTGCTAGAGACTGGACTAATTTCCACTTCAAACTCCATGTGAGAATGAAACGTGATCCACCAGCAGATTTCCTGACTCTTTACAATTGTTAAAAGGATGAGGAGAAATTTGAATACACATTAACAAAGAGACTGATCTTTTGCGTGTATTGGGCAAAAGATTAGGGGTCATTTTAAAAACTCCTGCGTGATTGTGAGAAAAGACAGACCCTTGCTCCAATTTCACAAACCTGGGGGTTTTCTTATCCGTTCCCCAGACAACGAGTTGGGTGGTTTTGTGCTCAATCGATTAACTCCCACAGCACTATGCCCCATAGTTAGCAGTGAAGCTACAAACTAGTCCTTTTGGGATAGTAGATACTCCTGGGCTTCTTTCCTTTTTGCAAAGAAGTAAAAAAAACAGGAGGTCCACGGGCATTGGCGTTGAATGACAACAAAGGGTTGTGGACTACATTTCGTAGATCGCACACAAAAGGTTTGATATTATTTCGTTCGCACGACTCATGGTAAGTGTTTTAACGTCTCCACGTATAGTGTACAAAAACATGTAAGTACATACAAGATAAAACTCAATTATAGACAGAAGTCAAGAGTTTATGCAATGCCTCTTAAAGAAGATGGCAAGGCCGATATTATGTCGTTCGCACAAATCACGGTAAGTGTTTTAACGTCTCCACGTCTCGTGTACAAGGGTTGTACACAATTATACATACAAGTGGTACTCATGACAAATTAATGACACTCGACCAAAATACAAAAGCGGTACTCATGACAAATGAATGACACACGACCAAAATACAAAAGCGGTACTCATGGCAAATTAATGACACACGACCAAAATACAAAAGCGGTACTCATGGCAAATTAATGACACACGACCAAAATAGATTGTACAGAAAGGGTGGTACTCATGACAAATATGTCACACGACCAACTCAATAACATTTAGCTATGAGCAAAAGTGATTATGACGAACTTCTCGTATCGTGGCAGGTATTTTAAGGATCCCTCCTATAACGGTGGATGTTCTAAGGATCTCTCCTATGATGGTGGATGTTCTAAGGATCTCTCCTATAATGGTGGGTTACGTTTAAATACAACACAATAAACGTTAACGATGCTTGATTTTAACACATTTTATAAAGATTTGTTAGATTAACTAACTCCGTAGCCCAAGAGCGTACGATAGAGAAGATAGACAATTTGATGTCACTTCATGTGTTACAAAGTACAAGGGTGATGGCAGAGTATAATTCTACTTACACCAAGTATTTAAAACAAAAACAGACCTATAATGGTTTTACATACTGTCTGTTGTGGCAACCTGCAGTGAGGAAGACCAAAGGAAAGGGACCAATTACGGTTTTACATACCCTTTGTGTAGTTACCAACATACCAGGTTATGTGCAATTTGAGTTGCAAATACTTGGTTAAATGAACACCTAAAAGTTGTGAATTCCAAAATCAGGATGACCATAAGGTTTTATTAACCTGTCTCGTAGGGTTGAAACGTGTCATATAAGACATACGTAACGTACAAGCAAAAAAATAACAAGAAAACAGTGGCTTTGTTATAACAACCAAAGACCGGATGATTCGGTTTTACGTACTTTAGTTGAAACGAGCCAAATTGATTTATATACAGGGTTATAAAGACCAATCATTGGTTTTATAAATACGAGTTCCAAAATGGACGTGTCGATATCCAATTTGGGTACATGAGCATGAATTTGGGTAGGACGCCATCAATTTTTAATTTAAGAGGAAAAAATTGAAAAAAACTTGTATACACGAGGGGCGACTATGTAAGTAACCACTGTTTGATTTTCATGCTGGAGATACCTCGGAAGGTTTTACAACTCATGATGAACAAGATAAAAGGAAAAATTGTAAAAATAGTTAACTGGTTCTGAGTCGGAATTTAACACTTTGGAATTTACAAAACCCGACTTCTAGAACGACACGCCGATGGCAATTGTCAACTACTTTACATGAACAAAATAAACAGGTGAGAAAGTTCCTTTCCACACGACAAAAATGCAACAAAAAAAATAAATAAAAAATTACAAAATTACATGACAAGGCAGGGTATGACATGGCATGAACATTGCGTAGTGTACGTGTTGAGACAATAAATGGGCTCGCGACTTCCCAAACATTGAAACTCGAAAAGTGTCTCCGTTCCAAAGTGATCAGTTTTAGAACAGGTGAAAAAAAAATAAAAGAAAAAAATTGCCGTGAGGGAAAGAAAAAACAGTGCAAAAACAACATTTGAAAGTAACTTCAAGGAGAGTACGCATTAATTTACAAAATAATTTACAACTTGTTTCATTTACGAAACGATGGGCATGTGATTGACACAATACACGCCTGACGTGGTAAGACTTTGTAAGCTTACAAAAAAAAATGTGGTACATACTGGATCATTTTACGTTTGCTGAGATAGTGGGGGCAGTTTTACTTGACTCCTCACTTCCAGACTTTACAATTTCCTTAATGTGGTAATTACCAATGTGCTTTCCAGATGAGTCAGACAAGGAGTACACTAGGTCTGATATTTTCCTTAGGACTTTGGCCTTCACGAAACGTGGTGCCAGCTTGGCAGAGAAATACATGGCTCCTTGGGAAAGTGTGTTGTTCTTTCTCCAAACTATGTCTCCTGTATTGAAGGTGACATGTTTTCTACGTAAGTTATATCTGTCCGCACTCTTTTGGTGAGCCAGGAGCAAAGCATCAGTGACTTCACTGTAAATGGCCGACAGTTCTTCCAAGCGATGGGCATAGTCTGCGGTAGGGTTGCTTGTGGTGGCAGATGACGTAGGAAAGTTTGTGTCCCTATGTAGAGAACCATGGACGACTTGTTCCATACCGTGTTTTAAGAAGAAAGGTGTGTAACCAGTGGCCAGATTAACAGTGTTGTTCATAGCGGCCTGAATTTTATCTAGGTTTTTACACCAAGTGCGTTGATCTTTATCAACTAGAATAGCTAGAGCTGTGTTGATTGTTTGGTTGTAACGTTCGACAGTGTTATTTTGGGGAGTGTACAAGGTGTTATAATAAATGTCCTTGATTCCGTATTTGGCAAGAAATTCTTTGAATTCCTGGGCAATAAATTGTTTTCCGTTATCAACAATTACGGTTCTGGGTGTTCCGTAAGGTATAAAAATGTGTTTTTCCAGAAGTTTGATGATGGCGGACGCATTGGCTCTTTTTAAAGGGAAGATCCAACAGAATTTGGTGAAAACATCCACTACACTAAGTATGTGCATGTGTCCGGCATAACTTCGAGGAAAAGGTCCGACGAGGTCCATTGACAATGACTGTAGGGGTCTGTCGGCACGTTTGGGGTTACCCATTAGGCCGGCAGGTGCTGCCGTGCTATGTTTATAAGCTTTACAAGTTTCACATTTAGAGATGTAATTGCGAATTTGTTTGAAAAGACCAGGCCAGTAATACTTCAAGGAAATCTTTTTATACGTCTTGAAAGTTCCTGGGTGTATAGAGTCGGGAGCACTATGATTGTCAATTATTATTTGTTCTCTTCCTTCGAGGGGAACGACAAGTTTCCAAGAGTAATCTTCGAGGATGGATAGTGGTGCCTTGCAGTTACGGTATAGTTGTCCTTCTTTTATGATAAAATTAGGAAACTTTTGTTGATTATTTTTACAACCTTCGAAGATTTTCAAGTACCATTCATCTTTTGTAGATGGAGGGGGGGCAATTGTGTCAACATTTAATGAAGCCAATTCAATTCTTGAAAGAGCGTCAGGAACAATATTGTCCGAGCCTTTACGGTGTACAACATCAAAATTGAATTGAGACAAACGGGAGGCCCAACGAGCGAGTCTACCGGAGGGATTACTTAAAGAGATCAGCCATTTCAAACTACTATGGTCTGTGACTACAGTAAATTTGCTACCGTCTATGTAACCGCGGAAATGGTGAACAGAATCCAATACAGCCAGTAACTCCTTTTCGGTAATTCCGTAGTTTTTCTCGTGTTTATTTAATGTACGGGAAAAATACGCTACAGGGTGTTCGCCATCTGGGAACTCTTGAGTTAGGACTCCACCGATTCCTACGTTGGAGGCATCCGTGTGGAGGGTAAAAGAGAGTGTAAAATCCGGGCAATTCAGAACGGGGGCTTTTTGAAGGGCATTTTTTAAAGTTGTAAACGCTTCTTCAGTTTCAGCAGACCATCGGAAGTTGCTGACACCTTTACGGGTGCCGGTGATTTTATTTAAGGGGGCTGCAATTGTGGAAAAGTCTTTGATGAATCTTCTGTAGTAACCTGCAAGTCCAAGGAAACCTTTGACTTCCTTCGCGTTTTTGGGTCGGGGAAAATTTGCCATGGCTTCCACCTTAGCGGGGTCTGTTCTTAGACCTTTTTCGTCGACAATGAATCCCAAATAACGTAAACGGGACTTACAGAATTCAGACTTCTTCAAGTTGATGGTTAAACCAGCGAACTTGAGTTGTTGAAAAACCTTTTCCAACATTAATAGGTGTTTTTCAAAGGTGGCGCTGACGATGATGAGGTCGTCAAGGTAGCAAAACAGGCTGTTATCGACTTCAGGACCGAAGAGTTTGTCCATCAGTCTTTGTAATTCGGCGGGGCTGTTCTTTAGACCAAAGGGTAATCTTTTAAAATGGAACATTCCCCTACCAGGTACAACGAAAGCAGTTTTTTCACACGATTCTGCGTCCAAAGGTATTTGCCAAAAAGCTTTGCTTAGGTCAACAGAGGAGATGAACTTGGCGTTGCGCAGTTTGTCTAAAGTCGCGTGAACGTAAGGTAAGGGGTATGCGTCAGCTTCCGTACAAGAATTTAAACGTCTACTGTCGAGACAGAAACGTGCGGAGCCATCTTTTTTAGAAACCAAAAGAGTTGGGTTGGTCCATGCACTTCTGCTGGGAACCACCACACCCATTTTTAACATTTCATCAAGTTCTTTTTCCAAAAGTTTAAGCTTTTGGGGGGCTAAGTTGTAATAACGTTGCTTTATGGGTGGGCCATTGGTTTTAATGTGGTGTTCTACCAAATTTGTCAAACCCAATCCACATTTTTCGAAAGATATTGATTCGAATTTATTGACCATTTCCTTTAGTTGGAGAGCTTGGTCCGTGCTTAAATTTTCGTGAGGTATTATTGTGCGGATCTCACTAATTTGAGCAGCAGTGGAGGTTTCGCCAAGAGTATTAAATACTTGGGGAGCAACGTTAAAAGCCTTCCAGAAGTCAACGCCAAGGATGAAATTCTGGGATATAGAGGGCACTATTAGAAAATTGATTGTAATTATTTTATTGTTACAATTAATTGGCAGTGCGAGGGTACCGATGACCGGCTGGGAAACATTATCCGCAGTCGTCAGGTGTGTTGTTTGTGGCGAAATTTTAAAATCACTGTTAACAAAATGCAGGTGAGCATTGTTGCCAAGACAGCTGACAGATGCACCGCTATCAAGTAATCCGGAAAAGGGCACATTGTTAACAGAGAAAAGAGCATAGGGTCTCCCATCTTTAGCTTGTTTGCAACAAACCGAGGAAACATTTAAGGTCTGGTTAAAATACTTAATGTGTGATAACCAATCAGTCCATTCTTTAGACCTTGGTTCAGAATGGGTGCCTGAGAGGTTATTATTTAGTTTTTTGGCCTCTTCATGTAGAAATTTGGTGGGGGCTTGGAGAAATCCACCTGAGGTCTGACATCGCTTGGGTTTTGTAACCTTTCTGCATTGTGCCTTGATTTCTTAAAAATGTTGCGCAGTTCGTCGCGTGGAGGAGAGCGGTCCCTAGAGTGGTGTCTCTTGGAGGTTCGGGGTTCCTTGGATTCCAGAAGTCTTGCTTGCTTGAAACAAGTAGCGGCCAGGTGGCCTACTTTTTTGCAAAAGGAGCACACTTTTTGTTGTCGAATTCTGGCTTTAAACCAGACGAACGGCTTGGCACAGCCACATTATTCGACACATTCTTTATGTTTTTCCTATCCTGGTACGATTCCAGGAGGAGGCAGACTTCGTTTAGCTGGGCCAGGGATGCAATTTTCTGTGAGGTGATGATGTTCTCGTATTTGCTTAAAAGGCCATCAGTTATGACTGGTAATAGTTCAGCTTCCGGAACAGGATGTGAAAGCTTGATGTTGATGGATTCAGCCCTTTCTATGAATGTAGCCACAGGTTCATCTACTAGTTGTTTAATAGATAGTAGAGATAGTTTGATCCGGTGCTGGGCCTCCTTTTTTCCAAAGCTAGAGATTAGGGCAGCTCTGAGTTTACTCCAATCTTTGCATTTAGTCTTTTGGATGCGGTGCCACGGAATTAATTCTGGGGAGATGAGTTCTATAAAGTTTCTCCGTAGAATCTCGAATGGGATATTTTTGATTGTAGCCGTTTCTTCAATACGGTCAATGAAATCCAGCACATCGGAGACGCCATTATATTTGACTTTCCAAGAGGATAAATCGTAAGTTTTGTCCTGTGTCAAGATGGGTGCGACGTCCTGTTTTATCATTACATGCGGCGTAGGTTCTTTGTCAAGATTATCCAAAACTTGCGTAGCCGAACATGAATTATTTTCGTTGGAGGGGGCGAGGTTTATTCTCCTAATGTACTTTTTGTTGAATAAAAGTGCATATGCCTTCAATGTAGATTTAGATTTGCTTGATGGCGAGAGTCCTCTATCCCTTAAAGCAGCTTGTAAGTGGGCTTTGGATAAACTATGCACATTGGGAATGGTACCCAAGTTGGATGGTGTAATAGCTTGCTTGTCCTCCATTGCGAGTTTCCTGGGTGGTTAGGAGAAGAAAAAAAATTGGCCAGGGGTTTCCTTTAGAAAGCGCAAAATTAATTTTTGTGAGGCACTTTTCACTTGGTGGTCACTGTTGGCACTTCCAAAATATGGTTACAGAGATTCCATATTACAATTTGGTATACATGACACCAGAATTCTTGTCAAAGAGGGGCAGATGAGAAAAAATTTTGCGTGGAAAGACCTTAATGGTAAAGGTTTTGTATTTCACTGACCACTTTTGAGAAAACTGTAAAATTCACAAGTATTTGTTTATTTTAGAAAAATTTTGCCAGGACTGACCTTTAGAAAACAGGCTTTTTATTTTCACAAAACACTTTGCACTGAGAAAGGCACTAAAGTTCACAAAAGGCACATTTCTGGCAAATAAAGGATAAACTTCCGAATGAAAATGACTGAATATGGGGTTTATTGCATCCAACCATATTAAAATTATTTTATTTATTCATGGAATCAGTCATTGGTTTTATTATTATTCCACTTTTCACTTATGTAAGGAAAAAAAACACAATTCACTTTCACTTATGCTGAAAAAAAACAGTACCTATAATGTACAATGGGGAAAGAAAGTCATTATTTTGTCCATTTGGAGAAATATTAAGTTGTACTAATTTGACAGACACAAGTGGGCCAATTGGTATATTGTGCAGAAATAATAAAAATACGTAAGTCCGAAATTTTCATTAAGGAATTCGCAAAATAACTGGGGTTCCAGAATCAAATTTATAATAATGATTTCCGTTGGTATCCCAGTTCAGTCGTAAAAAAACGGTTTGGATTTAAAACGCAGCCTAGCAACAGTCGGTTAGGCGGGAACAAGGCATTTGCGCGCAATCCGGAATATCGCGTGAAACAAAAGCCGTTGGATTTTGGGCGCGAATAACTGTTGCTGTGCGCCCGCCGCTTGGTGACGCGTGTGCAATCAGACTCGCGGCGTTTCGGGTACTCAAAATGGCCGTTTCAAATGCGATTTAATTTCATAATTACAATCAGATCTGTTATGGATCTGATTTACATATTGGTTTCTGTGGTTTTTTCACAGGATTCACTGTAGAATAACAAGGCATAATTAATGTTTACAAAACAGTTGTTATGCGGGGAGGATTTCGACAAACAAGGGTCCCGCAAAGCGACCGGGTTAGAGAAAAAAAATTCCAGCCCCACGATCGGGCGACAATTGTTAGGGTACCCCGATGTCGGCTTTTAAACCAACATCAGCACACCAACACGTCCCTGGCTAGCTCTCAGCGGGACAAGGGTACTCTCTATTCAGGGGTGAGCCGCTCAAAGCTATGGAATTCCTCTCCGTCCTCCGGCGTCCCACGGGATCCACACTGGCCAACAAATCCTCCCGCCGAAGCAGAATAATAACAAGTTAAATCATTTAGACATGTATTGTAAACTCAAACACATACATAGGTTTCTACAGTACAATTCAATTACAAGAAATGCAAATTACACAAACCTAGCTAAAGTGTTTAACTCTCTCTGAATTTCTCTCAAAACGAAACTCTCCGAGTCGTGGTTTCCGCGGGGGCCCTACATTTCACTGAATTACGGACAACATTTAAAGGGGAAATCATGATACAGCTTACATGTAGGTGGGCAGGTACCTCGTCTCATGTGGCAGCTTCATCAGGCACTTCGTAGTCTAAATAGACCGAACTGTAGTACGGCAAAAGGCCGATTTTACTCAAAAGTATTTCAATAATACATCGCGGCCCCAATGAATTGGGTCCGCCGGCTACGAGTGAGCCGCTAGCGTGCGTTCTCAAAGGCGCTCAGATTGCTTCTGTTGAGAGTGAGGCGGGCTGCCGAGTGGCAGGGCAGGCGGGGAGAGGCAAGGGTAGACAGGATATGGTGCGGGGAAAGGTGACGGCCAGCTGTGGGCTTGTGCAGCGTTCTCGAACCTATTCGCTTCAAGGGCGTATCGTAACAGATTGTTTCTGTATTTTTTATATGATTGTAATAAAGTTAAGTCATTAGGTTGTTTTCGGGTTTGATAAAATAGTTTTTCTTTGTTCCTAATTGAGGTAACTATTCCATGGGTAATCCAGGGCTTAATTTTTCTATGTTTTGATTTTAGTTTGACGTTTTTATGTTTAGTTGCGTTTATTATGTGTTCGCGAAGTGTTTTTTCGAATAAAATTGAAGATTTTTCGGCATCTTCAGTGTTTAATGTCTCTTCCCATTTTTCCAATTTCAATTTTTGTTCAAGAAGTTGTATGTTTAAGGTTTTTATGTTATACTGTTGTAATGCGGTTTTGGAAAAGGCCATTTTTTTTTTAAAATCAAGAATTAAGAAACACGTGTAGTGATCGGTAATGTTTGTTTTCCAAATGATAGGTGTTAATTGTGTAGTTGTGTCAGCCTTAGTCCAAATGTGATCAATACATGATGGGTTTTGTCGGGGCACAACTCTAGTGTAATCGTTTATACATGAAATGAAGTTCAGTTCAGCCACCGTATTAAGTAGATCATTTTTTTCGGCGCTGTTTGAATTAAGACCTATATTTATATTGAAGTCACCCGTCACTATAGTATTTTGACATTTGTTTTTGTTAAGTACATCTTTGAGGTTCTCTATAAATTGTTGAGTTTTTGAACCGTGGGTTCGGTATACAGCAATAACTTGATAAATCTGATTATTTACTTTTAATTGTAATGCTATGCAGTTCGTGAGAGTCATGTTTATTTCTTTATAAGATACATCTTGATGTTTTTGGTTAACGTAAATAACTAGGCCACTATTCTTGTTAATGTGTGTTTTCGTGGGAATACATGTAAAGTTTGGTAATTGTGGTATATTATCTATATTTACTGTATTAAGGTGGGCTTCAGTCAAAACGATACAGTCGAGTTCAGTTTTTAAGAGACTAAGAGTACATAATAATTCATTTATGTTTTTGTAAATACTTCTTATATTTAAGTGCAAAATGACTAATGAGTTTGTCTTTTTTTTGAACAGAAGGTTACATTCGTCGACATTATTACATACTTTTTCTGCAATATTATAAGTGCTATCTAGTTCATCCGTAATTATATTATTCATCGGACTTGGAAAACGTGTGTCTTATAAAAGAGTTGTTGGGAATATAAAGCATAAGTGTATTAATAATATATAACATAAACATAAAAAGTATGTAGAATTTAGGCATGTAGCTAATATAAGACATTATCATATAAAGGATTTAAAACATAAGCTTATAGGGAATGTTAAACAGAAGCATTAGCATATAAGGTATGCAAGTGATATTGGGGTTTGGTTGCTGCGAATATTTCACATAAGCATATAAAGTAAATACAGGATAAGAATAGGTATATAAAGTATACATATAGTTCTCGCGAATATAAGACCTAGGCATATAAAGAATAAAAAGTATAATCATATTTAGAAAGTAAAACATGAGCTTATAAAGATTATAAAACTTAAGCATATAGAGAATATGAAACGAAAACATAAGCATATTAAGTATACAAGCAATATAAGGCTTTGATTGTTGCGAATATTTAACATAGGCATATAAGGTATATATAATATAATCGTAAGTATACACAGAATATATATATTTGCTGCGAATACATAACAAAACCATATAAAGGATATAAGGCATGAGCATGTTAAGACACAACATATACTCCTCGATTCTGTGTTTTACATATAGATTTGTGTGAAAAAGTATAAACATATGAGAGTAAGTTATACGAGTATATCTAAAAGAGCTTTGTTTATTTGTTATTGATTGAGGGCGACAAAATGTTTTTGTTTGTATCGTTAATAATAATAGCAGGTGTCCCGTTATCTTTGCGGACATATATATTTCCTCCCTTTGTCCAGGCGAACTTAAACCAGTTTTCACGTGTAGCTTTTCTCGCGAGAAACCATAGATGCTTTGCGCGAAAGGTCAGGTGTTCCGAGATGTAAATTTGGGAATTCGGTCCTGCCATTCCGATGATGGTGGTGTTTAGTTTGTCTTCACGATTTGGGGCTTGCTTGTTGTAGTTTTTAATGTCTCTCAGGAAATCATCACGGTCGATGGTGGTTTTGAATTTCACTACTATTGGCCTGCGTTGATCTTTTTTGGACTTTTGGTTGATACGGTAAGCTGCATCGATGTTGTTGGATTCGTTATTGGAGTTGGTTATTTTTTTAATGTTAAAAATATAGTTATTTAAGTTTTCCCCATTAATTTCGGGGATCCCCCTAATTTCTACATTTTTTGACTTATGCTTCCTGTCAATTTGTTCCATTTGGTTTTCTAGGATGTCGATTCTCGTTTCAAGGTCAGTGTTCCTTTTTTCAAGTTTGCTGTTTATGTCCTCTAGATCGTGGACTCGATGTAAAATATCTTCATACTGTTTGCTCATAGCCGCCAAAGTGGCTAGAATTTGGGTATTCTGCTCGAGCAACTTAGAAAGTAGTTCAGTGTCCACAAGGGCACTACCACTTGCTTTGATAGATGGTACAGCACATAAGCATTGGGTGCATTTTAACTGTGTGCGTCTCTCCTTGCTGAGGCGACGGTAGGAGCTCTCAGTAACCCCACCGCAAAGTAAGTGATATGTTCCTTTGCACAGCGTACATATGAAGACGGACTCGTCTGCGAGGGTTGGCTCAGAACAAGCATGGCAATTCATCTTGTGTTCGTTTTATTTATTTTGATTTTAGTTCAATGTTAATTCGTTTTGGAGATAGTTTTTGATACACCTGTTGCCCTCTGTTGGACAAAGGCGGTAAGTTATATATTTTTATTAAAATCAGTAAATACTACTGCCACCTGTTGTTTAGTAGACTAGATAATAGATGGTTTAGGTTTATTATTATTTAATAAAAAAGAATTTCAATAAAACTTTTCGCCGGTGTGAGGATTGAACTCGGGCCGGAACTTAACGGCCGGCAAATTCACGAGATGGTGGCGCATTAATCCACGCTGCTACCGATCTCTTGTAGGAAGTGGCGAAATTTACGTCTATATACTTCTGTTTTACGAATTTATGAACAATTGTATTGTTGCACTTATTTGACGTTTGCCTTTTATCACTTCCAATAAGTTAAAATCCTGGTATATCTGCTACAGCACAATATAGACCTCATGCCTCTGTTCTGAATTATTTCCATTCTTTTAATTTGTATTTTATTGCTCAGAAAGATTACACTTGAGCAATAATTCAGATGGGATGCTACAGTTGTGTTATTGAAATCGATTGTTCAAGAATCGATTTTACATGACAATGTATCGATGTACATCGATGGTAAAAAAGATCGATTCAACATCGATATTTGATCGATTGTACCCATCGCTACCTGAGCGTTGTATCTAGTTCCATAGAGAACATAGAGTTTAGAAGCAGAAAGATGCAATATGGACTTAAGTCTAAATTCAAATGTTACTTCCATAGAAAGCGCAGTAATGTTATGCGTCGATGACACAGGGCGAGTTTACAAGCTACTATCTCGGAAATTCACTATCTTTTAGTAAACTCGCTCAGTGTCATCGTGTTACTTGCTAACTAGCAGATTGTTGACAATCCACGGAAAAAGTTGAAAGGTCCTCAACTTTACACGCTACAAGCCGACTCGTGATTGGTTTATTTGTGTTTCCAATATGGCTGCCAAAAACCAGCTGATTTCGACTGTCAACTGTCTGAAAGATTAGTTCACGTTATTTCCGCTATTGGCGCTAGCAGCTACGTGCGAGTCCAGTTTCCTACAAAAATGTCGCGAGCTACTGAGCGAGTGGACAGTTTTGTGTGTCATCATGACAATCTCACTCGCCGATTCACCCGCTTTTAAATTGAGTAGATAGTAGCTTGTAAACTCGCCGTGTGTCATCGAGGCTTTAGAGGCAGAAGGATGCAAGTCCGTATACATCTTTCTGCTTCTAAGAAGTAAAAGTAAAGGTAGTTGCGTCCGTATACATTTTGAAAATCCTATTTTTCTTCATGATAGGACTTTTATCTTTCTGCCACTAATAAACATGAAAATTTACGTCAAGTCTGCATCAAAAACTCATTTCTTCATATTTTGGACTTGCATCCATATGCTTCTCGGGTACAGAATTATAACCTTATTGAAAATATACAACTACGAGACACACCATGGAGAAAATGGAAAAAATGCCGAACAACAAAATATTTGATATCAAATACAAGATATACAGAAATAAACTAAATAAATAAATATTAAACACAAAAAAAATATATTATAATAACAAATTTAACAATTGCTTCAAGGACATTTAAAAAACATGGATGAGTAAATTAAATATTGGGAAGGAAAATAAATCCGATTGTGACGAAATTGTATCTAAATATTTCTTAAATTCGCAAACAGCGGATATGGCGGTAGAAAACTTTGAAAATTTCTTTGACGAGGGTTTAAATCAGTTATTACACGAATGTAACGTTCGGACAAAAACAAAAGCAAAGCAAAAACATTTGCAACATTCGATGTGCCTACCAAGAGCTAGTGCAAATCAAACTGAATGCATTATCGGAAGAATAAAAAATTCCAAAACACCGGGCGTGGATCTAATTCGCATGTATGATCTAAAAAAAAAACATGACAAATTACTTAGTCCTATGATTAACCACCATTAAGAATTATTGACACAAGCATCATTCCAGCTGAACTAAAATGCATCATAAGGTCCATTTATAAAAATGGAGATAACACCGTAAAAGCTGTGATAAACTGCTAGAAAAAAATTCTAATTACATAAATTCACAGCTGAACTCTAAAAAACATGTACTGGTATTATTTATTGATTTCTCAAAAGCTTCCGACACCCACACTCAGCCACACACAATCAATCAAGGTATTTGAAAGCATAGGAATACGTGGTAAACTCCTATCATTTTTCAAAAACTATTTAACAAATAGAAAAATGTATGTTAAGATTTTGATTGAAATTAGTAATTTTGAAAATATCAAATCAGGAGTACTACAGGGGTCAATTTTAGGGCCTAAATTATTCATTATATATGTTACTGTCTTATCTATACTTTTTAAAATAGCCCGTAGATTCATTTTTGCACATGATACTGCACTAGTTTTATCAAACGAAAACTCAGAAATAGCAATTAAAGAATTACAAAGAGACTTAAACGAGTTACTCAAATGGTCTCATGATGTAGGACTAATTATTGATGTCAAAAAACTAAGTGTATCTATAAAAGATCATCGAGCTTGAAAATGTGGAATTTACCTAAAATAACTGCACCTAATTTTGAATGTATTCATAGAAAAAATTCTAATATATGCTACTGTGAAAAAATTGATTTTACAAATGAATATACTTACCTTGGCATAATCGTAGACAATAACTACTCAAATTTAAATACCTTACTGAACGAAGAATCGTGGATCGCGGTCCTATCTAATGATGACCCAAATTTAATTTTGAATACCTTTTATGAAGTACTTCAAAAACATATTCTAAAAAGTAAAGAACAAATAGCACCACCAAAAAGTAAGAATAAGCACATAAAACCATGGATTACGCGTGGACTGATAATCTCAATACAACACAGAAAAAAAAACTTTTCAAAATTTACAAAAACCTTGAAAACCATTGCACATCCATAAACGAAGCACAGATCCACACCAAACGGAATGAATACATTTTATTTAGAAACAACCTAAACACAATCATAAAAAAAAACGAAAAAAACAATACTACTCTACACAACTACATAATGCTCAGAACGACTCAAAAAAAACATGACACGTAATAAATAAAATTTCAAATAGGAACCAAAAGGTTGACAAAATTCCACAAAAAATCATTACTGATAATAACACAACCATTGAAGACGCTGAGAGCATCGCAAACAATTTCAACCACTTCTTTACAAACATTGCCTCAACCTTTATAGATAGTAACCCAAGTCATAATATTCACTCAAATCAAATTCCTCCCGACCGTTTAGAGTCTAACGACACTACCTCTGGGCTTTCTACATTCAAAGAAATAACAAAACTCGAAATTTCAAGACAAATTGACAACCTTAAAGATAGGTCTGCAAAGGGCCCAGATAACGTAAGCAATACCACCATCAAATCAATTAAAAAACACATAATCATTCCATTACATCACATTTTCAACTGCTGCATCAGACACAGCATTTACCCCAATAATTTTAAACTCGCTCACATTATTCCAATACATAAATCCGGATCCCAATGTAAAACAGACAACTACAGACCAATAACCTTAACTTCACAATTTTCCAAGATCTTCGAAATATGTTTGAAACGACAAATTATGAACTTTCTAGAATCTAACGCAATCCTTTCAGCTAATCAATATGGTTTTAGATCTAACCTGTGTACCGACGACTCTGTATTTAGTTTAACCCAAAACATATAGTCTAACCTAGACTCTAACAATAAAACTCTAACCATTTTCTTGGACCTAAAGAAAGCGTTCGACACAGTCAACCATAGAATTCTATTAAAGAAAATCTTTAACGTTGGAATTAAAAACAAAAGTCTCATGTTATTAAAAAGCTATATATTAAATCGTCAACAACGCACAAAAATAGGATCAAGCTTAAGCACTTATGATATAGTAAAACATGGTATTCCTCAAGGAACTGTCTTAGAACCACTACTCTTTCTAATCTACATCAATGACCTATGCAATCACAGTACAAGGTAAAACGTGGGAAGATACAATCAGTAAAGCCAATAAATGCATTGCAAAAGTCAAAGATTAGCTAGATAGAAATCTTCTCAGCCTAAATTATGATAAAACTATTTTTATTCCCTTTTATAATTCCCATAAGTCATCCCCTAAAAATAACCTTAACTTGAAGTTCCATAATGTTAATTGTAACTTTGAGACATGCTCAAACTTCGAAGATGTAAAATTAGTAAAATATATCAAGTACTTAGGTGTAACTATAGACAGCCAACTCAAATGGACTTACCATATAGAAAAAACTGTAAATAAACTGAGATACTTAATTTACATATTCAAACGTATGAGCAATATCGTCAGTACAAGAACCATGAAACTTGTTTACGACGCATTGGTGCTTTCGTCAATTTCCTATGGAATAATCGCCTGGGGTGGAACATACAATAACCATGTTAAACCATTAGAAATTGCTCGGAAGTCCATCATTAAGGTAATGTACCAAAAGCCCAGGACATATCCCACCTATCAGTTATTTCAAGAAACCGAAATTGTGGAACTAAGGCGGATCTACTGTACCCAATGTCTCAAATATATATTTACTCGTCCTAACAATTTCACTAAAAACACAAATCCCTCTAGCCAGAGACATAACACGTGCGTGTTCACAGTGCCTCACTGCAAAACCAGGCTGGCCCAAAGACACATTAATTATATTGCCCCGAAATTGTTCAATTCCCTACCTCACTCCACCAACATGTGTCAAAATTTGAACGAATATAAAAATAATGTTAAAGTCTAGATAAAAAATAATTTGGAACTGAGTAATTTTTTTCGGTAATTCAAACTAACAGCTTCCAAATTTTTTTTTTTTTTTTTTTTTTTTATTGTATTTATTACTTGCTGGAGCAATCCCGATGAGTTACAGAACTCATTTTAGGACAGGAGGAAAATTCATGGGTGTGAGGAAATAGTTACAGTTTTACTTGGAAAATGGATATTAAAAATATAAGTTCACATACAACATAGACAAAAAATAAATTTAAAAATATAACAGGTTGAGTGAGCAAACAACAATAGAAAATAATTAAAGAAACAAAGAACAAGGTTATACAAATGTGGATGATTATGATTACAAATAAATGGAAAAGAAAAGAAGAGAAAAGGAAACAAGACAAATGAGACATGATAAGAAAATTTACATAGTTTCATCCCTAAACGTATTTAAAAAATATTCTTTTAAAGCATTATTCTGAACTTTTTTATTTTGCTGGTTTCCCTTGTACATATCTGGAAGCGAGTTATATAGTGTATAGGCAACATAGTTCAGAGAATTTATCCCATATTTTGTAGTGTGTGTTTGAGGTATGCGGATTTTATTGCTATTTCGAGTATTGTGAGTGTGAATGTCTTGATTGTAAAGTGGCTTGATGTTAGTGTGAGTTGATTGTTGAGTAATTTGTAGGATGGTGCTTGTGATTTCATGTTTAGGAAGGACTGTGATTGGAAGAATACCGGAAACTGAATAGATGTCTTTGACATGGGTGTCCCATGGAAGTCCAAAATTGCTAAAATATTCCATGTCTTTCTGAATATTTAGAATAAAAAAAGGAAATGTAAATGTATTTTTGTAAGGGTGTAAATATGCGATATAAATTTAATATTTTATTTTTGAAATATGTATATATCCAAATTAATTTTTTTATTTATTTAACTCCTGTAAAATCAATCATCATGTTGACTGATCTCTAAAGCCTCTATACATATATTTTTATTTTATTTTATTTTAACTACCATTGTTATCCACATAATATAATACCCACTCACAGGCTTCGCCTTCGTGGGATTTTTTTTGTTACTTATATATATATATATATTTTTTTTTTTGTTATTATGCATTTACTTATTTATTAGATTTTATTTTTGTTATTATGTATTTATTTGTTAAATGTACCAAAAAAATGGCTAATAAAAAAAATAAAAATAAAAAAAAACTTTATGGGACAAATAAGTGATCAAAATTTGTAACCAGCTCCGATGTTTGATGAGTAATATTTATAAATTAAAATTTGTGTTGCCTCGATGCACTCTCAAACTTATATATCATTATATGGTCATATCCATACTAAGACATGGAATTCGAACTTGGGGACACGAGCATAATAATTAATATTAAATACATTCAACATTTAGAAACTGCTATAAATAAAAAATATATTAAACCTAGCATTTACAAACAAAGAAACAACTTAAAATTACTGTACGGGTCTGAGGGCCTACTTCCAATAAAGGGCTTCTCTGGTACATTATGATTATGGATAATTCGGGAGAAAGCGCGTATAAAAAGTTATTGGTGCATAGTCACACAAGATTTACCGAAAACAAAGGCCTTAAAATACCACGAATATCAAATAAGTACGGTAGCAGAACGCTGGAATATATGATACCTTTGATATATAACATATTGAATAAAAAAATTAATTTAATAAATAATAAGGAATCCTGCCCCAAACTGACAAAAAGTGGTAAATAAATGAACAACACATTTATCTATCCTAAATCTTATATTATGTACTGATATTGTAACATAAGCTAATTTGTGTTATGGAATAATATTAAATGGTAAAACCTACAGACAAGCTGATATGTCACAGCTTTGTGGGAATACCCATATGTTATATTGTATTAAATGTAATTATATTAAAATTAATAAATAAAAAAAATAACACGACTGATCACATTTAGAACAACTGATAGGTTTCTCCCCGGAGTTGATGAGTCTGTGACGATTTAAATGTGATTTTTCAGAAAAAGTATAATTGCATTCAGAACAAGTGAAAGGTTTCTCCCCAGAGTGTGTCAGTTTGTGACGATTTAAATGTGATTTTTGAGATGACTATTGCATTCCGAACAATTAACAGGTTTCTCCCTGGAGTGGAAAAACCTGTGACTCTTTAAACTTGATTATGATTACACAAGTAATCGCATTAAGAATAATTGAAAGGTTTTTCCCTGGAGTGGGTAAACCTGTGTCTCTTTAAACTTGATTTATGATTACACGAGTAATCGCATTCAGAACAACTGAAAAGTTTGTCAACGGAGTGGGTCAGCATGTGACTCCTTAAACTTGATTTTTGAGAACAGGAGTAATCGCATTCAAAACAACTGAAAGGTTTCTCGCCGGAATGGGTAAGTCTGTGACGATTTAAAACAGATTTTTGAGAACACGAATAATTGCATTCAGAACAACTGAAAGGTTTCTCCCCGGAGTGGGTCATTATGTGACTCTTTAAACTTGATTTAAGATAACTCGAGAAATCGCATTCAGAACAAGTAAAAGATTTACTCCCGGAATGGGTCAGCCTGTGCCTCTTTAAATCTGATTTTTGAGAACACGAGTGCTCGCATTCAGAACAATTGAAAAGTTTCTCGCCGGAGTGGGTCAGTCTGTGACGATTTAAATTAGATTTTCGAGAACACGAATAATTGCATTCAAAACAAGAGAAAGGTTTCTCCCCGGAGTGGATCAGCATGTGCCTTTTTAAACTTGATTTTCGAGAACAGGAGTAATCGCATTCAAAACAACTGAAAGGTTTCTCGCCGGAATGGGTAAGTCTGTGACGATTTAAAACAGATTTTTGAGAACACGAATAATTGCATTCAGAACAACTGAAAGGTTTCTCCCCGGAGTGGGTCATCATGTGACTCTTTAAACTTGATTTAAGATAACTCGAGTAATCGCATTCAGAACAAGTAAAAGATTTACTCCCGGAATGGGTCAGCCTGTGCCTCTTTAAATCT
This sequence comes from Limnephilus lunatus, assembly GCA_917563855.2. Lineage (NCBI taxonomy): Eukaryota > Metazoa > Arthropoda > Insecta > Trichoptera > Limnephilidae > Limnephilus > Limnephilus lunatus. The sequence continues at coordinate 13,926,509 of OU830603.1, forward strand.
GATTTTTGAGAACACGAGTGCTCGCATTCAGAACAATTGAAAAGTTTCTCGCCGGAGTGGGTCAGTCTGTGACGATTTAAATTAGATTTTCGAGAACACGAATAATTGCATTCAAAACAAGAGAAAGGTTTCTCCCCGGAGTGGATCAGCATGTGCCTTTTTAAACTTGATTTTCGAGAACACGAGTAATCGCATTCAGAACAATTGAAAGGTTTCTCCCCAGAGTGGGAAAATCTGTGACTCTTTAAACTTGATTGATGATTACACGAGTAATCACATTCAGAACAATTAAAAAGTTTCTCCCCCGGGTGGGTAAACCTGTGACTCTTTAAACTTGATTTATGATTACACGAATAATTGCATTCAGAACAACTGAAAGGTTTCTCCCCGGAGTGGGTCAGCATGTGATTCTTTAAACTTGATTTATGATAACACGAGTAATCGCATTCAGAACAACTAATAGGTTTCTCGCTGGAGTGGGTCAGTCTGTGACGATTTAAATGTGATTTTTGAGAACACGAATAATTGCATACAGAACAAGAGAAAAGTTTCTCCCCGGAGTGGGTAAGCAGGTGACTCTTTAAATTTGATTTATGATTACACGAGTAATCGCATTCAGAACAATTGAAAAGTTTTTCCCCGGAGTGGGTAAGCCCGTGACTCTTTAAACTTGATTTATTATTACACGAGTAATCGCAATCAGAACAATTGAACGGTTTCTCCCCGGAGTGGGTTAGCAGGTGACTCTTTAAACTTGATTTTTGATTACACGAGTAATCGCATTCAGGACAATTGAAAAGTTTCTCTCCGGAGTGGGTCAGTCTGTGACGATTAAAATGTGATTTTTGAGAACACGAAAAATTGCACTCAGAACAACTGAAAGGTTTCTCCCCGGAGTGGGTCAGCATGTGATTCTTTAAACTTGTATTATGATAACACGAGTAATCGCATTCAGAACAACTGATAGGCTTCTCGCCGGAGTGGGTCAGTCTGTGACGATTTAAATGTGATTTTTGAAAACACGAATAATTGCATTCTGAGCAACTGAAAGGTTTCTGGCCGAAGTGTGTCAGTCTGTGACGATTTAAATTTGATTTTTGAGAAAACGAATAATTGCATTCAGAACAATTGAAAGGTTTCTCCACGGAGTGGGTCAGCCTGTGCTTCATTAAAGATGATTTTTGCGAAAACGAGTCATCGCATTCGGAGCAATTGAAAGGTTTCTCCCCGGAGTGTGTCAGTATGTGACGATTTAAATTTGATTTTAGAGAAGATGAATAATTGCATTCAGAACAATTGAAAGGTTTCTCCACGGAGTGGGTAAACCTGTGACTCTTTAAACTTGATTTATGATTACACGAGTAATCGCATTCAGAACAATTGAAAAGTTTCTGCCCGGAGTGTATCAGTCTGTGACTCTTTAAATTTGAATTCTGAGAACACGAGAAATCGCATACAGAACAAGAAAAAGGTTTCTTCCCGGAGTGGGTCAGCCTGTGCTTTCTTAAATATGATTTTTGAGAACACGAGTAATCGCATTCAGAACATTTGAAAGGTTTCTCCTCGGAGTGGGTAAACCTGTGACTCTTTAAACTTGATTTATGATTACACGAGTAATCGCATTCAGAACAAAAAAGTTTCTCCTCCGAGTGTGTCAGTCTGTGACGATTTAAAACAGATTTTTGAGAACACGAATAATTGCATTCAGAACAAGTGAAAGGTTTCTCCCCGGAGTGGGTAAGCCTGTGACTCTTTAAACTTGATTTATGATTACACGAGTAATTGCACTCAGAACAACTGAAAGGTTTCTCCCCGGAGTGGGTCAGCATGTGATTCTTTAAACTTGATTTATGATAACACGAGTAATCGCATTCAGAACAACTGATAGGTTTCTCGCCCGAGTGCGTCTGCATGTGTCGCTTTAAATCCTGTTGACGATCGCAAGAGTACTGGCAAACGAAACAAATTAAACGTGTTAAAATGGTTTTCTTAATCGGATCATCATGATGAGTCGCCGGATTGGATTTTCTTCTAGAAGATATCTTTTCTTGGATGAGTTCTGTTGAAAAAACTGAAAAAATAAAGGAAAATTATAAGGGAGCTATGGAAATTGATCTATATTAATTAATATTATACTAAATATCGTATCAAATATTTCAAACTCAATACAGCAATTGTAAAATAATATGATTCTTTGTGCAATAAATAAAAGTGGATAGTATGTATAACTCATTTGCAAATAGCTCCTTTTCCATTTACCCGATGGGTTTATCGAAAAACGGGAGATGGAGAAATTCGTTGAACTGGCGTACTACAGAGTTAAAAACACTCTTACTTTTAATGCCGATCTCGATAAGCAATTTGATAGCATACTGTCACTCATATTAGTTTGAACAAATGACTTGAAATTATAAACATTAAACAAATCTCAAAGAACAACATAAACCTAAGGGAGAAGATGGCTCCAAAGAAGTTAATATCTAGTCCCTGGCTTCAGTTTTTGAAATGCATATTATTTATTTTTTTATTGCAGGGGGACAAACTCAATTAGAACAATTAGTCTTAATAGACCCGATATAGTTTTACATGACAAAATTTAAAAAAAAAATTATAGCATTGATGTCGCTATTCCAAATTTTTGTCATATTCAGAAAACTGTTTCTGAAAAATTAAGACAATATACAGATTTAGGAAACGAGATTAAAAGAATCTGGTATTCTCAGAATATTAAAATATTACCATTTGTTATTTCGGCTACTGGCATTATTTATTTATTTATTTATTTATTACACGCCCTGATGGGCTTTTACATTATAGTTTATAAGTTGAGTATAAAAACAATGAAGAAAATATAATACAATGAGAAAAGAAAATACGTAATACAATATAAAAACAAAACCACATAATAAAATAAAAAGTACATATGTAAAAATGATAATAAGTCTCACATTCAATATAAACAAAAAAAAAAACTGCAGAAATGATGTAAATCTATTTGTGTCTAGATGAATAAAAGTGAAAGAATATGCAACATTTATACTGATTGGTTTTAAGATGAAATATATCACCTAGATTAGAATATTTATTACCGAGACTGTGAAGTCTAGGAAACGGAGAATTTTGATAAGCTAGTGTCCTGGTGTTATTGAAGTAAAAGGGTAATAAATGTCGACATGATTTTTTGGGTACATGGATATTGATAAATTGAAGTAATTCTGGACAGTCAATTTTGTAATGCAGTATTTTATGTAACAGTATTAAATCTGTGCTTATTCTTCTTTCTGAAAGTTTCAACAGAGAAAATTTATCCAGGAGGTAATTATAATCAATGTTTAGTATAGGAATACGCAATTTATAGTTTATGAACCTTAGAAACTTCCGTTGTATCTTTTCAATGTTGTCTGAATGAATATTGAAGAAGGGAGACCATAACGTAGAGTTATATTCAAGTTGGCATCTGACAAGGGTTTTATATAACATAATAAATGTGCCTAAATCATTAAAATCTTTTGCAGCTCTTAAAACAAAGCCAAGAGTCTTTAGGGATTTGTTGATAATATTATTAATATGACATACAAAGGTGAGTTTACTGTCGAACATAATGCCTAGATCCATAATTTCATTAACACAATTTAAATTTTCATCATTTAATGAATACTGAAAAAATATAGGATTATTTATTTTGGAAAAATGAATGAACTGACATTTATTTATGTTAAATGCTAGTTTGTTGATAGAGCACCATTCAAAAAGATATGTCAAATTAGTTTGAAGTGTAATACAATCATTAATATGGTTGATCTCTTTATATAGTTTCATGTCATCAGCAAACAGTAGCACGTTTATGTTTGTGAATATATCAACAATATCATTTATAAATATAATGAACAAAATGGGCCCTAAATGGGAGCCTTGCGGCACTCCACTTGTTGCTATAAATTTGTACGAATGTGTGCCATTTATTTTCACACTAAGACTTCTTTTGGACAAACAACTAACAAACCAAATTAATAAGCTACCATAAACTCCAAGTGTCGCCAATTTATTGATTAATATTTTGTGACACACCTTGTCAAAGGCCTTATTATACCTAGCTCTCTCATTCAAAATTTAGGCGTATTAGATTTGTCAAAGAATTTTTATATAAAAATGCAAAAGTCAGTCATTTTAAATACATGTAGGATTCCGAAAGATTTAAATATTTATATTGAGGGATCAGTAGGATTTATCGGTCCAGTTAGGATTTCATCAGAGCCGAGCCCTCTGATATGAAAATGTCTGGAGTCAGTGAATTATTTTACCATTATGTTTCTGGTGGATTGACGTGTTGTTCTTGTATTGTTTTGTATGTATTGTACTTATATAGTGCACTTACATTGTGTGGATTTACTAGATAATCATTTGTGGAAAAGTGTGTGGAAGGGTGAGTCTTCCATTAGGGAAAGATTTAACCCGGACATAAAATCTGGAGCACCGTAAATTAGTAAATGCAATACCTTAAACCTATACAATTGTCTTTGAATTCAGTTCTGCGTATTTTTTTAAAATCCTCTGGCATAGTTAATTATATTTTCAAAATATGCTTCTTACCTACCATCCGATCAACACTTTCGCTGTATTCCAAACATTCCTTCTTAACGTCTTGGAGGACTATATCTATCACCATATCCGGAATTTCACCTTCGTTTCCTTCTAGAGTCCCTGGTTCCGTCTTGATAGAAACACTATCTGCTTTGGGAAGGTCCATTGCTGATTTAAGCTGAACAGTAATTAGTGACAGCTTACAGTTAAACCTAAAACAGATGGTTAAATTGCAAATAATCTAGTTGCACAGAAATGCGTTCAATAAATCCAGAATTTTACGAATTCCGAACCCGTTGAATGTCATATCGAAGGCACACCGTTTTCCGGTTTATTATTCTGTGTTAAGAAAAGTTATAAGCATTGTATCTTCCTTTCAATAGTTAGGCTTGGCTTGATTACGTTGAAATTTTACTATTTTCTACGACTATTAAGCAAGTAAGTTCCTCCGCCACTTCTTTGACGTTTAACCAATGACATTGTATATAATATATAGACGCGCTGTATAAAATATATTACAAACTCAAGTTAGAAGCATTCATTTTTTCAGTAATTTTGTAATCAAATGTTATTCATCTGTGATAAACACCATAGATAATTGAACGGGCGGCGTTTTCATATTGAGCCGAATACTTTGTTCTACATCACGGGTATGACTGAGATACGCATAGTCGCTTACACTAAGGCGAATACAGAATTCTGTATGAGACGACCTACTGTTATAGGTTGTTCTAACGCGACGCGTGGCAGTTGAATACTAAAACTACGAAATCGAAGACAAATACAATTGTGTCTTTGGCTTACCACTTTCGAGATTTCTTCCACGCATCTATATATTATATATAACGTCATTGCGTTTGACTAAACATCTTTTTACAGAACTGTGTGAAGACGCTCTTGTAAGAACGTAATTCAAATATTACGACAAACGCGCTGTTCATCTGTAAATGCAATAACGATGTGCATTTAGAACGTCAAATTGTAAAAATGTGTAGCACTTGATAGCGAATGAGATAGGAAAAAACGTTCTTAAGATAAAACAATTCTGGGTAGTTAAGGCAAAGCGTATCTTGTGATTTCGAAAGTTTACCAAAGTTTGTATGCCATCGAACAGCAAAGAAGGACTAAAATATTCCAAATGCTTCAGAAAACCGATTTTATACATTGAATGAATGACGGTGAAGATATTTTACAGGTTCGTACCTCAATACAATAAAATATAAAAGGTTTGTGATCGATCACAATTGCACCGAGGGATGCTTCTTCAGAATAAGATGGATGCCAGGCGCATCTTGCCATTCTTGCATCTTGCCTCTTGCATCTGTCAGCCAGTGTTGCCAACTCTCAAAAATATTTATCCCTATGCTAATCTTAAAAACCCCTAGACACCGGCAAATTATTTGAAAATACCCCATAATTTTTTTTTTGTAAATATAATGAATAATCATTAGTAAATGAAATGCTGTAATGTTTTTTAATAATCTTTTTTAATAGATTATTTAATACATCAAATATTGCATCATTTTCTTGAAAAGAATCAGATTTTTTAAAATCATGCATGTTAACATTTCAGGAGATGGATTAAATGTAGTGCAAGATTAGGGTTGCCATCCGTCCCGATATATCGGCACTGTCACCTTTATTGAGCTATCTGTCCCGACGTGCCGACAAAAGCCGATTGAAATTACGCAATGCAAATTTTAATTTTCCGTGAGTCCCATAACCCGTACGTGCCGTGAAGTGCCGTTGGACGGGCGCAGGCGGCCGGTGGGTGGCAGGTAGGGGGGAGAGAGAGAGAGACAAGAGCGCCGCTTCGCCTCTAGTTAGTCGCTCTTTGAACCGCGCAGTGTGTGAGTTTATTAATTTATTTACGAAAATGTCTGCAGTAAGAAAGAGGAAGTGCCATTTTTCGGACGACTATACGAAAGAGTGGAGTTTTATAACGAAAGGACGTACGAATGAAGAAGCGTTCTGCGTTACGTGTAAAAGTTTTATATCAATTACTCATGGAGGTGGCTGACGTAAAGCAGTGGCGTAGCGTGGGTATCAGCCGCCCGGGGCGGAGGAAAATTTTGCCGCCCCCCCCCCCCCCCCCTATATAGGTACTTCTTCAGGGGGGGGGGGGGTTGTTTATATTTTATTATTATTTTATGTATATTTTTTTTCTTTTTTTTTAAATATTTATTTGCCGATTTTTATTAATGAAATCTGTATGCGGTGAATTAAAACTACACTCAGAACATGAAAACGGTTTTTCTTTGGTTCTGGCAGCACATAAATTGTCTGCAACTAGAATTTTATATTTGCACTTCGAAAAAAGTTATGTTTTCCTTCGAAATATGTCAACAGATAAATACACAATTGGAATTTTACATTCTGAACAATAAACTGGCTTAAATTTCATCTGTATGCGGTGAAATAAAACTACACTCAGAACATGAAAAAGGTTTTTATTTAACTCTGGCAGCACATAACTTGTCTGCAAGAATTTTATTGAGCACTTCAAATAAGTTTTTCCTTCGAAATGTGTCGTCGGATGAATTCACAACTGGAATTTTACATTCTAAACACAAAATTGGTTTTAATTTAATCTGTAAGCGGTGAATTAAAACTACACTCAGAACATAAAAATGGTTTTTCTTTGATTCTGGCAGCACATAGATAGTGTGCATCTAGAATTTTATAACTGCACTTCGAATAAATATGCACAAACCTGTCAGCTATTTAACTTTTCTGCGATAATAAATTTAAAATATATACACCGTGATATATATTTGGAAGAAAACCGTAAAGTGTAATTTTTTGTGCGATTTCAGCAGGGCGCACAAAGCTTCGCGAATATAAAACACAAATCGACTATCAATTAGAGCTAAAATGATACTGTTGCTATTTACATTTTTATTTAAAAATTATGTATGTGTTAGAAATAAAAACAAAACGTCTGTCATTAATATTTTGATTATAACAGTATATAAAACTTTAGAAATATGTTAAGAAACTATAAACTAGAAAAAAACTTTTAAGTCCTGACGCGAGAATCGAACCCGCGACTTCCCCGATCCAAATTTTTACAAGATGATTATTAATTGTGAAAATTTGCCCCCCCGCCCCCCCCCCCCACGCTACGCCACTGACCAAGGGGGTATAACTCCGTCAGTTTTTGTAACCCGGTCACGTGATCATGACGACGTCATAGTAATGACTACCAATAGGAATCTTACAATTTCCATAGAAAAACTTTTGAGAACTGAGTGGGTATATACGGTGGGATATCTATGGTATTATATGTCAAATAGCACGTTAGCCGAAACAATCCGAACGATCCGAACATTCAAAACAATGAAATATTTTGAAAAAATGCTTCCTAAATATCGTTTCAGTGTCGAAGGCTGTGAGGATAGTGTTTCAGTTCGACACAGAGTACCTAACTGCGAAAATAATGAGAGTCGTTATGGGAATGGGCGTTGAGAATCGGCAGATCTGACTATTGCTTATCCGATTTTGGGAAGTTGTGGTTATGTTTGGTTCCCATTTCACTAATAACTGCAAAAATTCCAATGGCACGTTAAAAAAAGACGCTTTGCCGACCCTTAATCTTCATGGAATCGGAACACATCGGGGTTTACCTAAAGAAAACGTAAACGATCGTAGGATACCAAAATACAGGTGCGAATCTTTTGTTTGTTCAGTGTTCCTAATATACTTTGTAACTTTTCCCTAACTTCACCTAAAAATTGTATCTATTTTCATTTTTAGACTATCCATATTCTACCTGGAGTGTCCAGCACGAATGGTGCCGTCCAAGACCACAATTACAGTTTAAAAGGTATAAAGTCTTCTCTATACTCTATATGGCATCAACCTATTTTATTCATAGAGATAGCTGCTGATTCACTGAGTCTTTCTTATTATAAAGATATTCAATACATTTATTATTTCTTCAAACACAGCAATTCCTTATTATTAAGATATTTAATATGACAGGCGCGTATCCGAGACGCGTAATCGTTGTTCTTAATTTATTTTCTCTTTTATACTCTGCAGTGGTAGGATATAGTTCATAGGATGAGGCTGGGTAATGTAATGAATTTTTTTTTGTTTCAGAACCAAACGTGTTCTACCTGGGCCGAGTACCGTGAGTTTTGCTGCCAAAAAAGTAGTGGAAGATTATACAGGTATACATCTGGATTTATATTTCATTAAAGGAGATAATATTATATGTTTTGCTTGCGAACTTTGGTTAATATGTTTATTTCAGAACCAAACGTGTTCCCTGGGCTGAGCAGCGTACCGTGTGTGAATTGCACTCTGTTATTACATTGTCTTCAGACCTCTGCAGCCATACTCGGTCAACCATCGCCTTAGCCGCAGTAAGACGGATAGATTCATACATCCATCACTCTTGAACATATTGACCCCCAGATTCCTAACTACCCCTCTGTACAATTTTCCTTCTCAAAACTTCCTCCCTTTCCTTTTCCTAAAAAGACTCCACACCGCATCCCTAATGATGACATAGGCCCCGAGAGAATTTTTTCCTCAAGGCCTCCCATGTGGGCTAAAAATCTATCCAAACACTTCCTTTTTTATTATTATTACTCATATTTTCATTAATTATGATTAAGTTCCTTCTAAATGTGTTTGCACATGCTTGTATTTCCGTTTTTTTTGTGTTATTCTGTATAAAGCAATAAAATACTACATGCGATTATGAGTTTTTCATTTTATTTTTAAAATAAATTTTAGGCTAATGATTTGGGTAGGTACTGATATTGTCCAAGGTAGTATCTTTTTTTTTTTTTTACTTTCCTCTATCCTTGTCGATGGTCCGTGACGTCATAATCGCGGAATGAGCATTATTTATGGTCAAATAGTGTTGACACCCGTTCCATACAAAAAGCCCGAAGATATCGATCTAGGTATTAGTTCATTTATGCCACTGACGTAAAGCACTACATTTCTACGACCAACCACAAAAAAAGGTTCGCTTTTGTATCTACATCAAGGCCTATATCCGGATTTATGATTAAAGAAGATACTGTAATATTACGTAATCGTAAAAAGCCTATGACTCCTTTCCTATTTCTGAGAAGAAGATTGTTTCAATGAGAACAATTAAAACGCATACTTAATTGTTTGGAGAAGCATTTTTATTAACATTGAAAATATATTGAATTTATAACTTATCTAATTAGATGGTTGAATTTGATGCGTTTTACGAAGTTTGTTTATATTAGGCTCGATTTTAATTAAAAGCAAACTTAAGTCGCCGCGTTCAGTAATATGGAGGCTATTTCTTTTTTTGGTTACCAACGGAATTTGGAATCCACGTTCAGCTAAATAGGACGATGGGAATGCTACTTAAAATCGTTGAATTATCAATCATAATCCTGGGTACAGTTACGAAATCGGCTTCTGCAGCCAAAACTCTTGGTAGCCATTCTTAAATTTAATTTTTAATTCCTCATTTGTCGTCAGTTCTATTAGTTATTCTTCTAACCGGATGATCCTGCTATGTTGACATTTGAAAAATGATCCAAATCCCAGTCTGATATGTCCATGTTTAAAATATCCTGGAATCGTTCCTCGAAATCACTGTGGAGGTTTTCCAAGTGATGACAGTAAACAAGCAAGTCGTCGTTTTTGAATGATACTGCTGATAAATTTGTGAAGTTATTAAATTCTTGTCTGCCAATATTTTTTTTGTATAGTAGCAGTTTGGACACAAAAGCTGCAGACCAATTTTTTGTCAAATTTAAGTCGCCGCCTTGAAGTTGGAGATCGACATCATTAAACAATTTATACAGGTCTGTCAAGTACGTAATATCGTTCTTTGATGAGATGAGGTTGACGCACAATACTGTGTATTTGTTTCCTAGGAACTCTATCACAGACTCAAATTGTAAAATCGAGTCAAACAAGAACCTTTTGACAGCCAGTGTACCTCTGTGTGAAGCAGCAATCGGTTGAAATCTTCATCACTGGCAATGCAAAGCTGACTAAATAATCTGTCATTCAATGAGTTATTTCTGATTTTATTAACTGTCCCGATAACATATTGCAGTGATGTATGGAGGCGTTCACTCAGATTTTTCGCAACCAAATGCTGGCGATGAATTACGCAATGCATAGCAAGCACTTCAGGAACATTATTTTTAAGCACGTTATGAAGCCTTTGTGAAGCCCTGTCACAGCTGGGGCACCATCCGTAGCAGATGACAAAATATTATTAAAAGGAATTTTCTTTTCGTCGCAAAACTTTTCCAGTGTATCAAATGTGGTTTCTCCTTTTGCATCTGTTTCTATATTTATAACAAACAATAGTTCTTCACATATTTTTTCATCTTTGATGAACATCACGTATGACAATAACAATGCTTCATTGGTTGGTAAAGTGGACTCATCCAGCTGAATTGAAAATCGACAAGATTGCAGATTGCACAATGATTCTTCAATGTTTTCAGCCATCTCATCAATTCTTCTTTGCACAGGACTATTGCTCAAAGGCATTTTTCGGATAATATCTGCAGCTGGTTTATGGAGCACAGTGGTTATTACTTCTTTTACTGCTGTTGGAATTAAATTGTCCCCAATAGTATGTCGTTTGCAATCAACAATGTGAAGCTCGAAGTCTATCATGGTCTTGCTTAGAAGCTGTTGAAAATTATTTTGATATAGTTGCTGAATTTTCTACTTCTTTTTCATGTCTTGAAAATAGGTCACATCTTTGTCTTTCTCGTCAGGGTGGATTTTATTAAAATGATCTTGAAGCCTAGAAGGCGACATCACTTCATTTGAAAATGTTTTTCGACAAATAAGGCACATTGGCCATGATGGATTTGTGGGATTTTCTATAAATCCATCTCTAATATAATTAACACCATATTGCCGTATTCTTTTTTGCTTCCGACATGGATTTTACTTTAGAGATCGTGAGTAAAAGATTATTTTTTACAACAATCAATGGCGCGTGATATGAACATAAAATGATCAATCAGTGCCTTTATATAGGTTGGAGACATATAACACGCTTCGACAGGAATAAAATAAACGCGCAGTGACTCGCTTTAAACACCCGGATGCGTATTTACAAAATCAATACCGGTTCAGTCGTGGCGGCAGCTGAATTGGGATAGGTTTTTTTGTGCAAAATCATCAACAAACCTTATGTTACTATTTCAGTCGCCAACGCGCTTCCTATCCTATCTGTTTCAGAGCCTGTGGGGACCGTAATTATAGTGTTATATATGTTGGTGTTGATGCATTTAAATCAGGGGTGTCAAAGATACGGCCCGCGGGCCGCATGTGGCCTTCGGGCCCTATCAATATGGCCCGCGACCATTTTAGTTTAGCACCATCCAGTGAATTGAACAGTTCTGTAATTTTGGTATTGGTTAGCGACTATATAGTGCACTTAACATACCCTCGTGATAAAGATATCGCACATAAACAATTAGTATGCCTTGTTGTCGTTTTCTGTAGATTTGTCTACCTGGAGTGCATACCACGGTGATGTATTAATCCTCTCCAACAATTGTATCTCACTGTCTTCAGCTATTTCCTCAATGCGCCTTGTCACAGTGATAGCTGACAAAGTCACAAATCTTCCCCCCAAGCTGTCTCACTGTGGAGAAAAACCTTTTGTAAGTTCCGATTGTAAATATTTATGTGCTAGAAAGGTGACTTTAAAAACTCATAAGTTTACTCATAGTGGAGAAAAACCATGTTCATGTTCCGACTGCAACTATTCATGATCACAAAAGGAACATTTAAGAGTACACAAGCCGTCTCACAGCGGAGATAACCGTTTTCATGTTCCGACTGCAACTGATAAAGTTGCCGAAACTGAATTTGACACCCGACATCAATGAGTTTATCAAAAATAAGAGAAGTCAGGTGTCCAGCTCAAGATAATTTACCATTTTACCCTCCTTTTTAACATTAATGAAAATTTATAATTACTAGGTACATATCTAGCTAAATAAAGATTTTAACAATTGAGTATTTTTTTTAATTTTTAGTCTGGCCCGCTTTCACACGCTAAATCTTATAAACGGCCCTTAAGAAAATTCAGTTTGACACCCCTGATTTAAATGGTTATATATTTATTTCGTAAATTAATAAAAACGTGAACAATTCATAGCTTGCATTATAATCCCAAAAGGTATGAAACTCATGGGTGAACTCAAATTATGTTGGATCATGAGAGCAGAGTGGATCGGGGATTACGGGGCTGGCTTGTCGACGCATGTATGCTCACTCGCTGACTCCCGAATGCACTGACGACTGACGACACTCAGTCTGACCAAGTTAGATCAATACACAGATAATACTTTCAATTCTTGCAGGATTTCAAAAATCCCGTTATTTACAATGCACACAAACAAAAATTAACCAATATTAAAGTTTACTTTGCTTTATTAGTATGTGAATAGCGTATTTTGCTTGTCTTTTTTAGACTATATTTTTTTACTTATCAACGCCCCCCCAATTGTCTCTGGGTCTTCTACCGCCCCCCTGAACGTCTCAAATGCCTCCAAGGGGGCGTTATCGCCCACGTTGAGAACCTATCTAGGGCATTGATCAGACAAAAAAATGGTGTGACGCGTTGAATTTCCATCAACAGTCATATCATTCTTTATTTGTTTATGGATTACTACCGAGACATACTCAATAAAATGCATTGGCATTGTCAAACACTATTTTCATATTTACTCGGGTTACGCTGCGCCCCACGATTTTATTTTTTATCTATTTATTTAGGTACACCAACAACATGTTACACTAAAAAAGACATTACAACTTTTTAAAACTAAAGCTATCGATAGTTATTATTTATTCTTAACTAGCTGGTTCCCGGAATGCGTTCCCATGCCATATTCAAATAAATACATTTTTCTCCCAGAATCACCTTCCCGTGCGTCCCCGTTCCCCTCCCGCGTCCCCTTCCTAGCTAACTTTATAAATTATATAGTCCATGTCACCCGGGGATAGTGTAGCTTCCCAACAGTGAAAGAATTTTTCAAATCGGTTCGGTAGATTCGGAGCCTATTCAATGCAAACAAACAATCAAATCTTTCCATTTCATATAGTTATTAGATTAGATTAGATTAGATCCCGGGTGGTTATGTTATACAACACAGTTTAAAACACAATTTAAACAATACATTTCAAAAAATACTTAAGGAACACTAAAATAACAACCAAAAGAAGACTCACATCTGTAATTTTGTTCCAATTACAGGTCATGTTCTCCCATTTTTCATTTGATCGCAAATTCCCAAAATTCGTATTAGTACTTATTGAGTCGGAAATCAAAAATGTCAAACGAAAATAAAGCAGAGAAATGCAACAAAAATAAAAGATTCCTATTGGTGAAGGTAGTAGCCGGGGACCATTAAAAAATCGAAGGGGACTTCTGATATCACCAAAGATTCGGTTGACTTTTTGGATCGGAGTTATACCTGCCTGGCCCGTAGCCGAGCGGAGAGAGCGGTGTGACGACACAACTTTTTTCTAATACTAACATTTTTAAACTCGTGATATCTTTCGAATGGCATGTCCGAATTGAATAATTCAAAAAGTTAAATAAAGGTATTAAAGCAAGCTTGAATATAAAGTAATTTATTTTGATAAGGATTAAAACCAAGATAGAAATAAACAGCATTTTCAAGCGGGTCTCATTTTAATTTCATTTTTAAAATAAAAGAACACTTATAGTGGCATAACTATAATAGTTAGACATATGCTGTTGCGACATTTTTTGTAAAAAATGATGTGTTCTGCAAAGTTGTAGTACATTTTTTTATTATATCATCAATAGTTTTCGCAGCGCACGCGATGTAAAGAATATTTTAGGTAATAATTTTTACACCTTGTATTACATTATTGGAGTTTTAGTAAGGATCCATAATTTTTTTGATAATATAAAATAGCCACTGTCACTCGGGGATAGTGTAGCTTCCCAACAATGAAAGAATTTTTCAAATTGGTTAAGTAGTTTCCGAGCATATTCAATGCAAACAAACAAACAAATAATCAAATCTTTCCTCTTTATACGAGTATCGTGTTTAGATAAACAGTTTTCGTTTAGATTTTACATTCCGGATAATATAATCCAATTTTGTCTTTTAGTGATATCTCAAGGCCAAATATTTTTCCACGACCAGTCTTATCAAATTATTTTGATGCAGAAGAGCGCAAATATGATCGGTTTATACTTCGAAATAATTATCACCTCCAACAAATTGTTTCATAACAGCGGATACTATTTTTCCATAATTTATGGGCGTCATTATAAAATCTTGTTTCATGAATTTCAGAATGACATTTTCAGCAGTCTTACAGACAGAATATACATCATGAGAGGCGTAAATAAGTCCACCTTCATCTCGCATATCAACCAATTTATGGTATTGGAACTTTTCAGTTGATATGAGACATTCAACACAAGTGACACATTTCACCTGTTTTCGTAAACTTCTAACAACAAAACCTGCTTTGTATCCTACAATTTGTTGTGAGTATTCAGAATATTGCGAAACATTTAATAGTCGACATGTACTGTCTTCATTTTCATAAAAACTTTCGGCGATATTTTCACTTTCGTACTCTTCATTATCTTTTCTCAACGATGGGACAGTTGCACATTGAAGGGATGAAGAGCACGTTAAAATACTTATGTTTTCCAATGGCACACAGTTTCCTGTCGAAGCAGATTTAAGTTCCATAGGGCAAAGTAATTTTCTGTAAATACCCTTAAATTGTCTAGCATTAGGGTTATCATTATAGCCTCCATGCATCCGTATCGCACCAAAAAATAATTCTACGTGATCTTGGCTGGTGCGATATGTGGTTAAATATTTCAATTTGTTCGATTCTATTAAAGAATCATTAAAAAATTTCAAACTATTTATGCAAATTAGTATGCCAAGAAATCCTCTAAATGGTTGTGATTTAAGAACTTTTTAATACCAGTGTTTATGATGTTTGATGTTGTTATGTAACACAAGTAGGTACATGATAATTTTTCGGGAAGAAATGTTTCGTGAAGTCGGCAACACCGGAAGTTTCGCTGATTGGAGCCGCTCAGTGGCCTGACCCAACAGCGGGCACCCTTTCCGCCCGCTGCCCGTTTTGCTCCCCCCTCAATCCGCAGAGACCACGCCGCGCCAGAAACAAGCGAGCCGCCGAGGTAAACAGCCGCGCTCTCACTCACGCCGTAAGCCGTTTAACCTAACATGTGAATTTACGTAGTCCTAATCTGTGAACGGGGAGAAATTACAGTTGGTCCCCCGTTCCGGAGTGGTATTCTACGCTGGAAGATGTCCAAATAACGTATGGAGTACGTGACGACATTGCCGCCCGACAAGGCCGTGAGTTGCTTCCTTTTCCCCTTAATTGTGTCCATGTTAATTTCCTAGCACCTGCGCGTTAAACCCAGACTTGGAGAGAGAAATAGCTAGTATTCAGGTAGCCAATTTACCCTGATGTAATCCATGTACAATGTTACCAATTTTAGAATACAATACACTGCTTTTGTTACCCCGAAGCATTCTTTGTTTTGAGACGAGTCATGTGTGGAGTTTCCCAATTAACCATTTCTTGCTGCCCACCCGCCCCTGGGTTAAGAGAGCCTGCTCTACCACCGAACGACTGAGCTAGACACCTGAACCAGGTTTGCTGTAACTTGGGGGGCCCTTCCTTTTTAGTCAACAATGTTCTTGATAATATGTTCTCTTTCTAGATACTTTTAGGCTTAGATTTAAAATTAAATATTTTGTTTCTTCTAACATTACAAACACCTCATTTTTGTTTCCGGGAAATAATGGATGCTTGTAACCATGTGCATGTAAGTTTCTAGAATTGAATGTATCAAAAACATTATTCATAATCATTATGAATTTTTCTGTTGCTTCGCTTTCCAAAAAGTCTGGCAGCTTTAGCTCTTGTCGACAAAATGCAATAGCAACAGAAACACTCCTGCTAAGAAGCTGGGTTGCTAGCTTATCATTCATTATGGAGTTTCTAAATTGAATATGTTTTCTTGTAAGTCGATTAGCAAGATGTAAACCAGTTTCTTCTTATACTTGGGCTAACTTTTTATATATTCCCATTTATTTCTTTATTTTTATATAGAAACACTACCTTCGACTCAACACGATTTCGTATTAGTTTTAGCATATGGCAGAAGTCTAAAAATACTGACAATTCATAATCAGCACATGGATGTTTAAATGTAGTCTTCAGCTCTTTTGGATTTTTGTATTTGCAACCCAACACTTCCATGGCTGATAAATTTGTGCTGTGGCCATCAAACGTCAGCGACACGATGTCAACGCCTACTTCACTGCATTCATATAATATTGTTTTTATGATATTGGCTTTTTGTTCTCCCGTCATGCCATGGACTAAAAAATAGGCAACAGGTAATGTCCAAGGCTCATTCAACGAGACAAGCAAAAATACGTATGCCTCTGATGCCTCGATATTCATACTGTCAGAAGGTCCACTCCCTACATCAAAAAGACCCTCATTACGCAAAGTATTTTGGTTGAAACATACTTGCTGTCTTATAGCCATTTCATCGGCGATTAATGCGCAAATCATATTTTTGACTAAGCCATTTCTTTAATTTAAATTTTAATTTCTAGTGCTTCTAGATGGTAACAGACTGAACAATCTAGAAGCACTAGAAATTAAAAAAGCTGTAAAAACCAAAAGTAATATACCTACCTACCTAATCAATTAGACATATCAAGTAGTCCAATATTAGGTCTGTTTCCAATAAACCCTTAATAAAAAAAATTCCCAGTGCTCCTTACCACCATGCCAGTTGATGCTTTGTTTCTCCAAATTTATTATTAACCCATTAGTCACATAATTATCTTTCGGTTTTTTTCCATTACTTGCGAACTTAGGTTAATGTGTTTTATGGCCGTCGATGTGTTTGTTATATTTGTATCATGTTGTCTCCCTCTATATTTTGTCCCCCTCTAAATTTTGTCTCCCTCTATATTTTGTTTTATATAAGCACACATTATGACTTATTGTTAAGTATTAATTTTTACCCTGAAGATGCTTGAGTAAAGCGAAACCGGTCGGTTCAAAAAATTAATAAAACTCGTGGTTTTAAACAAAACAGTATTTTATTTGATTAAAAAATATATAATTTGGGTACTATTTTCAAAGAACATTCAGATTTCTCTTGCAAATAAAAAAAACAGGCGACAGATTCAGAAAATCGGTTAGGTTTACTATAAGAAAATAGTAATTGAAACACACAAGAAACAAAAACTTATAAAAAATTTTATCAAATTAATAGTTTTGATAAAAATTTTTAATTTTATCATAACTACTATTAACCTAAAAAAGACTTACTGCTTCATCTAAAACATGTTTTACACATCCGATTATTTTTCCTCTATCTTCAACTGAATCGTTACTCTCATCATCATCATCTGTTTCTAATGATGTTGTGGCGACCAGAACGGTCGCCCCCTTAGCCACAATCCTTGCGCCGCCACTGATATAGCAATCACATTCTCGAAAGGTACATACTACCTACATTGTAGTGTTTCACGCCGCATACGGCTACACATTCGGAAAGCGCATCGAAAGGCCTCGACTCAACAGCCGTCACATTCTTACGGCCGCGGAATGTTCCAGAGGCTTCTCCGCTTTGTGCGGGCGCTCAATATTACTTGGCGCTACGGGTAGTTACTCACACGGTCGGATATATAAAGCGCAGCGACACAGCGCTAGTCAGTCAGTCAGTTCCAGTCTTTAGTATCAGTAACGTCACCAACACATAGACAGTGCATCAAGTGATAACATTCCAGTGCGGTAACCGCCAGGTCCACGGCGACGTGCCGGATCCTGTGCCGGTGCATCATCAACCTTCGAGGACGCAACATCTCTCAAGAGATACAATTGCCCACGACAAGTCCCACGGCGGGCCTTCTTGTCACGCAGGCAGCAACTTCTCAGCCACTGAGACTTCATTCTCCTCAGGTTCACCGCAGCTCATCTTCGCGACTCACTGCGTCGATCCTGGACGACAAGGTCATCTCCACCAACACGGTGCACGACTACATGCTGGCGACAAGCAGACCCGTGGTCTGCTATACCACTGCATCACCGACCTTCATCACTGCAACACCTACGAGCCTCATCATCATCATCGCTCCTGTCTGAACACTGTTACTTTACACTAACTTTGTGCATCGCTACGTAGCAGCAATAAAGGCTGACTCATTACATCGACTGACTCCTTTCCATTCAATCGTCCCCCGGCTCTGCTGATCCGCGTCCGCCCCCTCAACTGGTGACCCCGACGTGATCACGCCGGCTCCCTCAATGTTAAGAACAATGCCTGTAAATTAAAGAAAAAAAAAACATGAACACGATATTTTAACAAAAATGGTTTTCGATGCCTCTAGGATACTTTCAACACATTGGTCCCATCAGAACTGGTGTCATAAAAAATATTTCTAAGAAATCATTACATATTACTCTTATTATTATTTTATTTTATTCGAACAACAAATCAAAACTACAAAGAACAATAAAATTTTCTTACTAAGGTCAGAAATACGAAAAGGCAGACGGGTTGCAGAAGTTTAGTAATGGACTTACGTTATTTGGCACCTTTTGGTACGTGCCGCTTAAAACAAATTAAAAAAATTACCTTACACGGGATCGCTTCCTTTTTTAACCTTCGACGCTTTTGATTGATGACAAAATACAGGACTTTGGCACGGAAATGATCAGAGCAAATAACAGTTGTTTTAGCTGGTTGCCAGACATACTCTTCGCGGCTTTTTCTTATTATTTCTATCCACTTACTTCTTAATATAGAATCATTAGGTATTCTGTAAAATATGTATGAATAAAATTAAAAGTTTACTTGATACTTCACCAAACAAACCGGTCAAATTTTTTTGTAATTTTAATAGATAAACAAATATCCTATTCATAACTTTTTTTAAATATAGTGTCAACCAATGACGTTATATTATAAATAGACTCGCCATAGTCTCACATACTCACAATATAATGTGGAAAGCAAGCAACACTCTTTTGTTTTCAGCGGTTTTCAAATATAATTTCTAAATTCAAAACTTTATTCCCGTGTGATAAAGATAGACAATCAAAGAATTTACGTGTGTGAATGTCATAGATATACTATAGTAGGGCGGCTTATTAATTTCTTCGCCGAATACTGCTTTCACATCACGGGTGTGACTGAGATAACAAGATACTCTCACTCGGTTACACAATGGACAGGGAAGGGTAAAAAATACAATGACGTATTATTATAAAATTAACTGTCATAATTATAATAATAAGTATTTTGCGTGTACTTGCTAATGAAGTGTTATTCCTTCGCCTTTACGACTATTTGCCGTGTAATTTAAGCATTTTCTCATCACACAGGAGGGCATTTTGGCGCTTTGCAATGAAATTTACTTACTGCTAAGACACGACCTCACTCGACGCGTAGCAGTTTAGTACTAAAGTACTAGGAATAGAGACAGCTACAATCGTATTGTGTTTGGCTTCCCACTTTGAGATTTCTACCCCGCGTCCAGTATTAATGTCTTTGGTGTCAACGCGAAGAATTTACAAACACTTAAACACAAAGACATTCGTAAACATCACGCCGACTCCCCTACCCACTCCCCCTGCAGTTCGCCCCAGCCCGTCCCAGGAAACACCGCACCAACAAATCCTCCCCCTACCTCCCCTCGACGCTCCTCCCAGCTAATCCTCCAAATCGACCGCCCCCTTACTGCCCCCCAAACTGACTGCCCCTCAAACCAATGGCACCCCTATCGCCCCTCCAACCGACCCTCCAAACCGACCGCCTCCTTACGGCCCCCCAAACCAACCGCCACTCTATCGCTCCCCAAACCAACCACCCCCCTTTCGCCCCCCCCCCCCAACCCCTCATATCACCCCTCCAACGGACAACCCCCTTACCGCCCGCAAAACCAAAGGTACCACTCCATCTCCTCACGCCACAACGACAACCCTGATGCCGCTGACGGCTCTGAAAACTCGGAGTCAGTCCAACCAACTTCTGACAACCCATCCCCTGAGGAAACTGCCTGGGAATCCGTCAAACCATCCCGCAAACGAGCCCGTCTAAAGAAACCACCCCCCCGTTCCACCTCCAAAAACACCAAACAGACCCCCCCATACAACAAACGACCTCTTCTCAACACCTCCGTTAAGTCCAACGCAACCCCCACCCCTCAGACTACCACCCCTCCCACCCACTGATCTGCCACCCACCTCCCCCTTAAGCTCCCCTATCCCCCCAAGCCCCCATCTGTCTTTCTACGCCCCTCTTCCTATCCCCCCCCATCTTTCTTCCTATTCCCCCTCCAAGCCCCTCCATGACCCCCCAAACTCCTTAATAAATAATTAACAATAATACAAATAATAATTAACAAATTTTACTAAGTCATCAAGGGAGGGAAACTCGGTTTCACGATACCGCATTTCAAAATCCTTCACGGAATCTACACAAGTTTTTTCATTGCAATGTGAAAAAGAATGAAATCACACAAATTATTCAAATTTATATTTTTAACTGCAGCCACCGCAGACGCGAAATTATCAATAAATGATTCCAAATTATTGATATTGGCTGCTGAAAACGACTTAAAATCCAAAATGTTATCAAGGTAAGCTGAAGAGATGACGCTTTTATCATCATATTTCTCAATTAACGATTCAAATATAATTTCGTAATTTTCAGGTGACAATACAATACCTGAAAATGTTGTTTGCACTTGTTTACTAATTTTCCCCAACAAATAATATAATTTTTCCGAATTTGAAAGCGACTCATTTTTGTGCACTGTATTAACAAAACTAGAATAAAAAATTGGCCAGGAATTTAAGTCTCCATTAAAAAAAACTAACTCGATTGTCGGGAGTTTTGGCTTTTTACAATTTTTATTTTGTAAATTTATTTATTTATTTATTTATTTATTGTTTGTAAATATAACATGATACAATATAGTGAACTTAAAATGTCCAACTAGGCAATTGCCCGTTTTAGGACATTCCAGTATGATAATGTTTTTACGTGTAAATTATAGTAAATTATAGTGTTGACTATTCTGTTGGTAAAATAATACATATGTATATTCATATTCTAGAATACTTTCAGTTATACCACGACATTTTTTACTATTGTTTAGCTGACATAATAAACTAAAGAAATATTAATAGATAAAACAAGAAAAATGAATTTGAAAATGAAAATGAATGAAGAAATTCTGTTGATAAATAATACATATATATATATATATATATTCATAATCTAGTATACTTTCAGTTATATCACGACATTTTTTTGCTATTGTTTAGCTGACATGATTAACTAAAGAGATGTTAATAGATAAAACAAGAAAAATGAAAAATAAAAATGAAAGTAAAGAAGGAACTTTTCCTTTAAGGAAAACTATCAAATATATCAAATATACTTTATGTAAAAATACAGTTACTGTAATGCTAATATAATTCGATGGCGGTTTCTTCGATTGAATCAAAAAAAGTGTGCGTTTGATTTTACAGTACATGTCATCAAATTCTGACCAATCTACGAACTCCGGATTGTAATCAGAATCAATTTCCAAATTAATGACATTTATTTATTTGCTGATGTATATCTTCATATTTATCTCTAGTTGAATCTAACGTGTCAATTGAAGATAAAAATTCTTCTTGAATTTCTGCATCACTAATCCCTTTAGAAAGTTTAAACAATTTTTTAATGCGTTCATTCAACGCATCACGATGCAATGACAACTATTTCAATTTCTTTTCCTTTACAGTAGCCATAATGTTAAAAAAGTAATCAATCAAAAGAATAAAAATAGAAATAAATAACCTATTATGATCAAACTATTCGGCACGCCACTGGTGAAATACCTACCTCGATATTGGCAAGGTTTACGAACGCGGCACGCCACTGGTGAAATATGTACCTACTGAATACTAAACAATTCATACAAACAAGAGACCAGCAGGTATCTATGGCGACCCATTGGTTTAACAATGTGCTAACTACTTAATACGAATGCGGTAAAACAATTAACAACCTTCTCATATTTTTCACTACAAATTGGTTATAATTATTTAGACGATGCTATCAAAATGTATTGGCAAACGGATTTTACGTTCTATCCTGCTCGTTAGGATCAAAAATGCTGATCATATTAGGCTCGTTTGGACCAAAATAAATGGTAGCTCCATTTCAAAGAATCAAATGATGCGGGGCAAAATAACTTAAAAACCAGTTTGCAGCGGGTAGCAATGATTTCACTTGAAAAACTGCAAGGAATAAGGAAAAGGAGCAGAGGAAATCCAAAAAACTCACCAAAGTTCACCTTCTCTTAGGTAGCAGTTACTGTTTTATATAAAGGCCATTGGTTTTAGTTTTAAATTTTCACAAAGCGGGGTTGCGAGTACAACATAACAAACACGAACGGTCACAGCGGAGCGGTTTGACAGGGAAACACAGCAATTGTCGAGATGCGGGGTGAAAACAATAAAATTCTCGACAAATGCAATTATTATAACCGAACGGTCACAGCGGAGCGGTTTGACAGGGAAACGCAGCAATTGTCGGATGCGGGGTATGCAAACAATAAAATTCTCGAAAAAATGCAATAATTATAACCGAAAAAACGGTTCACGACGAGTTCATCGAAAACGAATTCATCGAAAATCAATTCATCGAAAATCAATTCATCGAAAGCAAATTCATCGAAAACGAGTTCATCGAAAACCGATTCATCGAAAATCAATTCATCGAAAATCAATTCATCGAATGATCAATTCATCGAATAGCCAATTCATCGAAAAAATATATTTTGCTGATATTTGAGAGATATGCTGAGCGGACCAAGAAGTTAAAAAAGCATTGGTCAATAAAAGTTGACAGTAAATTTATATATAAAAAAATGATAATCAAACTTTGGACAAGGAAACTAATTTACATCAAGATTAATAAGCAAAATGGTTTTCATAAATAAATATGAATGTGTTAACTATAAAACGGAAGTCGAGAACCTTAGTAATTTGTATAAAAATATATAGTTTTTTAAATTATAAGATATGATTGGATTGATTTTGTAATTTTAATTTGATTCATTTTTATTTACAGTAATTTTATAATACCTATTTAAATTTAACACATAATGTGCTCAGCACAAAACACATGCATTCTCTAAAAGTATATTATAAATGGTATTTATTAATTATTTTTTGCTTTATTTTTACTTACATACCTTATATGTGTAACCTGCGAACTTGGAAATTGATTCTTTTCAGCTCTGAGGAAGCCCACACTTGTCAACTGCGAGACTTTTCTGCGCGGCGGCCTGAAGCGGCGTGGGACTCTGTCGCTCCGAAATGGAAGTGTGCGGGGTGCTAATGCTAGCTACAACTTGTAATACAGGGGTAGTACAGGAATTTTATTATTTCCGTTCGAAAATAAGCAAGTTTAAGTACCTATGTATTATTTTGAGCATTACCATACGTCCCGATTTGACCGGGATTGTCCCGGTTTCAGGCACGGGTCCCGGAGTCCCGGCAAGTTTTGAGTTTCCTGTCCTGGCTGCAACTCTTCTTCTCGAAAAAAAACTAAAACTGCGCTTGGCGGCTCACAGTGATGAAAAACCTTTTTGAAGTCCCGACTGTGACTATGCATGCGCTACAAAACGGTAGGTATCTAAAAATTTATATGTTTAGCCACACTGGAATGCAATAACTTACGTTATACAAATAAACTTCTTAGAAATCATTTGCTGACTCACAGTGACATAAAACCTTTAACATGTTTCTACTGCGACTATTCGTGTTCTACAAAGAGACACCAAAAAAATCACGAGTTAGTTAACCCACAGTGGACAAAAACCATGTTCTTGTCCCGAATGCAATTATACAAGTTATCAAAAGGAAGATTAAAAATCCACAGTACAATTCATAGAAGAGAAAACCTTTTTCAAGTTCTAAATGAAACTGTTCTCAAAAGGAATGTCTAAGAAGTCACTTGCTGACTCATAGTGGAGAAAAACCTTTTTCATGTTTAGACTGCAACTATTCATATATTCTGAAGATAAATCTAAAAATTACATGTTTACTCACAGTCGACGAAAACCATTTTCTTGTCCCGAATGCATACAAGTTCTCAAAAGGATTATTTAAAAATCAACAGTACGATTCACAGAAGAGAAAACCTTTTTAAAGTCCTAAATGAAAATGTTATCATACGGGATGTCTAAGAAGTCACTTGCTGACTCATATTGGAGAAAAACCTTTTTCATGTTCCGACTGCAACTATTCATGTATTACGAAGATAAATCTAAAAATTACATGTCAACCCACAGTGGACAAAAACCATTTTCTTGTCCCGAATGCATTTATACAAGTTCTCAAAAGGAAGATTTAAAAATTAAGAATACGAATCACAGAAGAGAAAACCTTTTTCAAGTCCTAAATGAAACTGTTCTCAAAAGGGATGTCTAAGAAGTCACTTGCTGACTCATAGTGGAGAAAAACCTTTTTCATGTTCAGACTGCAACTATTCATGTATTCTGAAGATAAATCTTAAAATCACGTGTTTGCCCACAGTGGACAAAAACCATTTTCTTGTCCCGAATGCATTTATACAAGTTCTCAAGAGGTAGATTTAAAAATCCACAGTACGATTCACAGAAGAGAAAAACTTTTTCAAGTCCTAAATGAAACTGTTCTTAAAAGGGATGTCTGAGAAGTCACTTGCTGACTCAAAATGGACAAAAACCATTTTCTTGTCCCGAATGCATTTGATGCAATCGTCTCATGGTTGCGTTGCAGTATACAGTATTGGAGGAATACTGCAGGTAGGAGATAGGTACTTTTAAACTTGTGCTCTTTAAAATAATTTGTCGGTAAACGATCTCTTGGCGTGGTCCAACATTGATGGCACTTAAGTATTTGATCCACTTGATCATGCCATGAGTGCCATGACTTACTTTGCTTTCCCTGACTTCTTCCACAATTAACTTCGCATCACATAATCTCTTTTTAACCCTTGATTTACCCGGTGACTTCATACATACACAATTTACCTGGTGTAGTCCCCAGGACTCTCGGAAATAAAATAGTAAATTTAAAATGAAATAATCACTTTTTTAAAAAGAAATGCTTGTAATATTTATTAAGAACATATTTGGTTTTACTATGGCATAGGTTTTTAATTAAAATTATAGAATCACGACCTTTTATTAAGGAATTTCTAGAATATGGCACTTGTAACAAAATTACGAGACCCAACTACAAGTCTCAACATTTCAAAAACAAAACAATTTTTAAAGTTATTTTTAAAGAAATATTACAAAAACATAATCAATTCTTATTAAAATCAAAAATATATTTTGGTTTGAACAAAAAAAAACGTGCAAAACAAGCTACTCACTGTTGGTAACACAGTCATTGCATACTTGTAACAAAATTACGAGACCCAACTCTAGTCTCAACATTTCAAAAACAAAACAATTTTTAAAAGTAGTCTTTAAATTTAGTGTTAACCGAACCATCATCATACCTATAGATTTAACATTATATTAAACCCTTTTTTTACATAAGCTCCACTCTGGAGGTCCTGAGGAGAATAATTTTCCTCAGGTTTCCCAGTGGAGCATCATTTTACTCAACTATGAGTCACAAGCTGGCCCATAATGGAGTGAAACCTTGTTCATGTTTCGAATGCAGTTAAGCAAATTCTTAAAATAGTATTTAAAATTCCACAGTATGATTCACAGTGGAGGAAAAACATTTAATGTTTTTTTATGTTCCGACTGCAACTGTTCCTGTTCTAGGTAGAGATATCTAAAATTCACATTTTACCCACAATGGAGAAAACCTTTTTTATGACCTTAATTTAACTTTTCTTCTTCCCGACAAAAATAACTCAAACGGCACGTGCAGATTCACAGTGAAATTTTTTTTCATGTCTGACTGCGACTATTCAAGCACTGCACAACGTTATCTAAAAATTCACATGTTTACCCACGGTGGACAAAAACCTTTTTCTTTTCACGAATGCAGTTATTCAAGTTCTCGAAGGGGAATTTTAAAAATCCACCGCATAATTCACTGTGAAGAAAAACCTTTTTCGTGTCGCGGCTTCATGGCTTCGTGGCTTATCTCCACCGTGAATCAGCGAGCGCGTTCTTAGAAGTCCCTTAAAACATAAATAGTTGCAGTCGGGTAACGAAAAGGTTTTTTCCACTGAGGGTTTACATGTCATATTTCAGATGTCCCTTCCGATAACACAAATAGTGGCAATCGGGTCATGAACCAGATTTTCTTTCTTGTGGGTAAATAAGTGACGTTTTAGTTGTTATTTTGTAGAACATGATTTGTTTGTTTGTTTTGTTTTGTTTTTGAATATTTATTTAGATGTATGCAATTTTTTTTTCATACATCAAGTAAGAAAATATAAACAAATACAATTGATACAGTTTCATTTTTACAAATACATTTTAAGAGGAAAAAAAAAGATTACAAAAATAAAAATACATTTTGAGGAAACAGATATGACAATAATATTGGTAAGATTGTTATGAATCAAAAATAGTTGAATGAATAGTTGCAGCCGGGACAGGAAATGGGAAAACGTGCGTATATTTTAGATTTATCTTTTTAGTTCGTGTAAAGTTACACTCAAAACATGAAAAAAGGTTTACTCCACTATGGATCGCGCTGTGGATTTTTAACCATTTTGAGAACTTGAATAACTGCATTTGGGACAAGAAAAAGGTTTCTGCCCCCTGTGGGAAAGCATGTGAATTTTTAGATACCATTTTGTAGCGCATTAATAGTCGCAGTTGGGACATGAAAAAGGTTTTTCATTACAGTGAGTCACAAGTGCTGTTTTAGTTATTTTTTAGAGAAGAAAAATAGTTGCAGTCTCGACAGGAAAAAGGTTTTTCTACAAAATGCGTAAACATGGGTATTTAAGTTTTCCCCTCGTAGTACTTGAATACTTGCAATGGGAAGAAGGGTTTTCTCCACTATGAGTCAGCAAGTGTTCCTTAGGGTCCCATGCCCAGTCATAATGAAACCAACTCACAAACACCTTAGAAAGGTCATTAAAAGCTAAAAAAAATAAATTAAAATAGCCGGTAACCCTAACCTAACTTAACCTATTTAAACAATTTTTAAATATTTTTTTATCATTACTCTTAATGACCTTTCTGAGTTGTTTATCAAAAGCTTGTGAATCATAGTGAAGTTAAGTGTTGCCCCATAGGGAAATAGAAAAATTACATTCCTTAGGAATTTCTCAATGGAGCTAATGTAAAAAAGCTTTTTTTGTTAGACTTAAAAATAAAACAATTATCTTGGTATGTTTTTTATTTCTTTAACATAGGTTCTTTTAAATTACAAGAATGCTGTAGGTATAATTTGAAGTTTACAACCTTGCAAAGTATTCCTCGACAAGTTGGCTTACCATAATTCTGAAGCTCCAAACCGGGACGGGAGGCAGTGGCGGTCCGTCCTGTAGTTATTGTGCCAATTGTACTTTTCGCTGTTCTTCAAAATTTAATTTACCGCATATTTACGCTCGTACAGTAGACTCCAGCATGCGGCCACGGTCATCCGACCAAATGTGATTAATTATTGAGAAAACACGCTCCAAAGGTGCTGAAGTCCCGGGTAGGCACAAAATATATTGTATATTATTAAATCAGATTAGGTGCATAAATGTGTTGCTCGTGAAAATGCTTGAATAATTAGACCCATTTGTCCACGTAATCAGTTTGGGTATTTTAAATAATCCTTTTTAGAACTTGTATAACTGCATTCGGGACAAGAAAATGGTTTTTTTCCACTGTGGGTAAACATGTGATTTTAAGATTTATCTTCATAGTACATGAATGAACATGAAAAAGGTTTTTCTCCATTATGAGTCAGCAAGTGACTTCTTAGATATTCCTTTTGAAAACAGTTTCATTTAGGACTTCAAAAAGGTTTTCCTTCTGTGAATCGTACTGTGGATTTTCAAATCCTCCTTTAGAGAACTTGTATAACTGCATTCGTGACAAGAAAATGATTTGGTACACTGTGGGTAAAAACATGTGATTTTTAGATTTATCTTCATAGTACATGAATAGTTGCAGTCGGAACATGAAAAAGGTTTTTCTACGTTATGAGTCCGCAAGTGACTGCTTAGATATCCCATATTCGAAGCAAAGAACTGCTTTTACTGAAACATAAAAAAAAAATAGATATATAACTGCCTACAGTCCTTAATTATAGCTACATTCAGAACACACAAATGATTTTCCTGCAATTCTGGCTGCACATTTTCTGCAACCAGAATTTTGTAACTGCACTTTGAACACCAGAATGATTTCCTTCAATATACATCACTAGATGAAACCACAACTGGAATTTTTCGTTGCATTCTGAACCCAGATCTAGTTTTAATTTCGGTTGAATTGGCATGCGGGAAAATAAAACTACACACAGATCACGAAAACGGCTTTCCTCTATTTCTGACAGTACAAACTATGCAACTTGAATTTAATAAATACACTTCCAATATGAGAAACGCATCAGCAAATGAAATCACACCTAACATGTTTTTTTGCGTTCTTAACAAATAACTGGTTTTAATTACAGGGTGAATCTCTACGCGTGGATTTCAAACTACACTCAGAACTTGAAATTGCTTTCCTCCAATACTGGCAGCACAAATGCAACTATAAACTGTAACTGCATTTCAAACACTAGAATGGTTTCCCCCGAAACGCGTAAGCAAGATGAAACCCCACCAGGAATTTTTCGTTGCATTCTGAACACAGAATTTGTTTTAATTTTAAAGTGAGTTTCTTCGCGGGGAATTAAAACAACACTCAGAACATGAAAATGGATTTCCTCCAATTTTGGCATCATAAAGTACTTACGCAACCAGAATGTTATAAATGCACTACTAACGCGAGAAATGCGTCAAAAAATAAAACTACACCTCAAATGTTTTCGATGCATTCTTATCACAGAACTGTTTACAACATTTCTTGTCTTTATTTGTGACTCCTGGTATAATTCTTGTCCTCTCGTTTGTATAGTACCATCCGTAAGTGGTATCATCATATAATTGGTTTGAGCATAACCATTGTCACCTAACAATATTTTGTTGTCAAATTTTCTCCGAAGAAAACTTCTTTTCAAGGCAGAATTGTCCCTTATTTTAGAATCATGGGCTGATCTATGTCACCGTGCCTCAACATCGAGAAATTGTTAATCAGCTGCAGCTACACACTGCGTAATAATAGAAAATACCTACCCTTTTCTATTCCTGAAAATCTCTGCCATACTTCCACCAGGAGACAATAAGCGCACATGAGTGCCATCAGTGGCGCCACATACTCGAGGAAATTTCGTTATTCTGTAAAATTCTGCTGCTATTCTCTGCCGCTTCTCAGAATTATTAGGCATCTTGATACATTTTTTATACAGAGAGCGATGGTTTGGGTAACAAGGTGAGCTGTGGACTCGTCGACGCCAATCACGTTGCCACAAGTAATTAATTGACTCCCTGTTGCATAAAATCTCATGTGCATAATACTTGAATCATAGATGTCAAAGCATTGTTTTTTTGGTGTTGAAATTTCAATTTATTGCACTAATAATGATGTCGTTTCTTTAATGAGACGAAATCTTCTTTCAAACTTTTTGGCACTGATTGTATCAAATAAATTTGTTCTTGTGTTTACTTCTATCACTATAAACGGTCTAGATACTTATAAAATCTATAATTTCTTCTTCATCGTCAGAATACAAATCCCAAATGTGCATCGTGAATACAAATGAATTAGATAGATATTTGCAGTATCAGACAATCGAAAATCGAAGAGATAACCTATATGTACATTTTACATTGTCACTACGATACTGACAGTAGCTAAACACATAACTCAGTTAAACAGACCTTTTTGAGTACCTATTTAATTTTGACAGCTCTAATATCTACAAAAAAAATGTTTTCGATGAATTGGTGATTCGATGAATTGATCATTCGATGAATTGATTTTCGATGAATTGATTTTCGATAAACTCGTTTTCGATGAATTTGCTTTCGATGAATTGATTTTCGATGAACTCGTTTTCGATGAATTTGCTTTCGATGAATTGATTTTCGATGAACTCGTCGGTTACCGAAAAAACATAAAGTGGCGCAAACAATCAACATTGTCATTCCAAGTCTCGGGAGGTAATTGTAAAAAAAGTCCTTGATTTAAAGAACTAAGAGCGTTTTCAACGTTATTTGTGTTGCAAAAGCTTCTAATGTAACCTCTGAGGCAAGCTTAGCACAATCATCTCGTACTGAGCGATTTCCGCCATCAGAATTTATTTTTTGAACAATGGCCTATTTGTCAGCATCAGACAGCATGTCAGAAAATAAGGCAAATGCAACTAGTTCATCTGAGAAATACCGTAAGTGACGCTCTAAGACACCCCTAGCTGCTTTACTGATTTCGGAATCAATGGCTTCGTACAATTTTAAGCTCTTCCAAAGTTGTAAGTCATTTACTGGTGCATCTGCTGCCAAAGGCTCTTCGATTCAAACTTTGGTGTAGATGAGCACACCAAAACTAACAAATCGAACTATTTGTTTTTCTTCTCTCTTGGTTGGTTTAATTATTCTTGTAAATTATTTCGAAAGAGAAAAATCTTCAAAGCATACAGCAATTTCGCCATCCAACGGGCATGATGAATCAGACCTGGAGCGCACCAATGTATCTTCGTATGTCATTTGTTCAAAAAAATCACGTTGAGCTTTATTAGCTCTTCGTAAACATCATGAATCATTCTCTCTAAATAGAGCGGTTGTAAGACTCTCAAGACTATTTTCAGTGAACTGTCCTGCATTCTTATCGAGGTGAAGACAATTGTAGTGCTCTTTCAGTAATGTTTCCCAAATATCGCTGAATCTTTTGAAAAGTGGGATTTAAGGAGAGCTTGATGGCCCAAAACAATGAGTAAATATTTTTGAAAGCATTATTTCAAATACGTGACAACGACACGCAAGCCACAAAAGATCACGTCCTGTCTTATATTCTAAAAGAGTGCAAGCTCACTTTTTGGTACCGGTGTTAGAGGTAGTAGTATCAAAACTCATAGCCCGGACTTTATTTGTGACATTCCACTGTTTTTTATTGAGAAATATATCATATTTTCATTAATAATGCATGTAACTTATAAGGTTTTTCCCAAACAAAATTGAAGTAAGGCTACAAGCCGAGGTAAATAGGCCTACTGGAAAAAACCAAAATAATTCAATTAGACAGCCAAACACCACTAAAGCCTCGATGACACACGGCGAGTTTACAAGCTACTATCTACTAAATTTAAAAGCGGGTGAATCGGCGAGTGAGATTGTCATGATGACACACAAAACTGTCCAGTCGCTCAGTAGCTCGCGAAATTTTTGTAGGAAACTGGACTCGCACGTAGCTGCTAGCGCCAATAGCGGAAATAACGTGAACTAATCCTTCAGACAGTTGACAGTCGAAATCAGCTGGTTTTTGGCAGCCATATTGGAAATACAAATAAACCAATCACGAGTCGGCTTGTAGCGTGTAAAGTTGAGGACCTTTCAACTTTTTTCCGTGAATTGTCAACAATCTGCTAGTTAGCAAGTAACACGATGACACTGAGCGAGTTTACTAACAGATAGTGAATTTCCGAGATAGTAGCTTGAAAACTCTCCCTGTGTCATCGACGCATTAGTAACAATTGTAAGAGAACACATACAAGTATATTCGTATAAAATCCTTGTAGACCAACCTCGCTCCCCCTCCCCCATATTTGTGTATATAAGGCTGAAGATGATCTTGACAGGTTGAAACCGGTTACGGTGAAATAAAATTAAGTGGAAAAAAGTTCTATATTAATTTAATAATAATTAATAATATATTAAAAAGTACAAATTAAGCATTTTACACAAAAAATTCAAAAACAACACTCGATTGAGCAACCTTTTTTAGTTGAGCTACCTCGCTGAAATTTTTCAATGTTATTACTATAAATACGTGTAACAAATTCACGGGGTGGCCAGATGAAAAATAGTAAAAAAAATTTTTGGACCACCTTACTGCAGACGCTATAAAAGACCAAATAGTAAAAAAAAATAAAATTGCTAATTTGGGAATCGCTGTAAACGGAGTCCGTAAAGCCGCACAAAATAAACTTATTATCTCCTGCCCAACAAAGACTCACGCCGAGAAATTGACTGAAGAAATAAACAAAACACTAAAAAAACAGATGATCGCGGAAGAATTAAAAAAAGAAAAAGACAATAATTTTCGTTAGAAATTCACAAGCAGTTTTATCGGAAAAAGAAATTATTGAGGTCTTAAAAACACAAAATGAGGGAATAAATGACATCATGGAAAATGACTAAAAAAACGACCCAATAAAATTAATCAAAATGTTCAAACCAAACCTAAATGGACTTACGAACTACATACAGGAAACAAGCGGACAATTACGGACGCACCTCATCGAAAGGGAAAAAATTAATGTAGGATTCAACAGAGTACGTGTAGAAGATGTAATCCCTATAACGCAGTGCTTCTATTGTCTTATGTTTGGACATACGGAAATCAAATGCTTCAACGCATAAAAAAGTGCAACGTGTTTGCGTTGCGCAAAAGACCATGAATGGAAAGAATGCCCAAATAAAAACGAAGAAGAAAAATGCAGCAATTGTATCTTTCAAAATAAAAACCTCAAAACACTAACCATTAAGCAAATAATTCAACCTGCACCTACTTCAAAAAGATGATGTATATCACCCAAGGTCGTATAGAATATGACTAGGTATGTTAGTACTTTTAAAATATAAATATAAATATTCATATATGTATACATATAAATTATAATAATGTCAATAACTAAAATTTTATATTACTACTTCTTATTACCTTCGTTTGAAAATAACAATATTCATATTTTACTTCTCAAGTACGAACATTTCATATCCATGCGAAAATTACCGCTAAACATATATTTAAATGTATTGTCCTATTACCAAAGTGTTAACATGAGCAGACTGAATTTTATTCTGTTGCTTTCGTATACTTATTTACTCATATATGTTGAGGGTATTAAAGTGAACTTTAACATTTGCCAATTATTAATCTACCTTGCTTTGAAATAAACCTTGAACAATACGTACTGGAAAGGCTCACTACTATAATAATTTCAACATATATTTTACGTTTATTGAAATCCTTACACATGTTTATAAATTACTTCTGCACTTTAAAATATTATTCGAAATGGCGATTTAAACGGAGAATTTGACATCTCTGAAATCGATTATGAATGCACGCGAAGTTTTTCTAAAGGCCCTGATCGACGGGCGAGTAAAACCGCGGTCTTATGGCTCGTCGGTAAAGCTCGCCGGTGTATCATTGCAAAACCGCGGTTTTGTGAGTTGACGAGCCTGGCTCGTGGCTCGTCATGTTTGCTTGATATTTTACTCGGCTCGTCGTTCAAAACTGCATGTCGATCACGGCCGGCGAGCCAAGCCGTCAGTTATCGGCGACAGCGCTAGAGGGCTGACGTCACGTAATAATGGATCTGCGAATTCACATTCACGATTTCATCGTAGAATTCATAAATAGCTACCGAGAGTGGCCCTGTTTATGGCAAATTAAATCAAGCGAATATAAAAAATTGTTTGTTCTTTCTAGGTACAAATAAAATACATTAAACTATATTACCCACGCACAGGCTGCACCTTAGTGGGTTCCCATTATTCTTATTATATCATAATATTGTATACATCAAATGTAAAATTTGGGAAAATAAAGTTTATGAAAATAATAATAAACACAATTATACAACTTTGTTTTGATTCCACTTTATTATTTCCTTATCCAACCGATTTCGGTTCGACCTGAACCTTCATCAGGGATGAATAAAAATATATTTATTTGAAGGCTTTTACAATATCATGTTATTAGATACATAGGTTATTTAGGAGTTTAAGCATGTAATATGTAGCATAATAAACTGGATATTAAACATAATACAAAAAAGAGAAATAGCTTCTCGCATTATAGTGTTTTGATTTTGTATCATAGATGTTACTAAAGACAATAATTCGTTGTATAATTCTTCAGACATTCTCAGATAATTTCTGTAATCGTGTGGTTCTGCTGACAATTCTCGAATTAAATAATGTGTATGCGATAACGCTTGTCTTTTCTCAATCCAACTTTTAACCCAAACTCTCGGGCGTTTTCGCTTTTTTTCTTAATTTCGTGGTATGCTATAATACCAAGATAACACAAAGCTTCAGACGCCGAACAAGACATGTTAACCTCAATTCGACTACGATACGACTGTTTTACTCGCTAGTCGATCAGCACCAACGAGCCGCGAGTAAAACCGACGGTTTTTAAAACCGCGGTATAGGCTCGTACGTCGATCACCCACTTAACTGGATTATCAAAAAACGTGTATCAGGAAATAATAATTTAACTGCTATCAACTTGAATATTTGATCTTTATCAAAATATTGGAAAACGTTTCTTCTCGTTTTATCCAGGAATATATATCTCTCTGAGAAATATTGATATAATTACGCTTTGCGAAACGTCGATAAATCAAAATGATATAAATATATCGGGATTAAGTTCTCATTACTTTTGTCGAAAAAACAGATCGGGAGGCGGGATTATTCTATACGTTAAATATCTCCTTACGTTTGAACAAATTAACATAATGCCAACAAATTTTGAAAAAAACATAAACGTCTACATATACTGGCAATATACAGACCACCTAATTCAAATAAATAAATATTTCGCGAAGAGATGGAAGTTATATTGGGAAATATCGAAATTGAAGAATCTGTTATGGTACTCGGGGATACGAAAATAAATTTATTAAATTATCAGCAATCAATTGTAATGCAATATGAAAACATTATGGCTAAATTTGGATTTTTAAAATGTGTTTATGATGTGACCCTTGAAGCCATTCTGACTCACTATGTAACGGCTACTGCTACATGTCAAGATCATATCTATATAAGGGAGAGAGAGAGACAAATGAAATCAGCTCCTGCGTATGTGAAACAATAATAGCGGACCACTACCTTATTGCAACCACGATTCGTTTCTCTACTTATGAGACATAGTCCAGTAACTTTGTCGCCTGAATGTATGGGGTAGTATGCGTTAAATCCGGTAGTTCTGATTTTTTTGCAGGCTTGTTTATAATGTTGGCCTAATGAATAATCCAAGTTTTTGACCTCGACCGCCGAACGCAATTTTGTCAAAAATCGAAAAGACCGCGAATAAATCGTTATGTTTTCAAATTTTGGCGTATATAACCCTAAAGGACTAGTTTTAAAAAAAACTTTTTATGTTGTTTTTAAGTTCACTAAATTTGCTATAATATGATACTAGAACTGTTTCTGTAGACCCAACAGTTTAGAGTTAGAGTTTAAGCCTTTCAAAGATTGTGACCTCGAGCGCAAACCGCGAAAAGTTCGTTTTTTTTCAAATTTTGGCGATTATCGCCTTAAAGGACTAGTTTTAGAAAAAACTTTGTGAAATGTTTTTAAAGAAGACTAAATTTGCTACAATATGATACTAGAATTGTCTCTGTAGACTTAATAGTTTCCGAGATTAAGCCTTTCAAAATTTATCATTTCATTATCATTAAAAAAAGGATACTTCACCATCCGGCGCACTAACAAATTTTGGTCGGGTATATGGTCAGATATGACCATTGAGCAAGTACTGATGAAATCTATGAAAAGCTATGGAGGGCTCACCCGAGGCCGTGGAATGACTTACAGTGTACTCTCTCGATGGACATTAGGCATGGTGTATCTACATAATATCTGCCATGAAGTGGAAACATACTGTGAGGTTACTACTGCAACAACTGAACAACATGTTGACATGCGACCATCTCGTGTCACCAGAGATGAATCAGATACTGAAAAACTCTGTATATGGTTTGAACAGCACCCTCCATTCCTTACAGCAGATTTCATTATGTCCATCAGCAGTGGCCTGGTTGGAGAATCTACTGTCAACAGCCACATGGCTATAGAGATTGGGAGAGAATCGATGCTAAAGATGGTTGGCCAGAACTTCCAGGAAGTGGAATTCAAACGTAAAAACAATGTGGTGTCCCTTCTTCAGCTGTACGAACTATTACTGTTGGAAATAAACAGGTAACTGTTGATCCTCTAACACTGTTTCACAGGTTGTGTGTCTTAAAACAATCGGATGAAGAATTGCGAGAGTTCTTCTCTTACGAACTGTTACCGATCTCAATGTCATTGTTCTCTGAAGAAGAAAATCCACCTTGTATTCAGTATTTAAACCTATAACCTTAAATGAGAAGCAAGGGTTAACGAAGTTTTTAGTAGTGGATGGAGGGTATCTACTTCACAAAGTTTACAAAGACAGATACATACAGTACATTACTGCCCACTATGGCTCAAATGTGGCAGTAGTTTTCGATGGTTACCCTGTAGATGCTGTACAGAAAAACACAAAGAGCTCTGAGCGTCTTCGAAGAGCCAAGTTACACTCATCGCGAGAGATAATCGTTGATGAGAAAACCGTGACACAGGTTACTCAACAGAAATTCTTGTCAAATGACAAAAACAAGATTCGTTTCATAAAACTGCTGACAAAAAATGGGAAATCACAACATTCAAGTACTCCAAGCAGAGGAAGATGCTGATAGACTCATCATCACTACATCAGTAACTGCTGCCTGTACCTATGATATAGTGGTAGTCGTTGGTGAGGACGATGACTTGCTGATCATCCTTACTGCGATCTCAAACCAACGTGAAATTTTTTATAATAAATGTGGAAGAGGTAAAGCATCAGATGTCATATATTCCAGCATTGCTTCTTCAAAATCCTCTTTGAAAACAGAGCTTTTCCTCTTCATCCATGCTTTTAGTGGTTGTGACTCGACATCCTGCTTCTTTGGCTTAGGGAAGATACAAATGATTGCGGACATACCATCAGGTAAAAATTTGTCCTTGCATCAGTTACATATCATTCATCATTTTCTATTCTCATGTACAATCTTCTTATAGGTTCAGGCGTGGTTGGGAGCAGGGCCGGATTAACCATGTCGGGGCCCCTAGGCAATGCATATTTCGGGGCCCCCTTACCAATGGTGGACTAACGGGGGGGGGGGAGAGGGGCGGCCTGCCCCAGGCCATTGGTCCTCGGGGGCCATCAAACGCCTCCATGTCCCATTTATCAAATCCTTAACAAGGCTTTAATGCCATTAATCAGCGGCCGAGAATTTAAATTTCGTCGAACGATGATCTTGCGATCGTACCCTTGCAACTGTACAGGGCGGTTCCGATGAGAAAGATTAATTATTCTCCATACCAGCATTTTAACATAATAGCTCTATATCGATATTATTTCATTCACAATTTGCTTTGATACATACCTAAATTCAAAAATGCTCAAACTCGTGATGATAAAACTATTCAAATTACGTACTTTTTCTAATTATTTTTTTAACATATGTATTTATAATTTTTCAATAATGTCTAAGCAAAATAAAAACGTAATTTTTTTTTAATATAAGCGCGGATCTTTTTTTTAATGATTGTATTTAAACTAACATTAAAATTCTGAAAAATATCTTTCCCAGATAATTGATTTATTTTACTCCATGATTATATAATTTGAAATGTGTGTTGTATAATACAAAATTTTGTTTGAAAATTTAACAAATCTGCCAACGCCCTACGGTAAAACCTTAATGTACTAAAAATAAACATAATTTCTCAAAATTTAAAACATAGCTCTACTAGATAAAAGATCAGTCTTTCGAAACCAATTTATAATTTTGTTGTGAAAAAGAGTCAATACGTCTAAAATTTGATTTAAAAATAAACATATTTCCGGTTTTGTCTGGTGATTCATACTTAAGGCGGACTCTGTAAAAAAAAATTTTTGTAATTTTATTTTTTTATTTCATTTTCTGAAAGATGCATTTGTTAAAAATGCTCTCACCAAATTTTTTAAAGAAATTTGAAAAATTGATGGAGATACAGCATTTTATGAGAAACAATAACTTAGTAAACACCACTTTTATTATACATACTATATGCCGACCGGGTTTCGCTACAACCGTAGGTTCTTCAGGGCAGTTTGTATGTTGAATTATCCTTCAGCAAAACTTTGAATGTGTTTTTCTCTAAACTTTGTTAACACATTTTTAACCTCTGTACATCCGATTTGCAAGTCTTAATCTGTTTGAAAATCTAGTGTCTATTTCACCACGTAGGTGAATTTTGTTTAAAAATATGGAAAAATGGCGGACCAACGAATTTTAATTTCGATTTTTTATGAGAAATTTTCATTGTTCATAAAAAAAATAGAAGGGGGCCCTTTATAAGAAAATCCCTAAGTGGTGCCATCTGACTGGATTTACTAATAGTTAAAGACTGAGTGCATGCAAATCGGATATATAGTTTTTCTAATATGTTGTCAACCGTGTTGAAAAAAGCAGTTTCGAGAAAAACGCGTTCAAAGTTTTGCTGAACGTTAATTCAACATACAAACTGTTTAAAATGGTTTCATATAAAATGCTGTAAGTATCTCCGTCAATTTTATGAATTTCCTTAAAACATTTGGTGAGAGCATTATTAACAAATGCATCTTCAGAAAATTAATTTAAAAAAATGAAATTTTTTACAGTGGCCTGGTGCCTTAAAGCCTTGTTTAGGATTTGATCAAAGTAAGGCGTTTGGAGGCCCCCAGAGCCAGAGGCCTGTATGAACTGAAGAAAAAGCTTGTAAAATTACATCAACTTCTTAAACTGGGGGGGTGGGGGGGTAATTCAGCTTTTCCGCCCCGGGCCTCTGACGGACTTAGTCCGCCACTGCACTTTACCCTTTTCTAACTTCCAAACTTTTTTTTTCTACCACAACGTTATTTTATTCATAATTAATCTGTTTTTTACCATATTTCGAAGATATGCCTTCACCCCCCTTCAATAAAAAAATTAAACGAATACAATAGTACAATGAGCGGTCTTATCACTAAAATAATCCCTTCCAGACAACCTTGGTATGAAGAGAAACAAAGAATTTTAGCAAGCAGATAGGTAGTGCACACTAAAGCTTGTACTTCTTCTTCTTCGATGGCGCTACAGCCCATATCGAGCCTTGGCCTCCTGCAACAGTCGCCTCCAACTCCTCTTGTCCTCAGCGGCTGACTTCCAGTTTGGTACCTGGAGAAGCTGTGCTGCATCCCCTCTTACCTCGTCTTCCCACCTCAGTCTGGGTCTTCCCACTTTT
Source organism: Limnephilus lunatus (assembly GCA_917563855.2). NCBI lineage: Eukaryota > Metazoa > Arthropoda > Insecta > Trichoptera > Limnephilidae > Limnephilus > Limnephilus lunatus. The sequence continues at coordinate 13,966,485 of OU830603.1, forward strand.
CTCTTTCCACCTGGGTGTCCAGTCAAAATTCTTTTTGGGACGCGTGTGTCCGGCATTCTCTGTACATGCCCAGCCCATCTCAGCCTGAGGAGTCTCATATGTGCTGAGGTGCTAGGGGCCTTATATATGTCATAGAATTCTGTATTGTGCCGGACGCGCCACTGTTCGCCCTCTTTCACGGGTCCACATATTCTTCTCAGCACTTTTCTTTCAAAAGTATCCAGCATTTCAGCCATCTTTGCCGTCAGTGTCAGCGCCTCACATCCATATGCCAATACCGTTCTCACAATGGTCTTATATATGGTTATTTTGGTTTTTCTGTGGACACTACGTGACTTAAACACTGGCAGCAAAGAAAAGTATGTTTTGTTGGCTGCTGTGATTCTCCTTCTGATTTCTGCTGGGTCCTCATTGTTCTCTGTTAGACTGGAGCCCAGGTAGGTGAATTGATCGACCACTTCGTATGAGTAGTTGTCTTTAAATTGTGCACTACTTCTTCTTCTGTGTGAAGGGTTCCTGCTCTGTACCATCATTTTCGTTTTATCAACATTAACCCGCAGTCCTACTTCTCGTGCCGCTGTTTCTAAAGGGCCGAAGACCTCCTTAATGGCTGAGATTGATCTTCCGATAATGTTGATGTCATCCGCATATCCGACAACTTGACTGCTCTTGAAACAAATATTGGAGCCAGTGTCTATTAGCGTTTTTCTTATTACATATTCGAGCACAATGTTGAAGAGAGTGGGAGCCAGACCATCCCCCTGTTTTAGTCCCTGCGATACCGTGAATTCTTCCGACAGTTCTCCGTCTATTTTGACCTGACATCTTGATTCTGACATTGTGGCCTTGATGAGCCTAACCAATTTAGGTGGGATCTGGAATTGAAGTAGTATGTCATATAGACACTCCCGATCTATGCTATCATATGCTTGCTTGAAATCTATGAATAGTTGATGTACATCTATATCAAACTCCCAGCACTTTGCCAAGATCTGTCTGACGGTGAACAATTGGTCTGTTGTGGATCTACCTGTGCGGAAGCCTGCTTGATACTCTCCCAGTAGGTTTTCTGCATACTTATCAATTCTTTGTTTCAGTATCATGGTGTAGATTTTATATGCTGTGCATAGAAGTGAAATGCCTCTATGATTTTCGCATTTTAATTTGTCACCTTTTTTGTGAATTGGGCATATTATGCTTATTTGCCATTCCTCTGGGATTTTTTCCAATTTCCATATTTTTGTTATTAAACTAAGTAGCAGATTTTTCAGGTGCTCATTTCCATATTTGAACAACTCTGCCGGCAGGTTGTCTTTCCCAGGTGATTTGTTGTTTTTAAGTCTCTTTAGTGCAGCATTTATTTCTGACATTGTTGGTGGGTTCGCTGATTCTTCATTACTTGATTCAGTGGGGATGTTAGTAGGGTGGCTTCTCAGGTCGCTATTAGGGTTAAGAAGTTTATAGAAGTAGTTTTTCCATACTGTTTTAATTCGTTCCTTATCAGATATAAAGCTTGTACAACGTTTATATTTTTAAAATTAGAAATAAAAGAAAAAAAAACAAAACAAATGCCAATATAAACCACACACGGCATCTATAATCATATCCCTATTGATACGAAGGAAAGTAAAGTAAAATACAACTGTGTTTAAATATTTGTTTTAATTATTGACTTTTTTATTATTTGTGCGTGATGTCAAAAGTTATTGGGTTATAACCTAATTATTATAATTTGTTGTTTTGTTTAATGCACGTAATGTTATTAACCTATAAATGTTCGTAATAAAAAATTTAAAATATCTTGAAAGCTGACTTTTTCCAAAATGGGTGCCGGAGTTGCTCACTTATTGTGAGTCGAACCATTGACGCAAGTTATTTTTTCTTGGGGCGCGGGGCCCCTAGCCAATGCGGGGCCCCTAGGCAGTTGCCTACTCTGCCTTAGGGATAATCCGGTACTGGTTGGGAGTCACACTGAACCCTCTCTTCTGGGGGTGGATATGATGACCAGAGATGCAGCCCCACAACATCTCTTGCGGATGATTTCTTGCGGCTGCACGAAGGGTTGTGGGAACGCTTGCAGCTGCAGGAAGGCAGGATTAAAATGCTCATCAGTCTGCAGGGGCCTATTGTGACAATATACCCGATGTTGAAGTAATACATATCCCAGAAGGCGACGATCTGTCCGATGTCGAAATGGAGGATGACTTGTGGGCACAAGACGTCGACGATTCATCACCATCTCCTGATGGGGATATGCCATCCCAATACGTCGATCCAGATACGGACGAACCTCAACTGGGACCTTCCAAGAGGGTTAAATTATTTTTTTATTTTTTATTTTGAATATTACTCAGTTTCCTAACAAATAAACTTATTAACTTTTGTTGTACTTATCTTTTTTTAAATACATGAAAAGATAAAAAGAAAATACTTTGTTTTTTTATCTTTTCTACCTCATTATTCGTAGCTTAGCTTATACATCATCATCCCATCATAAAAGTACAGGGCTTTGATAGAATAATCAGGGTCAAAATTCATTCAGAAAGACAGAATTGCAAAAAATTGCGAAGTTCGAAAAAAATGATAAATTTTGAAAGGCTTAATCTCGGAAACTATTGGGTCTACAGAAACCGTTCTAGTATCATATTGTAGCAAATTTAGTTTACTTTAAAAACATTTCATAAAGTTTTTTCTTAAACTAGTCCTTTAGGGTTATAATCGCCAAAATTTGAAAAAAAACGATTTTTTCACGGTTTGCGCTCGAGGTCACAAACTTTGAAAGGCTTAATCTCAAAAAATATTGCATCTACAGAGACATTTATAGTATCATTTTGTAGCAAATTTAGTTTACTTTAAAAACGTCTTACAAAAGTTTTTTTAAAAAACTAGTTCTTTAGGGTTATAATCCCCAAAATTTGAAAAAATAACGATTTTTTAGATTTTTGACAAAGTTGTGTTCGGCGGTCGAGGTCAAAAACTTGTAATATTCATAAGGCCAACATTATAAACAAGCCTGCAAAAAATCAAATCTACCGGATTTAAAGCATACTGTGATATATAAAGTTACTGGACTAACAGGTACCTAGGTACAATAAATCGCACCTTACGAAATATACTGTAATATCAGAAAAAAGTGGATCAACTGATTGAAACACTGATTGCAATGATAACGGAAAACGGAACTAAAAACTAAACATAAAGGAACCTAACTTAATTTATAAGGAAATTAAATATAAATTTTAAAATTTTTACAAAAAAAGTAACATAACAAAATCAAATACAAAATAAACATCGTTATAACCAAAAAGGCAGGATAAATTCTGTACCCGAGAAGCATTGGGATGCAGGTCCAAAAAGATGAATGTTCAGGAGAGCCAAAAACGTTTTTTTCTGTAACTATGGTCTCATAACTTCTTCGGATGTCCATGCTGGTAGATTAAAAAAAAGTAAATATTAAATAAATTGTTTTTTTTTTAAACGAGCAAATAAAACGAAGTATTTTATATGTAAAGCCTTTAAAAATATTGTTTAAAAAAACGGTATATGTAAAAATGGACTTGAGTCCTGCTTCAAAATTAAATGGAATATTTTGTTATGACATGAGACATGAGGTGTATTATTAAAGTATTAATGTTTGAAAATATAATTTGGAAGTAAAATAATGATAACAGGTAAAAAAAAAAACTTTTATTAACTTATATTTTATTGTACAAAAATGTATTCATTAATCTAATAAAATATAATAATAAATTAATCTATAAAATATAATCTTTCATTATAAATACAAATTATTGGAGTTTTATAATTCTTCATCATCTGACAGGATATTCTGGCATACTGGCCTTGTGGCTTAAATTAATTAAGTAACTCACCCTGAGAGATACTTTGGGTAAAGTTCGGTTTATGGGCAAAATTCCTAAAAATACAAACTAGTTATTTTTATACTAACTATGGGCCGGGGAATACGAATCTGAAAGAATTAGGTGGGGGCAAGCAATATTAACTGAATTATACGACTTTAAAAAAATTTTTTACACACATAGGAAAATGGCCATTTTGGAAGCATTCTGATTCCTAGAAAATCAAACTAGTTATTTTTATACTAACTTTGGGCCGGGGAATCCGAATCTGAAAGAATTAGGCGGCGGCAAGCAATATTAACAGAATTACACGACTTTTAAATTTTCAATAAACACAAGCCATCTTTAAAGCATTTTAACACATGAAAACCATAGAAAAAGAATAAAGATGTTACATCACATAAAATTAAGTGTTGCCATTAAGCAGTAATATCAATAACGTAAAATGACATGTTTATAATTTAAGTACTTACTTTTTATAAATTTTACTCACTTTTGTATCACAAACCATGCTACCTAAACCTAGCGTAGCCGCTAACCTACTTGAAAACTGGGATGTTTTTTTAAATTGACGCGAGCAGGCGGTATAAAGGGGCACAAACCATGTGACACAAACCTTGCGTAGCCGCTAAACTACTTGAAAACTGGGATGTTTTTTTAAATTGACGCGAGCAGGCGGTATAAAGGGGCACAAACCATGTGACACAAACCTTGCGTAGCCGCTAAACTACTTGAAAACTGGGATGTTTTTTTAAATTGACGCGAGCAGGCGGTATAAAGGGGCACAAACCATGTTACACAAACCTAGCGTAGCCGCTAAACTACTTGAAAACTGGGATGTTTTCTTGCCTTGACGCGAGTAGGCGCTACGAAGGGGGCACTTTCTTTTCCATCACAAACCATGTTACACAAACCTAGCGTAGCCGCTAAACTACTTGAAAACTGGGATGTTTTCTTGCCTTGACGCGAGTAGGCGCTACGAAGGGGGCACTTTCTTTTCTATCACAAACCATGTTACACAAACCTGTTATCTATTCACATTGATTCATATAATAACATTGATATTGGTGACCGGTCTACGTCACAACTTTTTAAGACTACGAATTTTCACACTTTTGGTCTAAGAATACGGTCGTTGAGATAGTCATAATTCATCAGGTTAATGTGAGTAAGTATCGTGTCGAAAGTTTTACGTTATTGATATTATTGCCTATGGCAACACTTAATTTTATATGGTAATATGTATCTTTGGTTTTTCTATGATATTTATTGTCAGAAAGCGTCCAAAATGGCTTTTTATATTGTTTGTGAATTCAAAATTGTACATTCGTTAACTCAGTTAATATTGCCGAGTGTAACCTAATTCTTTCAGATTCGGATTTCCCAGCCCAAAGTTAGTATAAAGATAATTAAATTTCTTCTTTCGGAGTATCGCCCATAAAAAGATGTGTCATTATTTCATTGCAGATTGTATGTGTATCGAAATTTTTAAAGTCGTGTAATTCGTTTATTTTTGCTTGCCCCCACCTAATTCTTTCAGATTCGGATTCCCCGGCCCAAAGTTAGTATAAAAATAACTAGTTTGTATTTTTAGGAATTTTGCCCATAAACCGAATTTTTTCCGATACTTTTTATTTGCTTTTTTTCTTGAGAAATCAGTGACGTTACTTCCTGGGAAAACTTCACAAGTGATAATTCATCATTTTTATACTGTCAATTTCAAAACAATAATTATCGCACGCTGAAAAAACTAATATGCTATGGACTAAAATTAATATGCTGCACTATTTCGTAAGAAGTTTCTGCAAACAAATTAAATCGGTCGCTGGTTTTTAAGGGCTAGCGAGACTATCAAATCGTTTGACTCAAACACGTAGTTTTTTGTCTATGGTTAGAGTTTTTTGGTCTATGGCTAGAGTTTTGACCGTCTTCAGAGGAAGCTTGATGGTAAGCCCACACTGCGGCCAACGTTCCAACTTCAAACGTTTGGACGATCGTGTGGGGGGGAGTTCGTGCGTTGGAAGTTCGAGTTGGAAGGTTGGAGTTCAAGTTGGCCCGGGATCGCCTTCGAGGCGATCCCGACGGCCAACTCACACGAACCCGCCTGCCGCAGCTGTCCACACATCCGTCTGCGAACGGCAGGCGATCAAGACGCGAGTGCCGCGTACTATTAAAATGACGATATTATTACGGAGAGTGGTATAACAATTGTTTGAAAACATGTCGTGTATATAAGTACATAATAATACGTACGTAATAATTATAGGCAACCTGTTAAGATACAACTTAGCTACAGCTGTTCCATGTCCGCCATTTTGATTCAAACATTGCGCAATAATCTACGTGATTGAATCAAATTGATATTTTTGGGCGTATCATAGACAAATAAGTATCTACTTGGTGATTCTAGATATTATGTATCACGTAAAACGTTTATAAAATTAGATTAAATTATTACAAAATAGGTATTAACTGTTTTTGTGTTTTAATTTGTAGAAATACATCTGATTTTTCTTTTAAATTGATGTAAATATAATATAATAATGTTATTAAGTTAATGTTTTATTAAAATATCAATAAATAACATTTATTATAACATAACAAATAATTATTTTTCTTTACTAGTAACTAGATTCCATATCGCACAAAAATCACTTTCGACTACCGAAAATGACAGGAAGCCAACATCTAGGCATAGACTAGATTTGACTCAAATGGTTTGAAGCGCGCGTCACGCTGTTTGAGCCAAACATTCATAGACAATAACGGAAAATAAATTTACGTGTTTGCCGTCAAGCCATTTGATAGTCTACAAGCGTTCTGTCAAGCATTTGTCTATGCATAGATGTGATTTTCGATATTTGGGGGTTAGATGGATAGTTGGTTTGATTTATTTATGGTTGACAGTGAATTTTGTGCTACTGGAATATAATGGAATCTAACAGAGACAAACATAGACATACGTCCGTAGAGACAAAGCATTCTTAGCTCTTGGGTTAGCTTTGTGTTTTAATAAAAAAAAAACGAATTTGGTGTCGAGAATGATACAATTTGAGATCCCGCTTTACCAATAAGCATTTACAAAGCGTATTACAGGCAACAGCACCAAATGATTACGCGTATTTTTTCCAAATAGATGACCGTTCTTACAAAGCATTGTTGTATATTTCATTTGATATTATGAATAAATGTTATAATTAATATTTTAATATAACATTAATTGATAAAAGAAAATTATTTATTCCCTATTTCTCAGATGTTCACAAGACCTAATCAATATTTTTGAAATCAGTCAATAGCAGTTACATTATTATTAAAAAATATGAAAACAAAACAAAAAAAATATTTGCAGAACTGAATAATAACATTATTAATCAATAGCACTATAGCAGTTACAATAATATTAAACAATAAGAGAACAAAAAATAAAATACTTGCAGAACTTAATAATATATAATACTAGCTGGTACCCGGCATGCGTTGCAATTCCATTAAAATAAATAAATTAATTCTCCCTGCATGTCCTTTACCGTGCGTCCCCGTTGACCTCCCGAGTCCCCTTCCGAGAATACCGCACAAGAGTCCCAACTGCTCCCGTCTGGAGCCAGTGAGACCATGGCATCCCCGATTGGCGTATGTTGTGAGGCTGAAGGTAGCGGGAGGGAAAGGAGATAGGGAAGAGGAAGGTGGGGAAGAACCTGGCTAATCAGATCTGGTCACCAAACACGGCTTATGCCATTTCAAGCAACGTTTCAATTCTGAATGGTGGTACACAAGGGCGATACTTAGAGTATCTTAAAATCTGGAAAGTGCTGCAAATATACTTTATATTATTTTAAGAAAAAATTGTGAAATAACACAAACTAATCAAATAAAATTTATTTGCCACGCCGGGATTCAATCCCGCGACCTTCGGTTTGTGAGTCGAGAGCCTTACAGCTGGACTTCGCCGGCCGTTAATTTTTCTTTCCGTAAGATCTTTCCACAAAGTATTGTAAGACTTAAAAAAACTTTCAATTCCTTCCCCTCCCTCCAATTTTCTTACTTTTTCTTTCCGGAAGAACCTTTTACAAAGTATAAGAAAACTTTAAAAATCTGAATGAAATAGGTAAAGTTGTTCTGAAGTTATGGCGTGACCAAGGGAAACAGGGATTCATTTATATATACATATTTAAACAACTTAATAATTAAATTAGTTTTTTTTTAAATCTGATGCATTTCTACAAATTAAACACAAAAACAATTAATACTTATTTTATATTAATTTTATCTAATTTATAGAATTGTTTCATGATCGTAACAAATGTAACTAATTTTGAAAAAAATCTGTTCTTTTATGTCGAATAACGCTAACTATTAATGTACATTGGTTCCTATTTTATGATTCTGCCATTGCTTCGAAAATGTAATTATTTCAAGAAATGTCCAAGATCACTTTTAATGAGCGAAAGCCAAATAAATAATTTAAAAAAAATATAAGTCTATGAGTTGTCTATCCTCAAAAAATATCAATTCGCATCAAGCTCGCCGCCATCACGTAAATCATTTGAAGCAAGCCACAAGCTTCCTCTGTAGACTGTCAAATCGCTTGGCTCAAACAAAAACTACGCGCAGTGTTGCCAACTTAACGAAAAACTACGTGTTTGACAGAAACTACTATTGATAGTGTCGGAATCTCTTTAATCCTGCCCATGATTCCCTTTTTATTTACTAGCAACATTAATATTATTTATGTTACCAGCGAATTTCAAATATGTATGCATTTCAAAACGCATTTTCACTAACAATTGAATATTATTATAAATAATTATTAATAAGATTCGAATATCTACGTTAAATTAAAAGATAATATTAAAGTTTTTTAAGTACAAAGAAAAGTAATTTTCTAATTTATTTAACCTTATTTAGGTGCATAAGTTAGGTACTGTAACAAAATTAAATCAGTCACTGATAATGATTTCCTTTTTATTCCCGGCAATGATTTCCTTCCTCAATCAGTCACAAAATTAAATCAGTCACGGCAATGATTTCCTTTTTATTTACTGGCAACATTAATAATATAAAAATAAATAATTTGTCTCTATTTGCTTAATAATAGATAATTCTTTTGAAAAATTAATGCTAGACTATGACCCGGACCCAGTTAATAAATAATGCTAGGTTATGCAAGGTTATGACCCGGACCTACTTAATAAGAAACAAAAACAATTAGCTATAAATCAATTCCTTTATAAAAGCACCCCGACAAACAATCAAGACATTCTAAAATATCATTGGCGTAGAATTTTATTTATAAATAATTTTTCTTATCTAAGAGTTAGGAACCTTCCTGTAGATATCAAACCGGCCTTCTATACAAACAATAACCTTGCCAAATTTCTAATTAATACTAAAGACAAAGATGATCATTTAAGCTTCTCCGGTATTTATAAACTTAGCTGCAGTGATTGCCCTGCTTTATATATAGGGAAAACAGCACGTAATGTCAACACTAGAGTAAAAGAACAATTAAGATGTTTAAATGGAAAGGGTTACTCTGAGCTTGCCAATCACCTAATCTCAACAGATTATACTTTTAATAAAATTTCAGGAACTCGCATATAACATAAAAATAGTATAGGTATAAAACTAGACAATTAAGAAGCTTTAGAGATTAGGAAATCGTTAAATACAAATGTGGCAGAATTCTTACGCAATAACCAAATAAATTTATCAAATCAAAAAAATTCACCCTATAGCCCTATTTTTAACTTATTTCCAGCAATCCATCCTAGCCCACGATATTATATATGTGTTTTAGTGTTAGTTTGATGTCCTTCATTATCAATATTATCATATATCTAAATATTTTCCTTTATCTTATAATGTAAAATACATCAAAATTTGTTTAATATCTCATTTATTACCGTTAATTTTTCGTTGGTTTTTTATTTGTGATAAGATGTGTCTCTGTCTGTCACCCTCCCACTAATTGATTATTGTATTATTGTCTCCCTCCCACCAATTATTTATCCACTTTACCTCAGTCAAATACTTTGTCTCTATCTAATTATATTCTTTGGTCATTTTCTTTCTCCCACTCTTTCTGTCACTCAACTAATATATAAGCCATAGCTCTCATTTAACATTTAGTTATTATTATTTATATCCTGAAGAAGCTTGATGTAAGCGAAACCGATCGATGTATACCAAATTCGTGGTTAAATACAAAATGTTTTATTTATTTTTATAATATAATGTCTAACCACAAAGTAATTGCTTCTTATGAAAAAAAAAAAAAAAAAACAAAACAAAACATTAATATTATTTATGTTACCCGCGAATTTCAAATATGTTTGCATTTTCACTAACAATGAATATTATTATAAATAATTATTAAATAAATAGATTATTATTAAATAAAGTTATTCAACTACAGGAATTGTTTCATTTTAATTACAAACTAAAAGACACCGATGTTAATTTCAAATGAATTAAATATGTTTGTTCATATGAAGCAGATATTATGTTCATATGAACACATATTACTTGCTGATTTCAGTTAACTATTGTATGCTGCCCCGAAGAAGCTATAATTATAGCGAAACCCTGTTGGGTTTCGATTGTCTGAATTTAAAAATTATGTTTACTAAGTTATTGTTTTATTTTAAATATACCTACACTACCCTATATGACACATAACCCCAAAATAACATAAGTAAACTTTAAATTGTGAAAAACATTCAGCATGGCAATCTACATAAGCTAAAACTGAAAACGTAGATCCTTACCTAAAAGTATTAATTCATCATTTACAACAAATCGGGATGATTATAAATTATAACCTCATTATCTACACGCTATATCACAATCCGAGATATTTTGACGTATATTGAAATATAACCTCTCGGATCAAGATCGATTTGCGTTTACGAATGAATTCTGACAGTTCTAAAACGATCGTATCGATTCACTTTTGATGACATTTCAAAACGATTATATCGGACTGTATGTTCGAATTAATATTGACATCGATAAGCGAGAATCGATTCCACTTCGATGACATTTCAAAACGATTGTATCGGAGTGTATATTCGATACGATCATTGACATCGATTTTACTTTCGATGACAGTTCTAAACGATTATATCGGAGTGAGTATTCGATGCGATTATTATTTTTTTTTTTTATTGTTTATTTTATTTATATATAAAATTTGACATCTTATATCTAATGTTTTCTTATCTATGACTACTACAATATTATTTACTACTTACTGACTAAAATTTGGACTTTACAACATTAAGACATAATCCACGAAAAACTGCAAGACTTTTAGCCTCCTTAACATTTACAGGGAGTTCATTGAACATTTTAAAACCTTTATGATAAATATTATTTTGTGTTCCCGATAAATTTGTTTTAGGAAGCCTAAAATCGTTGCAGTTTCTCGTAGGATAACAATGAACTGTACTGTTGATTCTAACATTATTCGACATATAATCTGGTAACATTTTATTTTTTAACTTATAAATAAAAACTAGGGTATTGAAAACTAATCTTTGCCACGCACTTAATATATTGAGTTGGCGTTGCATGGTTTTTATCCTGGTATATCTGCTACAGCACAATATAGACCTCATGCCTCTGTTCTGAATTATTTCCATTCTTTTAATTTGTGTTTTATTGCTCAGAAAGATTACACTTGAGCAATAATTCAGATGGGATGCTACAGTTGTGTTATTGAAATCGATTGTTCAAGAATCGATTTTACATGACAATGTATCGATGTACATCGATGGTAAAAAAGATCGATTCAACATCGATATTTGATCGATTGTACCCATCGCTACCTGAGCGTTGTATCTAGTTCCATAGAGAACATAGAGTTTAGAAGCAGAAAGATGCAATATGGACTTAAGTCTAAATTCAAATGTTACTTCCATAGAAAGCGCAGTAATGTTAGAGGCAGAAGGATGCAAGTCCGTATACATCTTTCTGCTTCTAAGAAGTAAAAGTAAAGGTAGTTGCGTCCGTATACATTTTGAAAATCCTATTTTTCTTCATGATAGGACTTTTATCTTTCTGCCACTAATAAACATGAAAATTTACGTCAAGTCTGCATCAAAAACTCATTTCTTCATATTTTGGACTTGCATCCATATGCTTCTCGGGTACAGAATTATAACCTTATTGAAAATATACAACTACGAGACACACCATGGAGAAAATGGAAAAAACGCCGAACAACAAAATATTTGATATCAAATACAAGATATACAGAAATAAACTAAATAAAAAAATATTAAACACAAAAAAAAAAATTATAATAACAAATTTAACAATTGCTTCAAGGACATTTAAAAAACATGGATGAGTAAATTAAATATTGGGAAGGAAAATAAATCCGATTGTGACGAAATTGTATCTAAATATTTCTTAAATTCGCAAACGGCGGATATGGCGGTAGAAAACTTTGAAAATTTCTTTGACGAGGGTTTAAATCAGTTATTACACGAATGTAACGTTCGGGCAAAAACAAAAGCAAAGCAAAAACATTTGCAACATTCGATGTACCTACCAAGAGCTAGTGCAAATCAAACTGAATGCATTATCGGAAGAATAAAAAATTCCAAGACACCGGGCGTGGATCTAATTCGCATGTATGATATAAAAAAAACATGAAAAATTACTTAGTCCTATGATTAACCACCATTAAGAATTATTGACACAAGCATCATTCCAGCTGAACAAAAATGCATCATAAGGCCCATTTATAAAAATGGAGATAACACCGTAAAAGCTGTGATAAACTGCTAGAAAAAATTTCTAATTACATAAATTCACAGCTGAACTCAAAAAAACATGTACTGGTATTATTTATTGATTTCTCAAAAGCTTCCGACACCCACACTCAGCCACACACAATCAATCAAGGTATTTGAAAGCATAGGAATACGTGGTAAACTCCTATCATTTTTCAAAAACTATTTAACAAATAGAAAAATGTATGTTAAGATTTTGATTGAAATTAATAATTTTGAAAATATCAAATCAGGAGTACTACAGGGGTCAATTTTAGGGCCTAAATTATTAATTATATATGTTATTGTCTTATCTAAACTTTTTAAAATAGCCCGTAGATTCATTTTTGCAGATGATATTGCACTAGTTTTATCAAACGAAAACCCAGAAATAGCAATTAAAGAATTACAAAGAGACTCAAACGAGTTACTCAAATGGTCTCATGATGGAGGACTAATTATTGATGTCAAAAAACTAAGTGTATCTATAAAAGATCATCGAGCTTGAAAATGTGGAATTTACCTAAAATAACTGCACATAATTTTGAATGTATTCATAGAAAAAATGCTAATATATGCTACTGTGAAAAAATTGATTTTACAAATGAATATACTTACCTTGGCATAATCGTAGACAATAACTACTTAAATTTAAATACCTTACTGAACGAAGAATCGTGGATCGCGGTCCTATCTAATGATGACCCAAATTTAATTTTGAATACCTTTTATGAAGTACTTCAAAAACATATTCTAAAAAGTAAAGAACAAATAGCACCACCAAAAAGTAAGAATAAGCACATAAAACCATGGATTACGCGTGGACTGATAATCTCAATACAACACAGAAAAAAAACTTTTCAAAATTTACAAAAACCTTGAAAACCATTGCACATCCATAAACGAAGCACAGATCCACACCAAACGGAATGAATACATTTTATTTAGAAACTACCTAAACACAATCATAAAAAAACGTAAAAAACAATACTACTCTACACAACTACATAATGCTCAGAACGACTCAAAAAAAACATGGCACGTAATAAATGAAATTTTAAATAGGAACCAAAAGGTTGACAAAATTCCACAAAAAATCATTACTGATAATAACACAACCATTGAAGACGCTGAGAGCATCGCAAACAATTTCAACCACTTCTTTACAAACATTGCCTCCACCCTTATAGATAGTAACCCAAGTCATAATATTCACTCAAATCAAATTCCTCCCGACCGTTTAGAGTCTTACGACACTACCTCTGGGCTTTCTACATTCAAAGAAATAACAAAACTCGAAATTTCAAGACAAATTGACAACCTTAAAGATAGGTCTGCAAAGGGCCCAGATAACATAAGCAATACCACCATCAAATCAATTAAAAAACACATAATCATTCCATTACATCACATTTTCAACTGCTGCATCAGACACAGCATTTACCCCAATAATTTTAAACTCGCTCACATTATTCCAATACATAAATCCGGATCCCAATGTAAAACAGACAACTACAGACCAATAACCTTAACTTCACAATTTTCCAAGATCTTCGAAAAATGTTTGAAACGACAAATTATGAACTTTCTAGAATCTAACGCAATCCTTTCAGCTAATCAATATGGTTTTAGATCTAGCCTGTGCACCGACGACTCTGTATTTAGTTTAACCCAAAACATATATTCTTACCTAGACTCTAACAATAAAACTCTAACCATTTTCTTGGACCTAAAGAAAGCGTTCGACACAGTCAACCATAGAATTCTATTAAAGAAAATCTTTAACGTTGGAATTAAAAACAAAAGTCTCATGTTATTAAAAAGCTATATATTAAATCGTCAACAACGCACAAAAATAGGATCAAGCTTAAGCACTTATGATCTAGTAAAACATGGTATTCCTCAAGGAACTGTCTTAGAACCACTACTCTTTCTAATCTACATCAATGACCTATGCAATCACAGTACAAGGTAAAACGTGGGAAGATACAATCAGTAAAGCCAATAAATGCATTGCAACAGTCAAAGATTGGCGAGATAGAAATCTTCTCAGCCTAAATTATGATAAAACTATTTTTATTCCCTTTTATAATTCCCATAAGTCATCCCCTAAAAATAACCTTAACTTGAAGTTCCATAATGTTAATAAGGAAGTTGAGTCCATTTTTTTTATTTTTTTTTATCAATGTTCGCATTCAAACATAAATACTGGTATTTTTTTTTTTTTTTTAAAGTTCGTTTTCATAGTAAAATTAATTCTCAAAGTTTAAATTTTATTAAGCCCGCCAAAACGAGCGGATCCGAGCGGTAAGAAGCGGGGTGTGGGTGTGACGTCATTTGAACTGAGAAAACTCCGTCGCTTGGGCATTTTGTATGGAGATTTTTTAAATTCTTCAATAAGGAATTCCAGTAATTTTTTTTATCAATGTTAACCGTCTATCAGAATTGATGTTTTCATGGTTAAATTAATATTTAAAGGTAGAATTTTTGTTTCTCGCGCCAAAACTCTTCACAAACACGGTATTACCATCGCTGACCGATCGCCGTTGGTTGAAGTATTACCCGCCAATTCAGGCCGCCGCGCAAAAAAGTAAAGACCGAAAGTAAGATAACGGTTTACAGCGCAGTTCACTGTGAGACTTTTCTGCGCAATCAATAAATTTAATATACTTGTGATAAACTCCCCCCCCCTACGAAGTAAAGCCTACCAATTGTTTTCCAAATGCTGCTACAGCTACCCTGCCGGCGCAATCCCGCTCGGCCTTTAAAAACTCGTAGCTCGCCCGTTCTCACGTCTCTCCCCTGCATTTCTTTTGCAGCGCCTTTTCAACCCCATCACGTAATACTTTTATGCAAACGTGACGAGATGCTCTTAATTAATCAATTGTAATTAACCCCACAACGTTGTGTACTTTTTTGTTTTAGTGGTTTGGTATAGTTAATCCAATTTAATTAATAATTTATTTGTGGTAAACCCTTGTTCATATAGGTATGGCGTGTTACAATTTGCAAGGCTTCGAATAACAATGACTGGGTCTGACTAACTTGAAAAATAACTAATTATCTATCTATATTCAACCAGCTTCCTCCCCTAGCACCTGTTATACACCTACGCTCATCGACGACTATTTTTATTGAAGTAATCTGCATTTTCCCTCCTAGCATCTAGTATATAAATTTACATTCAAACGGCGAATTGAGAAGATCCTACCTTTCGAAGCGATGTCGCGTACTCTCTGCGGCTGTATAAAATGCTATCATGAAAATAATTTGACATTTATGTATATTCTAACATAAGCTTTACACTCAAAGCAGTACGGAGTGCAATAATTCTACACTTACAGTTCTAGATGCAGTTTGTTAGTTAGCTAGCTTGTTTTATTTTGTTAATTTGATTCTACGGGTAGGTATTTTGGATTAACATGAGACAGAACATGTGCTGTTTAAATAATTGGACTCCTCCATAGCCCAACTGATAAGGTGATGGTCATAGACCGCCAAATCAGCTTCCAATTCCAACTCCTCCAGAGAATGTTAACGTCGCAAGCGACGAATGAAAATCGACATGTTTTGCCTTCTGTCGGGAAAGAGTTTGATGTGTGTTTCTGGATCATAGAGTGGTAATGGGAATAATATCGACCAATACGCCGCCAAATTATAAATATGTTGATGATGATGATGAGAGGTCATCTCATACCGTTTGGTATGAGGGTCTGCTCCGATTAATGGCGTGATAGCCGATGTCAGGAACTGTTCAGGAAATGTGTGGGTGGCACGAGGTTTTGGAACGTGACATCCTACTCTGGATTGATGATGATGTTGAAGTTCTTCAGCATGCCGATGACTTGAGTTCCATTAACTCCTAAAGCACCGGCATAAACATTAAACCGAAGTTGATTAGACAATCGGCAATGTCAGGAGATCGGTGGGGCCGCTCTCTCCTCTGATCTGGCGATGTATGAATTTAATTAAGGAAGATTTTGATGTCACCGACCCTCGCCTTGGCAGTCACTCATGTCCTCAATAGTCCCGTTCTCCGTCCAGCACGCCGCCTCTTACCAGTAGAAATAATGATTACGTTTTTCCTAGGCACGCTACAGAAACATGCGCCAGCCTGCAATCGCGATGGTCATCAGTGATGTTTGATTTGAATGAAAAATACATCCTCTCGCATAACATACACAAGCGTAACTTGGGACCTTCCCCGATATGGTGTCACGGGCATATGCTCTACGATAGGCGTACCCCAGGCTCAAACTCAAATATCAGCTCAAAGAAGGAATGTCAAGCTCGGTTTCCAGGGTGCCAGGTCCGAGAATGAAAGGCACCAGGTCGTGAATCTGGCTTCCTTTCCTTCTATTTCCCCTGCTGCGCTTTCGTCCAGAGTACATTCCCACCCTGATGCTGGATGATCCCTATTCCTAGTGTGAGTTAATAAAAGGTTTGCTACTTATGTAGGTGGATATAACGCATTACGCTTAAAATATGATTACCTACCGACGGCTTCATTCAACCGACAATGTGAAAGTTTTTGCTAAATCGAATATCGAAGGAATATACCTAAATCGTAAACCAAAAGGTAGTTAAGAAAACTTATCCGGATTCCAACAAAGAACCGCCGATCGGTTACCAAAACGATTCCATATGTCATGTTCCCTTCATTCCGCCGACAAGGCAGACCCCACACAAGCGTAACCTAAAGGTAGTGAAGCCCACGCAAATTTCGTCACTTCGTTTCCCCCATGACGAAGGTAGTCCGGCCAGATCGTAATCTTCGTCCTGCATCAAATTGACCTCCCGCGACGACAACTTTTATCCGCTGGTACCTCGGAGCGGCGGTAGAGGGAGGGGGAAATGGGTGCACGTCCTTTGTTCTCCTGAAGTCCCCCAATGCCTTAGTGACGTACATACGTCGACATCATGAAATGGCTCCGGCCACGCTTCCAATCCGGTCTAGAGCGGGTACGAGATCCACGTTACCGAGATGTGATCACAAGGGATTCCAATTTGCTCGGACCAGACACGACCATCGCTTACTTCGCCTCCACATTAGAAAAATAGTGTAAGCCCACCTGCATTTCGATCACATCGCCCCCCGATAAAGTCGCGTGAGATACTTCCTCATGGTGGAATAGGAAAGCTGGACCTGTAAAATTATTCGACAACCGCCGTCCATTCTCGAGTCGTAACCCGCTCAATTAAGTTTGAAGAAAAAGAGTTTGTTAATTAAGTAGGTGGATATAGCGCATTACGCTAAAATGTGAATACCTACCGACGGCTTCATTCAACCGACAATATGAAAGTTTTTTTTTCTAAATCGAATATATCGAGAGAAATATACCTGAACGTGAACCAAAGGTGATTATATGATAAGATATCGAACCAAGTTTATGCAAAGTCCTATGTAATAGACTTGTTGTGATACCTAAAATTTGGAATAAGATATGGGAAATTTTTAGGAGTGGGAATTTAATTATATCAGATTTTGTTAGTAATCAAAAGTGCCCATGCTACGCACCATTTTATAAACTGTTAAATTACCCAATGCCTTTTCAAAAAAACCTTCCTGAATATAGTCCCCTAGCTACGTTTAAAAATATTATTACGAAACTCGTAAATAATAATTAACACCTCAAAGGCGCTTTACACATTCATTTATACCTATATTCTACACCTATGTATTTTGTCACCCGTTATACCTAGTTTTCTCGTTCACCAACAAAGCACTTTTAAAGGATTTTATTATTGTTTTTGTGGTTTCAATATCCCGTCCTTTAAATGAAGTCCCTCGTCTAAGATTTATGGTCCGAAAGTGTCTTTTGTGCTTCAAATAGTATTTTAGTTCATTGAACCCCAAATTATTATTTTACAACGGTCTTGTCTCAAGAAATCGTCGCCGGCCAACCTCAGGCAGCCCCGGATCGACTTACGGAGGGAACGGCCCCTTTTTTTTCGATTACCGATAATTATCTGCTAGCTCTTTAAATATTACCGTTATAATTTTCCGATTAAAGCATCCGACTTAGATGACATGATTCCTTATTAAAGGCCTCATTAAAGTAGCTATAATAATAATACTAATATTTGAACGATCCACATAGCACCGCTTTTATGGAAAATCACCTCAAGGCGCTATATAAACTATAATACATGTTTAAAATCTAGAAAAATACAAGCTAGACGAACAATTATAAACAATTAAAATACTCGGGAGTAATTATGATTCTATTGTTTTAACCCTAGTTTGTACGAAATCCAAACATTAATGTTGTTAATAATTAATTCAATTTGTCAAACTCACCACTCTCATGCACACCAGAACATGACATGCACGAATCACAATCCAAAACCAGCATCCTTCGTGCACTAATTGATTAATCACTAATTAAAGCACTTATTATTTCGGTCTAACTTTCGCGTCGGTTTGTATTAAATTTTATCCTATCCCTGATAAATGCCCCGAAAGTGCATTTTGTATTGATATTAAATTAACATTGACCGCCTCAATTTACAAATTATATTATTTAACTTCACAGATATGAACTCGCAAGCCGCAATCTCTGACTTCCTTATTCGCGTGGACTCCTTTTGTTTAATAAAGACGAACTATTCTTTGTTTAATTAAAATGAAATATCCCCGATTTAGAAGCACCGAGCTAGTCTCCTCACGACTATCAGAACTCGACGATCTTAATTCTCAACCTTCACTGTCCTCAATCGCGTGGACTATTTTCCCTCAATTAAATGAATTATTCCCGTTTACGCGCACCAAATTATTATTCTCCCGTTTATCAAAACTCGATGATTTTTATCTAGACCGTGCGTCTCCAGAATCTCTCCCTGACTGTCCACCAACACTTCTCTACCCCGACTCCCACCCATCTACTTGTGTGGTTTCAATATTTTATTAGTCACTTTTTTTCCAATCTTAAGTGATAAGCACATCTCCCAATATGCATATATCAACTTTAATAGTCAAAAATGTCACACTTTAACTATTATTTCAGAGAATTTTGTGTAGGAACCATGTTCGCTTTTTTTCCGGTGTAAACTAATTTTGTCTGCGCCGGAGTCATAAAGTATCCCAATAACGCTTAAAAGAAGAGCTCAGTGGCGCACTTCAATTCACTACTCGTCCTAATTGCTTGCGTCGACTTTATTGGTTATATAATAACATTATATAAACATTGTCTGTACACGTTTTCGTTCTTTCTGCGTGCGTCACTATTTAACGAATTCTGCAATCTTATTTCGACAAATATGTTAAATATCTTAACTCCTAATCGGCGCGTCGCTCTAGTATATTTAAATGTACCAAGATTTATCTTTATTGCCTAGTTTTCAATTCCCTACTGCCATAGAAAATTCACAAGACAATTGCTTCGCAAATCAAATTTTCTCGCGTTAAAGTCAGTCACCACTCGGGCAAACATTCATCGGCCGCCCCTGACTTGATAATGAACCTGAAAAAATCCCTCTAAATGTTCCTCTGGGTTCATTCTTAGTTTTGTGAAGAATGGCCTTTGCCGGGGTTCGCATGCACTTGGGCTACGCAAACACATGTGGTTATTTAGTGGTAAGGACCCATAAATCACCCCCATGAATTGGAAACAGAGAATCGTATGCTGAAACCATTCCATGTTACAAAATTAAATATATTTCTAAATCGATCTCTCAATTTTAAAGGAATTATTTCGTAGGCCCAAAGGCGAGATCATCACATACTTGAACAAAACTAGTGAGGTTTACGGCGAAACATCAGATGTCAGATGAGTAGAGAATACGTAATGATTATTATTTATACAGAAAAAATGTATTATACTTATTGTAACATACAAATGAACACAATTAATAATTTGATGTATTTACTTGGAAGCTTTAACTCCACAAATTTCAGCACTTATGTGGTCAGTATTATCTATTTTAAATATAAAATCAACATGTCAGAATCAACGATTTGTAGGTAGTCGGACTGGCCTTGAATATATCCGATTTCTGACATGGTATGTGGTTTTTTAAACAGATTTTGCATTACATAAACTTTGTTTACTAAACCATTAAATATACCAAACCACCCATTACTAAACTTAAAAATACTTTTAGGGGATAGAATGCAAAACTGTTTGGCCCATAAGTAAACGACGTTTGGCCTATACACCTGTCTCATCATACACAAACCATCTCTCGTGTAATAGAAAGAGATGTACCGTAGACATTTCGGTGATCCGCTCTTTATACAAACTGAGGTTCCAATGACGTCAGAATTCTTTCGACCATTCATTAAGCGTTTTTAGTTCGTAGCTTTTTGATGGATTGATAAGAAGGTTTAATTAATTCTAAGAATAACAATATAGAAATATATTTATATATTTAGAATCGATATTTTTTGATCTACATGAACATATTTTTTATAAGTCAAAATATTTTTCACTCAACTTCCTTATTGTAACTTTGAGACATGCTCAAACTTCGAAGATGTAAAATTAGGAAAATATATCAAGTACTTAGGTGTAACTATAGACCGCTAACTCAAATGCACTTACCATATAGAAAAAACTGTAAATAAACTGAGATACTTAATTTACATATTCAAACGTATGAGCAATATCGTCAGTACAAGAACCATGAAACTTGTTTACGACGCACTGGTGCTTTCGTCCATTTCCTATGGAATAATCGCCTGGGGTGGAACATACAATAACCATGTAAAACCATTAGAAATTGCTCGGAAGTCCATCATTAAGGTAATGTACCAAAAGCCCAGGACATATCCCACCTATCAATTATTTCAAGAAACCGAAATTGTGGAACTAAAGCGGATCTACTGTACCCAATGTCTCAAATATATATTTACTCGTCCTAACAATTTCACTAAAAACACAAATCCCTCTAGCCAGAGACATAACACGTGCGTGTTCACAGTGCCTCACTGCAAAACCAGGCTGGCCCAAAGACACATTAATTATATTGCCCCAAAATTGTTCAATTCCCTACCTCACTCCACCAACATGTGTCAAAATTTGAACGAATATAAAAATAATGTTAAAGTCTAGATAAAAAATAATTTGGATCTGAGTAATTTTTTTCGGTAATTCAAACTAACAGCTTCCAAATTGCAAAAATATTCCATGTCTTTCTGAATATTTAGAATAAAAAAAGGAAATGTAAATGTATTTTTGTAAGGGTTTAAATATGCGATATAAATTTGATATTTTATTTTTGAAATAGGTATGTATATATCCAAATTATTTTTTTTTTATTTAACTCCCGTAAAATCAATCATCATGTTGACTGATCTCTATAGGCTCTATACATATATATTTTTTTTATTTTATTTTAACTACCATTGTTATCCACATAATATAATACCCACTCACAGGCTTCGCCTTCGTGGGATTTTTTTTGTTACTTATATATATATATATATTTTGTTATTATGCATTTACTTATTTATTAGATTTTTTTTTGTTATTATGTATTTATTTGTTAAATGTACCAAAAAAATTGCTAATAAAAAAAATAAAAATAAAAAAAACTTTATGGGACAAATAAGTGATCAAAATTTGTAACCAGCTCCGATGTTTGGTGAGTAATATTTATAAATTAAAATTTGTGTTGCCTCGATGCACTCTCAAACTTATATATCATTATATGGTCATATCCATACTAAGACATGGAATTCGAACTTGGGTACACGAGCATAATAATGAATATTAAATACATTCAACATTTAGAAACTGCTATAAATAAAAAATATATTAAACCTAGCATTTACAAACAAAGAAACAACTTAAAATTACTGTACGGGTCTGAGGGCCTACTTCCAATAAAGGGCTTCTCTGGTACATTATAATTATGGATAATTCGGGAGAAAGCGCGTATAAAAAGTTATTGGTGCATAGTCACACAAGATTTACCGAAAACCAAGGCCTTAAAATACCACGAATATCAAATAAGTACGGTAGCAGAACGCTCGAATATATGATACCTTTGATATATAACACATTGAATAAAAAATTTAATTTAATAAATAATAAGGAATCCTGCCCCAAACTGACAAAAAGTGGTAAATAAATGAACAACACATTTATCTATCCTAAATCTTATATTATGTACTGATATTGTAACTTAAGCTAATTTGTGTTATGGAATAATATTAAATGGTAAAACCTACAGACAAGCTGATATGTCACAGCTTTGTAGGAATACCCATATGTTATATTGTATTAAATGTTATTATATTAAAATTAATAAATAAAAAAAATAACACGACTAATCACATTTAGAACAACTGATAGGTTTCTCCCCGGAGTTGATGAGTCTGTGACGATTTAAATGTGATTTTTGAGAAAAAGAATAATTGAATTCAGAACAAGTGAAAGGTTTCTCCCCAGAGTGTGTCAGTTTGTGACGATTTAAATGTGATTTTTGAGATGACTATTGCATTCCGAACAATTAACAGGTTTCTCCATGGAGTGGAAAAACCTGTGACTCTTTAAACTTGATTATGATTACACAAGTAATCGCATTAAGAACAATTGAAAGGTTTTTCCTTGGAGTGGGTAAACCTGTGTCTCTTTAAACTTGATTTATGATTACACGAGTAATTGCACTCAGAACAACTGAAAGGTTTCTCCCCGGAGTGGGTCAGCATTTGATTCTTTAAACTTGATTTATGATAACACGAGTAATCGCATTCAGAACAACTGATAGGTTTCTCGCCCGAGTGCGTCTGCATGTGTCGCTTTAAATCCTGTTGACGATCGCAATAGTACGGGGAAACGAAACAAATTAAACGTGTTAAAATGGTTTTCTTAATCGGATCATCATGATGAGTCGCCGGATTGGATTTTCTTCTAGAAGATATCTTTTCTTGGATGAGTTCTGTTGAAAAAACTGAAAAAATAAAGGAAAATTATAAGGGTGCTATGGTAATTGATCAATATTAATATTATACTTAAAATCGTATCAAATTATTCAAACTCAATACAGCAATTGTAAAATAATATGATTCTTTGTGCAATAAATAAAAGTGGATAGTATGTATAACTCATTTGCAAATAGCTCCTTTTCCATTTACCCGATGGGTTTATCGAAAAACGGAAGATGGAGAAATTCGTTGAACTGGCGTACTACGGAGTTAAAAACACTCTTACTTGTAATGCCGATCTCGATAAGCAATTTGATAGCATACTGTCACTCATATTAGTTTGAACAAATGACTTGAAATTATAAACATTAAATAAATCTCAAAGAACAACATTAACCTAAGGGAGAAGATGGCTCCAAAGAAGTTAATATCTAGTCCCTGGCTTCAGTTTTTGAAATGCATATTATTTATTTTTTTATTGCAGGGGGACAAACTCAACCGAGAAAATTAATGAAACCTTTTGGATAAGTCGCAAGCTGCTGTTGGGGAAAAAAATAAGAAAACAACGTAAAATGATAATTTTACAAAATTCTTCACGCATTACAGTTCAACTATCTCAACCAAACATATGTTGACAAACTTTCGTCATACAAATGGTTGAGTATTGGAGAGTTGAGCGCAGAAATAGAAGTATTTATGTTTGCCATTCATAGAGTCATTAATACTAAAAATTATAGGAAACATATCTTCAAAGATACAAATAAGTTGATGATTTATGTAGAAAATGTTTGACTTTTCCGGAAACTAAAAAACATATTATATCGGGATGTTCTGTATTAGCGCCGTCCGAGTATACATTTAGGCACAATCAAGTTTTTAAAATAATTCACCAAAGTTTGGTAATGAAACATAACTTGATTGACTGCCGTAATGTACCATATTATGAATATGAAAAAAAATCATTTTTAGAAAATGAATTTTATAAAATATATTAAAATCTATTCAAACAGACAGAACAATTAGTCTTAATAGACCCGATATAGTTTTACATGACAAAATTTAAAAAAAAATAAATTATAGCATTGATGTCGCTATTCCAAATTTTTGTCATATTCAGAAAACTGTTTCTGAAAAATTAAGACAATATACAGATTTAGGAAACGAGATTAAAAGAATCTGGCATTCTCAGAATATTAAAATATTACCATTTGTTATTTCGGCTACTGGCATTATACCTAGCTCTCTCATTCAAAATTTAGGCGTATTAGATTTGTCAAAGAATTTATGTATAAAAATGCAAAAGTCAGTCATTTTAAATACATGTAGGATTACGAAAGATTTAAATATTTATATTGAGGGATCAGTAGGATTTATCGGTCCAGTTAGGATTTCATCAGAGCCGAACCCTCTGATATGAAAATGTCTGGAGTCGTCGAATTATTATACCATTATGTTTCTGGTGGATTGACGTGTTGTTCTTGTATTGTTTTGTATGTATTGTACTTATATAGTGCACTTACATTGTGTGCATTTACTAAATAATCATTTGTGGAAAAGTGTGTGGAAGGGTTAGTCTTCCATTAGGGAAAGATTTAACCCGGACATAAAATCTGGAGCACCGTAAAATAGTAAATGCAATACCTTAAACCTATACAATTGTCTTTGAATTCAGTTCTGCGTATTTTTTTTAAATCCTCTGGCATAGTTAGTTATATTTTCAAAATATGCTTCTTACCTGCCATCCGATCAAAACTTTCGCTGTATTCCAAACATTCCTTCTTAACGTCTTGGAGGTCTATATCTATCTCCATATCCGGCATTTCACCTTCGTCTCCTTCTAGAGTCCCTGGAGGCCGATTCACGTTCTTTTGGACTTTGCCTATGGCTAGCATTAGCCAACGACAGCCGTCGGCTGTAAGGTAAGGATTTTTTTAGCCTGTAAGGTCAACCATAAACACATGTGCGACCGTCAAGCGATTCACGATCCTTACAGGCTTGGTTTCGGAGAGACCTAGTAAAAAAATCCTGAGCAAGAGTGGTTAAGAGATGTTAAGAGATTGCTTGAAAACAAAGATATATCGAATATAATCTATTGACGCAAGGTTTATAAACATTTACTTTATATTACAATGCATTTTAACCACATCTTATTTTTATTTTTAAACATCATAATAAAGCCGTTTATCGAAGATTCACGTTTTGTATGTAGGTACCCTACCTCGCTAGATAGTTAGAACTTTGTTATCAATTCACTCCGCGTCAGACTCCGCGCCATCTTGCATATTTACGACAAGTCACAATAACGTCAACAACAAGCCACAAGTTTGTCTTGAGCATTCGATAATAGCGGCACAGTTACAGTTTTGTTGATATTTTTCATAAAAAATTGGAATGAGGTAAATTATTTTAGGTATATCGCACATGCTAAAGTGAATTTTATTGTATTTATCATATTTCAGACATATCGGTATTTTGGCAGGTTGCATCAGTGTTCCCGAACCCAAAATTTAAAAATCGGGAGAATTTTCGCCTAAAAATCGGGAGAATTCGGGAGAAAACGGGAGAATTCTTAAGAAATCGGGAGATGACTAGAATTATTGTAATAAAAGTCATCCCTTGTAAAAATTTAGAATCCCTTTTATTATTCCGAAGCAGAACCTCAACAACAAATGAAAAAACCCATAAGCAGCGCCATCAATACGATTATTGTAGATGTCGCCCGTGGAATAACGCAATTTTTCCCTAACGTTCAACGGGGACTTACTTTACGTTTGGAAACTCAGCACAAATTTTTGTGAAACTTGACCTTGGGGGCCGTTCAAATATTACATAACGCAAATCAGGGGGGGGGGTCTTGTTAAATGTTACTGTGCATTACCAGTGCGGGAGGGGGATTCGAAAAACGCGTAACGTAACATGATTTTTTTTATTTAAATAAAAAAACTAGGGAATGCTCAAGTTGGCAGGCCTTTACGTTTATGTTTTACAGAGAATCCCTCGATTGTATTGTACGTCATTTTTATTTTATTTTGTTGTCAGTATTCGTTAGTGTTTTAAACACGAAATACGCATAAACACAAATTGCTGTAGTCAGTGTTGTTAAAGTGAGTTACTATAATTTCCTCAAAAGCGAAGTATTCACACTGTCAACTGTTCTTGGCCTATAAAGGCTCTCGTGACAAGGGAAGAACGTGAAGAGTTGCAGTCAGGACTCGAAAAGGGTTTCTCTCCACTGTGAATCAGCGATTGCTTTCTTAGACGTCCCTTTTGAGAACATGAATAGTTGCAGTCGGGACACGAAAAAGGTTTTTGTCCACCATGGGAAAACTTGCGATTTTTTAGATTTATCTTCGTAGTACATGCATAGTTTCACTCAGAACATGAAAATGGCTTTTCTCCACTATGAATCGCGCTGTGGATTTTAATAACTGCAAAAAAACTTCCTTTCGCGATCTTTAATAACTGCACTCGGGACAAGAAAATGATTTTTGTCAGCTGTGGATAAACATGTGATTTTTTTGGTGCCTCTTAGTGAAACATTAATAGTAAATATTCGCAGTAGAAACATGTAAAAGGTTTTATGTTACTGTGAGTCGGCAAATGATTTCTAAGAAGTTCTTTTGTACAACATGAAACATTACAGACGGGACATGAAAAAGGTTTTTGTCCACTGTGGGTAAACATGCGAATTTTTAGATACCGTTTTGTATTGCATGAATAACGTTTTAATTTTTTTCGAGAAGAAGAATAGTTGCAGTAAGGACATGAAAAGGTTTTTCTCAATTGTGGGTAAACATGTGATTATTAGATTTCTCTTCGTAGTACATGAATAGTTGCAGCCGGAACATGAAAAAGGTTTTTCTCTACATGAGTAAGCAAGTGAATTCTCTTGGATATCCTTTTTGAGAACACGAATAGTTGCAGTCAGGACATGAAAAAGGTTTTTCTCTTCCGTGAATTTTACTGTGGATTTTAAAATCTTCCTTTTGTATAACTGCATTTGGGACAAGAAAATGGTTTTTGTCCACTGGGTAAATATGGTTTTTTTGTGCCTCTTTGTAGAACCAACATGAATAATCGCAGTAGAAACATGTAAACGGTTTTATGTCACTGTGAGTCAGCAAATGATTTTTAAGAAGTTGCTTTGTACAACATGAATAATTGCAGTCGGGACATAAAAAAGGTTTTTCATCACTGTTAGTTAGCAAGTGCCGTTTTAGTTATTTTTTCGAGGAGGAGAATAGTTGCAGTCAGGACATGAAAAGAGTTTGAGCGCCTTGTTAGTGCATCTCCTCCAGAGACAACGTTGATGTCTTTGTTGCAACTTTTTTGCTAGGAGCAGGCCAATTTCCCACTTTTTTATATAATATTGGGAATATTTCATTTTTAGAAATACTTCTACTCGTACCTGCGCCTGCATCAGGGTCTGAGGTGGTCATAATTTAAAAAATATATACATATTTTAAGTTAGTAGAACAAAGTACTGAAAAACTTTCTGATTCGAAGAGGCGTTACGTAATAAATTATAAATTCCAACTCATAATTTATAGATGATCGGTTTGCATGAGTTTATAATGGAGATATGCTTAGATTGCGGTATTTTGTAATTATTCTGGTCAATACCAGAATCTTAAGAATTTTTTTTAACCATACACAATTAGTTACTAGTTGAGCGGACGAAGAATCGATGAGAAACGAATTCGCTAAGAACTTCGAAAAATCGGGAGATTTTGATGCCATTCCGGTAGATCGGGAGATGAAGTGAAAAATCGGGAGATCTCCCGTAAAATCGGGAGCTTCGGTAACACTGGCAGTGTTCCCGAACCCAAAATTTCAAAATCGGGAGAATTTTCGCCTAAAAATCGGGAGAAATCGGGAGAAAACGGGAGAATTTTGAAGAAATCGGGAGATGACTAGAATTATTATAATAAAATTCTTCCCTTATCAATATTCCGCATCCTTTTTATTATTCCGAAGCAGAACCTTAACAACAAATGAAAAAACCCATAAGCCGCGCCATCAATACGATTATTGTTGATGTTGCCCGTGGAATTATGCAATTTTCCCTAACGTTCAACGGGGAAATACTTTACGTTTGGAAACTTAGCACAAATTTTTGTGAAACTTCGACCTTGGGGGCCGTTCAAGTATTACGTAACGCAATTTAGGGGGGGGGGGGTCTTGTTTAATGTTACTGTGCGTTATCGGTGCGGGAGGGGGATTCGAAAAACGCGTTACGTAACATGTTTTTTTTTTATTTAAATAAAAAAATAGGGAATGCACAAGTTGACAAGCCTTTTCGTTTATGTTTTACAGGGAATCCCTCGACTGTATTGTACGTCATTTTTATTTTATTTTTGTTGTCAGTATTCGTTAGTGTTTTAAACACGAAATACACATAAATACAAATTGCTGTAGTCAGTGTTGTTAAAGTGAGTTACCATTATGTGTCCTCAAAAGCGAAAGATTTACATCATAAACTGTTTCTTGGCCTATAAAGGCTCTCGTGACAAGGAAAGAACATGAAGAGTAGCAGTCAGGACACGAAAAAGGTTTCTCTCCACTGTGAATCAGCGAGTGCTTTCTTAGACGTTGAAACATGAATAGTTGCAGTCGGGACACGAAAAAGGTTTTTGTCTACCACTATGGGTTAATATGTGATATTTTAGATGTTCCTTGCGATAACATGAATAGTGGCAATCGGGACATGAAAAAGATTTTTCTCCACTATGGGAAAACTTGCGATTTTTTAGATTTATCTTCGTAGTACGTTCATAGTTTCATTCAGAACATGAAAATGGCTTTTCTCCACTATGAATCGTGCTCTGGATTTTAATAACTGCATTCGGGACAAGAAGATGGTTTTTGTCCGCGGTGGATAAACATGTGATTTTTCTCGTGCCTCTATGTAAGACATTAATATAATAATACATTAATAGTCGCAGTAGAAACATGTTAATGGTTTTATGTTACTGTGAGTCGGCAAATGATTTCTAAGAAGTTTTTTTGTACAACATGAATAATTGCAGTCGGGACATGAAAAAGGTTTTTGTCCACTGTGGATAAACATGTGAATTTTTAGAAACAGTTTTGTAGGGCATGAATAGTCGCAGTCGGGACATGAAAAGGTTTTTCTCCATTGTGGGTAAACATGTGATTTTCAGATTTCTCTTCGTAGTACAAAAATATATGCAGCCGGAATATGAAAAGGGTTTTTCTCTACATGTGTTTGCAAGTGACTTCTTAGATATCCCTTTTGAGAACACGAATAGTTGCAGTCAGGACATGAAAAAGTTTTTCACTTGCGTGAATTATACTGTGGATTTTTAAATCTTCGTTTTGAGAACTTGTATATTTTTGATTTGGGACAAGAAAATATGGTTTTTGTCCAATGTGGATAAATATGTAATTTTTTGGTGCCTCTTTGTAGAATATGAATAGTCGCAGTAGAAACGTGTAAACGGTTTTATGTCACTGTGAGTCAGCCAATGATTTTTAAGAAGTTTCTTTGTACAACGTGAATAATTGCAGTCGGGACATGAAAAAGGTTTTTCATCACTGTTAGTTAGCAAGTGCCGTTTTAGTTATTTTTTCGAGGAGAAGAACAGTTGCAGTCAAGTCAAGGCAACGTTGATGTCCTTGTTGCAATTTTTTTGCTAGGAGCAGGCCAACCTGCCTAATCGGACTAAATTTCCCACTCTTTTTATAATATTGGGAATATTTTTTTTTAGCAATACTTCTACTCGTACCTGCGCCTGCATCAGGATCTGAGGTGGTCATAATTTTAAAAAAATTATTAAGTTCGTAGAACAAAGTACTGAAAAACCTTCTGATTCGAAGAGGCGTTACGTAATAAATTATAAATTCCACCTCATAATTCATGGATGATCGGTTTGCATGGGTCTATAATGGAGTTATGCTTAGATTCCGGTATTTTGTAATTATTCTGGTCAATACCCGAATCTTAGATTTTTTTTTAACCATACACAATTAGTTGCCTGTTGAGCGGACCATGATCAAAGAATCGAGGAGAAACGAATTCGCTCAGAACTTCGAAAAATCGGGAGATTTTGATGCCATTCCGGTAGATCGGGAGATGAAGTGATAAATCGGGAGATCTCCCGATAAATCGGGAGCTTCGGTAACACTGAAGCCAAGAGCCAAGCGCATCTTGCGTCTGTCAGGCAGTGTTGCCAACTCTCAAAAATATTTATCCCTATGCTAATCTTAAAAACCCCTAGACACCGGCAAATTATTTGAAAATACCCCATAAAATTTTTTTTTTGTAAATATAATGAATAATCATTAATAAATGATATGCTGTAATGTTTTTTAATAATCTATTTTAATAAATTATTTAATACATCAAATATTGCATCATTTTCTTGAAAAGAATCAGATTTTTTAAAATCATTATGTTAACATTTCAGGAGATGTATTAAATGTAGTGCAAGATTAGGGTTGCCATCCGTCCCGATATATCGGGACTGTCACATTTATTGAGCGCCTCAGGTATCGCTTCTCGGCCTGCCGAGAAGCGATACCTGAGGCAGTGTTACCGAAGCTCCCGATTTTTCGGGAGATCTCCCGATTTTTCACTTCATCAACCGGAATGGCATCAAAACCTCCCGATTTTTTCTAAGTTCTGAATGAATTCGTTTCTCCCCGATTTTTTGATTACTTGACAGGCAACTAATTGTGTATGGTTAAAAAAAATCTTAAGATTCGGATATTGACCAGAATAATTACAAAATACCGCAATCTAAGCATATCTCCATTATAGACCCATGCAAACCGATCATCTATGAATAATGAGGTGGAATTTATAATTTATTACGTAACGTCTCTTCGAATCGGTAGGTTTTTCAGTACTTTGTTCTACGAACTTAATTTTTTTTTTAAATTATGACTACCCCAGACCCTGATACAGGCGCAGGTACGAGTAGAAGTATTGCTAAAAAAAGAAATATTCCCAATATTATAAAAAAAAAATGGAAAATTTAGTCCGATTATGCAGGTTGGCCTACTCCTAGCAAAAAAGTTGCAACAAGGACATCAACGTTGCCTCTGAAACAGATGCACTAACAAGGCGCTTAAAACCTTTTTTAATGTCCCGACTGCAACTATTCATGTTGTACGAAGAAACTTCTTAAAAATTATTTGCTGACTCACAGTGAAATAAAACCGTTTATATGTTTCTACTGCGACTATTCATGTTCTACAAAGAGGCACCAAAAAATTACATATTTACCGACAGTGGAAAAAAAACCATTTTCTTGTCCCAAATGCAGTTATACAACTTCTCAAAAGGAAGATTTAAAAATCCACAGTATAGTTCACGGAAGAGAAAAGCCTTTTTCATGTCCTGAATGCAACCATTCGTGTTCCCAAAAGGGATATCTAAGAAGGCACTTGCTGACTCATGTAGAGAAATATCTTTTTATGTTCCGGCTGCAACTATTCTTGTACTATGTAAAGAAATCTTAAAATCACATGTTTACCCACAATGGAGAAAAGCCTTTTCATGTCCCGACTGCAATTATTCATGTTGTACAAAAGAACTTATTAGAAATCAATTGCCGACTCACAGTGACATAAAACCTTTTACATGTTTCCATTGCGACTATTAACGTATTATTAAATTAATGTTTTACAAAGAGGCACTAAAAAAATCACATGTCACAGCGGACAAAACCATTTTCTAGTCCCGAATGCAGTTATTAAAAGCCACAGCGCGATTCATAGTAGGGAAAAGTCATTTTCATGATCTGAGTAAAACTACGCATGTACCTACTACGAAGATAAATCTAAAAAATCGCAAGTTTTTCCATAGTGGAGAAAAATCTTTTTCATGTGCCGATTGACACTATTCATGTTATCGCAAGGAACATCTACGCGTCCCGACTGCAACTATTTATGTTCTCAAAAGGGACGTCTAAGAAAGCACTCGCTGATTCACAGTGAAGAGAAACCTTTTTCATGTCCTGAATGCAACTCTACATGTTCTTCCCTTGTCATGAGAGCCTTTATAGGCCAAGAACAGTTAATGATGTAAATCTTTCACTTTTGAGGACATTATAGTAACTCAGTTTAACAACACTGACACTGGCAATTTGTGTTTATGCGTATTTCGTATTTAAAACACTAACGAATACTGACAACAAAAATAAAATAAAAATGACATTACAATACAGTCGAGGGATTCCCTGTAAAACATAAACGAAAAGGCTTGCCAACTTGGGCATTCCCTAGTTTTTTATTTAAATTAAAAAAATGTTAAGTACGCGTTTTTCGAATCCTCCTCCCGCACCGATAACGCACAGTAACGTTAAAAAACAAGACCCCCTAAATTTCGTTACGTACCTAATATTTAAATGGCCCCCAAGGTCGAAGTTTCACAAAAATTTGTGCTGAGTTTCCAAACGTAAAGCAAGTCCCCGTTGAACGTTAGTTAAAATTGCGTTATTCCACGGGCAATATCTACAATAAGCGTATTGATGGCACTGCTTATGTGTTTTTTTATTTGTTGTAGAGGTTCTGCTTCGGAATAATAAAAGGGATTCGGAATATTGACAAGGGAAGAATTTTATCATTATAATTCTAGTCATTTCCCGATTTCTTCAAAATTCTCCCGTTTTCTCCCGATTTTTAGGCGAAAATTCTCCCGATTTTGAATATTTGGGTTCGGGAACACTGATTGAGCTATCTGTCCCGACGTGCCGACAAAAGCCGATTGAAATTACGCAATGCAAATTTTAATTTTCCTTGAGTCCCATAACCCGTACGTGCCGTGAAGTGCCGTTGGATGGGCGCAGGCGGCCGGCGGGTGGCAGGTAGGGGGGAGAGAGAGACGAGAGCGCCGCTTCGCCACTAGTTACCTAGTTAGTCGCTCTTTGAATGCCAGCCGTATAGAACGATTGTTTTGCTTTTGAACCGCGCAGTGTGTGAGTTTATTAATTTATTTACGAAAATGTCTGCAGTAAGAAAGAGGAAGTGCCATTTTTCGGACGACTATACGAAAGAGTGGAGTTTTATAAAGAAAGGACGTACGAATGAAGAAGCGTTCTGCGTTACGTGTAACAGTTTTATATCAATTACTAATGGAGGTAAGGCTGACGTAAAGCAGTACATTTCTACGACCAATCACAAAAAAAGGTTCGCTGTTGTATCTACATCAAGGCCTATATCCGGATTTATGATTAAAGAAGATACTGTAATATTACGTAATCGTAAAAAGCCTATGACTCCTTTCCTATTTCTGAGAAGAAGATTGTTTCAATGAGAACAATTAAAACGCATACTTAATTGTTTGGAGAAGCATTTTTATTAACATTGAAAATATATTGAATTTATAACTTATCTAATGAGATGGTTGAATTTGATGCGTTTTACGAAGTTTGTTTATATTAGGCTCGATTTTATTTAAAAGCAAACTTAAGTCGCCGCGTTCAGTAATATGGAGGCTATTTCTTTTTTTGGTTACCAACGGAATTTGGAATCCACGTTCAGCTAAATAGGACGATGGGAATGCTATTAAAAATCGTTGAACTATCAACCATAATCCTGGGTACAGTTACGAAATTGGCTTCTGCAGCCAAAACTCTTGGTAGCCATTCTTAAATTTAATTTTTAATTCCTCATTTGTCGTCAGTTCTATTAGTTATTCTTCTAACTGGGATGATCCTGCTTTGTT
Organism: Limnephilus lunatus; assembly: GCA_917563855.2. Taxonomy (NCBI): domain Eukaryota; kingdom Metazoa; phylum Arthropoda; class Insecta; order Trichoptera; family Limnephilidae; genus Limnephilus; species Limnephilus lunatus. The sequence goes on from OU830603.1 coordinate 14,000,691, forward strand.
GACATTTGAAAAAGGATCCAAAACCCGGTCTGATATGTCCATGTTTAAAATATCCTGGAATCGTTCCTCGAAATCACTGTGGAGGTTTTCCAAGTGTTGACAGTAAACAAGCAAGTCGTCGTTTTTGAATGATACTGCTGATAAATTTGAGAAGTTATTAAATTCCCGTCTGCCGATATTTTTTTTGTATAGTAGCAGTTTGGACACAAAAGCTGCAGACCATTTTTTTGTCAAATTTAAGTCGCCGCCTTGAAGTTGGAGATTGACATCATTAAACAATTTATACAGGTTTGTCAAGTACGTAATATCGTTCTTTGATGAGATGAGGTTGACGCTGTGTATTTGTTTCCGAGGAACTCTATCACAGACTCAAATTGTAAAATCGAGTCAAACAAGAACCTTTTGACAGCCAGTGCACCTCTGTGTGAAGCAGCAATCGGTTGAAATCTTCATCACTGGCAATGCAAAGCTGACTAAATAATCTGTCATTCAATGAGTTATTTCTGATTTTATTAACTCTTCCGATAACATAGCAGTGATGTATGGAGGCGTTCACTCAGATTTTTCGCAACCAAATGCTGGCGATGAATTACGCAATGCATAGCAAGCACTTCAGGAACTTTATTTTTAAGCACTTTATGAAGCCTTTGGGACGCCCTGTCGCAGCTGGGGCACCATCCGTAGCAGTTGACAAAATATTATTAAAAGGAATTTTCTTTTCGTCGCAAAACTTTTCCAGTGTATTAAATGTGGTTTCTCCTTTTGCATCTGTTTCTAAATTTATAATAGTTCTTCACATATTTTCTCATCTTTGATGAACATCACGTATGACAATAACAATGTGTAGGCACCGCGATTATTATTATATTTTGAGCAAAATGTCATCTTGACTCTAGCAACACTTGCCTGCGCAGCAAAATGCGCAGATGACAGAACTGAGCTCGCGAGTGGAAAAAACTTCCAGATCATTCCGGTCTGAACGTTCCTCCTGTCAGCGAGCTATTTTTAATTACGCAAATTATTGTCGCGGATAGAATCCTTGTAATATCTCACTTCTGGTGTCAAATAAAATATAACTCTACCGAGAAATCAGTGTTATGATTTATAAACTAAATTCCGTGACCATTTATTTAGAGAACCCGGATATCTCTGATGAGGTAAGCAGAGATATCCAGCATCTACTAAAACTGGTGACCTTTCGACTAAAAGAACTAGCTTGCTTGCGGGAGGGGAGAAACGTTCCAAGACGGAATCCTGGACAGCAAGTAAGTAAATTCTATTGTTTTATAGCATAACTTAAAGTAAAATCCCTTTTGAAATAAATGTTCCAGTAATTTTTAAAATAAATACACGACCGTGTTATTTCGATAGCATTGTCACACATACTTGTCAAACACATGTTTTACATCTAATTATCAATTGAAACATTATTATCCCGCTATGTTTTGTTAAATAAATTGTTCCTTCCTGAATGATAAGTGCGTTTTACCCTCTATTTCAGTGAGAACGGATTGGCGCAGCGATGACTGTAGGTGATCATCACCAGGGAACGAGGCATCCCGAGTTCATCACCAGGGAACGTGAATCCTGAGATCTCCGCCAGAGAACGCAGGATCCTGAATCCGTCATCAGGGAGACCAGCATCTACTCCATCTGCATCCAGAATTCATCTGAGAATCGTCGTCGGATAAAATTGGTTCGACATATTTTTACGACAATGACGCCATATTTTTTCTTGAGGTCAAATTAATACAATAATGTTGCAAATCGCACATGTTCTGAATTGTAACGATTTTTAAAGTTCCTTTCTTATCATCTAAAACTATTTAATATCATCGAAAACGAGTTTATCTATACAACAAAAAATTTTAATAAATTTAAAAAAAAAAAGTTTTAACAAAATTTTAAAATAAAAAATTTTAGAAAATATTCAACTATTTTAAAATTTTTTAACTATTTTAACGATTTTTAAAGTTTTTAAGCAACTATCGAATCAACTAATAAATAGTGGAGGTATATAATTCCCACTTATTTTTATCAGAATTATTGTTGAAAATTTTTGAAAGAGAAAAGGCATTAGTGTGGATTTTTATTTGTAATTTAAAAATTGAGAATTTCAATTTTAACTAGTTTTATCACAAAGGAGTTTATTTCACTGTCGGGTATTCCATATTTTTGTCTCGCCTTTATTGTCTGCACTTAAATGACATCTACCGGAGAGACACCCTCCATTGAACCAAGCGACATAGCTAAAAGAACTGAAGAAATATTGCGCAAGGAAAATCCAACACCAAACATGGAATCAAACAACGAGGGCTGTTCTTCGGAAACATCCATCCATCACGTTTCTGTGAGGTTACCAAGTTGTTGGAGAAGTAACATTAGTCTATGGTTCGCTCAAGCCGAGGCTCAGTTTACTAACTCCCGCATCAAGGAATATTTTACTAAATACAACATCATAGTCGCCGCCTTGGACGCTGAAACATTACAATGCGTTAGCGACATAGTGATAAACCCGCCAGTGAAGGACAAATATTGCACACTCAAGGCATCGCTGATAGACAGACTTCAAGACTCCGAAGAGAAGCGTTTAACACGACTATTGACGGGATTACAATTAGAAGACCGAAAACCCACAGGACTTCTACGACACATGCTGGAGTTAGCTGGACCCGCATTAGCGGAGAGCGCCATCGTAAAAACATTATGGCTCCAACGGCTTCCTCAGCATGTCCAAGCCATACTTTCAGCACTTCCAGACAATAACCTAAACCAACTAGCACTAGCTGCCGATAAGATAGTTGATGTGTACCAGGCAACAGAATGTGGCGCGGTAGACCACGACACCAAACCCGGAACTTCAAGATCCGAACGTAATGATACGTCAATGCAAGGCCTTTTTGAGCAGGTCGCAGCTCTTACCCACGAGGTGAAACTTTTGAAGATGTCGCAGGTCCATAATCGTGACCGCCCATCTACCTACAGCGAGCACAGAAGCCAGAGTCCACGTCGCAATAATAGTCGTCAGAATAACTATCAGAATCCCGCTGGAAGACCACGTTCCAGGTCCCGCGGTAGATCGCCCAACAAAGCACCGAATGGGTACTGCAAATTACATGCCAAGTTCGGTGAAAATGCCTACCGATGCCAACAACCGTGTACCTTCCGCTCGAAGAGGTCGGGAAACGACAGAGGAATTCCACAGTAGAGACATGTGAAATTCCTACTCAGACTCGTCGTCTCTTCCTTTATGACCAAGAAACAAGCCAAAAGTTTTTAGTAGACACAGGCGCAGACATTTCTGTGATCCCGAAGACATCGAAAATAGCGAAGAATTACATAACTTCCGACAAGTGCCCCACAACTTTATACGGAGCTAATGGGAATTCCATCCGAACCTACGGCACAAGGACGATTGAACTTAAGTTCGGCCTCCGGAGAACAATGAAATGGCGTTTCATAGTGGCTGATGTGAATAAAGCCATACTTGGTGCTGATTTTCTCCATCATTTTAACTTGTCGGTCAACCTAAAAAAGGGTACACTTACAGACCAGTCTACAGGCTTACGGATTCGAGGCGCAACATCCAATGGACCCTCATCCGGTATCTCCAGTATTTCCTCATCACAAAAATACAGGGAGATTTTAAATAAATATCCAGGCCTGACGCGACCGAATATGCAAGCTCTAAATAACAAGAAACATACAGTGACGCACTGCATAGAGACCAAGGGTCCACCTGTAACTGAACGAGCTCGCAGACTCGCACCAAAACTGTTAGAAGCAGCCAAAAAGGAGTTTAATTACCTTATGGAGCAAGGCATTTGCAGGCCGTCCAAGAGTAACTGGGCGAGCCCTTTACACATGGTGAAGAAGCCTAATGGTGAATGGCGACCGTGCGGTGATTGTCGTCGTCTCAACGCCAAAACGATTCCCGACAAATACCCCATTCCGCAGCTCCAGGACTTCTCACATAAACTCGCAAAAGCAAAAATCTTCACAACAATATATATGCTGAGGGCATACTACCAGATCCCTATGGAACCAGAAGATATACCCAAAACGGCTATTATAACACCATTTGGCCTTTTTGAATTTACGACTATGCAATTTGGATTATCCAACGCTGCCCAAAGCTTCCAGCGTTTCATGCATGCCGTAACCAGAGATCTGGATTTTTGCTTTGTTTATCTTGATGATATCCTTATAGCCTCCAGCAATGAAGAGGAGCATAAAAAACATTTGGATATTCTATTTAAAAGATTAGCAGATAATGGATTGGTAATTAACATTAAAAAATGTCAATTTGGACTCCCGACTGTTAATTTTCTAGGTCATACCATTTCACCGGAAGGGATGACTCCAATTAAAGAGAAAGTGAAAACTATTATTGATTTTCCTCTCCCCAAAACAGCCAAAGGATTAAGACGTTTTTTGGGAATGCTCAATTATTATAGAAGATTTTTACCCAACACTATCAGCGCCCAAACAACACTTTTTGATTGCATTTCTGGATATAAAAAGAATGACAAACGTATCCTTACTTGGACCCCGGAATTAACGGAGGATTTTAACCAATGCAAGCGACACCTCGCTTCTGCCGCTTTGTTAGCACACCCAGACCCAAACGCTGAATTAGCAGTTATGGTGGACGCATCCAACCTGGCTATGGGAGCATCATTGCAACAAAATAAAGGTACAGCATGGCAACCTTTAGAATTTTTTTCAAGAAAATTTACCCCGGCACAGCGTAAATACAGTACGTTTGACCGTGAATTAACCGGTGTTTACGAGGCAGTAAAGTATTTTAGGAGCAACTTAGAAGGTCGAAATTTTACTATTTACACGGACCACAAGCCCATCACTTTCGCTTTCAACAAGAAACGAGCCTCAAGTTCTCCTCGTCAAGAGAGACAACTAGATTATATATCTCAATTTACCACCAACATCAAACATATTTCCGGACACCAGAATACAGTTGCAGATACTCTTTCTCGCATTGAAGAGATAAATAGCCCTTCTGCAATTGACTATGAGAGAATGAGACAAGAGCAGAGTCACGACGACGAAATTACTAAGGCACTTGAGGACTCCTCTCTCTCTCTACGTCAAATGGTGATTCCTGGAACTAATTCTTCATTGTGGTGTGATATCTCTACCGGTCATGTAAGACCCTTCGTACCATCTAATATGAGAAAAGAGGTCATAGAAAATGTGCATAATGTTTGTCATCCAGGCATTAATGGGACTGTCAACAGTATTAAATTGAGATTTGTTTGGCCCAACATGGCGAAGGATATAAAGTTCTTTGTCAAACATTGCATAAATTGTCAAAAGGCCAAAATCTCCAGACATACAGTCGCGCCAAGAGCCACGTATGTTCTGCCTGAAGACCGTTTCCGGAACGTCCACATCGACTTGGTTGGACCCCTGCCCGCTTGTAGTGATTATCAATATCTGCTCACCATGATTGACAGATTCACTCGCTGGCCCGAAGCAGTCCCCTTAGAATATGTCAGCAGACACAGTCGCCACAGCAGTGTTACCGAACCCAAAATTTCAAAATCGGGAGAATTTTCGCCTAAAAATCGGGAGAAATCGGGAGAAAACGGGAGAATTTTTAAAAAATCGGGAGATGACCAGAATTATTATAATAAAATTCTTCCCTTGTCAATATTCCGAATCCCTTTTATTATTCCGAAGCAGAACCTTAACAACAAATGAAAAAACGCATAAGCAGCGCCATCAATACGATTATTGTAGATGTTGCCCGTGGAATAATGCAATTTTCCCTAACGTTCAACGGGGATTTACTTTAAGTTTGGAAACTCAGCACAAATTTTTGTGAAACTTTGACCTTGGGGGCCGTTCCGATTTACATCATCAACTCTTCTTGGCCTATAAACGCTCTCGTGACAAGGGAAGAACATGAAGAGTTGCAGTCAGGCCACGAAAAAGGTTTCTCTCAACTGTGAATCAGCGAGTGCTTTCTTAGACGTCCCTTTTGAGAACATGAATAGTTGCAGTCGGACACGAAAAACGTTTTTGTCCACTATGGGTTAATATGTGATATTTTAGATGTTCCTTGCGATAACATGAATAGTGGCAATCGGTACATGAAAAAGATTTTTCTCCACTATGGGAAAACGGATTTTTTAGATTTATCATCGTAGTACATGCATAGTTTCACTAAGAATGTGAAAAAAAAATTTTTTCACTTTTCCCAGCTATGAATCGCGCTGTGGATTTTAATAACTGCATAAAAAAACTTCCTTTTGCGATCTTTAATAACTGCATTCGGGACAAGAAAATGGTTTTTGTCTGCTGTGGATAAACATTTGATTTTTTTTTGTGCCTCTTTGTAAAACATTAATATAATAATACATAAATAGTCGCAGTAGAAACATGTAAAAGGTTTTATGCCACTGTGAGTCGGCAAATGATTTCTAAGAAGTTCTTTTGTACAACATGAATAATTGTAGTCGGGACATGAAAAAGATTTTGTCCACTGTGGGTAAACATGTGAAGTTTTAGATACCGTTTTGTAGCGCATGAATAGTCGCAGTCGGGACATGAACAAGTTTTTATCACTGTGAGTCAGCAAGTGCCGTTTTAGTTTTATTCGAGAAGAAGAATATTTGCATTTAGGACATGAAAAGGTTTTTCTCCATTATGGGTAACCATCTGATTTTTAGATTTCTCTTCGTAGTAAAGAATAGTTGCAGCCGGAACATGAAAAAGGTTGTTCTCTACATGAGTCAGCAAGTGACTTCTTAGATATCCCTTTTGAGAACACGAATAGTTGCAGTCAGGACATGAAAAAGGCTTTTCTCTTCCGTGAATTATACTGTGGATTTTCAAATCTTCCTTTTGAAAACTTGTATAGCTGCATTTGGGACAAGAAAATGATTTTGTCAACTGTGGGTAAATATATAATTTTTTGGTGCCTCTTTGTAGAACATGATTAGTCGCAGTAGAAATATGTAAACGGTTTTATGTCACTGTGAGTCAGCAAATGATTTTTAAGAATTTCCTTTGTACAACATTAATAATTGCAGTCGGGACATGAAAAAGGTTTTTCATCACTGTTAGTTAGCAAGTGCCGTTTAAGTTATTTTTTCGAGGAGAAGAATTGTTGCAGTCAGGAAAATTGGTTGCCTGTTGAGCGGACCATAATCAAAGAATCGTTGTGAAACGAATTCGCTCAGAACTTCGAAAAATCGGGAGATGTTGATGCCATTCCGGTAGATTGGGAGATGAAGTGAAAAATCGGGAGATCTCCCGAAAAATCGGGAGCTTCGGTAACACTGCGCCACAGCACTGACAACTCACTGGATTTCGAAGCATGGTGTCCCCGAAACTATTACGACAGACCAGGGACGTCAGTTTGAGTCATGTCTTTTCAAGAAACTCACAGAAAAATTCGGAATCAAGCATACGCGGACAACCGCCTACCACCCTCAAGCTAATGGCATGATAGAAAGGTGGCATAGAACCCTCAAGTCGGCACTTATGGCTAACGGCGACCCGAACTGGTTGGAGACTCTCCCTATTATACTACTTGGATTGAGGTCAACAGTTCGTGATGATTTAAAATGCTCGCCTGCTGAACTTACCTATGGTAGAACGCTGAGGTTACCATGTGATTTCTTCACTCCTACGCCTCGCGAAGAGCCAGATACTTACGTCGGTCGACTACAAAGAAGATTTGAAAATATAAAATCTACTCCTGCCAGTAATCACGGTTCAGGAAAGTTTTTCATACATAAGGATTTACCTTCTTCTACTCACGTTTTTCTGAGAACTGATTCCGCACGAAAATCGCTGCAACTCCCTTACGATGGACCTTACAAAGTGGAAGAACGTTACGAAAAGACATATGTCATTATCATCAATGGAAAACCAAAGCGCGTCTCTATTGATCGCTTGAAACCAGCCTTCGTTCCTTCCGAAGAGAAGTTGACTATCGAAGAACCTGTCGCAGAACAGACCCCGGACAAAATTACTACTACAAGGTTCGGTAGAAGAGTACATTTTCCAGACAGGTACCAGGCCCTTTAGAAAAAAGGCTTAACCCTAGAACCGTACCCTGGGGTACAAATTAATTTTTTTGTTTGAAAATTTGCGATAACTTTTTCGTTTCACAACGGATCTTTTCGCGCCGCCACGTATTTGCAAGTGGGGGTGAGTCGCTTCGAAACATCAGTCAAACGGGAGTCCTGCTAGTGTGTGATCGTGGCAAAACGTGCGTGGGGCGCTCCAGTACCCCTGGGTACGGTTAAGGTAATTATTTTGATTACTATGATTTTAATGTTTTTGCGAAATAAAGCGTGTTATGGTGCTATTTGATACGTGTTTCTTTATTTGAATGTTATTTTTATTTGCATAATAACCTTTCACATAACTTTGTTTTGGAAAAAATGTGTAATTATTTATTATATTTAGGTATTTTGCATTTAGTTGCGTGTTACTTGAATAATTCTTTTTTTTTAGATGGCTATGGCTCGGAATCAATTCTATGATATTACTGCATTCATCTAACGCTACCGGAAAACAAGTTTTCAAGAATAGACGAACTTATCTGAAAACTTTAACTTTTGACCTTATAAAACCTCACTTGGAGGATCGATTTTTATACAAAACTTTGCCGATGCATCTCCAAGAAAGTATTGGCGGAATATTGGGAAAAAAGCGGTCTTATGATGCTCCAACCCCTTCAGAATCAAAATCTGGAAGATATTAATTTTGTCCCAGGTCAAAAGATCGTAAGTCACGCACTCAATGTCAGAAATGTAAACGTTTCATATGTTTAGAGCACCAAACAAAGATTTGCCAAAATTGTTAAGAAAAGTTACTTTTAATTAAGCCTTATTGTATTATGTAAGACTGAAATAAGTGCCATAACAGTCTGTGTAAGTTAATTTTGAATAAATGTTTTTTCTCACGTAAAAAAGATGTTTTATTTAACAGGGTACTCCAGTACCCCTGGGTACTGTTAGTGTTTGGTCTATGATGGGTACGGTTCTAGGGTTAAAGAGACATAGTTTTTCCATATAATTTTTTTCCGATATAAAATCACTATATACTCCCAAATTCGATTCACAGATATATATCTCATTAGTAAATCCACATTATTGACATAAATTTTGGTAGTATTTTTTTAAAGATTACTGTAACTACAAATAACTAGAGACATCAACTTTTGATAGAAGTTGATGTCTCTATGTTATTTAACGATTTAACTATGTTATTTTTTTACATATTTGATAACCTTGTCTTAAGGAAGGGTTATTTTTAAATCTCCATGTTCATAGAACATGATTTCACTATATAATGAAAATAATTAGAGACTACAATTTTTGATAGAAATTGAACTCTAGGTTTGTTTAACCATCGTCATAATTGATATATTCAATAATCCTGTCTTAAGGAAGGGTTGTTTTTAAAAAAATCTCATGTTCATAGAACATGATGTCAACATGTATATTTATACATAACAAAATACCATGTAATATGTGTCGTTTCGTTTTTTCCACGCTTTTTTAAGTGCATGATGTACTTTTCCATACACTTGCAAAAGTGTGATGAGTGTTTTCCATGTTTTTGTAGGTATGTGATGTATCATTCCACAATACCTGGGAAAACATGATGTAGTTTTGCCATACGTTTTCAGTATGAAAATTCAAATATGTGTAGAAGGTACAATGAACTGCCTTCTCCATTTCCTTATTATATTACCATATTTTGATAGGTGTGTGATGACTGCTTACCTTGCCCACACCTGTCAAAACGTGAAGCATATTGTTATCATGTATTTATAGGTAAATTTGGTACTGCTCTTTCCGTACTTATAAATGTATGACGTAGACCACCCATGTACACCTGTTAAAGCATTAAATTTTTTTTTTTTTTTTCATCTATTTTTATAAAAATTTCAAAACATGAAAAATCTTTTCAATGTTTTTCAAAATGTAAATAGGAAAAATCTTTTCAACTATTATCATAAGATGATATACCATGTTATAACATGAAGTAACTTTCCAAGATTTTTCTTGAGGTGTATTCTTTATTCCATGCTAATGAATGCATGAAGTATGTAACGTTAGATGAACATAAATAATATGATCTAAAAATAATACAAACTATTGTATTCTTTATTCCATGCTGATAAAAGCATGATGTATATAATATTAGATGTATGATTTGAAAATAATACAAGCTATATTGTATTCGTTTTCCCATGCTAATAATGGCATGATGTAACTTTAGATGCACTTAAATGCAGGACCTAATTATAATACCAACTATTGCCTGTAGTATTCCATACTAGTTAATGTATGATGTATGTATATAATTTTAGTTACACATAAATTTTGATCTGTATAGGTTACAACTTTTCATTATGATATCCCACGATCTACGGGACATATGTCTAAACACATTTCTTAATATAGTTCACCTTATTTTTATATACGTTTAATATTTTTATATATTTATATACGTTTCCTGATGTTCTATACATAAAAAATGAACTTTATTAATTTTAAGTACTCAAGTATGTATATGATACATTCTACTTATGAAGTGAATATCATACCTCATATAGATATGACGCGGTTATAGATATGATAGGACTTTCCTTATCTCTACGAAGTGTGATACCCATTACGTATTTTCTTTCTTGACTTATAAGTTGTGTGAAGTTTTCACATATTTATTTTTTATTTCTGGTTACATGTTTATAATGTAGACACTTGTCACTCATCTTAAATAGATTTGAAGTAATCTTGACTTATAAGTTGTGTAAAATTTTCACTTATTAATTTTTATCCCTAGTTGTATGATTATAATGAAGACACACGTCACTCATCTTTAATAGATTTGAAGTAATTTAACTTAGCCAACGGGTTACATTTTTGTATTAGCACGACGTGGTTTCCCCTTTCCGTAGCTTATGAGACTTATAAAAATTAATTAATTAATTAATAATTTAATTAACACTTATCACTTTTACAGTAAGTGTTTATTACACTCAAACTGGGTTGGTTTAGTCAGCATTGTTTGTCAAGCCCACTTAATTATTTTTTTTAGAAACATAGTTAAAGTTTATTACTTTTGGTTTTTTTCTCGATCTTACAACAAACTGGTTGATCCAGTATTCCAATTTGTCCGACTGTGTTAATTTAAAATAATCAAATGGGCATCGAACACTATATATGTAATTTTTGTTTAATTTTAAGTTTTTTACATATGTGCGTTTGTCGCATAAAATGCTGGGGAGGAGGTATGTAGGCACCGCGATTATTATTATATTTTGAGCAAAATGTCATCTTGACTCTAGCAACACTTGCCTGCGCAGCAAAATGCGCAGATGACAGAACTGAGCTCGCGAGTGGAAAAAAACTTCCAGATCATTCCGGTCTGAACGTTCCTCCTGTCAGCGAGCTATTTTTAATTACGCAAATTATTGTCGCGGATAGAATCCTTGTAATATCTCACTTCTGGTGTCAAATAAAATATAACTCTACCGAGCAATCAGTGTTATGATTTATAAACTAAATTCCGTGACCATTTATTTAGAGAACCCGGATATCTCTGATGAGGTAAGCAGAGATATCCAGCATCTACTAAAAATGCTTCATTGGTTGGTAAAGTGGACTCATCCAGCTGAATTGAAAATCGACAAGATTGCAGATTGCACAATGATTCTTCAATGTTTTCAGCCATCGCATCAATTCTTCTTTGCACAGGACTATTGCTCAAAGGCATTTTTCGGATAATATCTGCAGCTGGTTTTTGGAGCACAGTGGTTATTACTTCTTTTACTGCTGTTGGAATTAAATTGTCCCCAATAGTATGTCGTTTGCAATCAACAATGAGAAGCTCGAAGTCTATCATGGTCTTGCTTAGAAGCTGTTGAAAATTATTTTGATATAGTTGGCTGAATTTTCTACTTCTTTTTCATGTCTTGAAAATAGGTCACATCTTTGTCTTTCTTGTCAGGGTGGATTTTATTAAAATGATCTTGAAGCCTAGAAGGCGACATCACTTCATTTGAAAATGTTTTTCGACAAATAAGGCACATTGGCGATGATGGATTTGTGGGATTTTCGATAAATCCATCTCTAATATAATCCACACCATATTGCCGTATTCTTTTTTGCTTCCGACATGGATTTTACTTTAGAGATCGTGAGTAAAAGATTAATTTTTACAACAATCAATGGCGCGTGATATGAACATAAAATGATCAATCAGTGCCTTTATATAGGTTGGAGACATATAACACGCTTCGACAGGAATAAAATAAACGCGCAGTGACTCGCTTTAAACACCCGGATGCGTATTTACAAAATCAATACCGGTTCAGTCGTGGCGGCAGCTGAATTGGGATAGGTTTTTTTGTGCAAAATCATCAACAAACCTTATAATACTATTTCAGTCGCCAACGCGCTTCCTATCCTATCTGTTTCAGAGCCTGTGGGGACCGTAATTATAGAGTAGCTTATGTTGGTGTTGATGCATTTACATGGTTATATATTTATTTCGTAAATTAATAAAAACGTGAACAATTCATAGCTTGCATTATATTCCCAAAAGGTATGAAACTCATGGGTGAACTCAAATTATGTTGGATCATGATAGCAGAGTGGATCGGGGATTACGGGGCTGGCTTGTCGACGCATGTATGCTCACTCGCTGACTCCCGAATGCACTGACAGTATGACCAAGTTAGATCAATACACAGATAATATTATATTATATTTTTTTAATTATCAACGCCCCCCCAATTGTCTCTGGGTCTTCTACCGCCCCCCTGAACGTCTCAAATGCCTCCAAGGGGGCGTTATCGCCCACGTTGAGAACCTATCTAGGGCATTGATCAGACAAAAAAATGGTGTGACGCGTTGAATTTCCATCAACAGTCATATCATTCTTTATTTGTTTATGGATTACTACCGATACGTACACCATAAAATGCATTGGCATTGTCAAACACTATTTTCATATTTACTCGGGTTACGCTGCGCCCACGACTTTTTTTTTTATCTATTTATTTATTTATTTAGGTACACCAACAACATGTCACACTAAAAAAGACAATACATCTTTTTTAAACTAAAGCTATCGATAGTTATTATTTATTCTTAACTAGCTGGTTCCCGGAATGCGTTGCATATTCAAATAAATACATTTTTCTCCCGGAATCACCTTCCCGTGCGTCCCCGTTCCCCTCCCGCGTCCCCTTCCTAGCTAACTTTATAAATTATATAGTCCATGTCACCCGGGGATAATGTAGCTTCCCAACAGTGAAAGAATTTTTCAAATCGGTTCGGTAGATTCGGAGCCTATTCAATGCAAACAAACAATCAAATCTTTCCTCTTCATATAGTTATTAGATTAGATTAGATTAGATCCCGGGTATGAAATATTGTATTGTATTATATTGTATCCATTATATTGTATCCATTATATTGTATCACAAACCTTTTTAATTATTTAATTTCTTTTATATTCATGTGAACTAAAAATATTTACTTACTATGTAACATTCTTCATAATTTTTAAAAATACACTTTATAATTACCTAATGTACCCTAAATTAACAAAATAACTTATATTACCTTAAATTAACAAAATAGAATCATTCAGCATATATAGACAATGTTGTGTACCCCTGCCTAAGTTTGTATAAAATCAATAGCATAAGAGTTTCAACTACCAGTCTGAAAATGTCCGTAGTAGGATGAAACCGGTCCTGGTAATAATAAATAAGTGGAACAAAGTGAAAAAGTTTTTTAATTTCAATTCTATTACAATGGAATTCCACCACGAATTAACAGTGCAAAAACTAGACTCATTGAAACTAATTTACCTACATCAAAGATTAATTAGTAAAATGGTTTTCATAAACAAATATGATTGTGTTAACTATAAAACGGACGTCGAGAACCTTAGTAATTTGTATAAAAATATATAGTTTTTTAAATTATGAGATATGATTGGACTGATTTTGTAATTTTAATTTGATTAATTTTTATTTACAGTAATTTTATAATATTTAAATTTAAAATATAATGTGCTCAGCACAAAGCACATGCATTCTCTAATGGTATATTATAAATAATATTTATTTAATTATTTTTTGCTTTGTTTTTACTTACATACCTCATATGTGTAACCTGCGAACTTAGATATACCTAGATTCTTTTCAGCTCTGAGGAAGCCCACACTTGTCAACTGCGAGACTTTTCTGCGCGGCGGCCTGAAGCGGGGTGGGACTCTGTCGCTCCGAAATGGAAGTGTGCGGGGTGCTAATGCTATCTACAACTTGTAATACAGGGGTAGTGGAGCAATTTATTATTTCCGTTCGAAAATAAGAAAGTTTAAGTAACTATTATTATTTTTAGGCTACCCGTACGTCCCGATTTGACCGGGATTGTCCCGGTTTCAGACACGGGTCCCGGAATCCCGGCAAGTTTTGAGTTTCCTGTCCTGGATGCAACTCTTCTTCTCGAAAAAAAAAACTAAAACGGCGCTTGCCGGCTCACAGTGATGAAAAACCTTTTTCAAGTCCCGACCGTGACTATGCATGCGCTATAAAACGGAAGGTAACTAAAAATTCACATGTTTAGCAACACTGGAATGCATTTACTTACGTTGTACAAATAAACTTCTTAGAAATCATTTGCTGACTCACAGTGACATAAAACCTTTAACATGTTTCTACTGCGACTATTCATGTTCTACAAAGAGACACCAAAAAAATCATTTTCATGTCCCGAATGCAGTAATACAAGTTATCAAAAGGAAGATTACAAATCCACAGTACAATTCGCAGATAAGAAAACTTTTTTCTAGTCCTAAATGAAACTGTTCTCCAAAGGGATGTCTAAGAAGTCACTTGCTGACTCATAGTGGAGAAAAACCCTTTTCATGTTCCCACTGCAACTTTTCATGTATTACGAAGATAAATCTAAAAATCATATGTTAACCCACAGTGGACAAAAACCATTTTCTTGTTCCGAATGCAGTTATACAAGTTATCAAAATCAAAAGGAAGATTAAAAATCCACAGTTCGATTCACAGAAGAGAAAACCTTTTTCAATTTCTAAATGAAACTGTTCTCAAAAGGGGTGTCTAAAAAGTCACTTGCTGATTTATATTGGAGAAAAACCCTTTTCATGTTCCTACTGCAACTTTTCATGTATTACGAAGATAAATCTAAAAATCATATGTTAACCTACAGTGGACAAAAACCATTTTCTTGTCCCGAATGCATTTATGCAAGTTCTCAAAAGAAAGACTTAAAAATCCACAGTACGATTCACAGAAGAGAAAACCTTTTTCAAGTCCTAAATGAAACTGTTCACAAAAAAAAATGTCTAAGAAATAACTTGCTGACTCAGAGTGGAGAAAAACCCTTTTCATGTTCCGACTGCAACTATTCATGTATTATGAAGATTAATATAAAAATTACATGTTTACCCACAGTGGAAAAAACCATTTTCTTGTCCCGAATGCATTTATACGAGTTCTCAAAAGTTTGATTTAAAAATCCACAGTACGATTTACAGAAAAGAAATACCTTTTTTCAAGTCCTAAACGAAACTGTTCTCAAAAGGGATGTCTAAGATGTCACTTGCTGACTCATAGTGGAGAAAAACCTTTTTCATGTTCCGACTGCAACTTTTCATGTATTGTGAAGATAAATCTAAAAATCACATGTTTACCCACAATGGACAAAAACCATTTTCTTGTCCCGAATGCATTTATGCGAGTTCTCAAGAGGTAGATTTAAAAATCCACAGTACGATTCACAGAAGAGAAAACCTTTTTCAAGTCCTAAATGAAACTGTTCTCAAAAGGGATGTCTAAAAAGTCATTTGCTGACTCATAGTGGAGAAAAACCTTTTTCATGTTCCGACTGCAAGTATTCATGTATTCTGAACATAAATCTAAAAATCACATGTTTACCCAGAGTGAACAAAAACCATTTTCTTGTCCCGAATGCATTTGATGCAATCGTCTCATGGTTGCGTTGCGGTATACAGTATCGGAAGAATACTGCAGGTAGGAGATACTTTTAAACGTGTGCTCTTTAAAATAATTTGTCGGTAAACGATCTCTTGGCGTGGTCCAACATTGATGGCACTTAAGCATTTGATCCACTTGATCATGCCATGAGTGCCATGACTTACTTTGCTTTCTCTGAATTATTCCACAATTTACTTCGCATCACATTATCTCTTTTTAACCCTTGATTTAACCGGTGACTTCATACATACACAATTTACCTGGTGAAGTCCCCAGGACTCTCGGAAATAAAATGAAATTATCCCTTTTTTTAAAAGAAATACTTGTAATATTTATTTATTAGATATTTGGTTTTACAATGGCATAGGTTTTTAATTAAAATTATAGAATCACGACCTTTTATTAAGGAACTTCTAGAATATGGCACTTGTAACAAAATTACGAGACCCAACTTCTAGTCTCAACATTTCAAATACAAAACAATTTTTAAAGTAATTTTTAAAGAAATATAACAAAAACATAATCAATTCTTATAAAAATCAAAAAAATATCTTGGTTTGAACAAAAAAAAACGTGCAAATCCTTCTAGTCACTGTTGGTAACACCGTCATTGCATACTTGTAACAAAATTACGAGACCCAAATCTACTCTCAACATTTCAAAAACAAAACAATTTTTAAAAGCAGTCTTTATATTTAGTGTTATCCGAACCATCATCATACCTATAGATTAAACATGATTTTAAAACCCTTTTTACATTAGCTCCACTCTGGAGGTCCTGAGGAGAATAATTTTCCTCAGGTTTCTCAGTGGAGCATCATTTTACTCAACTATGAGTCACAAGCTGGCCCATAATGGAGTGAAAACTTGTTCATGTTTTGATTGCAGTTAAGCAAGTTCTTAAAATAGGATTTAAAATTCCACAGAATGATTCATAGTGGAGGAAAAACATTTCATGTTTTTTTTTATATTCCGACTGCAACTGTTTATGTTCTAGGTAGAGATATCTAAAATTCACATTTTACCCACAATGGAGAAAACCTTTTTTATGTCCTTAATTTAGCTATTCTTCTTCCCGACAAAATCAAACGGCAGGTGCAGACTCACAGTGAAAAACCTTTTTTATGTCCGACTGCGACTATTCATGCACTGCACAACGGTATCTAAAAATTCACATGTTTACCAACGGTGGACAAAAACCTTTTTCTTTTTACGAATGAAGTTATTCAAGTTCTCGAAGGGGAAATTTAAAAATCCACCACATAATTCACTGTGAAGAAAAACGTTTTGCGTGTCGCGAGTTCATGGCTTCGCGGCTTATCTCCACTGTGAATCAGCGAGCGCGTTCTTAGAAGTCCCTATTAAAAACATAAATAGTTGCAGTCGGGTAACGAAAAGGTTTTTGTCCACTGAGGGTTTACATGTCATATTTTAGATATCCCTTCCGATAACACAAATAGCGGCAATCGTGACATGAACAAGATTTTCTTCGTTGTGGGTAAATATGTGACGTTTTAGTTGTTATTTTGTAGAACATGAATATTTGCAGCCGGGACACGAAATGGGAAAACGTGGGTATATTTTAGATTTATCTTTTTAGTTCGTGCAAAGTTACACTCAAAACATGAAAAAGGGTTTTCTCCACTGTGGAAAAGCGCTGTGGACTTTTAAATCTCCATTTCGAGAACTTGAATAACTGGATTCGGAACAAGAAAAAGGTTTCTGCCCGCTATGGGTAAACATGTGAATTTTAAGATACCGTTTTGTAGCGCATTAATAGTCGCAGTTGGGACATGAAAAAGGTTTTTTATTACAGTGAGTCACAAGTGCTGTTTAAGTAGATTTTAAGAGAAGAAAAATAGTTGCAGTCTCGACAGGAAAAAGGTTTATCTACAAAATGCGTAAACATATGTATTTTAGTTTTCCCCTCGTAGTACTTGAATACTTGCAATGGGAACATGAAGAACGGTTTTCTCCACTATGAGTCAGCAAGTGTTCCTAAGGATCCCATGCCCAGTCATAATGAAACCAACTCATAAACACCTTAGAAAGGTCATTAAAAGCTAAAAAAAATAAATTAAAATAGCCAGTAATCCTAACCTAACTTAACCTATTTTTATATATTTTTTTATCATTACTCTTAACAACCTTTCTGAGTTGTTTATCAAAAGCTTGTGAATCATAGTGGAGTAAAGTGTTGCTCCATAGGGAAACCTTAGAAAAATTAGTCCTTATGAATTTCTCAATG
Organism: Limnephilus lunatus; assembly: GCA_917563855.2. NCBI lineage: Eukaryota > Metazoa > Arthropoda > Insecta > Trichoptera > Limnephilidae > Limnephilus > Limnephilus lunatus. Next base: position 14,018,978 of record OU830603.1, read on the forward strand.
GAGCTGATGTAAAAAAGCTTTTGTTGTTAGACTTAAAAATAAAACAATTATCTTGGTAATATATTTTTTTTCTTTAACATAGGTTGTTTTGAATTACAAGAATGCTGTAAGTATAATTTTAAGTTTACAACCTTGCAAAGTATTCCTCGACAAGTTGGCTTACCATAATTCTGAAGCTCCAAACCGTGACGGGAGGCAGTGGCGGTCCGTCCTGTTGTTATTATGCCAATTGTGCTTTTCGCTGTTCTTAAAAATTTAATTTACAGTAAAGTAACGCTCGTACAGTAGACTCCAGCATGCGTGCTGAAGTCCTGGGTAGGCACAAAATATATTGTATAATATTAAATCAGATTAGGTGCATCAATGTGTTGCTCGTGAAAATGTTTGAATAATTAGACCCATTTGTCCACGTAATCGGTTTGGGTCGTCGTTAAACTCCATTTTTGAGAACTTGTATAACTGAATTCGGGACAAGAAAATGGTTTTTGTCCACTGTGGGTAAACATGTGATTTTAAGATTTATCTTCATAGTACATGAATGAACATGAACATGAAAAATGTTTTTCTCCATTATGAGTCAGCAAGAGACTTCTTAGATATCCCTTTTAAAAACAGTTTCATTTAGGACTTGAAAAAGGTTTTCTCTTTTGTGAATCGTACTGTGGATTTTTAAATCTTCCTTTAGAGAACTTGTATCCCTGCATTCGGGACAAGAAAATGGTTTTTGTCCACTGTGGGTAAACATATGATTTTTAAATTTATCTTCATAGTACATGAATAGTTGCAGTCGGAACATGAAAAAGGTTTTTCCCCACTATGAGTCAGCAAGTGACTTCTTAGATATCCCTTTTAAAAACAGTTTCATTCAGGACTTGAAAAAGGTTTCCCTTCTGTGAATCGTACTGTGGATTTTCAAATCCTCCTTTTGAAAACTTGTATAACTGCATTCGTGACAAGAAAATGGTTTGGTCCACTGTGGGCAAACATGTGATTTTTAGATTTATCTTCATAGTACATGAATAGTTGCAGTCGGAACATGAAAAAGGTTTTTCTACGCTATGAGTCCACAAGTGACTGCTCAGATATCCCACATTCGAAGCAAAGAACTGGTTTTACTGAAACATATAAAAAAAATAGATATATTACTGCCTACAGTCCTTAATTATAGCTACATTCAGAACATACAAATGATTTTCCTGCAATTCTGGCTGCACATTTTCTGCAACCAGAATTTTGTAATTGCACTTTGAACACCAGAATGATTTCCTTCAATACACATCACTAGATGAAACCACAACTGGAATTTTTCGTTGCATTCTGAACCCAGATCTAGTTTTAATTTCGGTTGAATTGGCATGCGGGGAAATAAAACTACACACAGATCACCAAAACGGCTTTCCTCTATTTCTGACAGTACAAACTATGCAACTTGGATTTAATAAATACACTTCCAATATGAGAAACGCATCAGCAAATGAAATCACACCTAACATGTTTTTTTGCGTTCTTAAAAAAGAGCTGGTTTTAATTACAGGGTGAATCTCTACGCGTGGATTTCAAACTACACTCAGAACGTGAAATTGCTTTCCTCCAATACTGGCAGCACAAATGCAACTATAAACTGTAACTGCATTTCAAACACGAGAATGGTTTCCTACGAAACGCGTAAGCAAGATGAAACCTCACCTGGAATTTTTTCGTTGCATTCTGAACACAGAATTGGTTTTAATTTTAAAGTGAGTTTGTTCGCGGAGAATTAAACAACACTCAGAACATGAAAATGGCTTTCCTCCAATTTTGGCATCATAAAGTACTTACGCAACCAGAATGTTATAAATGCACTACTTACGCGAGAAATGCGTCAAAAAATAAAACTACACCTCAAATGTTTTCGATGCATTCTTATCACAGAACATTTCTTGTCTTTATTTGTGACTCCTGGTATAATTCTTTTCCTCTCGTTTGTATAGTACCATCCGTAAGTGGTATCACCTAACAATATTTTGTTGTCAAATTTTCTCCGAAGAAAACTTCATTTCAAGGCAGAATTGTCCCTTATATTAGAATCATGGGCTGATCTATGCCACCGTGCCTCAACATCGAGGAATTGTAAATCAGCTGCAGCTACACACTGCGTAATAATAGAAAATACCTACCCTTTTCTATTCCTGAAAATCTCTGCCATACTTCCGCCAGGAGAGAATAAGCGCACATGAGTGCCATCAATGGCGCCACATACTCGAGAAAATTTCGTTATTCTGTAAAATTCTGCTGCTATTCTCTGCCGCTTCTCAGAATTATTAGGCATCTTGATATTTTTTTTATACAGAGAGTGATGGCTTGGGTAACAAGGTGAGCTGTGGACTCGTCGACGCCAATCACGTTGCCACAAGTAATTAATTGACTCCCTATTGCATAAAATCTCAATGTGCATAATACTTGATTCATAGATGTCACAGCATTGTTTTTTTTGGTGTTGAAATTTCAATTTATTGCACTAATAATGATGTCGTTTCTTTAATGAGACGAAATCTTCTTTGAAACTTTTTGGCACTGAGTGTATCAAATAAATTTGTTCTTGTGTTTACTTCTATCACTATAAACGGTCTAGGTACTTATAAAATCTATAATTTCTTCGTCATCGTCAGAATACAAATCCTAAATGTCCATCGTGAATACAAATTACAAATTAATTAGATAGATAGGTATTTGCAGTATCAGACAATCGGAAATCGAAGAGATAACCTATATGTACATAACTCAGTTAAACAGACCTTTTTGAGTATTTATTTTTGACAGCTCTAATATCTACAAAAAAAATGTTTTCGATGAATTGGTGACTCGATGAATTGATCATTCGATGAATTGATTTTCGATGAATTGATTTTCGATAAACTCGTTTTCGATGAATTTGCTTTCGATGAATTGATTTTCGAAGAACTCGTTTTCGATGAATTTGCTTTCGATGAATTGGTTTTCGATGAACTCGTCGGTTACCGTTCGAATTAATATTGACATCGATAAGCGAGAAATGATTCCACTTCGATGACATTTCGATACGATCATTGACATCGATTTCACTTTCGATGACAGTTCTAAACGATTATATCGGAGTGAGTATTCGATGCGATTATTGAAATCGATTGTTCAAGAATCGATTTTACATGACAATATATCGATGTACATCGATGGTAAAAAAGATCGATTCAACATCGATATTTGATCGATTGTAACCATCGCTACCTGAGCGTTGTGTCTAGTTCCATAGAGAACAGAGAGTTTAGAAGCAGAAGGATGCAATATGGACTTAAGTCTAAATTCAAATGTTACTTCCATAGAAAGCGCAGTAATGTTAGAGGCAGAAGGATGCAAGTCCGTATACATCTTTCTGCTTCTAAGAAGTAAAAGTAAAGGTAGTTGCGTCCGTATGCATTTTGAAAATCCTATTTTTCTTCATGATAGGACTTTTATCTTTCTGCCACTAATAAACATGAAAATTTACGTCAAGTCTGCATCAAAAACTCATTTCTTCATATTTTGGACTTGCATCCATATGCTTCTCGGGTACAGAATTATAACCAAATTGAAAATATACAACTACGAGACACACCATGGAGAAAATGGAAAAAACGCCGAACAACAAAATATTTGATATCAAATACAAGATATACAGAAATAAACTAAACAAAAAAATATTAAACACAAAAAAAATATATTATAATAACCAATTTAACAATTGCTTCAACGACATTTAAAAAACATGGATGAATAAATTAAATATTGGGAAGCAAAAATAAATCCGATTGTGACGAAATTTTATCTAAATATTTCTTAAATTCGCAAACGGCGGATGTGGCGGTAGAAAATTTTGAAAATTTCTTTGACGAGGGTGTAAATCAGTTATTACACGAATGTAACGTTCGGGCGTCTGAGTAGAAGCAAAAACATTTGCAACATTCGATGTACCTACCAAGAGCTAGTGCAAATCAAACTGAATGCATTATCGGAAGAATGAAAAATTCATAGACACCGGGCGTGGATCTAATTCGCATGTATGATCTAAAAAAACATGAAAAAATACTTAGTCCTATGATTAACCACCATTAAGAATTATTGACACAAGCATCATTCCAGCTGAACTAAAATGCATCATAAGGCCCCTTTATAAAAATGGAGATAACACCGTAAAAGCTGTGATAAACTGCTAGAAATTTTTTTTAATTATATAAATTCACAGCTGAACTCTAGAAAACATGTACTGGTATTATTTATTGATTTCTCAAAAGCTTCCGACACCTACACTCAGCCACACACAATTAATCAAGGTACTTGAAAGCATAGGAATACGTGGTAAACTCCTATCATTTTTCAAAAACTATTTAACAAATAGAAAAATGTATGTTAAGATTTTGATTGAAATTAGTAATTTTGAAAATATCAAATCAGGAGTACTACAGGGGTCAATTTTAGGGCCTAAATTATTCATTATATATGTTATTGTCTTATCTAAACTTTTTTAAATAGCCCGTAGATTGTAGATTCATTTTTGCAGATGATACTGCACTAGTTTTATCAAACGAAAACCCAGAAATAGCCATTAAATAATTACAAAGAGACTTAAACGAGTTACTCAAATGGTCTCATGATGTAGGACTAATTATTAATGTCAAAAAACTAAGTGTATCCATAAAAGATCATCGAGCTTGAAAATGTGGAATTTACCTAAAATAACTGCACATAATTTTGAATGTATTCATAGAAAAAATGCTAATATAAAAAATTGATTTTACAAATGAATATACTTACCTTGGCATAATCGTAGACAATAACTACTCAACTTAAAATACCTTACTGAACGAAGAATCGTGGATCGCGGTCCTATCTAATGATGACCCAAATTTAACTTTGAATACCTTTTATGAAGTACTTCAAAAACATATTCTAAAAAGTCAAGAACAAAGAGCACCACCAAAAAGTAAGCATAAGCACATAAAACCATGGATTACGCGTGGACTGATAATCTCAATACAACACAGAAAAAAACTTTTCAAAATTTACAAAAACCTTGAAAACCATTGCACATCCATAAACGAAGCACAGATCCACACCAAAAGGAATGACTACTACATAATGCTCTACACATACACTCTACTCTATCCTCTACTACTCACTCTACTCACTCTATCACTCTACTCTATCCTCACTCTACACTCTACTCTATCCCACTTGGCATACCTTTCGAGTATCTGGGGTTTTGCTACCAAAAAAATGATATCAGAGGTGCAAATAATCCAAAATAGAGCCCTACGCAACATTTTTGGCTTGCCTTGGGATACACCTGTTAAAGATATTTACCGTCACGCACTTGTATTGCCATTTAAGATTGTTCCTAGCTTTGAGATAACAAACACCATTTTAAATATTATTCAGTGCAACACCCACACAAATATAAAACTGAACTATAACAACGACGTTCACCAATATAATACACGACAACACAACAAACTACACATATCAAAAATACACTCAACAAAGTTCGGACTGAAATCATTAGAATACATTGCCTACACTAACTATAATAAACTGCCTGAAAATTTGAGACAGGTATATGCCTCCAACAAATCTCGAAATGATATATTGAAAACATATTTTTTCAAATGTTATTTGGAAAACGAGTCATAAGTAGGTACAAACTCTGTTCTGATAGCCCTAATTATCTTCAAATTCTAAACTTATAGTATGATGGGAGCGGTTTATACCTTACTTAAATCTCGTCATGTATTTGTATGTAAACATCTTGTATTAGGTCTGTATATTTTTGAGCCCGTAGGTACCTTATATTGTATTTTCCTGATTTTGTTTTATCTATGCATTTCTTAGTCCATATCATTAGTCCATCATGGAGGAAACTTTATTTTAACTTTTTGAAACCCAAAGTACATAAATCAAATGAGTCAATGAGTTATACAAATTCATAAATGTAATTCATAATGTGACATGTTTCTGTGAAATATTTGTAAAGTGATTTCTTCATATGTTTGTATCTGTATGTTGCTTCTGTGAAATGTTTTGTAAATTTTTTATTCATAAATTGTGTCTACATATTGGGTTGAGTTGGGTTTAACTTCTCAAAAGTACCAATTGGCGATTCCTTAATGAGTTTTTTGATAACTCATGGGAGTGCAACTTCGTTGTATGTTTTTAATAATAAATATTTACACAACTACATAATGCTCAGAACGACTCAAAATAAACATGGCACGTAATAAATGAACCAAAGGAACCAAAAGGTTGACAAAATTCCACAAAAAATCATTACTGATAATAACACAACCATTGAAGACGCTGAGAGCATCGCAAACAATTTCAACCACTTCTTTACAAATATTGCATCAACCCTTATAGATAGTAACCCAAGTCATAATATTCACTCAAATCAAATTCCTCCCAACCTTTTAGAGTCTAACGACACTACCTCTGAGCTTTCTACATTCAAAGAAATAACAAAACTCGAAATTTCAAGACAATTTGACAACCTTAAAGATAGGTCTGCAAAGGGCCCAGATAACATAAGCAATACCACCATCAAATCAATTAAAAAACACATAATCATTCCATTACATCACATTTTCAACTGCTGCATCAGACACAGCATTTACCCCAATAATTTTAAACTCGCTCACATTATTCCAATACATAAATCCGGATCCCACTGTAAAACAGACAACTACAGACCAATAACCTTAACTTCACAATTTTCCGAGATCTTCGAAAAATGTTTGAAACGACAAATTATGAACTTTCTACAATCTAACGCAATCCTTTCAGCTAATCAATATGGTTTTAGATCTAACCTGTGCACCGACGACTATGTATTTAGTTTAACCCAAAACATATATTCTAACCTAGACTCTAACAATAAAACTCTAACCATTTTCTTGGACCTAAAGAAAGAGTTCGATACAGTCAACCATAGAATTCTATTAAAGAAAATCTTTAACGTTGGAATTAAAAACAAAAGTCTCACGTTATTAAAAAGCTAAATATTAAATCGTCAACAACGCACAAAAATAGGATCAAGCTTAAGCACTTATGATCTAGTAAAACATGGTATTCCTCAAGGAACTGTCTTAGGACCACTACTCTTTCTAATCTACATCAATGACCTATGCAATATTGTGATACCAGGTAATATTCTCTCTTTTGCCGACGACACTGCAATCACAGAACAAGGTAAAACGTGGGAAGATACAATCAGTAAGGCCAATAAATGCATTGCAAAAGTCAAAGATTGGCTAGATAGAAATCTTCTCAGCCTAAGTTATGATAAAACTTGGTTACGCCAATACATATACCTACACATACGCACACATACATACTGTTGCTGCTTGGGATTGGTATTAATATTGTTGCAAATCCTGTCCTACCTTGTTCCCAAAATCCGCACCTATAACTACCTTCACCACGTCAGTCTGCAATCAACAGCCCGCGCCGCAACATACCCTATAGCCCCCGTGCTCCCGCTATCTGTTAACCTAATTCCGCCGTGTTCGTCGTGTACACGAAACGCACGCCTATTGCTGTTTTCAGTGCCAATTGGACGGGGAGAAAGAAGACAAAATTGCCAGCATACAAGTTCTTTATCCTGTTTCGGTGAGTCCTTTCCTTTATATGCAGCATATGTTTTTTCCTCGTTCCAAGCAGTAAACAGTAACACAAAATTCAAGGTCCTTCGTCAGTCAATCTTCGCAAATATCAAATCCACTCTACACACACACTATCTCATTCATCTTGATCCAAACGAGCCGGACATTTTTGAACCATAATATTAGTAGATAATAATCCAGCAGAGTGTGAATACGTTTTACAATACCGCATATAAATAATTACCCGCATTCCCGCAGTTTGATATACCTACATGAGTAATTTGTTTCTTTATACCTATCGTATTATGGTTGGAAATAACATATTTACCCGCTGTTAGAATAAATAGATACAAGACACTGCTTTGATATTTATTTCTGATAACTCATGTAATTGTATCTTGCTAATCAAATCGCATTACCTACCTTATAAATAATACGATTATTTCTTAATATTCGTATTGTTTATATTATTGGATTACATTACAAATAGAATAATACGATCGTAATATTTATAATTTGTTAATGATAATAAACGCAAAATAAAATAGTGCACGGCGCATCTGTTAACCTTTCACAGCTCACCAGTCAATTTAACCCCGTGCGGTTATCACTGTGAATTAATTAAATATTTATTAAATATTAATTAATTAATTCCGCATAAATAATACAGACACATTATTTTAACCGCAGTTTTAGTTGTTTATCGTCTCAAATTTTGTAAAATATAACCGGAATAAATAAAATGGCTACAAGCGCGTCATCCGGGTCGTCTCGGGACGAAAGACGTCTCAAACGTTTAAATGCTAAACTATCAGCTAGCTTTGCAAGCTTACAGTCGGTGTATGACAAGATAAGGAAAGCTTCGGAAAGCATTAGCAATCGCCAATCTTTTTTGTCAGGCGCAACTACTGTTGAAAAAATTCGTTCTGAATTTATAACAATTTTAGATGAAAAGGTGGATTGCGAACTGGAATTGAATCCGGAAGCAATTGCTGAATACTCTCAATTAAATGCATTTGAAGAACTCTTCGGGGTTATTAAATATACCGAAGCAAATATGCTGTCCAATCCAGTTGCGAAACCTCGCCGTCAAATTAAGTTACCGCCTTTGGAAATAGCGTGCTTCGACGGAAAATTAGATAATTGGCCTCTTTTCTATGAAACATATAATTCGGTTATACATTTGAATGATTCTCTGGATAATGCTGAAAAGATGCAGTATCTGATGTCTAAATTAACCGGAAAAGCATTAAATATTTGCAAAACTATTACGCCTACTGGTACAAATTATCAAGTTATTTGGGACGCATTGTGTACTAAGTATAATGATCAACGCGTTCTTGCTGAATCATACTTTGACCGATTGCTGAAATTGCCTCCAGTTAACTCGGCCACGCCCGCTTCTTTAGAGAATTTCGCAGATGCATACTCCGCTAACATCGCCGCGCTGAAGCAATTAAAAATAAAAGACCTCGCAGAATTCATATTGCTACAACTGGGTCTTAAACGGCTTGACATAGAGACTGTAAAGGCTTTCGAATCTTCTATTAAAAATAATGAAAATTTACCTTCCAGCGCGGAACTAATCGACTTTGTAAGACAACAGCAACGAATTCTCAACCGCGCGCAAATTACGCAACCGACCTCGAGCCGCGTTGGCTCAAACATTAATTATACCGCTAAACCGCAAAAAACTAATTCCGCAAAGGCATTTATTAATGTCGAAAAAATCGATAATCACTCCATCGAAATTTGTTTTTGTTGTCAAAAGGGATCGCACCCTTTATACCAATGTTCTAAATTCACAAGTCTAGAACCACGCGATCGATTTAACTTTATTAAGTCATCGAATATTCGTGTTTGTGTGAACTGCCTCAGTACTAGGCATATCACGAAAGCTTGTAAATCAAAAAGTACATGCAAAACATGCGCGCTCAACCATCATAGTTTATTGCATTTCAAACAAACTGATGGGCGGAAGTCACAAACAGACCCAATACCATCTCCCGCGTTACAAGCAGATGCCGATAATGATAACTTAAATTCTTTTAATCCGGTTTCGCTATGTGTAACAAATTCATGCCCTAGTGCAAATACTACTGCACTCTTAGGAACGGCTGTTTGCACTACCAGAGACGCTAAGGGCCAGGTACAGACGATACGGGCTCTAATAGATAGCGGCTCCCAAAGGGACATAATTACGCGCAAATGCTGTTCACGCTTGAATCTTACGGTGCGGTCATCTCCAAGTACTTACGTCACGGGAATAGGTGACGTAAGAAATGTGACAAATGGCGTAACTTGCTTAAAATTACATTCCCGCTATGACATCACTCAGTCGTATACGATTAAACCATATGTAGTAGAAACTATAACCAGTGAGTTGCCTACTGTTAACATTAACCGTTCCTCTTTGTCGTATCTTGACAATTTGCCCTTAGCAGACACAACATTCTGTACGCCCGGTGAGATTGATATTATCTTGGGATGTGACATATTTGCTCGCATTCTAAAGGCAAACAAAATATCAGGTTCTCTCGGCCAGCCATTTGCTATTGAAACCACTTTGGGATATCTCATCTTGGGTACTGCCCCAACGATGATTGAAAACCCAAGTATAATCGCCACGCAATCATTTTGTACGTTCACGCAAAATAATGATTTTTGCCTATCGCGCTTCTTCGAATTGGAAGACATTCCAGATGAGAAATTTTTAACGCCTGATGAACAAGAGTGTGAGGACATTTTTAAACTCACTACCTCTCGTGACACGGCAGGTCGTTATATCGTCGCGTTGCCGTTTCGAAACAGTCCCTCTGTTCTCGGTGAATCGTTACCCGCCGCCGAACGCAGGTTTCGATCTCTCGAACGCCGCTTGATATCTCAACCCGCAATAAAGTTAGAATATGACAAAATATTACGCGAATACCTACAGAAAGGGTACATTTCGCCGGTCGACAATTCTGACTTACCTCATTACGTTATACCGCATCATATTGTAGTTCGTGAAGATAAACTTACTACTAAAATTCGCATGGTGCTTGACGCGAGTATGAAATCCGATTCGGGTTATTCGCTTAATGACATCCTACATACCGGAAAGAATTTACAAGGTGATTTGTTTCGCATTATCCTCAATTTCCGATTGTTCGCAATAGCTATAACCGCTGACATAAAACAAATGTACCTACAAATCGTAGTGCAAGAAGAATGCCGTCGTTATCAGCGCATGCTGTATAGATTTAACAATAGTGACCCTTTACAATTGTTTGAATTTAATCGCGTCACTTTCGGCATGTCTTGTAGCCCATTTTTGGCCATGCGTTCACTGCGTCAACTCGCAACGCATGAAAAACCTCGTTTCCCACTCCCGGCAAACTTGGTGGAAAATGGCTCATTCTACATGGATGATTTCGTCACCAGTTGCTCATCAGTCGAGGAAGCTACCGAGTTGTCGACGGAATTAATTCAGTTATTCGCTGCCGGAGGATTCGACCTTGTAAAATTCTCTTCTAATTCTCCAAAGTTTTTATCCACGATTCCTACAGCTCGTCGTGTTAAGGAACATGTGGAATTTAATCCCGATGAAAACCTAAAAATACTAGGGCTTCATTGGATACCCGCTTCTGATCATTTTGTATTTGTCGTACACACCGACGAAAGAACGTGTACTAAACGAAACATTCTCTCGACGATTGCTCGTCTTTGGGATTTGATGGGTTTCGCCGCACCAGTTGTATTATTGGCTAAGCTGATAATTAAATCTCTATGGGAGTATAACCTGGATTGGGACGATACTCCTCCTGAAACAGTTGTCACACTTTGGCGACAGTTTAAAAAGGAATTGCCATTACTGCAATCTATTAAAATTCCTCGTTTTTTAGGAATCGAACCCCAATGTGTATTAACGCTTATCGGGTTTTCAGACGCAAGCGAACGCGCATATGGAGGTGTTATTTACTTACATGTTTACTGTCCGAATACTGATAAAACCACAATTAATTTATTATGCGCTAAATCCAAGGTCGCTCCGGCTAAGACGATTTCACTTGCGCGATTAGAACTATGTGGAGCGCTAGTACTTGCACGATTAATGCATACGGTCAGTAATACCTACACATCAAATTCGAAAGCTCATACGACTTTAGCTTTTTGCGACAGCACGGTTGCTCTAGCTTGGATAAATTCACCGCCTGCAAGATGGCAGACCTTCGTTGCCGACCGCGTCTCACAAATACAAAACCATCTTGGGGCTGAATGCTTCCATTATATAAGAGGTCAAGACAATCCCGCCGACTGTTTATCGCGGGGTCTTACTCCCGCTCAGCTAATAGACCATCCGTTATGGTTTAACGGTCCCGTATTTGCCCAATTACCTAAAAGTGATTGGCCTTTACAACGTTTTGATACGAAATCGATATCTGATCCACCCGAATTAAAAACAAAAATTTTGATGTCCGTTCAAGACAATAACCGCCCTAAAACAATCGCTCCACCGTTATTGTGTGCACTAGCTTCTCGTGTTAGTTCATGGCCGAAATTAATTCGAATAGTAATTTATGTTTTTCGTTTCATTAAGAAATTACCACGAGCATTCGAATTAAGCCATATCTTAGTTGCAGAAATCGCTGTTATAAATTCTATACAGCAAGAAAATTTCTCCGAAGATATAAAGGCAGTCAAAGATGGGAAGAAGGTTCGGCGAGCGATTGCGAAATTAAATCCGTTTCTTCATGACGGAATTCTAAGGGTAGGAGGCAGATTGAGTAACGCTGAAACAGAATTTGACAGTCGTCATCCCATTCTATTGCCCGCTCGGGATAATGTAGTCAATTTAATAATAGACTACTATCATATAAAGAACATACCGCAGGGCCGTTGTTAAACTCTGTCCCTTACCGTCACAATAGATTTAACGACATCTTAGAAGTTAGTTCATAATACTTTAATTTTTAAAAATCAATTAGATTAGTTTCATTGTTAAATAGGTACCAAACCCTACTTCTAGTTTTATCTACCGCAGGTTCAGTATTATTTATTGAATCCTTTCAAATCATATTTTTCGTTTCAATGTTTTTTATTTTTTTTATTTCCTTGCTATATCAGTCATTTTGACCATTTGGTAAAGCATTTATATAACTTACATAATATTTTCGTAACTTTTACATAATTTATTACATTCTACCGCGTGTCATTATAATTTGTTTGCGCATTGAAACGTATTGGCACTCTTTTGGTTTATGGAAGTGGATTCATTCATCCCCTTCCAGGCGGGGGGCATGGTTACGCCAATACATATACCTACACATACGCACACATACATACTGTTGCTGCTTGGGATTGGTATTAATATTGTTGCAAATCCTGTCCTACCTTGTTCCCAAAATCCGCACCTATAACTACCTTCACCACGTCAGTCTGCAATCAACAGCCCGCGCCGCAACATACCCTATAGCCCCCGTGCTCCCGCTATCTGTTAACCTAATTCCGCCGTGTTCGCCGTGTACACGAAACGCACGCCTATTGCTGTTTTCAGTGCCAATTGGACGGGGAGAAAGAAGACAAAATTGCCAGCATACAAGTTCTTTATCCTGTTTCGGTGAGTCCTTTCCTTTATATGCAGCATATGTTTTTTCCTCGTTCCAAGCAGTAAACAGTTACACAAAATTCAAGGTCCTTCGTCAGTCAATCTTCGCAAATATCAAATCCACTCTACACACACACTATCTCATTCAAAACTATTTTTATTCCCTTTTATAATTCCCATAAGTCATCCCCTAAAAATAACCTTAACTTGAAGTTCCATAATGTTAATTGTAGCTTTGAGACATGCTCAAACTTCGAAGATGTAAAATTAGGAAAATATATCAAGTACTTAGGTGTAACTATAGACAGCCAACTCAAATGGACTTACCATATAGAAAAAAATGTAAATAAACTGAGGTACTTAATTTACATATTCAAACGTATGAGCAATATCGTCAGTACAAGAACCATGAAACTTGTTTACGACGCATTGGTGCTTTCGTCCATTTCCTATGGAATAATCGCCTAGGGTGGAACATACAATAACCATGTAAAACCATTAGAAATTGCTCAGAAATCCATCATTAAGGTAATGTACCAAAAGCCCAAGACATATCCCACCAATCAGTTATTTCAAGAAACCGAAATTATGGAACTAAGGCGGATCTACTGTACCCAATGTCTCAAATATAAATTTACTCGTCCTAACAATTTCACTAAAAACACAAATCACTCTAGCCAGAGACATAACACGTGCGTGTTCACAGTGCCTCACTGCAAAACCAGGCTGGCCCAAAGACACATTAATTATATTGCCCCAAAATTGTTCAATTCCCTACCTCACTCCACCAACATGTGTCAAAATTTGAACGAATATAAAAAAAATGTTAAAATCTGGATAAAAAATAATTTGGAACTGAGTAATTTTTTTCGGTAAATCAAACTAACAGCTTCCTTCTTTTGCTTAAATATTCCATGTCTTTCTGAATATTTAGAATAAAAAAAGGAAATGTAAATGTATTTTTGTAAGGGTGTAAATATGCGATATAAATTTTTAAAATATTTTATGTTTGAAATATGTATATATCCAAATTTAAAAAAAAATAATTTAACTACAGTAAAATCAATCATCATGTTGATTGATCTCTATAGCCACTATACATATATATTTTAAAAAATTTATTTTAACTACCACTGTTAACCACATAATATAATACCCACACACGGTGCTTCGCCTTCCTGGGATTTTTTTTGTCACTTGTATATATATATATTTTTATGTTATTATGTATTTACTTGTTAAATGTACCAAAAAAAAAGCTAAAAAAAAAACTTGAAGGGACAAATAAGTGATCAAAATTTGTAACCAGCTCCGATGTTTGGTGAGTAATTTTTATAAATTAAAATTTCTCGATGCACTCTCAAACTTATATATCATTATACGGTCATATCCATACTTAGACATAGAATTCGAACTTGGGGACACGAGCATAATAATCAATATTAAATACATTCAACATTTATAAACTGATATAATTAAAAAATATATTAAACCTAGCATTTACAAACAAAGAAACTACTTAAAATTAATGTACGGGTCTGAGGGCCTACTTCCAATTAAAGGGCTTCTCTGGTACATTATAATTATGGATAATTCGGGAGAAAGCGCGTATAAAAAGTTATTGGTGCATAGTCACACAAGATTTACCGAAAACAAAGGCCATAAAATACCACGAATATCAAATAAGTGCAGTAGCAGAACGCTCGAATTTATGATACTTTTGATATAAAACATATTGAATCAAAAAATTAATTTAGAAAATAATGAAGAGTCCTGCCCCTGAACTGACAAAAAGTGGCAAATAAATGAACAACACATTTATCTATCCTAAATCTTATATTATGTACTAATATTGTAACTTAAGCTAATTTGTGTTATGTAATAATATTAAATGGTAGAACCTACAGACAAGCTGATATGTCACAGCTTTGTGGGAATACCCATATGTTATATTGTATTAAATGTAATTATATTAAAATTAATACATAAAAAAATAACACGACTAATCGCATTTAGAACTGATAGGTTTCTCCCCGGAGTTGATGAGTCTGTGACGATTTAAATGTGATTTTTGAGAAAAAGAATAATTGCATTCAGAAGAAGTGAAAGGTTTCTCCCCAGAGTGTCTCAGTTTGTGACGATTTAAATGTGATTTTTGAGATGACTATTGCATTCCGAACAATTGAAAGGTTTCTCCCTGGAGTGGAAAAAACTGTGACTCTTTAAACTTGATTATGATTATACAAGTAATCGCATTAAGAACAATTGAAAGGTTTTTCCCTGGAGTGGGTAAACCTGTGTCTCTTTAAACTTGATTTACGATTACACGAGTAATCGCATTCAGAACAACTGAAATGTTTGTCCACGGAGTGGGTCAGCATGTGACTCTTTAAACTTGATTTTTGAGAACAGGAGTAATCGCATTCAAAACAACTGATAGGTTTCTCGCCCGAGTGGGTAAATCTGTGACGATTTAAATTTGATTTACGAAAACAAGAATAATTGCATTCAGAACAACTGAAAGGTTTCTCCCCGGAGTGAATCAGTCTGTGACTCTTTAAATTTGAAATCCGAGAACACGAGAAATCGCATACAGAACAAGAGAAAGGTTTCTCCCCGGAGTGTGTCAGTCTGTGACGATTTAAATGTGATTTTAGAGAAGACGAGTAATCGCAATCAGAACAATTGAACGGTTTCTCCCCAGAGTGGGTAAACATGTGACTCTTTAAACTTGATTTACGATTACACGAGTAATCGCATTCAGAACAACTGAAAAGTTTGTCCACGGAGTGGGTCAGCATGTGACTCTTTAAACTTGATTTTTGATTACACGAGTAATCGCATTCAGGACAATTGAAAGGTTTCTCCCCGGAGTGGGTAAACATGTGACTCTTTAAACTTGATTTACGATTACACGAGTAATCGCATTCAGAACAACTGAAAAGTTTGTCCACGGAATGGGTCAGCATGTGACTCTTTAAATTTGATTTATGATTACACGAGTAATCGCAATCAGAACAATTGAACGGTTTCTCCCCGGAGTGGGTAAACATGTGACTCTTTAAACTTGATTTATGATTACACGAGTAATCGCATTCAGAACAATTGAACGGTTTCTCCCCGGAGTGGGTAAACATGTGACTCTTTAAACTTGATTTACGATTACACGAGTAATCGCATTCAGAACAACTGAAAAGTTTGTCCACGGAGTGGGTCAGCATGTGACTCTTTAAACTTGATTTTTGATTACACGAGTAATCGCATTCAGGACAATTGAAAGGTTTCTCCCCGGAGTGGGTCAGTCTGTAACGATTTAAATGTGATTTTAGAGAAGACGAGTAATCGCATTCGGAGCAATTGAAAAGTTTCTCCCTGGCGTGGGTCAGCATGTGACTCTTTAAAGGTGATTTATGACAGCACGAGTAATCGCATTCCGAACAATTGAAAGGTTTCTCACCGGAGTGTGTCAGTCTGTGACGATTAAAATGTGATATTTGAGAACAAGAGTAATCGCATTCAGAACAAGTGAAAGGTTTCTGCCCGTTGTGGGACAGCCTGTGACGATTTAAATGTGATTTTTTAGAATATGAATAATTGCATTCAAAACAAGTGAAAGGTTTCTCGCCCGAGTGCGTCCGCATGTGCCTCTTTAAATCCTGTTGACGATCGCAAGAGTACTGGCAAACGAAACAAATTAAACGTGTCAAAATGGTTTTCTTAATCGGATCATCATGATGAGTCGCCGGATTGGATTTTCTTCTAGAAGATATCTTTTCTTGGATGAGTTCTGTTGAAAAAACTGAAAAAATAAAGGAAAATTATAAGGGTGCTATGGAAATTGATCTATATTAATATTATACTTAAAATCGTATCAAATTATTCAAACTCAATTCAGCAATTGTAAAATAATATGATTCTTTGTGCAATAAATAAAAGTGGATAGTATGTATAATTTATTTGCAAATAGCTCCATCTCCATTTACCCGATGGGTTTATCGAAAAACGGGAGATGGAGAAATTCGTCGAAC
Source organism: Limnephilus lunatus (assembly GCA_917563855.2). Classification (NCBI taxonomy): domain Eukaryota; kingdom Metazoa; phylum Arthropoda; class Insecta; order Trichoptera; family Limnephilidae; genus Limnephilus; species Limnephilus lunatus. The sequence continues at coordinate 14,036,239 of OU830603.1, forward strand.
TGGCGTACTACAGAGTTAAAAACACTCTTACTTTTAATGCCGATCTCGATAAGCAATTTGATAGCATACTGTCACTCATATTAGTTTGAACAAATGACTTGAAATTATAATCATTAAACAAATCTCAAAGAACAACATTAACCTAAGGGAGAAGATGGCTCCAAAGAAGTTAATATCTAGTCCCTGGCTTCAGTTTTTGAAATGCATATTATTTATTTTTTTATTGCAAGGGGACAAACTCAACCGAGAAAATTAATGAAACCTTTTGGATAAGTCGCAAGCTGCTGTTGGGGAAAAAAATAAGAAAACAACGTAAAATGATAATTTTACAAAATTCTTCACGCATTACAGTTCAACTATCTCAACCAAACATATGTAGATTAACTTTCGTCAAAAAAATGGTTGAGTATTGGAGAGTTAAGCGCGGAAATAGAAGTATTTATGTTTGCCATTCAAGATAGAGTCATTAATACTAAAAATTATAGGAAACATATCTTCAAAGATACAAATAAGTTGATGATTTATGTAGAAAATGTTTGACTTTTCCGGAAACTTTAAAACATATTATATCGGGATGTTCTGTATTAGCGCCGTCCGAGTATACATTTAGGCACAATCAAGTTTCAAAAATAATTCACCAAAGTTTGGTAATTAAACATAACTTGATTGACTGCCGTAATGTACGTTTGTAATGTAATTATGAATATGAAAATAATTATAAAATTTATTAAAATCTATTCAAACAGACAGAACAATTAGTCTTAATAGACCCGATATAGTTTTACATGACAAAATTTAAAAAAAAAACTTATAGCATTGATGTCGCTATTCCAAATTTTTGTCATATTCAGAAAACTGTTTCTGAAAAATTAAGACAATATACAGATTTAGGAAACGAGATTAAAAGAATCTGGCATTCTTAGAATATTAAAATATTGCCATTTGTTATTTCGGCTACTGGCATTATACCTAGCTCTCTCATTCAAAATTTAGGCGTATTAGATTTGTCAAAGAATTTATATATAAAAATGCAAAAGTCAGTCATTTTAAATACATGTAGGATTACGAAAGATTTAAATATTTATATTGAGGGATCAGTAGGATTTATCGGTCCAGTTAGGATTTCATCAGAGCCGAACCCTCTGATATGAAAATGTCTGGAGTCAGTGAATTATTTTACCATTATATTTTAGGTGGATTGACGTGTTGTTCTTGTATTGTTTTGTATGTATTGTACTTATATAGTGCACTTACATTGTGTGGATTTACTAGATAATCATTTGTGTAAAAGTGTGTGGAAGGGTTAGTCTTCCATTAGGGAAAGATTTAACCCGGACATAAAATCTGGAGCACCGTAAAATAGTAAATGCCATACCTTAAATCTATACAATTGTCTTTGAATTCAGTTCTGCGTATTTTTTTTAAATCCTCTGGCATAGTTAATTATATTTTCAAAATATGCTTCTTACCTGCCATCCGATCAAAACTTTCGCTGTATTCCAGACATTCCTTCTTAACGTCTTGGAGGACTATATCTATCTCCATATCCGGCATTTCACCTTCGTCTCCTTCTAGAGTCCCTGGTTCCGTCTTGATAGAAACACTCTCTGTGTTGGGAAGGTCCATTGCTGATTTAAGCTGAACAGTAATTAGTGACAGCTTACAGTTAAACCTAAAACAGATGGTTAAATTTCAAATAGTCTAGTTGCACAGAAATGCGTTCAATAAATCCAGAATTTTACGAATTCCGAACCCGTTGAATGTCATATCGAAGGCACACCGTTTTCCGGTTTATTATTCTGTGTTAAGAAAAGTTATAAGCATTGTATCTTCCTTTTAATAGTTATGCTTGGCTTGATTACGTTGGAATTTTACTATTTTCTACCACTATTAAGCAAGTAAGTTCCTCCGCTACTTCTTTGACGTTTAACCAATGACATTGTACATAATATATAGACGCGCCGTATAAAATATATTACAAACTCAAGTTAGAATTTGGAAAGTTAGAAGCATTCATGTTTTCAGTAATTTTTTAATCAAATGTTATTCATCTGTGATAAACACCATAGATTAAGGAACGGGCGGCATTTTCATATTGAGCCGAATACTTTGTTCTACATCACGGGTATGACTGAGATACGCTTAGTCGCTTACACTAAGGCGAATACAGAATTCTGTATGAGACGACCTACTGTTATAGGTTGTTCTAACGCGACGCGTGGCAGTTGAATACTAAAACTACTAAATCGAAGACAAATACAATTTTGTCTTTGGCTTACTACTTTCGAGATTTCTACCACGCATCTATATATTATATATAACGTCATTGCGTTTGACTAAACATCTTTTTACGGAACTGTGTGAAGACGCTCTTGTAAGAACGTAATTCAAATATTTCAACAAACGCGCTGTTCATCTGTAAATGCAATAACGATGTGCATTGTGAACGTCAAATTGTAAAAATGTGTAGCACTTGATAGCGAATGAGATAGGAAAAAACGTTCTTAAGATAAAACAATTCTGGGTAGTTAAGGCAAAGCGTATCTTGTGATTTCGAAAGTTTACCAAAGTTTGTGTGCCGTCGAACAGCAAACAAGGACTAAAATATTCCAAATGCTTCAGAAAACCGATTTTATACATTGAATGAATGACGATGAAGATAGTTTACTGGTTCGTACCTCAATACAATAAAATATAAAAGGTTTGTGATCGATCACAATTGCACTGAGGGATGCTTCTTCAGAATAAGATGGATGCCAAGCGCATCTTGCGTCTTGCGTCTGTCAGCCAGTGTTGCCAACTCTCAAAAATATTTATCCCTATGCTAATCTTAAAAACCCCTAGACACCGGCAAATTATTTGAAAATACCCCATTTTTTTTTTTTTTCTAAATATAATGAATAATCATTAATAAATGATATGCTGTAATGTTTTTTTAATAATCTTTTTTTAATAAATTATTTAATACATCAAATATTGCATCATTTTCTTGAAAAGAATCAGATTTTTTTAAATCATGCATGTTAACATTTCAGGAGATGGATTAAATGTAGTGCAAGATTAGGGTTGCCATCCGTCCCGATATATCGGGACTTACACCTTTATTGAGCTATCTGTCCCGACTTGCCGACAAAAGCCTTAAATGTCCCGATTGAAATTACGCAATGCAAATTTTAATTTTCCGTGAGTCCCATAACCCGTACGTGCCGTGAAGTGCCGTTGGACGGGCGCAGGCGGCCGGTGGGTGGCAGGTAGGGGGAAGAGAGAAAGACAAGAGCGCCGCTTCGCCGCTAGTTAGTCGCTCCTTGAATGCCAGCCGTATAGAACGATTGTTTTGCTTTTGAACTGCGCGGTTCAAAAGTGCACGGTGCGCAAGTTCTGCGCAGTGTGTGAGTTTATTCAATTATTTACGAAAATGTCTGCAGTAAGAAAGAGGAAGTGCCATTTTTCGGACGACTATACGAAAGAGTGGAGTTTTATAAATAAAGGACGTACGAATGAAGAAGCGTTCTGCGTTACGTGTAACAGTTTTATATCAATTACTCATGGAGTAAGGCTGACGTAAAGCACTACATTTCTACGACCAATCACAAAAAAAGGTTCGCTGGTTTATCTACATCAAGGCCTATATCCAGATTTATGATTAAAGAAGATACTGTAATATTACGTAATCGTAAAAAACCTATGACTCCTTTCCTATTTCTGAGAAGAAGATTGTTTCAATGAGAACAATTAAAACGCATACTTAATTATTTAGAGAAGCATTTTTATTAACATTGAAAATATATTGAATTTATAACTTATCTAATGAGATGGTTGAATTTGATGCGTTTTACGAAGTTTGTTTACATTAGGCTCGATTTTAATTAAAAGCAAACTTAAGTCGCCGCGTTCAGTAATATGGAGGCTATTTCTCTTTTTGGTTACCAACGGAATTTGGAATCCATGTTCAGCTAAATAGGACGATGGGAATGCTATTAAAAATCGTTTAACTATCAATCATAATCTGGGTACAGTTACGAAATCGGCTTCTGCAGCCAAAACTCTTGGTAGCCATTCTTAAATTTAATTTTTAATTCCTCATTTGTCGTCAGATCTATTAGTTATTCTTCTAACTGGGATGATCCTGCTGTGTTGACATTTGATAAAGGATCCAAAACCCAGTCTGATATGTCCATGTTTAAAATATCCTGGAATCGTTCCTCGAAATCACTGTGGAGGTTTTCCAAGTGTTGACAGTAAACAAGCAAGTCGTCGTTTTTGAATGATACTGCTGATAAATTTGGGAAGTTATTAAATTTCCATCTGCCGATTTTTTTTGTATAGTAGCAGTTTGGACACAAAAGCTGCAGACCAATTTTTCGTCAAATTTAAGTCGCCGCCTTGAAGTTGGAGATTGACATAATTAAACAATTTATACAGGTCTGTCAAATACGTTATATCGTTCTTTGATGAGATGAGGTTGACGCACAATACTGTGTATTTGTTTCCTAGGAACTCTATCACAGACTCAAATTGTAAAATCGAGTCAAACAAGAACCTTTTGACAGCCAGTGCAGCCTGTGTGAAGCAGCAATCGGTTGAAATCTTCATCACTGGCAATGCAAAGCTGACTAAATAATCTGTCATTCAATGAGTTATTTCTGATTTTATTAACTGTTCCGATAACATATTGCAGTGATGTATGGAGGCGTTCACTCAGATTTTTCGCAACCAAATGCTTGCGATGAATTACGCAATGCATAGCAAGCACTTCAGGAACTTTATTTTTAAGCACGTTATGAAGCATTTGTGACGCCCTGTCACAGCTGGGGCACCATCCGTAGCAGTTGACAAAATATTATTAAAAGGAATTTTCTTTTCGTCGCAAAACTTTTCCAGTGTATTAAATGTGGTTTCTCCTTTTGCATCTGTTTCTAAATTTATAACAAACAATAGTTCTTCACATATTTTCTCAACTTTGATGAACATCACGTATTACAATAACAATGCTTCATTTGTTGGTAATGTGGACTCATCCAGCTGAATTGAAAATCGACAAGACTGCAGATTGCACAATGATTCTTCAATGTTTTCAGCCATCTCATCAATTCTTCTTTGCACAGGACTATTGCTCAGCGGCATTTTTCGGATAATATCTGCAGCTGGTTTATGGAGCACAGTGGTTATTACTTCTTTTACTGCTGTTGGAATTAAATTGACCCCAATAGTATGTCGTTTGCAATCAACAATGAGAAGCTCGAAGTCTATCATGGTCTTGCTTAGAAGCTGTTTAAAATTATTTTGATATAGTTGGCTGAATTTTCTACTTCTTTTTCATGTTTTGAAAATAGGTCACATCTTTGTCTTTCTTGTCAGGGTGGATTTTATTAAAATGATCTTGAAGCCTAGAAGGCGAAATCACTTCATTTGAAAATGTTTTTCGACAAATAAGGCACATTGGCTATGATGGATTTGTGGGATTTTCGATAAATCCATCTCTAATATAATCCACACCATATTGCCGTATTCTTTTTTGCTTCCGACATGGATTTTACTTTAGAGATCGTGAGTAAAAGATTAATTTTTAAACACTTTGATTATATAATCAAAGTTTTTACAATAATCAATGGCGCGTGATATGAACATAAAATGATCAATCAGTACCTTTATATCAGTACCAATAGCTCGGAGGGCTTTGAAGCAGAGAATGGACGGTTACCTCGAGAGTGTTTTCTCTTGGGGTGGGAATAACCTCGTCGAATTTAATGTTTCAAAGACCCAATCATGTTTGATAACGTCTAAAAGGGATCGAAATGATAATCTAGTCTCCTTCAACGGAAGCATTCTCCCGAACAGGACCTCCATTGATATGCTTGGTGTAACTCTAAGTGACCAGCTCAGGTATGGGGGCTCCATCGAAACCAGAGTTAAGTTAGCCTCTCAGAAACTGGGCGTACTGTACAGGGCCCGCAGATACTTTAATAGTACTCAACTGCTAACCCTGTACAAATCGCAAGTGCGCCCCACGGTTGAATTTGGCAGCCACCTCTGGTCTGGAGCTCCAAAATACCTAAAAAAAACCCTTGACTCTGTGCAGAAACGGGCGGTCCGTTTGATAGATTCTCCCATCTTAACAGACGGATTGCAATATTTAGAGCATAGGCGTCAGGTGGGAATGCTGTCCTTGTTCTACCGGTATTACAATGGTAGATGCTCCGAGGAACTAGCGTCATTGATCCCCTCGGCACCGGTGCATAGTCGGGAAACACGCCAAACACGCGCCCAACATTTGTACACAGTTGATATTAGTCACATGAGAACGGGTCGTTTTTAGGATTCGTTCTTGAGTTCAACAGCTCGGCTGTGGAACGATTTACCGGCCTCTGTGTTTCCTCCCTCCTACAACATGAGTCTCTTCAAGACCCATGTTAACTCCTTCCTTTCCTCAAAAAGACCCTCCACACAGCATCCTCAAAGATGACATAGGCCCTGAGGGAAATTATTTTCCTCAGGGCCTCCTGTGTGGAGTTCATGTAAAAAAAAATATATATATATATATATAGGTTGGAGACATATAACACGCTTCGCCCGGAATAAAATAAACGCGCAGTGACTCGCTTTAAACACCCGGCCGCGCATTTACAAAATCAATACCGGTTCAGTCGTGGCGGCAGCTGTATTGGGATAGGTTTTTTTTGTGCAAAATCATCAACAAACCTTATAATACTATTTCAGTCGCCAACGCGCTTCCTATCCTATCTGTTTCAGAGCCTGTGGGGACCGTAATTATAGAGTAGCTTATGTTGGTGTTGATGCATTTACATTTATTTCGTAAATTAATAAAAACGTGAACAATTCAGAGCTTGCATTATATTCCCAAAAGGTGTGAAGCTCATGGGTGAACTCAAATTATGTTGGATCATGAGAGCAGAGTGGATCGGGGATTACGGGGCTGGCTTGTCGACGCATGTATGCTCACTCGCTGACTCCCGAATGCACTGACGACTGACGACACTCAGTCTGACCAAGTTAGATCAATACATAGATAATACTTTCAATTCTTACAGGATTTCAAAAATCCCGTTATTTACAATACACACAAACAAAAATTAACCAATATTAAAGTTTATTTTGCTTTATTAGTATGTGATTAGCGTATTTTGCTTGTATTTTTTAGACCATATTTTTTTACTTATCAACGCCCCCCCAATTGTCTCTGGGTCTTCTACCGCCCCCCTGAGCGTCTCAAATGCCTCCAAGGGTGCGTTATCGCCCACGCTGAGAACCTATCTAGGGCATTGATCAGACAAAAAAATGGTGTGACGCGTTGAATTTCCATCAACAGTCATATCATTCTTTATTTGTTTATGGATTACTACCGAGACATACTCAATAAAATGCATTGGCATTGTCAAACACTATTTTCATATTTACTCGGGTTACGCTGCGCCCCACGATTTTATGTTTTATCTATTTATTTATTTATTTAGGTACACCAACAACATGTCACACTAAAAAAGACAGTACAACTTTCTAAAACTAAAGCTATCGATAGTTATTATTGATTCTTAACTAGCTTGTTCCCGGAATGCGTTGCAATGCCATATTCAAATAAATACATTTTTCTCCCGGAATCACCTTCCCGTGCGTCCCCGTTCCCCTCCCGCGTCCCCTTCCTAGCTAACTTTATAAATTATATAGTCCATGTCACCCGGGGATAATGTAGCTTCCCAACAGTGAAAGAATTTTTCAAATCGGTTCGGTAGATTCGGAGCCTATTCAATGCAAACAAACAATCAAATCTTTCCTCTTCATATAGTTATTATATTAGATTAGATTAGATCCCGGGTGGTTATGTTATACAACACAGTTTAAAACACAATTTAAACAATACATTTCAAAAAATACTTTAGGAACACTAAAATAACAACCAAAGGAAGACTCACACCTGTAATTTTGTTCCAATTACAGGTCCTGTTCTCCCATTTTTCATTTGATCGCGAATTCCCAAAATTCATATTAGTAATTATTTTTAATTGATAAACTAACGTTTAAACAAGATTTTTATGCATAGCACAAAGGGTGGATAGCAAATATTATAATAAATATCTACACTACAAGGTCGAAATCCTCAAAACTTCTTAACATCCCGCAATTAAATACATCTTTTCGCCAGAAAAACCATAATTTCCATGCGACAAAATTATATAATGCCCTTCCAATTGAAACTAAGAACACCATGGAGATTATTTATTGTTTAGGTATTTTGTTTATCTATAATCAAGAAACTAGAAGATGAGGAAATAAAGATCAGCACCCATTCAGCAACATACAGTCCGCCTCGGAACAGGAAAACCTAATGAGGAGGACTGTAAACAAAACACATTACTTGGTATTTTTACTTATTGTGTAATTTTACTTTTTCTTATATTGTCATTAAATAAAAAAATAAAAAATATATAATTATCAGCCTGAAACACTCATCTACATTGAAAAAATCTTCCGAGAAAAGATACTGGCCGCCAACAGGAATTGAACCCGTGTCCCTCTGATTTCCGGTCAGCTGCTCTGACCACTGAGCTATTTAGCTGAAATATTTGTTATCTACCCTTTGTGCTATGCATAAAAATCTTGTTTAAACATTAGTTTATCAATTAAAAATAATAATTAATATTTGACAGTATTTCAGCAATAAATGCAGACATAATTAGTCTCGACGCCACCATTTTTTTTTTCAATTATTTCTGGCTTTCACCCTTCAAGGGAGTTCTAGACCATCATTTAAAATTACAGAGAAAGGGAAAGGTGAATTTATATATTAATTTTATTTAAATGTACAAATTTCAGAATTGTATGGAAAATTGGAGTCGAGTCAGACTTAGAAGAGATGAAATGTTGAATGGAGGGGAGGCAATTTTAGATAACGCTTGATAGAAGAGAGGATATTTATTTAGAGAGGGACAACCAAAAAATATGTGATCTAAAGTGCCGACATCTAGACCACAGAACGTACAATCTGGGGAGTCAAGGATGTGAATTTTAAAAAGGTGAGAAGGAACGGAACAATGGCCGATTCTCATTCGAATAAGTGAGGAAATTTCTTTTTTGGAAAAATGGGGAAATTTTTGAAACCACGGTTTTGATGGGATAGTCCTTTGTATTGAGGCGTAGCGAGCTCCCTTGGATTGACTGACAATGTTCCAATGCTCTGTCCAAACATTGCGGGATCTATCTTTGATGATGGAAAAAATATCAGATAGTGGAATATGGTTTACGAGGGTAACAACAGGGTTGGACGCTCCTTGTTTTGCCAAAGAATCTGCAATATCGTTACCCACTATGCCAATGTGTCCAGGGATCCAAACAAGAATTACGGTTTTTCCAGAGCTTTGAATGGAGGCTATCAGCACTCTAATGAGACATACAAAGTGATCATCAGGATGAAGAAGAGGACAGGATTTAAGTTTTTGGAGGGAACTGAGAGAGTCAGAGAGAACAAGGGAATGTTCACAATTATTTTTGATTATATATTTAAGTGCTTCAATTATTGCAATGCACTCAGCAGAAAATATTGAAAATTGGTTTGAAATTGAATAAAATATTCTATCATTAGAATTATTGTGGTAAACGTTAATACCTATACCACAGTTAGGAGAGTCAGGAGATTTGGAGCCATCAGTAAATAAAAGAGAAGAATTGGGCCATTTAGAAGAAATAATGTCATTGAACATATTATTAACCTCTTGAGACCCGAGGCTAAACCAAGCACTAGAAAAAAATTAAATTGTGTTTTTCTTTATTATATGAGTTAAAGAAGAATAAAAATTATTTTTTTTATTTTTTTTTATGCTTAGTTTATTAATTGCAGAAGGTACACTGTAGTGTACCTCAGGTCACAACGTAGAAAAAATGTTCGTTTTTCGTGGTATGCAATTCTATACTAAAAATGTCTAAAATTACAAAGGAAAGCAAACATTTAACTTATATTAGGACATATAAAATATCCTAAGACATTTTAAAGGTAGGTACATTTAAAAAAAATAAAACATTACTTGAAAAAAAGTTATATATTTACACGAAAATAGGAAAATATTTACAAAATTAGGGAAAACTTAAAATCTAACCGTGTGGTACATCTCAAAACAATTCTTAACACATAAAAACATATTACATTTTATACAAATAAACTTAGACCTAGATTTACATCCAGGAAATCTACATTTTGAGGCATTCGCTTCATCTTGAAAACGTGGAAGATGTCCCACGTTATCAAGACGTACCTCGGGAATAGGTTGAGGAATAACCTTTCTGTGCTTCTTGGGGGGTTCTGGCTCACATTGAGGTGATGGGGAGGCATTTCTAGGTCTGCCTCTGCCCGATCGTGGCGTGAACTCCACATCACCACCTTGGTAATGGATCATGGCTGTGGCTACTCGCATCCTAAATTCCAAAAGTCCCAACTTATCTCGAGCGAGTACCCCTTCAGAAGCACAGTTCCTTCGGTACATTAGCCAACAATTGACTATAATTAAATCTATAAAATGATTAAAAACTCTTACGGGCCATTTGCAGGTACGCATGGCCGTACGGTAATAGGCAATTAGCCTATCGCAGAGATCTATTCCCCCCATTGAGGTATTGTAATTTTTTACAATGGCCGGCTGAGGAACGTCAATTTTTCTACGTTCTTCCTTTGACCACCGTTTACAAGTCCCTAATGGGGAGCTCCCTGCAGAAGTTGAGAGGAGAAGTACGGACTTATTATCTTTCCATTTGACGACACAGACTTTGTCATCTTGGCGTACCTTCTCATCCCAACTTCCCCGCGCCAGATCTTTGTCAGGTTTTAACTTCTTCACAACATCTCCAATCCTGTTGGTTCGTACTGTACCTGTTAGGAATATTTTTTCATTTAACAACATATCCGCAAGCTTCAGACTTGTAAAAAATCTGTCCGTGTATATGATGCATGAATTATTTTTAGGTACAGTACGACACAACAGTTTTACCACACTTGCTCCTAGGCCCAAAGCTTTTTTGTCCACTTCGCTGACCGTACCAGCTCCTACGTAGATTTGAAAATCCAACACAAGCCCATCCCTCGCAGCAAGAACAAAATTTTTCAGGCCGAGAGGGTTGGGCTTCGATGGAACGTATTGTCGGTGTTGGCAACGTCCAGAAAAGGGGATCATTTGCTCATCTATTGATAGATGAGAAGCTCTAGGCAAGGTGTGGATTTTTTTGAGGATGTTGTGAATGAAGGGTCTGACCTTCCAAAGCTTATCTGGCTCATTTAGCCTATCCTGCAAATTGTCCGCAAAATGCAGAAAGTTGCGTAGCTCAAAATATCGATCCCTGGACATACATTTTGTAATTACAGGTATGCTTAAATCTAACGACCAATACATGCGAGTTTGTGGAAATTTTAAACTCCCCATCAGCACCTGGACCCCAGTGAAGTTAATTAACTCAATTGTATTGGTATTGACGGACCTGTGATCCCTTTCTTGGACGGAATACAAGTTTGTTTGGTCCGCCACTTGTTCCCAAAACTGAAGGTCCAGGTACTCGAAGATCATTTGCAAGACATTTTGCTTAGAGCTTCCTTCCGTTCTTAGAATTTCTTCTGAAGCTGGTCCCACAGTTGGCATTCTGCAAAAGTAAAACAAAAGTTATAGGGGTATCCATTGAACAATCCTGTGGTTTACATATTATGGTAGATAGTAGTTTCGCATTGGTGTGGGAATACTGGGAATAAAATAAACTAAACTATAAATAAAATAGACACATAAGCTAATTAACTCCACATAAATTATTACTAAAATACTTACACTTTTGAAAGCCATGGCAAAAGTCTCGGCTGCGAATCCACTATTTCTTCCTCGTCGAAGAGCTCCTCTGGTGGATCGTTTAGAGGCAGTGGAGAGGTTGCTGCTGGTATTTCAAATAGATAGAGGCTGTCATCATCCGACTCGTCATCATCAGATACTTCAACATCGCTCTCATCGAGGCGATTGAGGATATTGGATATATCCTCGTCGTTCAGAGACGGAACTGAAAGAACAGAACAAATATGAAACGTCACAGTACTGACCTGAGGTACACTACAGAGTACCTGCCATTGTTTTGACAAATTGTATTACTTTACAAACAATATGTACTTATTCAATAATTTTAAAAGTATATTTGATTCTTTCATAACTATAATCAACCTAAATTTCATTAATTTATTCCACATATAAAAAGAAATTCAAAAACTTACCCGGGTGTGAAGAAGAACTGGACGCCATTTTAAAATAAACCGGTTGTCAAAACTTTGAAGCACGCTTAAGGCTGGCCGCAAACACACGTTTTCCGTATTCGATTTCCGAATTCGTTTTCCGTATTCGGACATCCGAATGCACGGAATCAGTAGAAAATACATTAACTGACGCACATGTTCGCTTTTTTTCCGAACGGAATAAATTCCGTACGTACGTTCCGAATGCAAGCCGGCGCGTTCGGAGAAACCTACTGGAAAAAACCTAATGACGTCATGCGGAACGCAGCGCTTACATACATTTTGTTTGTGCCGGCGCACACGTTCGGAAATTTCTGTTCGGTATCGCACCCGTACCGCGTGCATCGGACGTATTCTTTGTATTTGTTACGCATAGAATTGTCGTTCTCCATGGTCGTGCGTTCACCACGCTATCACTATCTGTACTGATATGTATACATTCCGAATGAAGAAAAACGAACGTTTGCGCTAGTCTCACGGAATTCCGAATCGAAATTCCGCATTAGGAAATCGAATACGGAAAACGTGTGTTTGCGGCCAGCCTTATAATATTATTTCGTTGAAAATGCCACAGCTGATAAATCCTTGCGGTTGACATGTGTACTATTTGTCTATGAAAAGTGTTGCCAGCGTAGAAAGATTAGTAATATTGTAAGGAAAAAAAGAATAACGCAGGTACAATACAGTGTACCTCAGGACGCAAGAGGTTAACAGCACGGGCTGGGAGATTGGAATGACTTTTAAGGATGCCGATCCCTTCCAAAATTGTTGGGGATAGGGTGACGTGACTATATTTAAATTTGTATAGTGGAAGAAGATCATTTTGGATGATTTGAAGCTCTGAGAGAGAGCGAAAATTTTTACAGATGGCAGGAAGAGGTTTAGTTCGAGCTCTGATTGTAGATGAATGTGTTGAGTCTTTGAACAACGAAACTCTGGGAATAACCTGATGACATTTAGAATTTAAACATTTAAGAACAAATTTGTCAGCAAACAGTTGTCGCCTTAAATAAAGTGGGGGATCAGAACATTCCACTTAAAGGGAATTGATGAGCGACGACTGCATCGCTCCAGTTATTATTCGCAATGACTTCGATTGAATTTTGTCTAATTTACTGAGTGCATTTTTGGAGGCAGTACTAAAAAGTGGGCAGGCATAGTCGAGATGACTTCGAATAAGTGCATTGTAAAGCAACTTAATGCAGGTAGGGTGAGCACCCCACCAAACGCCAGTCAATGATCTGATGATATTTAATTTTTTTTCACATTTAGCAACTATATTGTGAATATGGGAAGACCATTTAAGTTTCCTATCAAATGTTACTCCCAAAAATTTTACTTCAGAGGCGTTGGGGATTGGAGAGTTTTTAAATAAAATTTGAACAGGAGGATTTTTATGACGGTTTGAGAAGGTGACACACTGATTCTTTTGAACTGAAAGTTCCAGACCATTTAAAGTGAGCCATGTGCAAAGGGCATCCATGGCTTCATTAAGATATTTGACGGCAAGTGGGATAATTTTGGATGATAAGAAGAAAGCTAAATCATCTGCGAACTCAATAACTTTTACTTGAGGGGGAATAGAGACATGCATATCGTACGTGTATATATTATACAGTATAGGTGATAATACATCGCCTTGGGGTAAACCTTTCCAAATTGATCTACTCTGAGGAGTAACATCTGGTAGTTCAATGAAAATTTTTCTATCAAGAAATAGATTAATAATAGATTGGACAAACATGGGGGGAAGGCCAAGGCCTAAAAGTTTTTTTTTAAGGATTGGGATGGAAACATTGTCAAAGGCTCCTTCTATGTCTATAAAGACTGCAAGACATACTTCATGATTAGAAATGGATAGATTAATATCAGTGCTGATGATGGCAAGGTTATCTTGCGTAGATTTTTTTTTCCTAAATCCAAATTGAGATGGAGAGAGAAGCTGATTACTTTCGACAAAAAATTCTAACCGGTTTTTAATTAATTTTTCATAAATTTTACTGAGGGTGGATGAAAGAGCAATTGGCCTGTAGTTGGATCCAGAATTGGGTGATTTGTTTGATTTTAGGATTGGGATGATTATTTGAGAACTCCAGTCATCAGGAATTATGCCAGACTGGAAGATTTTATTTAAGATGCTTAGGAAGTGATTTAGAACATTATCATTACTATTTTTGATAATGCTATAAGGAATACCATCTCTGCCTGGAGATGAGTCTTTGACTGTTGATAAACAATTTTTTAATTCAATTAAAGTGAATGGAGAGTCTAGCCAATGATCAGACATAGGAGTGTTGTGGATGGGAGTTATTTCATCTAAGTTAGGTACAGAAGGGGGGGCAATTTTGTCCAAGAACTCATCTATCCATTTAGAATGAGACGCTCGAGGAGATGTTGAACTGAAGGAGGATCGAAATCTTCGAATCATAGACCAAACTTCCGAAATTGGAGTATTCGGAGATACTGAACTGCAGAAGTTGTACCACCCGGATCTTTTTTTTGACCTCAATACCCTTTTGGCATTGGCTTCGGCATTTTTGTATATAAGATAGTTCTCCATAGTCATATTGTGACGATACGAAAGAGATTTAGCTTTCCGAATTCTCACTACCTTAGAACATTCATCATCCCACCAGGGAGTCGGAGGGAGTTTTTTAAGAGATTTGGTTTTAGGGGGAGGATTTGATTTATTTATTGCAGTTATGAGCATCGATTTGAAGTTATCGTAGTCATCTTTGACAGATAATATATCGGAAGAGGGTAAATTTTGTATAAACTTATCCATATGCGAGTTAAATTCGTCCCATTTGGTGTGTTTTGTTTTAATCTTCGTTGAAATATGGGACTTGTCTGAATGGAAAGAAGTTTGATAAGTGATGGTGATCGGGAAATGATCACTGGAGCAAGGATCGGGGGACACCACCCACGAGGAGAGAGGTGCCAGATTTGTAGAGCATATGGAGAGATCCACTGCACTGGGGTTTGTGTTGGGGCGAGAGATTCTCGTAGGAGATCCGTCGTTCAATAGGAAAAGGTTGGATTCATCTAAAAAATCCATAACATTTCGACCATCTCGATCAGAGAAAGCAGAACCCCAGACGGGGGAATGGGAATAAAAAGAATGGAGGGCTTAGTTGACGGACAATTTGTAACCAAGCTTGCTTATTGAAGTGCGATGATGGGGGAATATAGATAGAAACAAAGGATGTGTCCTTTATTTTAGCTGCAACCATTTGAAAGTCAGAATTGGGGGGTTTGATATTATTTATTGGGGAAAAGGGAAGGGATTTTTTAATTAAAAGGGCAGCACCGCCGCCCGTACCTTCCGGGCGATCATCACGGAGACAGGAGTACCCTCCCACATTAAAGTGGGTGGATGGAGTAAACCATGTCTCCGAGACAGCAGCCACAGAAACAAGGTTTGAATTTAATAGGTTAAGAAGGTTTGATTTGTTAGAAATAGCACTGCGGCTATTCCACTGAAGTACCTATTCTGACATCTTGAAGTGCCATTTTGAACAAATGATTTTAACTTGGAAATAATAGAAGCAGCGTTGGACGGTAGATTAGTTTGAGAAGAAATTAGGTCAATTAGAAGCATAATAAGAGTTTGTATAAATGAAGAATTATCTTGTGAGAGTTGTTCAGAAAGTTTTTGATGGTTTGTTGAGGACGAATTATAGTTGTTTGCGCACCCATTTGTGGCATTTGAAAGAGGAGAACCATTGGGATTTAAGAGAAGTGAGTTGTGTTGTTGCCGATCGTATCCAGGAGCCGGTTTAGAGAGAGGGTTTTTGTACATAAATTTAGTTGAACGAGAAGATGTTGAGGAGAAGGGGAGAGGGTTGGATGGAGAGTTACTGGATAAAACCTCGGCAAAAGATTTTTTGACAGGCGGGAATAGTTTAGAAGCCTGCAGAAAAGACAAGTTCTCAGAGGCCATGGAAATTTTTATATTTTTTTGGCGAGATTGTTCAGGGCAAGAAGAGTGAATGGCGGAATGAGTGCCTGAGCAGTTAAAACATTTAGGTGAAGAGAGAGAAGAACATTGGTCAGCCGTGTGGTTTTCTCCACATTTGAAGCATCTGGGAGGGGATCTGCATGCAGCTTTGGTATGACCAAAACGGCAGCAATTGTAACATTGGGTGGTGGGGTAAGTGTACATTTCAACTGGTAAGGAGTTGAAAAATAAATAGATATGAGAGGGAAGAGATTGTCCTTCGAATGTGATCACAACAGATTGGGAGGGCTTCCAGGAAACGATGCCCTCAGAGGTGTCCTTATAATTTAGCCTCCTGGCTTTTATGGGATTGCCGATATGTTGGGGGGTTGAAAGAGAAGACAGAATTTCTGGAATGGACAGATCGGTCGAGATACCCCTGACCAGGCCCATTCGAGTGACATTGAAAGTTGGGATGTACGCCTTGAATTTAGAATTAGATGTAATAAAAATGTTTTTGATGAAGTTGTCGGCGGCTGAACCTGAGAGGAATTCAATAGAGATTCGGAAGCGACCCTCGGCTTTTACACCTCCGGGCTTAATCGAAAGGTTATTTTTGGTTGAAAGGAATTTACCAAATTCAAGAGGATGTATGGTTTTACCTTGTTCAGTTTTTTGCGCATATACAATGAAGGGGCCACGGGAATGAGTAGAGTAAAAGTTTGTTGGAGAAGGTTGAGGTAGAGCTGGTAGGGACTGTGAAGACGAAGGCGAATCATGATTTTTTGGGGAAGAGGGACTGAATTTTCTTTTTTTTATTGAGGTTAGGATGACAGATTCACTGTCTGAAATGTTTGAAGGGTCTGAAATGTTTGAGGGTTCTGAAATATCCGAAATGTCTCCATCTGGAGGGTCAGGAGGGGGATCTGGGGGCTTTGTAGGAGGTAAAGGAGGGAAATACTCCTCCATTGTTCAAGTTACAGGAAGTACAAAAAGTGACAGAAGTAAAAGTAAAAAAAAAGTATATAAATATCTGAAAATGAGCAGCAAGAAGTGACTCCTGGAAGATCAGAGGGAGAAGAGTCCTCAAGACACAACACACTACACTTTTTACAGCCAAAAAACAATTAAAAGATTGGTTTAAGATGATTTTTGAAAGAGCAAAACAAAAAAACTGTTGACAGCCAAATGTTATTGTTGCGAGTCTAGCGGGAGATTTAATATTTAAAAATACCTCTCTCACAAAAATAAAGTTGGTTGTTTTCAGTTGAAAAAATGTAATAATAAGTAATTATCGAATGAAACACTAATATATATTGAATTATTTGGCGGGTATTAGATAAACCGCCATAGCTCAGTGGTCAGAGCAGCTGACCGGCAATCAGAGGGACACAGGTTCAATTCCCGTTGGCGGCCAGTATCTTTTCTCGGAAGATTTTTTCAATGTAGATGAGTGTTTCAGGCTGATAATTATTGATTATAATATTTGTCATATTAGTACTTATTGAGTCGGAAATCAAAAATGTCAAACGAAAATAAAGCAGAGAAATGCAACAAAAATAAAAGATTCCTATTGGTGAAGGTAGTAGCCGGGGACCATTGAAAAATCGAAGGGGACTCCTGATATCACCAAAGATTCGGTTGACTTTTTGGATCGGAGATATACCTGCCTGGCCCGTAGCCGAGCGGGGTGAGCGGCGTGACCACACAACTTTTTTCTAATACTAACATTTTTAAACTCGTGATATCTTTCGAATGGCATGTCCGAATTGAATAATTCAAAAAGTTAAATAAATCTTTTAAAGCAGGCTTGAATATGAACTAATTTATTTTGATAAGGATTAAAACCAAGATAGAAATGAAGAACCTTTTCAAGCGGCGTCATTTTAATTAATTTTTTTTAAATAAAAGAACACTTATAGTGGCAGAACTATAATATTTAGACATATGCTGTTGCGACATTTTTTTGTAAAAAATGATGTGTTCTGCAAAGTTGTAGTACATTTTTTTTATTATATCATCAATAGTTTTCGAAACGCACGCGATGTAAAGAATATTTTAGGTAATAATTTTTACACCTTGTGTTATATTATTTGAGTTTTAGTAAGGATTCATAATTTTTTTGAAAATATAATATAGCCACTGTCACCCGGGGATAGTGTAGATTCCCAACAATGAAGAAATTTTTCAAATCGGTTCAGTAGTTTCCGAGCCTATTTTATTTATTTATTTATTATTACATTTATTACATACAAGATAAAACAATATAAAAGGAAGCTTTGACTGCCCAACTAGGAAGGTTTCCCGTTTTAGGACAGTCAACTTGGCAGGTTGCGTGTACATAATTTCACATTAATGGATTCAATAATAAATAACAATAATGGTACATATTGGGGGAGTTACTTAGATATTAGGTACAACATCGGATATAAGTTGTGTTATTCTAGGTATACAGCAGTAATAAACAATAAAATCCAGATAGGTACATGTAAAATATAAAGTAGAATCAGTGGCGTACCGGAGGAAAATTTTGCCGCCCCCCCCCCCCCTATATAGGTACTTCTTCAGGGAGGGGGGGGGGGGGGTAGTGATCCTTTTTTTTAAATTTTTTTTTTTTAAATATTTATTAATTAAATCTGTATGCGGTGAATTAAAACTACACTCAGAACGTGAATACGGTTTTTCTTTGGTTCTGGCAGCACATAAATTGTCTGCAACTAGAATTTTATATTTGCACTTCGAAAAAAGTAATGTTTTCCTTCGAAATATGTCAGCAGATGAATACACAATTGGAATTTTACATTCTGAACAATAAAACTGGCTTAAATTTTATCTGTATGCGGTGAATTAAAACTACACTCATAACATGAAAAAGGTTTTTATTTGACTCTGGCGGCACATAACTTGTCTGGAAGAATTTTATTAAGCACTTCAAATAAGTTTTTTCTTCGAAATGTGTCGTCGGATGAATTCACAACTGGAATTTTACATTCTGAACACAAAAGGGGTTTTAATTAAATCTCTAAACGGTGAATTAAGACTACACTCGGAACATGAAAATGTTTTTTCTTTGATTCTGGCGGCACATGGATAGTGTGCATCTAGAATTTTATAACTGCAATTCGAATAAGTATGCACACGCCTGTCAGCTATTTAACTTTTCTGCGATAATAAATTTAAAATATATCACCGTGATATATACGTGGAAGAAAACGTATAAGTGTAATTTTTTGTGCGCTTTCAGCAGGGCGCACAAAGCTTCACGAATATAAAACACAAATCGACTATCAATTAGAGCTAAAATGATACTGTTGCCATTTACATTTTTATTTAAAAATAATGTATGTGTTAGAAATAAAAACAAAACGTCTGTCATTAATATTTTGATTTTAACAGTATATAAAACTTAAGAAAGATGTTAAGAAACTATAAACTAGAAAAAACTTTTAAGTCCTGACGCGAGAATAGAACCCGCGACTTCCCCAATCCAAACTTTTACAAGATGATTATTGATTGTGAAATTTTGCCGCCCCCCCAAAAGTGCCGCCCTGGGCGGGCCGCCCCCCCCGCCCCCCCCACGGTACGCCACTGAGTAGAATTAAAATATAACATATAAATGTAAGAAAGAAAAATTTTAAAAAAAGATTTTTTTTTATGAAAATACAATTTAGCAGTTATAAGCAATAAAATCCAGGTAGGTATATGTAAAATATAAAATAAAAATATAATATATAAATATTAGAAAGAAAAATAAAAAAAAAAAAAAGAAGAGAAAAAAATAATAATTTATAGGAAAATACAAAATACAAAATCGAAGAAATCAACTCAGACTACGTTTTTTAATAATTTTTCGGAATCTGTCCTACCTAAGTCTAATAACCATTTTGTAATTTTAGTACCGAAGGATGATAATTCACACAGTTTCAATTGAGAGGGGATTTTGTTGTATGTTTTTGGTCCCAGGTATGAGAAAACTTTTTGATAAGCCGCAGTATTGCTTGTTGGAATAGAAAGGTCGTTTCTGCTTTTACTTCTGGTTTGATGATTATGATCGATTGTTATTGTTTTGTTTTTATTTTTGTGGACGCAGATTGTTATTTTTTTTATGTAACATTGTCGAACATCAAGCACCTTAAACTCCTTGAAGAGAGCGTCGCTCGAGTATCTGAAGGGTTTCTTCATAATGACGCGTAGAATGGATTTCTGTGCCTTCAGTAGCGGGTATAATGTTGTTATACCTGTTCCACCCCATCCAATGCAACCGTAGGTTATGACGGAGTTACAGAGCCCGTAGTATAATTTTTTAATGTCTTGAGTTTTTATAATTTCCCGCAATCCTATAAATATATAAATAAGCTTGCGCACTTTATTAGCTGTGTTTTCAATTTGATGTTTCCATTTAAGGTGGTTATCCACTATTATACCTAAATATTTAATAGATTTAACACATTCAAGGGTTTCGCATTTACAAGTATGGTTATTATTTCCAAGGCTACACTTAATATTATGTATTGTGAGGTGTTGAGGTGTTTTGGGTTGACCTGCAAGGGTAGCGCTAAATGTGAAATATTTTGTTTTTTGTATGTTTAGTGTAAGCAAATTAGTGTCCAGCCACTGTTTTACTCTGTTTATACCCGTGTTCGCAAGGTGGTGTGTTTCTTTCCAATCATCTCCTTCAAACAAAATAACTGTATCGTCAGCGAACGTGATAATTTTGCCACCAATGTGTTGGTTACTTATGTATATAATAAAGAGAAGGGGCCCAAGTGTACTTCCTTGTGGTACCCCAAAAGTGTATTTTAATGAAGTGCTAAAAGCCTCGTTAATTCTGGTTTGGAAAAGCCTCTGTAAAAGAATTTTATGAGATATTGTGTCAAATGCCTTGGCCAGGTCCAGGAAAAGGGCAATAGTTTTCTTGCCACGGTTCTTATTCCCTGCAATAGTTTCAGTGAGACATTCGATGGCATTATCCTTTCCCTTACCCGACCGAAAGCCGTATTAGTTTGGACTTAGAATGTTATGTTCCTCCACATATTCGTTTAACCTAGTTTTGAAAAGCTTTTCAATGACTTTGGATATCGCGCTTAAAAGTGATATTGGTCTATAGTTTTCTACAAGAGATTTAGGTCCACTTTTGTGAATTGGGACAATTATTGATTTTTTAAAGTGATCAGGAAATATTCCTGCTGTAAAACTTAAGTTGTAAATATATGATAGCGGAGCAGAAATCTGATTTTTAATTTTTTTTAGTATTTGTGTATTTAGACTATCTGGACCCTTTGCATGTGTAGTATTGAGGCTGTTGATAATTTTTAAGACCTCTTCTACAGTAGTTGGTTTAATATTAAATGAAAAAGATTGTTCCTTAGTTTCAATTGTCGATGCTAAAGAGTCTTCCGTTTTCTGGGTTTCTAATAAGATTTTATTTGCTAGATTTGACCCAACAGATGCAAAATATTGATTAGTGTGACATGCAATTGATTGATTGTCAGTTATAATGAAATTTCCGGTATTTAATTCTGTTACAGATGCACTAGTATTTCTTTTACTTTTAGTTATTTCTCTGACAACATTCCACATGTTTTTGCTGGAATTATCCTTATCAAGTAAGAATTTATAATAACGCTCTTTACATTTGCGAATAACGGTTTTGCAGATATTACGGTATCGGTAATAGTTTTGCTGTTTAGTGGCGTTCAATGGGTCTCGTTTAGCTATTTTATGAAGGTGATTTCTTTTGTGTATTCAATGCAAACAAACAAACAAATAATCAAATTTTTCCTCTTTATACGAGTATCGTGTTTAGATTAATGACTTTCCTTTTGAATTTGTTTTTTTAACAGTTTTCGTTTAGATTTTACATTTCGGTTAATATAATCCAATTTTGTCTTGTAGTGATATCTCAAGGCCAAATATTTTTCCACGACCAATCTAATCAAATTATTTTGATGCAGAAGAACGCAAATATGATCGGTTTATACTTCGAAATAATTATCACCTCCAACAAATTGTTTCATAACAGCGGATACTATTTTTCCATAATTTATGGGCGTCATTATAAAATCTTGTTTCATGAACTTCAGAATGACATTTTCAGCAGTCTTACAGACAGAATATACACCATTAGAGGCGTAAATAAGTTCACCTTTATCTCGCATATCAACCAATTTATGGTATTTGAACTTTTCAGTTGATGAGACATTCAACACAAGTGACACATTTTACCTGTTTTCGTAAACTTCTAACAAAACCTGCTTTGTATCCTACAATTTGTTATGAGTATTCAGAATATTGCGAAACATTTAATAGTCGACATGTACTGTCTTCATTTTCATAAAAACTTTCGCCAATATTTTCACTTTCGTCCTCTTCATTATCTTTTCTCAACTATGGGACAGTTGCACATTGAAGGGATGAAGAGCACTTTAAAATACTTATGTTTTCCAATGGCACACAGAGTTTCCTGTCGAAGCAGATTTAACCCTCCCGTTTCTGAAAGGGGTTCTCAAAATTTCTTAATTTACTATTCTCCATGTAGAATTTTTAATAGAGACTTTACGACTTCGATATTTTTTGTATTCCTACAAAACCGATAAACACATATTCGGTCATTAAAAAAAAATAAAAATTGTCCTTGATAAATGCGTAAAAAAATATTTTAGTGTAGGTATCATTCCTTGCCGTATATGATATTTCTTGCTCACTGGAACCAAATCCACGATAAAATAAACTATGAGAAATACTCCATCTCTCTCCCGCATTAGTTCGCTTATGGATATGTTTCCCCTGTTCCTTTCGCAGCTCGGCAATTTACGGCATCTCGTTCCCAAGCACTACATCTAAAGCTGCATAAGGGTGTAAGGACATAGTGTCATTTGCTAAGGCGTCGCCAGTGTGGCTGACCCAACCAGCTGTGTTATTGGGGATTATATACAGTGCGTGCCGAAACACTGCAGCGGACGTTAAAAAAATAAGTTCAATAATTAAAAATTTGAAGTGCGATTTTTGTGGTAAATTGTGTCATTCTTGTGATATTGCGTTTCAATAACTGTGTTCATAATTACAAGAAGGGGTCTAACTGATGAAGAATTATTAAAATTTCTCGAAGATGACAGTGACATTTGTGAAAGTGATAATGATAGTGATTTGGATTTTGAGACAAAAGATCAAGACGATCTTTCTGACGTGGAGGACCACGTTGAGGTCCAGGAGGAGTCAGAATCTGACGAAGACATCGGAGAAGACGAAAACACAACAACATTTGCGGCTAGTGAAGTTTTCATGACCTCGAAATCGGGCATGAAGTGGAGTTCAGTGCCATCGCCGCTGGCAAGAAATAGAGCACACAATATTGTAAATGCGAATCCTGGCGTTCAAAATAAGGGGAAAAATATAACTACCATCCGAGAGGCTTTTTGTTTGTTTATGAACAACAGTATTATTAAAAAAGTGTGTGAGGAAACTAATCGATTTATACGTAAAAAAATGCCAAACAGTGAAGACCAATTGGTTAAAAACGAGGAAATCTACGCTTTCATGGGAATTCTTCTAGTGGCCGGCAGAAATCGGGGACGAAAACAACATTTACAAGAATTGTGGACGACGAATGAGCTTTTTCGGCAGCATTTTTACTCCGCTACAACGGCAAGGTGCAGATTTCATTTCATATATAGCAGCATACGGTTTGACGATAAGGAGACACGGACTTGCAGAATAAAAGTATCCAAAAATGAATTGGAAGCAATAAAGGATGTGGTTGAACTCTTCGTACCAGCCTGCAGAAATAATTATTCACCCGGTTGCAATATAACTGTTGATGAGCGATTAGCCACATTTCGCGGACGTTGTCCTTTCCGGGTTTATATGAAGAGTAAGCCTGGACGTTACGGAATTAAAATTTGGGTAGCGTCTGATACCACAAATGCTTACATTTTGAATTTGCAAATTTATACGGGCATGATAAATAACAAAAGAGAAGTCAACCAGGGGTTCCGAGTGGCTACCGATACGGTAAGTCCTTGGTTTGGATCCTGGATAGGAATTACTACAGATAATTTCTTTACTTCAATACCGCTGGCGAATCATTTGTTTGATAATCAATTAACGCTAACAGGAACAATTAGAAAAAATAAAACAGAAATTCCCCCAGAAATGGCAGCTAATAAAAATAGGGAAGAATTGTCAACAATTTTTGGTTTCACGGACAAAATGACATTATTGTCGTATGTTCCAAAAAAAACAATGCCGTAACGCTCCTAACGACACAATTTAACTGTGGAGATATAGAGAGTGGTGTCAAAAAAGGCCCCATGTTATCTTACATTACAACAAAACAAAGGGAGGAGTTGACACCGGCGATAAAATGACCCAAGAATATTCATGTGTAAGGGCAACCAGGCGATGGCCATTTCGAATATTTATGGAGTTAGTTGATATTGCTGCCTTAAATGCCTACATTTTGTGGGTCGAAAGATATCCCGAGTGGAGATCTAACGATCGAAGCCGTCGAAAAGAATTTATTCGCCAACTAAGCATTAAGTTGGCAAAGCCCAATGTCGATTTGAGGTCAAATAACCCAAAACATCACAAGAATTTACAAAACTCCATAAATATTTTCAAAAAGACTTGTTATCCCGACGAAAGTACACCAACTTCGTCAGTTTTTAACGACAATCCAGGACCGAATCTGTCCAACGCCAGCAGATCTTCTGCAAAAGCCAAACGATGCCTTTTTTGCAACCGTACAAAAGACAGAAAAACAAAAATATCATGTAGTCAGTGTAACAAACCCGTATGCCCATTACATAGAATGCAAAGTATTTCTTGGCAATGTCCTGAATGCCAACATGGTGAACCAATTTTGTGAATTTCATTTTGATGCCGTTTTTTTGTTTTGTAAATTCTTGTGATGTTTTGAGTTATTTGACCTCATATGGACGTTGAGCTATGCCAACTCAATGCTTAGTTTCGATAGCTTCGTTAGATCTCCACTCGGATAACGTTTGACCCACAAAATTTAGGCATTCCAGACAGCAATATCAACTAACTCCATATATATTCGAAATGGCCATTTCCTGTTTTATCTATCTATCTTTAACTATCGGGAGGTGTCCCTTTGTTTTGATGTAATGTAAGACAATATCGGGTATCTCCATAAAATAATTCACTCGTTAGGAGCGTTACGGCATTGCTTTTTTTAGTATATATCTACGACAATAATGTCATTTTTTTCGTGAATCCAAATATTGTTGACAGTTCTTCTCTGTTTTTATTACTATGCACTTTTTTATCCATTTCGCCCATACAATTTTATACTAAAAAATAATTAGAAATATATCATTCTATTAATTTACCTACACACTTTAAAAAAATCATTATTATTTATATATAAATAAATGGTTACTTCGTTTGAATTTTATTGTAAAAGTTTGGCGACAGACAATTATATGTTTATTATTAGAATTTCCCACCATAGTTGGAAGGGTATTCCGAGTAATTGGTAATAATAAGTCGCAGCAGGGTATTTTTAAAATGGACCGTTAATATTAACATGAAGGCAATTCTAATAACATGAATATATTTATTTATTATTATTATTAACGCCGATTAAAGCGGCTTTTACAAAAATATTACAATTATTTTACATATGAATACAGAATATACATAGATTAAAAAATATAAAAATATAAATATAAAATACATAAAAAAGAACAATATAAATTGTAGTATCAACATAAAAACAACAACGAGTAGGTTATTATAAATACAATACAAAATATTATAAATCCCAGACAATATGTATTAAGAAATTAATACTTTAAAACTGTATTTGATTATAATCAAGCTGAGAAGCGCTGACAGACAATTTTAATTAAGTAGTGTTTGTATGAGGTTAAACTAGCAATGTTTATAGATTCATCCAAAACATATTTATTTCCAAGTACATGCAGGCGATTCATTATAGAATTGAGTTCAGCGTTAGATCCTATATTGTTGCAATGATAAGTTAATTTGAAACGAACTGATCGACTAGGTACATGAAAACATATTAACGAAAGAAGTTCAGGGGAGTTCAACAGGTTGGTAACGATTTTAAATAAATAAAATAAAATAGGTCTGAACAAATTCTTCTTTCTTTTAATGTATCGAGTCCCAATAATTGTAACAGAGAGGGATAATTAATGTTTTCGATGAATATTCCCAATTTAAAATTAATATAACGTAAAAATTTATGTTGGACTCGCTCAAGGGAATTCTCATGCACACTGTATGTGTGCATGAGAATTAAGTATGTAGTAAGGATTCCAAATGGTGGAGTTAAATTCTAGTTGGCTTCTAACAAGTGAAGTGTAAAGTAATTTGACAGTTTTTTAAATTTTTAAAATCCTTTGAAATCCGTAAGACAAATCCTAACATTTGCATTGCTTTACTGGTTATATTATTAATATGTTTAATGAATGTTAATTTAGTGTCAAAGGTTATACCAAGGTCTCTTATTTCATCAACAGATAATAAGATGTGATTATTGAGAAAGTAGGTAAACAACAAACGGTTTTTTTTCTGTGGAATCTCATAAGTTGACATTTTTTTACATTGAGAGTTAATTTGTTTATAAGACACCAATCATAAAAGCTATTAGAATTATATCCTCGATATTATCAATAATTCTATATATCTTCATATCATCAGCGAACATTAGAATGAGAACACGGGTGAATATGTTTGATACATCATTAATGAATAAATTAAAAAGTAAAGGACCAAGATGAGAACCCTGGGGTACGCCACTGGTAGCTTCGAACGTGTAGGATAAGTGACCATTAATACAGACAGTTAACAGACGCCTTAAACCAAGATAAAAGGTTTCCATTAATGCCGAGTTTCAAAAGTTTATTAATAAGTTTTTTAGACAGACCTTATCAAACGCCTTACTGAAGTCGGTGTATAAAGAATCGACTTGTTGTTTGTTGGCAAGTGCATTAGAAATGAAATTTTCATATAATGTTAGGTTAGTCAAAGTTGATCTGACGGAAATAAAGCCGTGTTGACAAGTTGCGATACAAGGGTTTACAAAGAAGCTGATTTTCTTAAGAATCAATTTTTCAAAAAGTTTAGGTATAGACGATTGAATACAGATAGGCCGATAATTTTCAACAAAGGATTTATCACCACTTTTATATACAGGAGTTAGGTAGCTAAGTTTCCATATTTGTGGAAAGTGTCCTGTAGAGAGAGACTTGTTAAACAATATATTAAGGGGAACAGATAAACTTTGGACGCAATTCTTAAGTAAGATGGAAGGAATCTTATCAGGTCCCGAGCTTGTTTTGGGTTCAAGTGATTTAATACAGACTATAATGTTTCAATATCGATGTGTATTTGCGATAAGTTTAAATTTATATCCGAATTGAAGTACGGAATTGAGTCATCAGGAATATCAGGTTCATACACGTCCTTAAAGTAATCAGCAAACATGTTAACAATTTCATAAATTTTGCTGGAGCTGTTTTGTCCGTAACGTATATTACCGGAAATACCAGCATCATATTGAGTAAATCTTTTTGAGTAAATCTTTTACAATAAATTTCATTCTAATTTTACATATTTTATATACTCTCCTAATAAAGCAAGTGCTTGTGTTTAGGAGAGGACAACTTGATAATAACTTTCTTTTTTTTTTCAAATCCTTATAACAAACTTAAGAACTTAACTTATGAATAGATTTAGACTTAATAACATATTTTTTAGAGATTATAGGGGTAATTAAACAAAATATATATATAGGATGTACATAAAACCTTTGGAATAACAAACAGTCAAAAACATATCTAATAATGACATTTTGGAAATAACCCATTAATGGTTTATTATTGTACCTATAACAGGTAAGTATTATTATTTTCCAGATATTCATGGATTCTTAGGAGCATTATTTGCATATCATTACTCTGGTACTGCCTTCTCAGAAACTTATAATGATTATTGCGGAACATGGAACTCACATTTTTCCCGTCTCATGTAAGGAGCACTTAACGGGGCATTTATGGGATTTGGAAATTATTTCGGGTTTTTTGTAAAAATATTGATGTGAATATTTTTTATATGGCTTATATTAATTTATTGTAAGAAAAAACATTGATTTTGTGCTTAATAACTGAAATATTTAAAAAAAAACATCATTCATAATAAATAATCAAGTATTATTTGCAACGCCCAGTGAGGCGTGCGCTTGTGACAGCCGACCGCCTAGGGTCACGTTAGCATTCAGAGTAACACTATTGTTTCAAAAAGCCACATGTGGAATGCGCTAGGTACTGGTAAGGGCTGACACCGACCTACTATCATTTTTTAAATATATTTACAAAAATACTTTATCGTAAAAAGTTTTTTTAATGTTTGGTTATCTTATTTAATACCAGATTGAACGATTTTAACACCACTTGCGTAGAGAAATAGATAACAAGAAAAATACAATACTTACAGAATACTCGAATTTACAAAAAATTACAGTTTTACGCATAAGCAAACCACGAAAAAAATAATTTTACAATTATTTTGAAGTGAAAATTATTGAGCACCGTTGTGATTTGAACCTGGTTGAAACGAAAAAGCGACACTAAAAAGAGACAAACACATGCATATGGCATTTATAGAGAATGAGTTAGAACAATCGGTCTCCTCTTTAAGCGGTGCTTCGTAGCCTCCCCACTCTTACCTAATTTAATTTTCTGAAGGTTTCGCTTCTACCGGTGTGAACTGCACACTTGTATTTTTTATAATACTTGTATGTTTTAATATTTTGAGAAATTTATTTATTATAGGAATTGTTAGAAGAAAAAATTTCCTTTTATGAGTGGAAATAGTTTACATAGCAAATTAAAAACATTTATTTGACCTTAACATAACGACAACAACCAATTAATAAATTCTTATTTAAACATTAATCTGACATGTTTATCATACCAAAATGTAATTAAAAATGTTAATGTAAAATATATATATATACTTTTTTTACATTTACTCCACACAGGGCCTATGTCATCTGAGATGCTGTGTAGAGGGTCGTTTTGAAGAGAGGAAGGAATGAACATTCGTCTTGAAGAGACCCATGTTGTAGGAAGGAGGAAACACATAAGACAGGAACGAGTCGAAGAAACGACCCGTTCTCATGTTACAAATGTCAACCGTGTTCATATGTTGGGCACGTGTTTGGCGAGTTTCCCGCCTATGCACCAGTGCCGAAGGGATCAATGACGCTAGTTCCTCGGAGCATCTTCCATTGTAATACAGGTAGAATAAGGATAGCATTTCCACCCGACGCCTGTGCTCTAAAGATTGCAATCCGTCTGTTAAGATGGGAGAATCTATCAAACGGGCCGCCCGTTTTTGCACAGAGTCGAAGGTATTTTATTTATTTATTTATTAATCTTAAGTTAGCTCACATCTTTGTGTGTGCTAATATTTTATAAAGATATAAACATTTACATTGGTTGGCAAACATAATCATTCTTTAAATATTACACATAAATGAAGACATTAATAATTGAGGTAGACATACTTTCGTAATTATTTTTTAAACTTATTTATATTTTCTATCTGAGTAATTTCATTCGGGATGTTGTTATACAGTTGGACGGCCTGGTACATCAGAGATTTCTGGGTGCTTGATTTTTTTCTTGTCGGCAGTCTAATTTGCTTTGAATTTCTTGTCCCGTGTCCGTGTGTTTCGTTATTATAATGTATTTTTCTTTTTAGTTCCTTAGACATCGTCCCCATGTTAATTTTATGTAAAAAAATAAGTACATTCAGATTGCTTCACCGTCAACATATTTAGCTCTTTTAGCATGTCTCGTATCCGTGTGTATATGTTGCGCTTAAGGCGATCCACTAGTACAGGAAAAAATCGAAATCGGAATTTACGCCCTTTTATGGGAGGAGTTTAAAAATACTTGAGAAAAAGCTTTTGGAAAGGTTGGAAAAGATATTTGAGAATTTTTTTTTACATGTTGATTTCGTAAAGGCCTGTAAAAAACATTAATTTTTTTTTTATGCATTGTTTATTGCAATAAAACGGAATTTTTAAATTGATTTCACGAAAATAAGCGGCGCGGAGCATAACACGACCGCTCTCCGCTCCGTTCGGAGGAGTAATGACGGAAGACAGGGGGACGGCTGCCAGTCGTTCTTCAGTGGACGGTATAAGGTTCACTTTGATATAGCAAATTCGTCGACTGCCGTATTGTCGCCGTGATGTCAAAAATACCAACGCTAAAATGCATATTATATTTTATTTTGTGAGGTTCGGGCGTAAATATAATTTTTTTTCGCGATAATTATATAAGAAACTGAATTTGCCACATTATGCAATAAAACCATATCCGAAAAAGTGTTTATAAGTAGGAGAGTTTTCAGTTAAAAATGTTTTTTATAGACCCAATACTTTATTTTTTTCTAAGCTTATTAAAAGACTTATTAAAAAAAATGACCGATATTTTTAAGGGCCAAAGTATGTTCTACACGCAGTATTTAATTGAAGCAACTATAATACTTATAAGCAGTCAAATTTTCAAAACTAAAACATACGATTTTGTATGATTTTGCATTATTTAGTATGGCTTCATCTTAAGTATTATTCGCATTGCTTTATTTTGCAGTATTTGCATTTTTTTCATTTTCTCTTCATTGCAGAGAAAAAGAATACTTGAACAGTAATTAAAATGTGGTAATATAATTGTATTATATATTATCTGGCATGTTTCTTTATTTACTTTGTTTCTGATTCTACCAAGAAATGATATTTTTTTTGCAATTTTTTTAATTGTGTAATCTGCATTTTTTGAGAATTTCAATTTTGAGTCTATGATGACACCAAGATATTTAATTTCTTCCACTTTTTTAATGATTTCTCCATTTATAGAAACCTTTGGTTCATCATGCGTATTTGTTCTACCTATATGCATGTATTTTGTCTTATTTACATTTAGTTTCAATTTATTTAATTTGGGCCATTTTGACAAAGTTTCTAAGTCACTATTTATCTTTTTTATTGCATTCTCATAATTATCTTCTGCAATATAAATCAGTGCGTCGTCTGCAAACAGTCTTATTTTGCAATGTTTTAGTATTTTAACCATATTGTTTATGTAGAGTATAAACAATATCGGACCCAATACCGATCCTTGCGGTACTCCCAGCATATTTTCAATCGGATTTGATACATTGTTTCTTACCTTTGTTGTTTGTTGTCTGTTGCTTAAATAATTTTTAAACCATTCCAATTCTTTCCCTTTTATTCCACATTTGTTTAATTTTTTAATAACTCTTTTTCTATCTATTGTTTCAAAAGCTCTTTGAAAATCTAAAAACACCGCAACAGTATACAAATTTGTATCTATATCTTCCTTCCAATCATCAATCACTAAATTTAACGCTGTTTCACATGAATTATTGTTCCTAAATCCAGATTGTTCGTCACAAAGGATGCTATTATTTTCCAAGTATTCTTCAAGTTGAGATTTAATTATGTATTCCATCACTTGCTCATATTTTGGTAACATATTTACAGGTCGAAAGTCTTCACATTTTTTTGAGTTCGAAATCTTTGGAATTGGTATCACCATAGACGTTTTCCATGATTCGGGAAACTTCCCTGTTTCTAAAGATTCGTTTATTAAACTGAGAAACTGTTCTCCTATTACAGGTAGTGCATCTTTTAATGTTTGAATTGTGATCCCATCTTGGCTGGGCTTTGATTTGATGTTGGACAGTATTCTTTGGAGTTTCTGGCCGTCTATTTTCTTGAACTTGAATTCGCAAGTTTTTTCTTCAAAATTGAAAGTTTCTTCTTCCTTCATGATTGGGATATTTTTGTTAATTTCTTCTATACTTGTCACAAAATATTTATTAAACTTATCGGCAATGTTCTTCTCGTCAGCCAATTCTTTTGGGAATATGATATCTTTTTCCACATCTTCAAATTTATTTTTCATAAGTGACTTAAGTGTTTTCCACATTTTCGTTGGATCTTCCCTTTCCTGCTCAATTTTTTTGATGAAATATTCATTTTTTGTATCCTTTATCAGTTTTGAGTACTTGTTTCGAATTGTTTTAAATTTATTCCAATGCTCGTTATCCTTTGTAATTTTTGCTATTTTATAAGAAGTATCTCGTTCATATTGCATTTGTCTTAGTTTTTTAGAATACCATTGATTATTGGTTTTAATTAATATACTTTGTTCAGGCATTGTTTTATTTATTGCATCATTCATATTGGTTACTAAAGTTTCGGCTTTTTTGTGAAAATCTAAGTTATTTACATCTTTCCAATCTTGAATCAATAATTCCTGAATCATTTTGCTCTTATTGTATCTTTTCAGATTTCTTCTTACAATAACTTTTTTGATATTTTTGGTATTTTTATTTTTTGCCATCACTATATTAATGATGCTGTGATCTGTTATTTTAGGTGTATCTAATGTTTTCACATTTAGTTCATATTCATTTGATAAAACAAGATCTATTAGTGTACAGGTAGACTGTGTTATCCTAGTATATTCTTTGACTAACTGTTTCATTCCTATAATGTTGTTCATTTTCTTTGTATAAAAATCTGTGTCACATTTCATGCTTATATTAAAGTCTCCAATAATTATATTGAGATCAGTTTCTTTTAAAAAGTTTGAACACCAGTTTTCAAAATAATTTAAAAAATCACTTTTACTGGCGTTTGGGGAGTGATAAATTACACAGTATACTCCTGGTCTAAATCCTTTCTTAATTTTTATTGCTAGGATCCACGTACAGTTTTTATGATTTTCGTTGGAAATTGTTTCAAAATCTATATAATCTTTCAGTAATATTATTACTCCGCCTGTATGCCGACTATTCGAATTACATCTTATTACCTTATAGTTCGTAAATTTTATTTCAACTTCTTCTATATCTGCTGTGACATGAGTTTCACTGAGCATGATCATTTGAGGTTTTCGTTCTTCCAGCAAAATTTGTAACTCTTCGTGGTGTGCAGGCAAGCTTTGTATATTTAGGTACAAGATCTCTTCGGTTTCTAATTTGTTGTCCGAAAGTAATTTTATGTTACTGTTTATATTAGAGCAGGTCTTTAGTGACATAAAAAATCAATTTTCTTTTTTTCCGCTTCAATTTTTCTCATGTGCACTGAACATTCATCACTCCAAGCAAAGTGGTTAGTTGGCAGTTATAATTTTAGCCGATCATTCATTTTTTTGCAGTTGACGCATTTGATGTCTCTTTGACAGTTTTCATTGACAGTTTTCATTTTCATTTGACAGTTTTCATTTGACAGTTTTCATTTTCATTTTAGATATATGAAACACTTCTTTTTTTCTACAAAAAAGCAAAACAAAGGCTTTATTATTATATTTACCTACATATGTATTGCATTTGTCTATAGCAAATCTACAATAAATCGTAAAATTAGTAGTGCAGACAAACAGTATTTTTTTTAAATTAGCTCCACACATGAGGCCCTGAGGAAAATAATTCGCCTCAGGGCCTATATCATCTTTGGGGACACAATGTGGAGGGTCTTTTTAGGAAATGAGGGGATATGAATCCGGGGTTCGGTATGTCCAGGGGTGACGGACGTATAAATCCAACCCTCCATCAGTGGCACAAGGTGCTGTTCCAAGAGAGTCCTGCTGCTGGCCAGCCACGCAGAGCCAGTTGGTAGACAGACGTATCCGCTGCCAAGATCCGCAAGCAAACCTACCCCATGAACCTGGGCACCCCTGCTTAGTCACCAAACGTAGCAAACTACTTGAAGTCACGTATGGTAATTCATAATCATTTGTAAAGATGTCACTTAACTACTGTTTCAATGGAAAGAAATAAATAATTATTTTAAGGGGGTAGTTTTAGTAAAAAAAATAAGTAGGTAAGATTCTAAATATTGCACCCGACCCTCACAAAAGAGTTTTATGGTGGTGCAGTAATAAATGTTTACAATCGTATTTTTGTTGAAGTATAGTCTTCGATACCGGAATTACATCATGCCGTTCTGAGTAGATAGGACATACCACCAAAACCCTCTGTCTCGACACACACTCCTTGCTTCATTCGCATTCATAAATCGTATAATACAGATAAATCTGAATAAATAGATGCTTGGATGCGTTACGGTGCACTCTATCGGAGGACTACAGCGAGGTAAAAGATACATTCAAACGTACTCTCTTTAAAATGATTTATTTGTGTATTTCTATTATTCTATCTCTTGGAGTGGCCCGACTGAAAGTATTTGATTCACTTGATCATGCCATGACTTTCTTGGCTTTCTCTGACTTCTTCCACAATTCACTTCGCGTCATATATTCCTTTTTTAATGCCCTAACTAACTAAGCGTACCTTTCAATCCTACCCATCAAGTGCACTAGAGGTGATTTATCACATATATTTTTATATTTATCACATTTATCATATTTATTTTATTTATAGAAGTGGTGCTATAAAAAGGTGAAAATTATGATAATTTTTATCTGCCTCGTATTCCTTCCAGATCTTCACAATTTAACAACGCTATACCCATAATTTTACTATATGGTTTTACAACACATAGGTACATATCAGGAACCTCATTTATACACCATATCTACATTCATTCTTCATCTGCCAGTTCAATGCCTCACGTTTCAATTTGGGAGGCGGGTATGGGTATCGCCGCCCCGGGAACTATTATTAGATAACCAAAACCTCTGCCATTGGTTATCTCAAGTAGTTCACTACGTTTGGTGACTTAGTAGGGGTACCCGGGTTCGTGGGTTGAGGTTTGTCCGGGTCTTGCCGACGAATGCATCTGCCTACCAGCTGCATGGCAGGCCGGATCGAGAGAGAATGGTTGAGGGAGTATCTTTGACTTCTCCAGCTGTTATCTCTCGGAACATCGCCTTGCACTGCAGTGGAAGTGATGGATTAATACGTCCGTCACTCCTGGACACACTGACACCCAGATTCCTACCGTCCCTTATAACCTTTTCCTTCCCTGAACTTCCTTACCTTCCTTTCCTAAACAGACCCTCCACAGGTCATCCCCAAAGATGACATAGGCCCTGAAGGGAATTATTAACCTCAGGGCCTCCTGTATGGAGCCAATGTAAAAAAAACACTGCATTGTCATTGTCTTGTATCCTTGAAAATCAAGTCTTCCACGAAAATATTATTTGATAAAAATAAAATTAAATAATACCTATAAACATTTATTATGAACTAATGTGACATGACCCTGCAAATAACCCAAAACCCATAAAACTAAGCAAAAAACATCCCCCTTGTCCAATTGCCTACACTCGTCCCATGTTGTCGTCAATTTTAAGGAAATATGCAGAAAGGGATTAAAAAATTAATCTGGTTTGAGGCTAAGATGGTCGGTCGGCCGAACCTTCCGATGTGGTTCCTTATTTTTTGTGGCTCTTTTTTTAATGTAAACGGAAAGTCTAGCAACTTAAGTTTTTTGCAGTAAGATTATTAATATTGTAATCTCTGTTTTTAGACATTTCAAACTTTGATTATATAATGCCTAGATAGAGTGTTACGCTGTAATTCCGACAAAAACAACAGGCCAGATTTGAAACACTAGTGTGTGTGATACGCACACAACTATGCGTAACTTCTATAGTTTTACAAGCGCTCTACGTCGCTAAGTGATACCAGCTCCCGAGTATTTTCCATAAAAGTGGGTAAAAATATATTTAGATTTTGCGGAATCTATAATTCTTTTAATTTTTAATTCATTTACGTAAGATAGTTTTCTACATATAATAATATAAATGAAAAGAAAATCATTGATTTAAAAGAGATTTATTTTTATTTGATTATTTTTAACTAATAAAGACAACGAAAAGCATTAGAAACGATTTTATTTAGTTATATAATAAAGACAAAATACATTAAAAAAAATTAAGTTAAACAGTTGTTTTGATCAGAGCAAATAGCAGTTTAGTTTTAGCTGGTTGCCAGCTCCGCGGCTTTTTACTATTTCTATCCACTTACTTCGTAATATAGGATCATTAGGTATTCTGTAAAATATGTACGAATAAAATTAAAAGTTCACTTGATACTTCACCAAACAAACCTGTCACATTTTTTGTAATTTTAATAGATAAATTTCGTATTCATAACTTTTTTAAATATAGTGTCAACGCGAAGAATTTACAAACACTTAAACATAAAGGCAAACTTTCACATTTACAATATTATTATATGTAGTGTACTTTTGGGTAATTATTAAAAAACTTATTTTAAAATTAACAACGCACTCAAGGGATAATTTAATTTGAAGAACAGGCAACCCTGTAAACATGGCGTCAAATAGCGTTGTCCTAAGACCAAACTGTCAGACCAAATTACACTATTAAAACTGAATTGTTTCTTTGACTAAATGGTTATTTAAAGGTAACTTACCGATTATAGGTAATATTTTTAGTTGTTTTCAATCGTCCTTTGTAATTCCTGAACACTGTTATAGCGCAAATCGTCATTTTCAAATGACACACAACACGTGTTTACCGCACAACGATAGTGTCGCCACTGAGCGGACAGGACGAGCTTATCAGTGAACAGTTCACTGATATTTTTTTTGGCGTTGCGTCGCTCGAGCGCTCTATCTAGACATTATATAATCAAAGATTTCAAATTAATGCACTAGAAAGAGACGACATACGTAATATCATGTCAACTTTGAGAAGTAAAATAATCTCTACAGATAAGCAAAATATTTAAACGTTTTATTTTACATCTCTTTTTGTTATACATAACTAAAAAGAGATCGTAATATAACACGTAGGCTTATGAGGTTGGAATGAATTAATGTTTTGTTTTCTCTGTTATTCCCATATAAATTTGAAATTCGTTGTCTCTATCTGACATAGAAATGTGTCGATATTTAGGAAAACATTTTTATCATTTTATACATAATCATTACAATTTTTTAAGTATTTTTCACGAATGCAAAAATATATCTTTTAGGAATACCTAAAATGTAGGTTTAATGATTAACATATTTAAGAGGAAACCGGGTGGTGTTTTTTCCATACAAACGTATTCCTCATTTCCCTCTCTGAATTTTGACACTAGAGAAAATATTTTTTTTACATAATATGAATATTGACCGCAAGCGTGTCGGTACGTTTTGATTTTTTTGATAAGTTACTTTTTATAGGAGTTATAACCCTTCAAAAATTGTTAAGATTTCCTTTTTTTAACGCCATCAACAAACGTTCAGTATACAAATTAGACGATGTATTTTTAAAAAAAGCAAAAGGTACAGACATAGAATGTTTTCTTCCAATACATTTGGTAAAAAAAATCTTGGAAATTGGTTCAGTTTTGGAGTAGAAAAATGAGGACTACAAAACCTCGATTTTGACAATTTTATTTAGGTATTATCAGGCTGAGGTGCATGTGTCCCTTTCTCTCAGTATTCGGGGGTGAGGGGGGGCGGAGAGGGTTTTGTTGAATACGTATACAGTCAACGAAGTGATGTGACATTCTTAATAATTATATCGATACACTAGTCCACTAGTGTTGTCATGTCCCGAGTTATCGATGTTTTTTTAAAATTATTTTTCTGTTTGGTGACTTATTTTGAGTGTGCCAATACTTACCGAGCTTATTTACTAAAGTTATTGTGACAAATTTAATTTGTTTACGTCAAATAAATTAATGGAAAAAAATTGAAAAAAAAACACCTGTTACAGACAGACCCCGAGATGATTCCGTTCCGTATTGCCGAGTTGGATATGGAACACAAAAATTAATTAAAATATTTTTTGATAACTTTTGAAGGTTGTACTCAACATAATATTATCCCTTTATAGGACACTTTTTTTAAGATACAACTACCGAACCAAAAAAAAACTTTTATATTTGACTAAATATATTGTTCTAGATTTTTTTTTCAAAAAAATTATATTTTACAGAAAATGTGTGATGGTAAGTACATACACCACTGATCGTTTGATGGAATGCTGGTACAGCGTATGTTCAGTGGTACATGCATCTACCACATGTTGTTGAATCGATTATGTTATTATAATATCATATTATACAAATGAATATTGAAATCTATGTATAAGAGGCACCATATTGTTTATTGTGCTACATATTAGGTACATACACATAACTAGTTTAGTTTTTATTTAACTTTTTTAATACGTTATATTATTACAGAAAAATGCACTTTTGGGAATACCTCCTACATCACTTGACATTTTCAATCTTCTTCAATGATCTAATATTTTTTGTTTTTAAACGCTTTATTGTAAAAAAAATTACTGTTTAACATCTACACAATGAAATTAAAACAATTTATGGTCCAGACCTTTCCCTCGCCGGTAAATTTCTTGGTATGCGACCGTCAATTATTTCTGGTAAAAGGCATTGGTGGTAGAAATTTTCTAACAGTGGAACGATTTTTTGCCAGATTTCATCGTCCCTCTCAATTTTTTCATACAGCAAACCTTTTGGACTCCACACAACAAAATAACAATAATTACGACGAGTAATATGTAACTGGCCTTGTACTTGGTAGAAGTAATTATGATTCCGTTTTAATGTTAAAGAATGGTCTTCCAATTTACAGTAATCAATTATCTTTTGTGCAATTCCCTCTTCTGGTGACATATTTGCTATACTATAAGGGCATTTAATTTCAATTATAGAATCCTCACCGATAAGGCCATCCGGACTTGCCGCTAAAAAGTTTTTGGTTTTATCGATAAATAGCCCACAAGCGGATACCTGAAAACTTGTTTTTTTTTTAAATTGCTCTATTGCTAGGCTTTCATTTTCTTTTCCATAATTTGTGGCCATAGTTCCTTTGAATTGTGAGTACAGTAAAGATTTTAGTACTCCCGTAACTGAAGTTTTTTGCCGAAGCTTATATATTTTTCCAAAGTTAGACGCCGTTATCCGCTTACGTCTTTCAATTGCCCACAGATTGTTATTGCTTTGGCCTACTGTATTCCGTTCGAGCTCTTCCTTATTGGTTGAAGATAATTCTTTGAGAAATTCCTCTTTTTTCGTTTCAAATATTTCAGGTGGCATATCTGGTTCTAATTCCAATTGACCATAATTTTCATCGGGCCCTGTAACTTTTTTTCTTTTTTCTGTCGTATTTTCATTATACTTTAGTTTTTTTTTCGACACATTTGTTTATTCTCCTTCGAACGTCGTTTTCTCTCTATAAAGTGCTTCGTGTATTTGCCGGGACTGTGGCCTTGGATTTTCTTTTGTATTCTTGAATGGGTTGCCAATTCACTATTCCACGAAGTTACTGCTCCAAAACATCTTGCTTGGTAAGATCCTCTTGTAGTAAAATTTACCCTTTTTACACCTATAAATTTGGCGATAACGTTGTTGAATTGCTCCACAGTGTTATTTGTCACGTCAATAATAAGACTTTCTGCATTTGCTATTAGAGACAATAAGAATTGTTGGATATCAGTCCATATTCCACAATCTCGAAGATCGCTTACTAAATTTGGATCATCAGTATACTTCTCCGGCTTGCAATAGTACGATGCACAATTTTTATGATCACCAAACACATGATTTGCGGTATTTTTTATGTCCATTTTCAATTTTTTTATTTTATCACTTTGTACTGTGTTTTCTTGCTCTTTCCTGTAATTTATTGCTCCAACTACAGCTCTTCTCATGCGTAAAACGTTTGCTTCAACCTTTTTCCTTATATGAACTGGTACAAAGCCTTTAGCGTTGTTGGTTTTTTTTCCAAGTGCTTTCATTTTGTTTCAAAAATTGCGGAGTAAGTGATTTTTCCACTCTATTTTTTGTACTATAAGGTTAGGACCATATGGCATTTGTTGCATTATTTTTTTCATGATGCTGGAGTCGCCATCACCAACTAGTTTGTTAAATTTTAATCCATGCATTTCCATGCTTCTCGAGAACCCTTCTGCTATAATGTGGGCTTCCATGGCATTAGCACTGTCACGCCAGTTTATGAAGCACCTGTGCTCAGAAGCAACTATGTGTAGTTTAGTAGCTCTAGCACATATGCAGCAGTATGAGTTTCGCACTCCCAGAAATAAAACCTTTTTAGTTCGTAGTCCAACTATGCACCCTGCGCCAGATGAGGAGCTAAATCCACTTTTGTACGACCTCTTTGCCCAGGAGCCATCTGCAACCACCGTTACCAAAGGATAGCCACCCTCGTCTACGTCACCGTTTAAAATGGCTAGCCTTTTTTCTTCTTCACCAGCTGCGATCATTTCTTCTAAGGCACATTCTTCAATTGTTGGCGCTAAACATTGTTCTATGTTCGTGTAAGTCTTACAATCCATATTTGGCATATTTAAAACCCCACAAATTTCATTCCATTGTGAATACCCATTTCCTGTACACATCACTCCTTCGACGACAGCAGTATTTATAGACATTTTCCGTTTCGGGTCTTCGGAGTGAATGTATTCTATTTTCTTGCACATTTTGCACTCGAAAACATACTGGCTTAGAAGACCATTTTGTCGTTCCTTCATAAATTTTAAATCGGAAAATGTGCAGTTGGTGTGTTCGTGCTTTATATTTGATATCTCCGAAAACAAATATTTTATATCCACAATTCTGCGACCTTCGAAATTATCGGTTTCATCAATATGGTCTGGTTCTATCACCAAATCATCAAGCGTTGTTGATGATGATGAACTTGCGTTTTCGTCTATATTTGGAGCAAATGATTCATCCATGGAAGTTTCATGCATTAGTGAAGATGTAGTTAAGTTTCCAAAAGTAGTATCGATGACATCCATATCCCTGTAAATGCAAATGATTTATTTATTTAAATTTGTCCATCCCATTTTCCCGTTATACATGCTACATAATACACGGCTCTCATAGCATAAATCTTTAGGTTTTTCTCGTAAGTCGCTCACGTAAGAGAGTTATGGCAAAATTATCAATGTAAACGATACCCATTGGTAATTTTGCCATAACTATCTTATGTGAGCAACTTACGGGAAAAAAAACTTTACGTACGTAAAGGTAACCTTAGGAAGGTTCAGTAGTAAGAGTGACAGGAAAGCGATATTTCGACTTACCTAGATGTCGAACGTGGTGCAACATGAATCTGTCGTTTGATACTAATAATCGGTTTTTTTCGTCTAGTAGATAAAAACAAACGCGCTTTGTTTCCATTTCTTTTACCCATTATTTATCTGTAAGAAAAAATTTTTGAGTTGAAGGTAGGTAATATAGTAGTCGATTTTATGTAACTCAATTTCTAAATACACATATCTTATGCTACGTATATATTTGCGAATAGTGGCGTGCACAGAATTTGAAAATTGAAATTTCGGAAAAAAAATAATTTTCAGCTTCGACAACATCATTAATGTCGTATTTTCAATCTTATGATTCTAGCCCACTGAAAAATCAGTGCACGCCACTCTTTGCGGACAGAGACGCGAGCCGAACCACGAATTATGGTAAAGGTACGAAGCAACCGCAAGCGGCGCAGCGTTTCGGGCAGTTTGCTTTTGCTTCGTTCCTTTCCCATAATCCGTTGTTCGGCTGGCGTGTGTATACGCAGCCTAAGACGTAGAATAATATTTATTATAGGTTACTAGATATGTTAACAAATGTACCGACTTGCACTAATGCACTTTATGCATACAGTCAAAACTGATGAATTTACGTTATTCAGGTAGAGCCAAAAAACAACAACATTTTTAGCGATATTTATA
The DNA here is from genome assembly GCA_917563855.2 of Limnephilus lunatus. NCBI lineage: Eukaryota > Metazoa > Arthropoda > Insecta > Trichoptera > Limnephilidae > Limnephilus > Limnephilus lunatus. The sequence continues at coordinate 14,078,177 of OU830603.1, forward strand.
TGTTTAATTAAAAAAGGAAATTGTGTTGTAATATTGAGTTTTTATGAATGAATAGTTTATGTTTATAATAATAGTTTATGAATAATTTATGAATAGTTTAGTAGGTATCTACTCACCATATGTCCTATATGTGTAAATCGTGAGAAATGACCAAACAGATTTCAATATTCAAGGGGGTTTCAGGGTCAAAATTCGAAGGTCTGTATTTGACATAGAATAGTTTCCAGTAAAAAGGCTAGTCAAAAACAGTAGAGTGATGCAGCCAGCGAAAAATAAAAACACTATACAATCACAAAGTACGTGATGTACCTACTAAGGTGGGTCATTTAAAAAAAATGATAATTTTAGATTCTGTTAGCGATAAAAGGGTGCCAAATGGGTTCAAACCGACGTGTTTAAAATTTTTAAAATTTCTGATACGATCTTCTTCCTCCGGATTCATTTCAAAGTTTTGAAAATTTTCATTTTTAGAGGTATTTTCTAGTGTGTATAAAAGTTACTACGAATCCTTTATACTATATTTTTTGTAATATTCTATAGCAAATATGGTACGTCTTTACGAATTCATTTACAAAAAATCCGAGTTTTGATTATTAGTGGCTCGAGGTGAGGGCGGGGGAAGCACCGATTGCACTAAGCGCAGCGACTCTTTCATTGCGACAAGTTTTCGCAATGGAACGTACTCGGAATGCGTTAAAAAGTCCCATATTTGGTGAAATTTGCGACGTTAAAGACAATGTTTTACCAACTTATTGTGATGTTATGAAGTTTTTTGAGTGGACCAGGCATCAAATAAAATTAAATCAAGAGACTAAACTAGAACCCAAATTTCAGCAAATAGAGTGTACTGTGACAGCACGAATTGAAGAAATATGGAGAAAGGCTTATATTCCCATCGTTACACACTCGCAAGTAGCACACATGTTGAGGTCATATAATTTTAAATGCAAAAACCTTCTTAAGTCACATCCTAAAATACCGGAGAAAAAAATGGAGGAATTCCGTCGCAGAAGTAAAGTGCTGTTTGATATTACGTCTTGCAAATGCAAAGATTTCAGTAAATGTGACTGTTCTTAAGATAAAAAAATACCTGTAAATGAACAGAGTTTCATAAGTGACCAACGTATACACGAAAAATGATAATAGGAAATGTGGATACCGCTACAACAAAACGAATGAAAACTGCGTTGAAAAGAAAACTTCTGAAGCAAAAATCCTTGCGTACGTCTAAAAAGGAAAGCACAGGTAAGCCAACTACCTCTCTAATCGATATTTCCACGTCTTCTGCATCAAATGAATCCGATTGCAATGATGTTTTCTAACCAAATGTTGTATCTCAAATGCCTCAGAAGCAGGCTGCGGTCACTATTGATTATTCTACACTGTCGAAAACTTGTGATAGATATGGAGTTTCGGATAGAGCAGCGGCAGCCATTGCCTCAGCAGTTCTGTATGACATCAAGTCTAATATTCCAGTTATTGACAAAAGTAAACTTCGCAGAGAACGAAAAAAAACAAGGGAAAATATTAAGGCACAACACATAGTTTTAACCGCATTATATTTTGATGGCCGGAAAGATAAAACATTAATTATCAGGGGAAAAGGGGGGAGGCATTACGGAGAACTAATCATTGAAGAGCATATTTCAATGATAAAAGAGCCAGACTCAATATATTTGGGTTATATTGCACCAAACTCTGGCACGTCGAAAGTTAAAGAAAGAACAATTGTCGATTATTTTTTAAAGGAAGAAATACCATTTGAACCATTAATGGCTATTGGATGTGACGGAACGAACGTGAACGTTGGAAAACATGGAGGTATAATACGTTTGTTTGAAAAACGTTTGGATAAACCATTGCAATGGATAATTTGCTTGCTTCACATGAACGAGTTACCATTTCGTCATTTGTTCACACATCTTGGCGGTAAGACATCTGGACCTCAAACATATTCAGGGACAATAGGACTAGCTTTAGAAAACTGTGAAAAAAAGCCTATTGCTCATTTTCAGAAAATTGACGGAGAGTTGCCTGAATTATTAACTAAAGACCTAAGTACAGATCAGTTATATTTGTATAAACTCGTATCTGCAGTTACGGTGGGGGAATTACATGAAGATTTAGGCCACAAATCTCCTGGAAAAGTGTCTCATGCCAGATGGCTTACGCGTCTTAACCGAATTATTCGTCTTTATGTTGCAACGGAAGCTTCTACAGAGAATCTTATTATTTTAGCAACGTACGTTGTTAAAGTTTATGCTCCGACTTGATTCAGTATTAAAACTCATCCCACCTGTAAAGATGGAGCACGTCACCTATGGCAGCTAATTTCAGCGTCTAGATACTTATCCTTTGAACTAAAAACTATAATTGATCCAGTCATAGAAAGAAACAGTTACTTCGCACACCCCGAAAAATTACTACTTGCAATGTTAACTGACCCTCACAAGCATATCCGGGAATTAGCTGCGCGTCGTGTTCTAAAAGCACGCAGTAAGAAACTAAGTAAAACAAGGCTGTTCTAACTTCCAAACATAAACCTCGATGCATCATATTACTACGACCTTATTAATTGGCAGCAAAATGTAACCGAACCCCCAATACTGAAGAATATATCGGATGAAGATCTTCAATTATTTGTAGCACAGGGGGGAGAAGGTAAATTGCCTCTTCTGCGTCTACCATGTCATACTCAAGCAGTTGAAAGAGCTGTTAAGACTGTTACTGAAGCCTCGACTACTTTATGTACGAAGTCTGCAAGAGGTCTTATTAAGGCAAAGATTGAGTCTCGCAAAATAATGCCGAAATTTGAGAGTAAGAAGGATTTTGCTGGTATTTGAATACACTGTCTTGAGATAATGTTAATTATGATCATATATTTTTTTAATAAATAAGTCAGAATATTCTCTTTAATTTTTGTTTTATTGAAAAAAAGTTCATTTTTAATTGTTTATCTAATATTTTTTAGAGATTTAACAAGGGTGGGTTTTTCTCTATTTTGTGAAATTTCAAACTCAATCCGGAGGAAGAAGATGATATCCAAATATTATTAAAAAAATTATGTGATTTTACATCTTCATTTAACACCCTTTTATCACTAACAGACAAACCAAAACAAGTTTTTTTTTTCCCCCATACAATCGTGACCCGCCTTAGTACCTACTGCGCCTATGCTGCCGTTTTATAAAAAAAGATGGTATGAATCTCCCGATATTACTAAACCAAAACAGCGTGCATCTTACTTTACTAATAGTAACAAGATGAATGAACTATGAGCGCAGAAGATATCTATTATATAGGAATACGCACGCTCAAGTCGCGACGCGTATTGACTTATCTGTTGCAGCAGGCAGCAACCTGTATACACGCACCCACAAGTCTCATTGACTTGTGCGTGTGCAGAAGATGAGCTCGGAGCAGGCAGTCACATGTATTTGTAGTAAGTAATAATAATAATAAAGTTAAGTACAATACAATATTAAATAATGTAGACCTCGCTATTTTATTACGAATATGTACCTAGGCACCTACTTAATTTTTGGAATAAATGAATAACAGTAAATGAAATAATAAGAACGCGAAGTCGCTGGCGGGCGCGGCGCGGCGATTCGTGCTTCCAACACCTGCAGCCACGCACACACACGCATTGGGGTTCACCAATACACCGATAGCGCTTTTGCTGTCCCCGCTGAGATGAACGAAATAGAAATAATTTTTACAAATACCTATCGTTAAAATTTCTCGGCGCTCCTGCGCGCTCTTAAGGAGTTATTATCATTTAAAGAGCGTTGTAGACTAAAATCGCACCGCGGAAACGGGAGTGTTTATCTCAAAATGGGGTTCATATTAATTATTTTTAGATTTTTAAAAGCTCAATTGTTAGATTTATAAAACAGTTTAAAAACGTTCTCAACTAGTTTCTAGGGTAGGTAATTTTATATAACATACGTTAACTTATAATTATCTTGTATTTAAAGTGTTCTACTTCTTTCTTCTAAACCACCACTGTATAGGTAGATATTGTAATTTTTAGTACTTATTTGATTGTTTGCATTGCTTTTATGTGTTACTTTGCCCCTCTTGTACCTTGCTAAATAACTGTTTTAGAAGATAATTTAAATCAATAATTAATATGTATTTTTATTATTTTCTGCTGAATTTCAATAAATGATTAAATTGTAAAGTTTTTTTTATGTTATTGTTGTTATGAATCTGTTTATTTTCTTATGAGTGTAAATCAATTATCATATTAAAAAAATCTTATTTTTGTTGATAATATTATTTTTGTTATTTTGGAACCACCCAGTTATTTGCGACCGCGCCAGCATGCCGGCCGGCAGGTACCAAAATACCGACTAGGAAACAAGTCAAAGCCGTCGCGGCCAGAGCGTTCGCTGATGAATGATTTTGTATGAAATTAACTGAATAGGTTTTATATTATGAAATTAACTATATTATGATAATTATTTAACGTAAATACATTAAACGTGTAAGCCATAAGAGTAATTTGCCATCAAACTTATAAATAGATGGTAAAAGTGGGATTGCAATGATGAAATCCCTGGGGTTGTGGCTCGACCCCTCATAGTACCCAACGTTTCGTTTTGCATCTTGGCATGCCGAAGGTTAAGTTCCATATGGCAAAGCAATTTTCTGTAAATACCCTTAAATTGTCTAGCATTGGGGTTATCATTTTTTTAGTTATTTATTTTATTTATTTATTTTATGCATCCATACAATAAAGTTAACATTTTGTTTTTTGCCTTGCCTGTCTCACTAGGAAATCCTGTGTCGAGACAGACTAGTTTACAAATATTTTTTTATAAATATTAAATAAAAAACATTTTTCAATTAAGTAAAAATATTTGACAACAAATTTCAGGTTGGTAGTAGTGGTAACAATAATGGGATAAGAGGATTATATTTGGGTGAGGTGACTTATTATTGCATGACCTTTTTCGATGATCCATTGTTTTATCAGAATTTTGTATTTGTTAATATTATTCGATTGTCTTGTTTTGTCAGGTAGGTTATTGTACATTTTAGACGCAATGTATTTGAAATTTCTTTGACCAAATGTTGTGTTTGTTTTAGGTGTTTGTATGAGTTCTTTGGTTTTGTGCCGCGTGTTAACAATATTTTGGGTATTTTCATAAAATGTATTTGTTTTATTTTTAAACAGATGAGTTAAGATTGTTTTTGTGTAAATTTGTCGAATATCTAGTACATGGAATTTGTTGAATATATCTTAAGTACTTGTTATTATGGGAACTTTAAGAATAACTTTCATAATTAATTGTTGTGCCTTCGATAATGAATCTATAGCGGATAGTGTTGCTCCTCCCCATGCGATTATTCCATATTCAATGATTGATTGACAAAGGGAGTAATAAACAATTTTCATAGATTTGGAATCTAGTATGTTTCTAATGTTTTTGAAGAAATAAATATGTTTTCTAAGTTTATTCGTGATGAGTAGGCAATGTGTATTCCACTTAAGATATTGATCAAATGTAAGACCAAGGTATTTGATGAGGTCCGTTCGATCTAGGCAAGGACATTGACAGAATGTATCATGAATACAAGAACATTCATGTACTTTTATTTCAACATCTTGATTAGGTTGGCCAACGATATTAATACTAAAAGTAATGTATTTTGTTTTGGTAGTATTTAGTGCAAGAGAAAAAATGGCTTGGTTGAAAAATGGTTAAATTGAGAGTTAATTGATGTCTCAGCCATTTTGTATTCGTCTAACCAAGTGTCGGATTGAATGAATAGCACAGTATCGTCAGCAAAACTTACAATTTTTCCATCTATCGTTAGGTTACAAAGATCGTTTATGTATATGAGAAACAAAGTAGGGCCTAATACGCTTCCTTGGGGAACTCCGTAGTTTATAGGGAGGGGTTGGCTGAATTTGTTTTCGATTTTGACACATTGAGTTCGATTAGTTCAGTAACTTTGAAGAAATTCTAGATCTTTCCCTCTTATACCTATTGTATTTAGTTTATTAACAAGGATGTCAAAGGCGATAGTATCAAAAGCTTTTGAGAGGTCTAGGAAGATAGAAATGCATTTTTTACCCTTATCTAAATTTGAAACAAGAAAGTCTGTAACAGCAATAATAGCATCGGCAGTGCTCTTATTTGACCGAAAGCCAAATTGATTTTCGGAGAGTAGTTGCTTGCTTTCCAAAAATGTTTTCAGTTATTTGTTAATTATTTTTTCAACTACTTTCGAGAGTGAGTTAAGTATTGTTATGGGCCTATAAATGTTAATGTCCACTTTAGGACCACTTTTGTATATGGGTATGACGAGCCCTTGCTTTAATTGTTTAGGAAAAATTCCCTGTGATATGCTGAGGTTAATTATGTATGTGAGAGGTTTCAATAGTTCATGAACAAGTGTCTTGAGTAAATTTACGGTGATGCCATCCATACCGGCGGACTTTGTGTCTTTTAATGAGTTAATTGTATTCTTAATATCGTCATGTGTGACCGTTTTGAAATTTAAATTGTTCAGAATGGGGTATATGTGGTTTTTCCTGTAATTTTGTATTAGAATTCGGGGAGGAAATTTTGTTTGCTAATTTTTTCCCGACATTAGTGAAAAAAATCATTGGCATGGTTTAGAATTTTTTCCGGATTCTTTGAGAAGTCGACAGTCAGTCCATCAATATTTTTTTAACACAGGTCGAAGCATGCCTCAATTCTCGTCCTCTCACCCCCCTCTTAACTGATCCATCTGACCTCTCTCCTCTCACCCCTGGTCATTTCCTTATTGGCGAATCTTTGGTTGCTGCACCACAATTGGACTTGACCGCTACAAATCCTGGAAGGCTGTCCAGATATGAACATACCACTCAGCTCGTTCAACATTTTTGGAAAAGGTGGTCTAAGGAGTACCTCTCTCTCTTGCAGGAACGAGCTTAATGGAGGACGAAGACCCCAGACATGCTGCAACCAGGCTCCTTGGTGCTGCTGTCTGAAGACAACCTACCTCCAACCAAGTGGGCGCTTGGTCGTATCCTAAAGCTACACCCTGGCGCAGATGGCATCACACGAGCAGCTACTGTCGCTACCGCTAAATCGACGGTGACAAGGGCTGTCAACCGTCTCAGTCTGCTGCCAATGGAGCAGACATCATCATCATCATCATCTTAATCTTTACAATAACTTTCTCCAGTGACATTTCTACAATAACCTTCTCCAGTGACATTTTACAATAACTTCTCCAGTGACATTTTACAATAACTGATCCAGTGACTTTCCCTAGTGACCTCAAACACCATGACATTCTTTTACAAGTGACTTTCATAGAACAATTATTTTGTTAACAAACTTGGTTTGTCAAAGCCGGGAGTATGTCGTGTCGTCTGTGTTGTGATTGTCCTATTTCATATTTAAATTCATTCTCAGTATTTATCTCGAAGTTTACAGTCCTTTACTTTTAACTTTTTATGTCTATGCCACCTCTTACTTCAAATTTTTTGTCTATGCTATTTCATAGTGTAATATTGTCATTAACTTCTCATCTATATTGTCTTTCTCTGTGGTCACGTAAAATCTTGCTGTTTATAAATACGAGTGCATTGTTTTGCAAAGTCACTCTAAAATTCTCTCTAAAAAATCTCTTTCTATAAATACTCGCATCACTCTCTCGGGTAAAGTTCGGTTTATGGGTAAAATTCCTAAAAATACAAACTAGTTATTTTTATACTAACTATGGGCCGGGGAATACGAATCTGAAAGAATTAGGTGGGGGCAAGCAATATTAACTGAATTATACGACTTTAAAAAAATTTTTTACACACATAGGAAAATGGCCATTTTGGAAGTATTCTGATTCCTAGAAAATAAAACTAGTTATTTTGATACTAACTTTGGGCCGGGGAATCCGAATCTGAAAGAATTAGGCGGCGGCAAGCAATATTAACAGAATTACACGACTTTTAAATTTTCAATAAACACAAGCCATCTTTAAAGCATTTTAACACATGAAAACCATAGAAAAAGAATAAAGATGTTACATCACATAAAATTAAGTGTTGCCATTAAGCAGTAATATCAATAACGTAAAATGACATGTTTATAATTTAAGTACTTACTTTTTATAAATTTTACTCACTTTTGTATCACAAACCATGCTACCTAAACCTAGCGTAGCCGCTAACCTACTTGAAAACTGGGATGTTTTTTTAAATTGACGCGAGCAGGCGGTATAAAGGGGCACAAACCATGTTACACAAACCTAGCGTAGCAGCTAAACTACTTGAAAACTGGGATGTTTTTTTAAATTGACGCGAGCAGGCGGTATAAAGGGGCACAAACCATGTTATACAAACCTAGCGTAGCCGCTAAACTACTTGAAAACTGGGATGTTTTTTTAAATTGACGCGAGCAGGCGGTATAAAGGGGCACAAACCATGTTGGGTTAGGTTAGGTTAGATTAGGTTAGGTTAGGTTAGGTTAGGTTAGGTTAGGTTAGGTTAGGTTAGGTTAGGTTTTATATAATAACATTGATATTGGTGACCGGTCTAGGTAACAACTTTTTAAGACTACGAATTTTCATACTTTTGGTTTAAGAATACGGCCGTTGAGATAGTCATAATTCATCAGGTTAATGTGTTATGTGATGAATTATCATGTGAAAGGAGACATTAGAGGATGACCGAGATACGACGGACGACGAAGATGTGTTTGATTTATAAGGTATTTTCGATGATATTATTGTTTAATGGCCACACTTAAATTGTTGTTTTTCTATGGTTTCTATGGTTTTCATGTGTTAAAATGCTTTAAAGATGGCTTGTGTTTATTGAAAATTTAAAAGTCGTGTAATTCTGTTAATATTGCTTGCCGCCGCCTAATTCTTTCAGATTCGGATTCCCCGGCCCAAAGTTAGTATAAAAATAACTAGTTTGATTTTCTAGGAATCAGAATGTTTCCAAAATGGCCATTTTCCTAGAGGTGTCAAAAAATTTTTTAAAGTCGTATAATTCAGTTAATATTGCTTGCCCCCACCTAATTCTTTCAGATTCGTATTCCCCGGCCCATAGTTAGTATAAAAATAACTAGTTTTATTTTTTAGGAATTTTGCCCATAAACCGAATTTTTTCCACTCTCTCTTACCGACTCAATTAAACGACTAATTGCCAGTCACCTCGATTGTAAAGTTATCAAATAAAGTTACAATTATATCCAGAACACAAGTGTTTCAAGGATAACCTCAACAATCTCTCCTCCCAGTACGCCCATCTTGTCGTTGATACGAAAGAGGTCAAAAACGCAGCGTCAGCTTTACGACCTGACCGGAGACTTCCCGAGACCACGCCAGGACGCCTACTTCAACTACAACGTTTACGGTATAATATATTATTGTTATGTATGTTAGCTTTTGGAAAACTGATGGCAAATAAGCCAAATCTTTAACTAACAAGAATTATCCAAATCATTATTGTCGATGCAGTATATTCTCCAATAACAGCTGGGCAGCTATTCCCGACCAACGATCAATCCTTACTCGTTGTGCGCTTCGTAGCGAGCGAAAAATTACCCGTCGTAACGACCAACTTTGTCGAATCCTTCAATTTTACGTATTCTTGAACGTCGAACGATCGAAGAGATGATTATATTGGCAGCCCTCTGAATATTGTCTATGTTCTTGATGTTTTTGAGATTTCTATGGTGTTACTGTCAAAGAGTGTCAACAGTGAAACCAAACAATGGCAGCGGGTCACATTACGAATAATCAAAAGCTAAGGCTCGTTGATTTAGTAAGTTCTGATGAAAAACTAATGAGCGGAAAATTTTCTGCACATTTTACCTTCGCAGAATCCCGGCGGAGATGGGAGGCGATTGCCGAGCAGTTAAATGCCATGGCAGGGGCAAATAAAGACTTCAAGCACTGGAGAAAGCTTTGTTTTGATTTATTTCCATTCATTTGTGTGTATTGTACACTTTAAATATCTGCCGAATCAAGTCAACTCGACCCTTCTCAACACTTTTCTGAAGAGGTTCTGAGTTGTACATTCACCGCTCTCATGGTGTTTCGTTAAGCCTAATTTGTATGTTAAAAATCACGATATTGAATAGAATGATATTGGGGCTATAATACTTCAAAGCCGATTGTTTCAAAATTCAAGTAAAATTGTTTGATGTTGACCTTGTCCTTCTTTTTGAATAGTTTTAGTTCTTATAAAGTCTCGTTCCACTAATATTTTGTGTAAATAATTAATATAATTCAAAAATATTTTCAGACATGGCAAGACTTAAGGTCGAAGGCCAAAATAAATAATGCCTCCTTGAGGCGGCATGCGGCCGGGACGGGAGGCGGGCCACCACCGCCAGCAGCCAGTCTCAACGCGAATGAAGAGCTCATTCTCCAAGCTAACAACCTAGTATTGATTACGGGCCACACGGGAAGTGAACCGCACAGACTCCGAGGCGTACTATGGTATTTCAGAGGTTTGCAGATTCTTCATCTCTCGGAGGACCACAGCCTGTTGAGGTGCCGCTACTCCTGGAGGCCACACTTCCCCTTGTGGAACCGCCTATCCATGAGCCTCCACCCGCACAGACTCCAAGGCGTCCGGCATCTCAGAGGTTCGCAGATTCACAGAACATGTCCTCTACACTCGTCGAACAGGGGGAGAGGCGATTGACGAGTTCATCAAATTATTCAAATGGAATGTTGGCTGCGATGGCAAAGTTAACAGAAGCAGTTGAATCTGTTTGTTCTCAATTAATATTGGTGGTTCAACTATTGAAAGAAAATGCCTAATCTAACCCTTGACAATTTGATGTCTTATTTCTTTCAATAGTTTAACCACTGAATTACAGCCAAAAGTCCATTAATTTTTTTTTTTGATTAAGCAAACTGATGAGAGGAAAAGTTGAAGTTGACCTCCGACTCTTCAACTCCCGTATAGCCCCAATCAACACTGGCTTGATAAATAAAACTAAATGTGGTGGTTAACTTGTATTCAAAATATGTAACATTTTTTATGAACATCATTTTCTGTTGTAACTGAAACTGTAATGTTTCCTGCGTTATTTGATCAAAGTTGTGATACTATTTAGCAGCATTTTAGTTTTATCAGAGATAAATACAACGTTTTTTTAATTTAAAATTAACCAAAGATTTAGTAGACAATATCAGCGTAATGAATGTGATTTTTAATTTTATCGTGGATAATTATAATGTTTAACTAATTAACACCAGAGTTGTAATTACTAGAAAATATCAGACTTGATTAGTTCCATCAGTGTACTAATTGTTTATTTTTAGCTAGTAATAAAACATATGTTGAAATAATTACAATTGTAATTGAACAACTAAAACTGTATTGTTTTCTGCGTTATATGATAAAAATTGAGATAATATTTAGTAGCATTTAGTTTTGAGATAAATAAAATGTTTTTTTTCTTTAAAATTAACCAAAAATATTTAGTAGATATATAGATATATAGTATATCAATAGCAGGGTAATTAATGAAAGCGTTGTAATTGAACAACTGTAACAGTAATGTTACCTGCGTTAAATGCTATAAATTGTGATATTATTTAGTAGCATTTAGTTTTATCTGAGATAAATTTAATGTTTTTTTCTAAAATTATCCAAAGATATTTAGTAGAAAATATCAATAGCAGGGTAATGAAAGTGTTGTAATTGAACAACTGTAACAGTAATGTTTCCTGTGTTATTTGATATAAATTGTGATACTATTTAGTAGCATTTAGTTTTATCGGAACTAAATATAATGTTTTTTCTTTAGTTAACTAAATATATTGACATTGTATATTGAAAACTTTGTTGTTTTATATGTATTATTTGATAAAAATTATGATATTCTTAATATTTGTAAAAAGCATTAACTTTGTGGCTCGCCATAATTTACAATAAATACACATATAAATTTGTTGTAGACCACTTTTATTTATGAACACTCTACCGGTTTCGGAAGCACCCTTCCTTCGTCAGGAGAATATTATAACTAAACTATTATACACAATATTGACAGATATACAAATTTTAGGTGTTCGAGTGAGGGGAAAGCAACGGGGTGGGGGTAATTGCGGGATTTCCTGGAAGAACAGAGCGGTTAATTGGAAAAATATTTAGAATGGGACTAAAAGATAAGTTGATTTGGTTATTTAAAATACTAGCATTATTATTTAGGGATTTTCTGATTTCAAGTGCTTCTAAGTTATCCAATTTTTTGCTTTTATTTTTACGGTGAAGAATTTTAACCCCTGTGTCCTTATTAAAAGTGTGATCTGTGGAAATTAGGTGATTAGCAAACTCTGAAAAATTATTATTATTTAAGCATCTTAAATGTTCTGTGACTCTAATATTAATATTTCTAGATGTCTTACCTATGTAGAACGAAGGACAATCATTGCAACATAGTTGGTAAATATTGGTAAATATAGTTGGTAAATGTTGGTATATATTCTTCCAGGAAATCCCGCAATTACCAATTTACCAACTATGTTGCTATGATTGTCCTTCGTTCTACATAGGTAAGACATCTAGAAATATTAATATTAGAGTCACAGAACATTTAAGATGCTTAAATAATAATAATTTTTCAGAGTTTGCTAATCACCTAATTTCCACAGATCACACTTTTAATAAGGACACAGGGGTTAAAATTCTTCACCGTAAAAATAAAATATTGGTAAATATAGTTGGTATATATTCTTCCAGGAAATCCCGCAATTACCAATTTACCAACTATGTTGCTATGATTGTCCTTCGTTCTACATAGGTAAGACATCTAGAAATATTAATATTAGAGTCACAGAACATTTAAGATGCTTAAATAATAATAATTTATCAGAGTTTGCTAATCACCTAATTTCCACAGATCACACTTTTAATAAGGACACAGGGGTTAAAATTCTTCACCGTAAAAATAAAAGCAAAAAATTGGATAACTTAGAAGCACTTGAAATCAGAAAATCCCTAAATAATAATGCTAGTATGTTAAATAACCAAATCAACTTATCTTTTAGTCCCATTCTAAATATTTTTCCAATTAACCGCTCTGTTCTTCCAGGAAATCCCGCAATTACCCCCACCCCGTTGCTTTCCCCTCACTCGAACACCTAAAATTTGTATATCTGTCAATATTGTGTATAATAGTTTAGTTATAATATTCTCCTGACGAAGGAAGGGTGCTTCCGAAACCGGTAGAGTGTTCATAAATAAAAGTGGTCTACAACAAATTTATATGTGTATTTATTGATATTCTTAATGTTAAATACATATTTTATGATTACACCTTTGTTTTCTAGCATTTTACATCAATATATTATCACAAAATATATTGTATTTGAAATATTTGTTGTAATGCAGTCTCATGTAGCCTCACCTTCCCACCACTATTTGTGTTAGGCTAATATCATTAATATTAACGTACCAAATGTACAGCAAATATATGCCAAAAATATATTATTGAAGTTTTTCAAAAATAATGAATCCTCTACTAGACTGTGTATGCATAACACTAGATCGAATAAAAATGATATAAAAAATATTCCAAGTTATAAAACCACATTCGGACAAAGAAACTATACATACTTTGCAACAAAACTCCATTACATCCTTCCCCAAGACATAAAACTAATAAAAAATCTTAATAAATACAAATCAAGAATAAAATTATGGCTGAAAGAGGTCAATGAAAAAACCTTAAAGAAGACACTAAAAACGACATAGGAGACAAATAAACTATATTTAAATAACTTTAGACCGCCTCGGCACAGGACCCCCTAGTGAGGAGGACTAAGAAATACAATATTTTATACTTAATTTCACCATTATATTTTGTATGTAAAATTATTTTATATGGTCGCTAAAATAAATTTAAAAAAAAATAATACGATCAGACACTTGAAAAATAAAATAATGTGAACAGAACAACAAAAGGATAAAAAAAACTAGTATATAGGTACACAGAAAGAATTTAGAAATAATTTTGAACTATCCTATTTCGAACAGCTCTACCAGCCACTAAATCTGGGTTAATACTATTAACAGCCTCAGGCTCAAGTGGAGCTATTCCTCCAGCAAACAGCCCTAAATCTAGATTATGATCAATCAGGTCTTCTGGAAGATCAAATTTATCATCTACACACATATTGTGAAGCACTACGCATACATTGATAATTTTGGACGCCTTTTCAGGAGCATAATGAAGAACTCTATGTTTACAAAGGCAACGGAAACTCATTTTTAAAACACCGTTACATCTCTCAACAGTTGACCTGATTGATCTTAGTTTTGTGTTGAATCGGTCTTCAGGAGATCCAGGTACAGCCCTATCGATTTGGGTCATTAACCATGGCCGCAATGGGTATCCAGAGTCCCCCAGAAGATAATAACCGGATTGACCCCTCCTGTACAGCTGCTTCAGCACGGGTTCCACAGAACATGACCTCCAGATAAAGACATCATGGGTGCTCCCAGGGAAACGCGCATCCACACTGAAGATTCGGAGATCCGAGTCACAAATTAGTTGGACGTTAATTGAATGATACGCCTTTCTGTTGACATATATGTACTTCGGAGTTACTGGATCCCTCGTCTTTGGCGGGAATATGGCAACGTGAGTGCAGTCAATGCACCCAATAATCCCTGGGAATCTGTATTTATCGAAAAACAAATAGTAAATAAATATTATTGATAGAGCCAATCTTAAAATAAGTACAAAATGTGATCTTAGTACAGTAATTACTTCATTTTATAATAAAATATAAAAATTTAGGAATAAAAAATATTCTATGTGCGTGTAAAAGTTGTATTAAATGCAATAAAAATCATAATGTTACTATAATAAACTTACTTCATCCTTATCTGGTTTAGTGCCTGGAGATTAGGGGGAAATTTAACCCATTGGTTAAAAATTTGGGGTTTGTTGAGGGCGTTCACCACTTCATCCAGTGCACGTGACATGGAGGGTTGCGAAATTGCAACGTGCAGGTTACAACCCACGGGCAACTGGTATAAGGCGGCCAACTTTATAAAATATCAATGCGGGACACAGCGTGAGGTGTGAGGGGGGGGGGGGGGTGAAAATATATTTTTTTTATAATGGCCTCACTTACTTATGCCGATTTTTATAAACACATAATTGAGAAAAGGAATATTCTTCCAATAAAAATCATGTCTATGAATTCTGCCACAAATTTATAACTGCTATCTCGGGAATCGAGAATGGTATCTATGTTATCGGATGAATATGCAAATTGTTATTTAATTTATTATATTCTGAACCCAAAACTGGTTTAAATTAAATCTGTATACAGCGAATTTAAACTACACTCAGAACATGAAAATGGTTTCTCTTTGATTCTGGCAACACATACATAGTCTTGAACTAGAATTTCATAGCTGCACTTCGAATAAGAGATTGTTTTTCTTCGAAATGTGTCAGCAGATGAATCCACAGCAGAAAATTTGCATTCTGAAGACAACATTGGTTTACATTAAATCTGTTCGCGGCGAATAAAAACTACACTATGAACATTAAAATGGTTTCTCTTTGATTCGGGAAGCACATACATAGTCTGCCAACTAGAATTTTATAACTGAACACAAAAGGTTTAAAATCTGTATGCTTCGAAATTAAAACGGCACTCAGAACATAAACATGGTTTCTCTTTGATTCTGGCAGCGCACACATAGTGTGTAACTAGAATTTTATAACTGCACATCGAATAAGAGAATAATTTCCCTCGAAATATGTCAGCAGACGAATCCAACTGGATGTTTACATTCGGAACACAAAACTGGTTTAAATTAAGTCTGTAAGCGGCAAATGAAAACTAGATTCAGAAATGAAGGTTAACACTTTTGCCAAAAAGGAATTTCATTTTGCAAGTCTTCACTGAACTTACAAAATCGCTTTTTTGCGGTCGGCGGCAAGGTCACCAAATTATTTGATTTGATTTGAAGGACAAATATGGTGGTTAATATTTACCTAACCGCCGCACAGTGGTTCCAAATATCCCAAAACTTGGAAACAATTCACAGGACGGATTTACAGGAAATAAAAGGTGATATTATTTTTTGGTATGGGTAAAAAAAAATGAAAATATTCGGTTTTAGTAAGTTTTACTGTGATTTCTGCATTTTATTAACAAAAATATAAAATGATAAAATTAAATTAAAAATATAAAAGTCCACATCCTTGGAAAATACAGGCCGAGTAATGTTTAATTTTTTTCTTTTTTAACATTCTGATGCAGACGATGAACAATCATCATCATCATCATCGGTGTTAAAAATACTTGAAGAATGAATATTCGGAGGAATTATTAAGTCGTAAACTTCCTTAGGAAAACGATTTAACTGTTTTTTTGGGAGTTTCCTGTAACTAGTTATGACAGGGTCAGATGTTACTAACATAAAATTAAAAATATCCTCATTACATTTCTCTCGAGAACATTTTCGAGAATAGTTTTCGCGATATTTTTAAAAATCTTTGTTCCGAGCTTCCTGAGCCTCTTCTGATAATTGGCCAATCGGCAGCAATGCATTCGATATTACGTCTGGCCCGTCGATTAATAACTTATGCACAGTAGGGGGCATATAATACCACGGATACAATTTAACGAAATACTTAGCAGTATCAAGAGAAAACTTCCTTAAATTGTCAATATTAATATCGTAACCACTTGATATTTTTTTTTATTTAAAGAAATATTAACATAGTACATAATTCATATTGTTTACAACTTTTTAATGTAATTTTTTTATATTCATATTGGTAAGTATATAACATGTTTCTTGATTTAATTTAATACCTCCCTAATTGATAATAACTCGTGTTTAGGGAGGAAATTTTTACAAGATTTGTTTAATTTCTAGAATTATACCTATAATTAACACTATATACACTCAATTTATTAGCGTACATATATGCACTGAAGATAAGATAACATATATTAAAAAAACAGACAGTTGTTTAAAATATATAATGCATAACCTTTGCGAGAGTGTATTGTTCGTTTGAAAAGGCAGAAAAAAAGTGATAGTATCTATAAAAAATCAATGAGATATTTACTGATTCTAATTAGCTAATTTATTAATGATATTATTATTTAAATTATTTTTAAATTTATTGTAATCAGGTTCTAATCTTAGCTCTGTCCCAAGTTGATTAAACCACACCACTCCATTGTACGTGTAGTAGTGTTGTCCAAAACTGGTACGCATCAATGGCGTGCATAAGCGACCCGCTGTGTTTTGTCTATTGCTCTCAACGCGTACTAAGCCGTGCAACTTCTTCGAGTGATCTTTGTGTATTTGAAGCAGCGTATTTTTTATGTATGTGTTTTTTAGAGGTGGGACTTGAAAGTCTTGAAAAAGTTGTGAGGTTGAATAATCTGATGGTTTTTTAGTAATAATTTTGATTATTAGTCTCTGAGTAATTTCGAGTGGCAAAATTGAGGTTTTGTATGCTCCCCCCCAAGCAACTATACAATATTGTATTATTGAATGGGCTAGAGCGTAGTATATATTTTTAAGAATTTTTAAGTTTAGTATATTTCTTAATTTAATAAATATGTATATAAGTTTTCTTAATCTATTTATAATGTTGGTAATTTGAGTCTTCCATTTGAGGTTATTATCTATTATAATACCTAGATATTTAATTTCTTTTTTATTTGTTATGCACAAACAGTCAATATTTTGACATGTTAATATTTTAGTACTACATTTTTTTGCATGAATTTTAATATTTAACGTGGTAGTAGCTATTTTTTTGTTATTTATATTAAAAAGTATATAATGTGTTTTTTCAATATTCAATGTTAATAAATTTTTGTCAAACCACTCTTTTAGCATATCAATGTCATGGTTAGCAGTTATTTCAATTTCATTCCATGTGTTTGCTTGGAATATAATGGCAGTATCATCTGCATATGAAATGAGTTTTCCGGTTATTGGCAATTCAAAGATATTATTAACATATAATATGAATAGAAGAGGGCCCAAAATGGTGCCTTGTGGTATCCCAAAGTCGCTTGTATTTGGTTCACTAAGAGTGTTGTTTATTTTTACATATTGATTTCTAGAATTCAGGAAACTTTCAATCCATATTTTGGCGTTATTTGTTATTCCGATTTCGTTAAGTTTGTATATTAATTTTTTGTGACTTGCTATCAAAAGCTTTCTTTAGATCTATAAATATTGCAAGAGATTTTTTCCCTTTGTCTAGTGCTTGGTATATTTTTGTTGTTAAATCTATGATTGCGTCTTGTGTGCTTATTTTTTCGCGAAATCCAAATTGTTGGTCACTCAATATATTATTCATTCTAATAAAATTTTGAAGTTGTTTTTTAGCTACTTTTTCAAAAATTTTTGAGATATTTGACAAAACTTTTTTTTTTTTTTTTTTACATTAACTCCACACAGGAGGCCCTGAGGAAAATAATTTCCCTCAGGGCCTATGTCATCTTTGAGGATGCTGTGTGGAGGGTCTTTTTGAGGAAAGGAAGGAGTAAACATGGGTCTTGAAGAGACTCATGTTGTAGGAGGGAGGAAACACAGAGGCCGGTAAATCGTTCCACAGCCGAGCTGTTGAACTCAAGAACGAATCGTAAAAACGACCCGTTCTCATGTGACTAATATCAACTGTGTACAAATGTTGGGCGCGTGTTTGGCGTGTTTCCCGACTATGCACCGGTGCCGAGGGGATCAATGACGCTAGTTCCTCGGAGCATCTTCCATTGTAAAACCGGTAGAACAAGGACAGCATTCCCACCTGACGCCTATGTTCTAAAGATTGCAATCCGTCTGTTAAGATGGGAGAATCTATCAAACGGACCGCCCGTTTCTGCACAGAGTCAAGGGTTTTTTTTAGGTATTTTGGAGCTCCAGACCAGAGGTGGCTGCCAAATTCAACCGTGGGGCGCACTTGCGATTTGTACAGGGTTAACAGTTGAGTACTATTAAAGTATCTGCGGGCCCTGTACAGTACGCCCAGTTTCTGAGAGGCTAACTTAACTCTGGTTTCGATGGAGCCCCCATACCTGAGCTGGTCACTAAGAGTTACACCAAGCATATCAATGGAGGTCCTGTTCGGGAGAATGCTTCCGTTGAAGGAGAGTAGATTATCATTTCGATCCCTTTTAGACGTTATCAGACATGATTGGGTCTTTGAAACATTAAATTCGACGAGGTTATTCTTACCCCAAGAGAAAACACTCTCGAGGTAACCGTCCATTCTCTGCTTCAAAGCCCTCCGAGCTATTGGGGTTTGTGTGCCCTTTGGAGGCTTGTCAAACAAAAAGCTATCATGGACTGTACTGTCATCCGCGTAACAATGAATCGGTGCACATGACAAGAGGTCGTTGATGTGCAACAGAAACAAAGTCGGAGACAGAACCGATCCCTGTGGGACGCCAGCATTTATCGAATGCGAGGAAGAGGTGAAACCGTCAGCAACCGCCTGAATCGACCTCCCCCTCAAAAAGTCGGCAATCCACGCACACAAGGATGCGGGAAGTCCGTAAGAACGCAGTTTGTTGACAAGCGCTCGATGCCAAACCCGGTCAAAGGCCTTGGAAATGTCCAGTGAAACCGTTTGGGTCTCACCAAAATATTCCAGGCACCGTCCCCAAACATGCGTCACATACGCGAGAAGATCACCGCACGAGCGGTTCCGCCGGAATCCGTATTGACGGTCGTTAATAATTTTGTTCTTCTCGAGGTATGTGAGCAGTTTGTCATTGATCACACGTTCCATCACTTTTGACAGAACAGATGTGATCGCTATGGGGCGGTAGTTGGCTGGGTTGGAGCGGTCACCCTTCTTTGGAATAGGGTGAATGATCGCTTTTTTCCAACCAGAGGGCACAGAGCCAGTCTTCAGGGACATTTTGAAAAGCTTCGTCAAAATTGGAGCTATTTCTACAGCGCACCTCTGCAATACCAGGGCAGGTATTCCGTCAGGCCCGCTAGCTTTATTAACATCAAGCCCTCGTAAGACTTGGAGTACATCCCGATGCCGGATCCTCAGCTTTTTCATATGAAAACTGCAATGAGGAACCGACGGCGGGGTAGCACCTTGATCATCGAGGGTCGAGTTTTCCGCGAACATTTTGCCTAATAAGTTTAGGTCGGTAGTTATTAATTTCTTTAGAGTCACCTGATTTATAAATCGGTGTAATAATAGTTTTTTTGTATATAGATGGAAAGATTCCTTTTTTAAGACTATTGTTTATGATGTAAGTTATAGGCTTTTTCAAAAGTTAAGATGTTTTTTTAGGTTTTCAACAGTGATCCCATCGAAACCTGGTGCTGAATCAGTTTTTAGATCTTTTATTATATCAACAATATCTTTTTCAGTTACTGTTTCGAATTTTCCTACCGTTTTTTTGGATGATGTTATTTTATTTTCTAAGGTAGAGGTAGTATTATCTATGTTATTAGTTATTTTGCTGGCGAGATTTTTTCCCACATTATAAAAAAAAGTATTGAAAGCATTCGCACAGTGTTTTGGGTTTTCAGAAACTTTTACCATATTATTATTAATATGTAGCTTTAAGATGTCACTTGTTTTCCTTTTTTTGTCAATTATTTCATTGATTGTTTTCCAAATTATTTTACTGCTGGTACCTGAATTCAATACCTTTTGTTTATAGAATCCTTCTTTGGTAGTTTTAATTAGTGCCGTTAGTTTGTTTCTGTATTTTTTGAAGTCTGCGATGATTGAATCATTTAGTGGATATTTTTTTGTTAGTTTAAATAAATTTTCTTTTTCTCTTATAGACACCACTAGGCCATGAGTGATCCATGGTTTAAGTTTACGAAATTTATTTTTATGTGTTTTGCTTGGTATTTCACAGCTTGAATCTTTTACATAACAGTCAAGTGTGGCAGATTATTATTCGCTCCTCAAAAATTATATCATTTTAACAGTTCAAAACTACAGTTCATAACATTAAACTTTACAAAACTCTACAGTGAATTCATATGAAAGTGGGTGTCATATTTGCTTTTAAAAATTAATAGTGTGTGATTCTCAAAATCAATAATTACAAAGGCTAAAAGTGCAGTCCGAAGTTACCATTATTTCAGTGCTACCTACGAATACAGAGCGCTGCGTTACTGCTCTAGGCGAAATACAATACCTACCTGTACTAACCTCTATACCCATCGACGCGCTTAACAATCCAGAGGCGGCCAACCTTTTTCAATATGCATTGCTTCAAGTGCCAACTGGCTATTAGCGATGGAATCACATGTCACTTCTGCAATAAACAGTTCCACTACGAATGCGGAGGAACAACAGAAACCACGTTTCGCAAAGCAAATAATGAAAAAAGAAGAACGTGGCGCTGCCCAACCTGCAAGACCCCACCTCAATCAACCGCTTCAACAAACTCCATAGAAGACGTGATGATCGAAATTAGAAAAATTTCATCTGAACTCGCCTCCCTTAAAACTCTCAACAGTCAAGTGAAGGAAGACATGTCAGAATTAAAAAAATCGGTTGACTTCAACAATTCTAAATTGGACGAATTTACAAAGATATTCCAAGCCTTCGAACAATCGATGAGCAAAGTAGACAATCTGGAAAAAGAAGTTTCCTCTCTTCAATCCACAATCAAATCAATGCAAGATGACACAAACAAAAGGGAACAATGGATGAGACTTCAGAATATCGAAATAAAAGGAATACCACAAGATAAAAACGAAAACATTCCAAACATCATATCAGAAATAGCAAACATAATTGGTATTCACAATTTCAAAACTAACGAAATCGAGTTCGCCACCAGGGTCTCGGCGAAAGACCCACTTCACTCTAAACTAATTAAACCAATAATCGTAAAATTCACCAGCCGCTCACGTAAAAATGAATTCATCTCGGAAATTCGACGAAGAAAAGGAATAACCACGAAGGACCTAAATTATCCCAGTGACGAAAGAAAAATTTATGTCAACGACCATCTGACTAGCTTTAACAAAAACTTGCTTTTCCGTGCCAAGGGGTTTGCTCAGGAGAAGGGGTACAAATTCACGTGGCTGAAAAACAGCAGGATATTCGTGAGGAAAAACCCTACTTCGCCCCCCATATTAATTGCCAAGGAAGAGGACCTCAAGAAAATTTCCTAAGTCGATTTGCATCCTCTTCGCGTCGTAAAATATGTTTTTTATCTACTCATGTATTTCCCCACACATTTTCCCCCTCTTATTATCCACTCCTATCACACTTACCCTCTCTCTCCCATTTAACCCTATCCCATAAACTTTCTAATTCATTTTTAAATCAGTCAACACTTTTCATGAACCAACGTGGAATTCATGTTACCGCCAGTTGGCGATCCCTTACACGCTTGACAGTCAGAAACGCTCGAGGAACAATAGCGGTCTCTCTCACTCTAATTATCTTTTCTTCCGTGGTAAGCAACTTACTTTATACTAATTTAATGTTAACAAAAATTCTACTAATGTATGTACTGAATGACATTACTAACCGTTCTCACTTTAAATATGGATACCTACTTCTATCTGATTACATCCACATCAGAATAATAATATCATTAGCTGGACTTGAGGCGCACTTAACAAGACTTATAGATTATTATTATTTTATTATGATTATAGATTTTATGATGATTTATTATGATGATAATTATACAGACTATTATGATTATATCAACATCAGAATAATAATATCATTAGCCGGGCTTGAGATGCGTATTACAAGAGTTATACATTATTATTATTTTAAACTATATTATGCACCCACACCAATAAAATATTGTGTTAGCTGTACTTTCTAAACTAGATTGCATGACTATTATAACCGAATTCACTTATCGCAGCTATCATTTATATGTGTAACTTACTGCTTACTCACTAATATTTACTTGAATACTCCCCCATGTCTTTAGCAATATATTACCAGAATGTTAGAGGTCTGCGAACCAAAACAACGACGATCCTTCAAAATACCTTTTCAAACGATTACGATATAATCGCCCTTACAGAATCATGGCTCACCAAAGGCATCAGAGATGATGAACTTTTCGACCCTCGGTACTATGTATATCGTAGAGACCGCGACTACGCTTCCACCGGGCAGCGTCTTGGTGGTGGTGTAGTGTTAGCTATTAAACAGGAGCTGATCAGCGTCGCCCGACCTGAATGGACTTCTTGTGCTGAAGACATTTGGGTCACCATTCGCACGAATAGCGCACCACACAGTTTGGTCCATATATGCAGCGTGTACATCCCCGGAGGAACTCAACATCAATATTTAATTGAAAATTTTTTAAACATGTTATCAGATATAGTATCGAATAACCCCACGGATTCGTTCGTTATCCTAGGGGATTTTAATCTTGCTGAAATTTCATGGACCCAAGCTACGCCATCTGCTCATTACGCAGCTATTAATCACTCTACCTACGTTAGTAACCATTTTGTAGACTGTATGCATTTTCTGGATCTCTGTCAATACAATGGTGAGCTAAATTCAAGCGGCCATATCCTCGATCTGATCCTGTCAAATCTACTAATCTCCGTCGAATCTAATCACGACCCGCTAGTTCCCGAAGACGCACATCATAAAGCTGTGTCCATTAGTGTGCCATTTCAGGACACCCCCTCATTGAAAAATGCGAAAAGGAAAGTTTTTCTCTATAATCGTGGAGATTACGAATCAATTAACTTCGCACTAGAGCAAGCTGACTGGGCATCCATTTTCTCTAACTCTCAAACAGATCTAGCGCTTGACGGTTTTTACACGTTTTTGAAACACCTGATCAATCTTCATATTCCTCATAAATTTTCGTGGAACTTGAAATATCCTCCCTGGTACAATGCTGCCCTTATCAAGATTACTAAGGAAAAATCTAAATATTTTAGTAAATATAAAAAATACAAAAACCAGGCTGACTATGACACATTTTCTCTCCTTCGTAAACGGCACAAAGATTTATCTCGGAAAATCAAATCTATTTATTTAAGCAATATGGAAAATAATATATCCTCAAACCCGAAAAACTTCTGGAGCCACATAAAGTCCTCTAACAAATCCCAAGGTGTCCCAAAATGTATGTATCACGGAGAACTGAGAGCCGATAATGGAATAGGCGTTGCAAATTTATTTTCAGAATTTTTCAGTTCGGTTTTCAGTAAACCCTCCAATCCAATTGCCAGTGTTCCAACTGACGCCGGAAACCATACATCCAATATAAGCAATATTGAGGTGACACGAGAAATTGTCTTAAAACACCTTAAGACAATTGATACTAGCAAAGGTGCCGGTCCTGACGAAATACCTTCTATCCTTATTAAACGATGTGCACACAATCTAGCCTTACCCCTTTCTTTGATTTTCAATCGCTTCCTAACCCAATGCACTGTCCCTGTTATATGGAAATCCGCGTTTGTGTCTCCCATCTTCAAGAACGGTAAAAAAACTGATGTCACAAACTACAGACCAATCTCCAAACTTTGCATATTTAACAAAATTTTTGAAAAAATAGTCTACGATCAACTATATGCTGCTCTTAAATCTAGCCTGAATATGAACCAACACGGTTTCACTAGTGGTAAATCAACAACCACAAATCTTTTAACTTTCACAGAGTACCTCCAGGATAATTTGGATAACAGAATACAAGTGGACACTGTCTATACCGACTTTAGTAAGGCGTTTGACAGGGTCGATCACGCGACTCTGTTAAAGAAGCTTTTGGAAATTGGTATTCACGGCAATCTTTATCGTTGGCTCTCTTTATATCTCCAACCGTAGTCAAATAGTAGTGGTTGCAGGATTTAAATCCGATTCTGTTGCTGTCACATCAGGAGTTCCTCAAGGCAGCTTGTTGGGACCATTATTATTCAACATATATATCAATGATGTCGGTAACTGTTTCTTAAACTCGCAAACCATCCTGTATGCCGATGACACGAAAATCTACTCGCCTATAAAGTCAATAGAGGACTGTCTGAAGCTGCAAGATGATTTGCAATGTTTCAGCAGGTATTGTAATGCCCATTGTCTGGAAATAAATATATCTAAGTGCTTCGTTGTGCGCTTTACTAGGAATAAAAACGTATTTATCCATGAATACTCAATCAATCTTGTACCGTTATCTATCAAATTCGAAAGTAAGGACCTTGGGGTTATACTTGATAGTAAACTGAATTTTAATAAACATATCGACCACATAGTCACTAATGCATCTTCTATGCTTGGTTTCATAATCCGCTCATGTAAACAATTCAAAGACCTTACTACTTTCAAAACACTATATTTCTCATATGTTCGTAGTATTCTTGAATACGCATCTCAAGTATGGAACCCAGGCTATGCAGTACACAAAAATAGAATTGAAAGTGTTCAAAATAGATTTTTAAGGTATCTCAATTTCCGTTCTTTTCGATCTCATGTTAGTAATGAAGACTCTGCCAAATTCTTCAAAATACAGACGCTAACTTGTCGAAGAAATATAGCAGATTCGGTAATGTTATTTAAAATTATACATAACTTAATCGATAGTCCTGATCTTCTTCAACGCCTATCATTCCACGTTCCAAATCGCAACAGTAGACAGTCGCTTACTTTTAATCTTCCTCTTTGCAAGACTAACTCCAAACATAACTCATTTATCTACAGATCCACACATTCATTCAACTTAAATTATTACCACATTGACATTTTTAACTCGACGTTACATGACATAAAACAAAATCTCACTAAGCAAAATGACTCAAACTAGGAAGTTCAATCTACCCCTCTCCCTCCGCCTTTTAATCCTTATCCTATTTTCTCCTCCCCCCCCCCTTACATAATGTAATCTAAAAATGAACTAATTAAGTAAACACCTTTATAATGTCACACATTAATTTACTATTATTATCTGTGGAAAGTTTATAATTGGCATAATTAACCATTTTATAATTGTATTATTGTGTAGTTTATGATTTGCTGTCAACTTTCCCAAATATAAATAAAATAAAATAAAATAAAATATGTTTTTGGAAGGTGTCATGGAATTTTAATGCACTTATATTTACATCTTCTGTGGTAAGTACACATTCCCATGTTTCGTGAGACAGTTTTTCATATAGTATTTGTTGGTTTATTCTTATTTTAGGAAAGGCAGAATCATTACTATTATTTTCTATTTTTTGCTTTTCTATGTGGAAGTTAAGTATACATGTATGATGGTCCGTTATGTTATTTCTCCATATTATTGTTTAAAGATTATCAGTGTAGTTGGAATTACACCATATATGATCAATACACGATGGGATTTGATTATTAAATTCTCTAGTATACTTATTTACGCAGGGTTTAAAGTTTAAGTCGTCATCATGTTGATATAATTGTCCTTTTCGATAGTGTGGTTATTTTCAGCAATGTTTATATTAATATCCCCAATAATAAAATTATTTGTACACTTATTGTTTAACCTTTCCCATACCATGCTAAAAATACCCTCGACAAACCGTCATGTAACACAGCGTTACTGTATGGGGTTTGGAAATTATTTCGGTTTTTTTGTAAAAATATTGATGTGAATATTTTTTATATGGCTTATATTAATTTATTGTAAGAAAAAAACATTGATTTTGTGCTTAATAACGGAAATATTAAAAAAATCATCATTCATAATAATTAATCAAATATTATTTGCAACGCCCAGTGAGGCGTGCGCTTGTGACAGCCGACCGCCTAGGGTCACGTTAGCATTCAGAGTAACACTATTGTTTCAAAAAGCCACATGTGGAATGCGCTAGGTACTGGTAAGGGCTGACACCGACCTACTATCATTTTTAAATATATTTACAAAAATACTTTATCGTAAAGAGTTTTTTTAATGTTTGATTATCTAATTTAATACCAGATTGAATGGTTTTAACACCACTTGCGTAGAGAAATAGATTACAAGAAAAATACAATACTTCAGAATATTTGAATTTTTAAAAAAAGTACAGTTTTACGCATAAGCAAATTACGATTTGAACCTGGTTGAAACGAAAAAGCGACACTAAAAAGAGACAAACACATGCATATGGCATTTATAGAGAATGAGTTAGAATAATCGGTCTCCTCTTTATGCGGTGCATCGAAGCCTCCCCACTCTTACCTACTTTAATTTTGTGAATGTTTCGCTTCTACCGGTG
The DNA here is from genome assembly GCA_917563855.2 of Limnephilus lunatus. NCBI lineage: Eukaryota > Metazoa > Arthropoda > Insecta > Trichoptera > Limnephilidae > Limnephilus > Limnephilus lunatus. The sequence goes on from OU830603.1 coordinate 14,105,352, forward strand.
TGTACTGCACACTTGTATTTTTATAATACTTGTATGTTTTAATATTTTTGAGAAATTTATTTATTATAGAAATTGTTAGAAGAAAAAATTTCCTTTTATGAGTGGAAATAGTTTACATAGCAAATTAAAAATATTTATTTGATAGAAACATAACGACAAAAACCAATTAGTAAATTCTTATTTAAACATTAATATGACATGTTTATCATACCAAAATGTAATTAAAAATGTTAATGTAAAAGATATATATATTTTTTTACATTAACTCCACACAGGAGGCCCTGAGGAAAAAAATTCCCTCAGGGCCTATGTCATCTGAGATGCTTTGTAGAGGGTCGTTTTGAAGAGAGGAATGAATGAACATTGGTCTTGAAGAGACCCATGTTGTAGGAAGGAGGAAACACAGAGGTCGGCAAATCGTTCCACAGCCGAGCTGTTGAACACAGGAACGAGTCGAAGAAACGACCCGTTCTCATGTGACAAATGTCAACCGTATTCATATGTTGGGCACGTGTTTGGCGAGTTTTCCGACTATGCACCGGTGCCGAAGGGATGAATGACGCTAGTTCCTCGGAGCATCTTCCTTTGTAATACCGGTAGAATAAGGATAGAATTCCCACCCGACGCCTGTGCTCTAAAGATTGCAATCCGTCTGTTAAGATGGGAGAATCTATCAAACGGACCGCCCGTTTTTGCACAGAGTCGAAGGTATTTTTAGATATATGAAACACTTCTTTTTTTCTACAAAAAAGCAAAACAAAGGCTTTGTTATTATATTTACCTACACATGTAATGCATTTGTCTATAGTCTATAGCCTATAGCAAATCTACAATAAATCGTAAAATTAGTAGTGCAGACAAAAAGTTTTTTTTTAAATTAGCTCCACACATGAGGCCCTGAGGAAAATAATTCGCCTCAGGGCCTATGTCATCTTTGGGGACGCAATGTGGAGGGTCTTTTTAGGAAATGGAGGGATATGAATCCGGGGTTCAGTATGTCCAGGGGTGACGGACGTATAAATCCAACCCTCCATCAGTGGCACAAGGTGCTGTTCCGAGAGAGTCCTGCTGGAGAGGTCAAAGGGTCTCCCTCAACCAGTCTCTCCTAACTCGGCCGGCCAGCCACTCAGAGCCAGTTGGTAGACAGACGTATCCGCTGCCAAGATCCGCAAGCAAACCTTCCCCATGAACCTGGGCACCCCTGCTTAGTCACCAAACGTAGCAAACTACTTGAGGTCACGTATGGCAGAAGTGTTTATTATCCAATAAATGGTTTCCGGGGCGGCGGCATGCCGTTATTATAAAAAAAATGCAATTTAGAAAATGATCGAAATAGAAAGTTAAACAAAGACACTTTGAGCGTTCTAAAATAGTAAAAAAATTATATTTAAAAATATTCGAAGAATCCTAACATTCGTTGCAAATTGTACCTTCAATTCGTTGAAAACTAACCATCTATATTGATTGCTACTTCCTTCCATGTAATAATCATTTGTAAAGATGTCACTTAATTAACTAATGTTTCAATGGAAAGAAATAAATAATTATTTTATGGGGGTAGTTTTAGTAAAAACAATAAGTAGGTAAGATTCTAAATATTGCACCCGACCCTCACAAAAGAGTTTTATGGTGGTGCAGTAATAAATGTTTACAATTGTATTTTGGTTGAAGTATAGTCTTCGATACCGAAATTACATCATGCCGTGCTGAGTAGAAAGGACATACCACCAAAACCATCTGTCTCGACACACACTCCTTGCTTCATTCGCATTCATAAATCGTATAATACAGATACATCTGAATAAATAGATGCTTGGATGCGTTACGGTGCACTCTATCGGAGGACTACAGCGAGGTAAAAGATACATTCAAAAGTACTCTCTTTAAAATGATTTATCTGTATATTTCTATTATTCTATCTCTTGGCGTGGCCCGACTGAAAGTATTTGATTCACTTGATCATGCCATGACTGTCTTGGCTTTCTCTGACTTTTTCCACAATTCACTTCGCGTCATATATTCCTTTTTTAATGCCCTAACTAACTAAGCGTACCTTTCAATCCTACCCATCAAGTGCACTAGAGGTGATTTATCACATATATTTTTATATTTATCACATTTATCATATTTTTTTTTTTATAGAAGTGGTGCTATAAAAAGGTGAAAATTATTATAATTTTTATCGGCCTCGTATTCCTTCCAGATCTCCACAATTTAACATGGCTATACCCATAATTTTACTATATGGTTTTACAACACATAGGTACATATCAGGAATCTCATTTATACAGCATATCTACTTTCATTCTTCCTCTGCCAGTTCAATACCTCACGTTTCAATTTAGAAGGCGGGTATGGGTATCGCCGCCCCGGGAACTATTATTAGATAACCAAAACCTCTTTCATTGGTTATCCCAAGTAGTTCACTACGTTTGGTGACTTAGTAGGGGTACCCAGGTTCATGGGTTGAGGTTTGTCCGGGTCTTGGCGGCGAATGTATCTGCCTACCAGCTGCATGGCAGGCCGGATCGAGAGAGAATGGTTGAGGGAGTATCTTTGACTTCTCCAGCTGTTATCTCTCGGAACATCGCCTTGCACCGCAGTGGAAGTGATGGATTAATACGTCCGTCACTCCTGGACACACTGACACCCAGATTCCTACCGTCTCTTATAACCTTTTCCTTCCCTGAACTTCCTTACCTTCCTTTCCTAACCAGACCCTCCACAGGTCATCTCCAAAGATGACATAGGCCCTGAGGGGAATTATTTACCTCAGGGCCTCCTGTATGGAGGCAATGTAAAAAAAACACTGCATTGTCATTGTCTTACATCCTTGAAAATCAAGTCTTCCACGAAAATATTATTTGATAAAAATAAAATTAAATAATACCTATAAACATTTATTATGAACTAATGTGACATGACCCTGCAAATAACCCAAAACCCATAAAACTAAGCAAAAAAACATCCCCCTTGTCAAATTGCCTATACTCGTCCCATGTGGTCGTCAATTTTAAGGAAATATGCAGAAAGGGATTAAAAAATTAATCTGGTTTGAGGCTAAGATGGTCGGTCGGCCGAACCTTCCGATGTGGTTCCTTATTTTTTTGTGGCTCTTTTTTTAATGTAAACGGAAAGTCTAGCAACTTAAGTTTTTTGCAGTAAGATAATTAATATTGTCATCTCTGTTTTTAGACATTTCAAATTAATGCACTAGAAAGAGACGACACACGTAATATCATGTCAACTTTGAGAAGTAAAATAGTCTCTTCAGATAGAAACAGAAATATTTAAACGTTTTTTTTTACATCTCTTTTTGTTATACATAACTAAAAAGAGATCGTAATATTGCACGTAGGTTTATGAGGTTGGAATGAATTAATGTTTTGTTTTCTCTGTTATTCCCATATAAATTTGAAATTTGTTGTCTCTATCTGACACAGAGATGCGTCGATATTTAGGAAAACATTTTTATCATTTTATACAGAATCATTACAATTTTTTAAGTATTTTTCACGAATGTAAAAATATATTTTTTAGGAATATCTAAAATGAAGGTTTAATGATTAACATATTTAAGGAGTTATTGATGTTTAAAAGAGCATTGTAAACTAAAATCGCACCGCGGAAACGGGAGTGTTAAAATAATATTATTTAATTCTGTTATGAAAGTTGGTATTACAGCTGAGTGTGTCCTGTAGATTGTTATTATTTGTAAAGGTAATTTATTATTAATGTTTAATTTTATCATAATACAGTTTGCATTAGTCATATTTATTTCAGTAAAGCATACGTCTTTATATATTGCCTTAGTATATATAACAATACCACTATTTTTGTTAATATAATGGGAACTCTGAAAGTTAATGTAATTGGGGAGAGTTGGGATGATCGAGTTAGTGTTTAAATGGGCTTCAGTCAATATGATTATGTCCGGATTTTTTTTTAATAGATTTAGGTTTACTAGGAAATGGTCAAAGTTTTTTATTTATAGATCGTATGTTTAAATGTATTACGGTAAAAGAGTTTGGAGTCATTTGAAGTATTGTATTACAGTCATTTGAGTTGTCACAAATTAAATTGTGAACGTTAATTTTTTTTTCTAAATGTTGAATAATGAAATCATCCATTTCTAAATATTCGATATGAAACTATTATTGTAAATGTGTGTCTTCGTGGTAATATACGTAGAAAATGTGGTAATACTCGTACATTATCTAAATTTATAGTATTAAGATGGGCCTCGGTCAAAATAATATAGTCGAGTTCAGTTTTTAAAATGCTAAGGGTGTAATATAACTCATTTATGTTTTTATAAATACTCCTAATATGTTAGTGACTTTGACATATTTTTTAAAAGAAGGTTGCATTGATCAACTGTATTACATACTTTTTTCCCTATATGATAAGTGTTTTCCCTATATGATATTGTTACTAAAATGACATGCATTCTTTCTTTAATTTTTTTATCTACGCCTGTGATCTCTGATGGCAAATCTGCGTTGCGGAAAAATCGCCTGGCTGTATTGCCGTCTTTGGAATTTCCAAAACCAGGCTTAGGCTGATCGACTATTAACCCCATTCGATTTTTGAATTCCTTTTGTATATTAGCTTTATGTTTCGCCACAATTTCCTTGTCTTGATTTCGGGCTTGCCATTTTTTTATTGGAAGTTTATAACCCACATGCAAAAGACATTCGACAAAGTGACAAACCAAACTCTAAGGTTGAAGGTTTATGTGGTCTTGTTAACATTTTATCTATAGAATTAAACTTTTTAGAACTGGCACCACAAATGTAGCAACGTTGTGTAGAAGCTGTATCTGTCAAGGCGTTACAAATTTTCCCATCAACCATTGTTAAGATGAGTTCATGCGACACCATTATAATTTTTCCATCAAGTGCCACGGGTGAACTCGTAAGATTTTTTATTTGCGCACTTATCTTATCTTCATTCTTGCAACAATAATAACAAGTGACAGCTGTGTTTTGTTTTCGCTCTTGAAAGATTGATTGAAATAGTTTAAAAAAACCGTATTTTTTAATCTGCTTTACTGTGAAAATAGTAGCTGTGAGTGACTAGCAATCATGGATGATGACCAGAACGATAAGGCAACTAATTACTCAGATGGCCCTGATGTCGAGTCTGAATGTGCCTCCGGAATTGTAATTCTAAACGACATTCATAATAGCCTTAATGCACTACAAGGAGTTCTTGCAGAAAAGCAAACAAAGGTGTCTAAGGAACAGCAAACTGGAGGTTATCCACCGCATACCCGCCCCGGTATAAGTAACTTATGGTTACTCCTTCAGGGCTCTCAAAAGGAAGCTATTTTTTTTTATTTGAACGTCTCAACATTTAATTAAACAAAACTAGACCCCCAATGTCCGCGCATACGGTGTTAACGAGCAGTATGCAAGTGCTTTATATGTACAGGTTAGTATTAAATTATTAAATAAATATATACATTACCTCTTTCTTTGGGGAAAAGCAGAGGGGAGAAATAAAATTTTCAAGTGTAGGCGGTATGCCTTCCCTGCCGGTTTATTGTGCATAAAAGACATCACTCAATTTTCATGTGGTTGCTGGTAGGGAGCGAGTGTGTCACAGATACACCCGGCAGTCCTGTTGAGAGGTGCATGTTTTCAGGAAAGCCAAGCTTGAGATTGGTTTCCGCGCCCCTAAACCGACTTCCCGGTGATTCATTGACGACACGGCTATTTGGAAGTGGGTGACAGAACGCCCAAAGACTCTAGGAAGGACAGCGTCGGGTTATCGGAGGCAGGGCGGAGGGTCCCCTTACTCGCGCAAGACACCCTTACGACCCACACCTCTCCCCAGGGGAGGCGCGGACGATCCATGAGACAGCGCTCTGGGTCGGCTTCTCTCCAGTGTCCGCATGCAGGGACGGGGTCACAATCCACCCCAATAGTAGGGATATGTCTAAGGAACAGCAATTAAGGATCGCCAGTTTTGTCTCCAATGTATCGCGCTCAGTTGCTCAACTTCTGATGGAGCGAGAAGTTATGCGAGCTGAGCTGGCCACCGTCGAAGCCAAGCAAAAAGTGGCAGAAGGAGCGGTTATCGTGGAAAAAGCCGAAAAAAATCTCTTGGAACAGAAAATACGGATGTTAGAGTCAGATCTAGGACCTGTGATGAGGAGGGTTGCAGATGCCACGGAGGCAAGCCTTACTTTTGCAGATATCCTTCGAAATAGTAAGCAGAAGGACATTCCACCTCCAATCACTCGAACAGGACACTGCGTCGGTTCCCCAAAACCTGCAATATGCGTCTTCCCTAAATTGGATACAGCCAAGGACAGCGAGGAAACTAAACAACTTGTGAAGGAAATTATAAGACCATCAAAGATTGGAGTACGCGTCACCGGAGTGAGGAAGATCCGCAATAGGGGAATGATCATTCAAACCGCTTCTCGTGAGGATCAGGAAAAGATTCTAAAGAACCCTGCTCTTGTGAACTCTGATACCCTGACAGCCCGGCTTCCGTCAAAGCGACTACCAAGGATTATATTTTTTAATGTGCCGCGTGATTTAACTGATGAGGCGTTCATTAAAAGTGCTCTAGCGAGCATCCCTAATTTAGAGGACATCGAGACCACCATAAAAAAGTGCAAGCTGAGTCATCTAGCTGGTCCACGGACAGGCTCAACGTGCCATCGAGTATACGAGGTTCCTGCTAACACTCGTCACATGCTGGTGACTCAAGAGAAGGTCTTCGTGGATTAGAGTGTGTGCCGTGTCCGTGATTTTATTGGTATTACCGTGTGCTCCAAGTGCCAAATGCTCGGGCATGCATTTAAATTTTGCAAAGAACAACAGAGATGTGGTCACTGCGCTGCCGAAGGTCACGTCAAGAAAAACTGCCCCAGCGCTGCCGCCAAGCCAATCTGCGCTACCTGCACCAGGTTTGGAAAGCCCGCTGACCATTCTACCGGTGACAGAAACCACTGCCCTGCCTACCAAGCTGCCCTTTCGAGAGACTTCTCTACTATTAACTATGGCGTCTAACTACGTTGAAGAAGATGGCGAGGTAGATTACAAAAAAAAAAAAAAATTCTCTGATTGGCTAAATGTTCATAGTAAGTGCAGTGTGGAAAATATCAATATTGTTCAGTTGAATATCAGATCGATTTATAAACACTGGAATACTCTAAATGTCTATTTTAAAAATTGTTGGGAGCATATTCATGTGTTAATGCTATGTGAAACTGCTATAACACCGGATCTTGTATGTTTGTATAATATTCCTGGATTTAAATGTTACAATTATTGCCGAACTAAAAAATCGGGAGGAGCAGTACCGGATTATCCCTAAGGCAGAGTAGGCAACTGCCTAGGGGCCCCGCATCGGCTGGGGGCCCCGCGCCCCAAGAAAAAATAACTTGAGTGAGCAACTCCGGCACACTTTTGGAAAAATTCAGCTTTCAAGATGATTAAAATTTTTTATTACGAACATTTATAGGTTAATAACATTACATGCATTAAAGAAAACAACAAACATAATAATTAGGTTATAACCCAATAACTGTTCACATCACGCACAAGTAATAAATAAAAAGTCAATAATTAAAACAAATATTTAAGCATAGTTGTATTTTACTTTACTTTCCTTCGTATCAATGATTATATTATATGCCGTGTGTGGTTTATATTGGCATTTGATTTGTTTTTTTCTGCTTTTATTTCTAATGTTTTAAATAAAAATGTTGTACAAGCTTTAGTAGGTACTACCCATCTGTTTGCTAAAATTCTTTGTTTCTCTTCATACCAAGGTTGCCTGGAAGAGATCACTTTAGTGATAGGACCACTCATTGTACTATTGTATTCCTTTCATTTTCTTTATTGAATGGGGGTGAAGGCATTCCTTCGAAATGTAGTATAAAAACCGATTAATTATATAAAAGTTGTAGTAGAAGAAAAAAAGTTTGGAAGTTAGAAAAGGGTAAAGTGCAGTGGCGGACTAAGCCCGTCAGAGGCCCGGGGTGGAAAAGCTGGATGAACCGCTCCCCCCCCTTGTTTAAGAAGTTGATGTAATTTTACAAGCTTTTTTTTCAGTTCACACGGGCCTCTGACTCTGGGGGGCCTCCAAACGCCTCCATGTTCCTTTGATCAAATCCTAAACAAGGCTTTAAGGCACCAGGCCACTGTAAAAAAAAATGATATTTTTAAAAATTAATTTTCTGAAGATGAATTTGTTAATAATGCTCTCACCAAATGTTTAAACGAAATTCGTAATTGACGGAGATACCTACAGCATTTTATATGAAACCATTTTAAACAGTTTGTATGTTGCATTAACGTTCAGCAAAACTTTGAACGCGTTTTTCTCGAAACTGCCTTTTTCAACACGGTTGACAACATATTAGAAAAACTATACGTCCGATTTGCATGTACTAAATCTTAAACTGTTAGTAAAGCCAGTCAGTATGGCAACACTTAGGGATATTTTTATAATGGGCCCCCTTCTATTTTTTTTATGAACAATGAAAATTTTCCATAAAAAATCGAAATTAAAATTCGTTGGTCCGCCATTTTCAAACAGTTTAAACCTGCAAATCGGATGTATAGAGGTTAAAAAATGTGTTAACAAAGTTTAGAGAAATACACATTCAAATTTTTGCTGAAGGATAATTCAACATACAAACTGCCCTGAAGAACCTACGGTTGTAGCGAAACCCGGTCGGCATATAGTATGTTTAATAAAAGTGGTGTTAACTAAGTTATTTTTTCACATAAAATTCTGTATCTCCGTCAATTTTTCGAATATCTTTAAAACATTTGGTGAGAGCATTTTTAACAAATGCGTCTTTAAAATTTTACAGTGTCCGCCTTAAGTGGGAATCACCAGACAAAACCGGAAATATGTCGGTTTTAAAAAAATTTTAGACGTATTGACACTTTTTCACCACAAAATTATAAATTGATTTCGAAAGACTGTTCTTTTATCTAGTAAAGCTAAGTTTTAAATTTTTAGAAAATATGTTTATTTTTAGAACATTAAAGTTTTACCGTAGGGCATTGGCAGAATTGTTAAATTTTCAAACAAAATTTTGTATTATACAACACACATTTCAAATTATATAATCATGCAGTAAAATAAATCAATAAATTATCTGGGAAAGATATGTTTCAGAATTTTAATTTTAGTTTAAATAAAATCATTAAAAAAAGATCCGCACATATATTTAAAAAAAAAATTACATTTTTATTTTGCTTAGACATTATTGAAAAATTATAAATACGTATGATCAAAAAATAATTAGAAAAAGTACATAATTTGAATAGTTTTATCATCTCGAATTTTTGAATTTAGGTATTTATCAAAGCATATATTGTGAATGAAATAATATCGAAATTGAGCTATTATGTTAATCGTTCGACGAAACTTAAATTCTCGGCCGCTGATTAATGGCATTAAAGCCTTGTTAAGGATTTGATAAAGGGGACATGGAGGCGTTTGAAGGCCCCCGAGGACTAGAGGCCCGGGGCGGGCCGCCCTCCCCCCCCCCCCCCCCTCTTGGTCCACTATTGGTAAAGGGGCCCCGAGACATGCATTGCCTATAGGCCCCGACATGGTTAATCCGGCCCTGGGGAGGAGGTATATTGCTGTATATTCGAGATGAACTCACGTTTCAACCGAAATCAATAAAAACTAATAATTTTGAATGTGTGTTTGGCTCTATGACGCTTCCAAACAAAAGTATTTTAAACATCATAGCAATATACCGCCCCCAAACTCAAGCAAACCCCTATTTTTAAATGAAATATCTGACATTCTGACTACTATAAGCGCCAAAGAAAATGTTTTACTTTTAGGAGATATTAACCTAGACCTTTTAAATTGTCAAAACCCGATTATTATGGCATATGAAAATATAATGTCTGATAATTATTTAATCAAATGCATTTGTGACGAACCTAGGGAAGCGATTCTAGCAGGAAAAGTCACTCGCTCTTGTTTGTACCACATATTTGTTAGATTTAACAGCGGATGTCAACAAAACGATACTCTTTCTTCATGTGTTTGTAATAATATTACTATAGCGAATCATCTTTTAACTGCAGTTAACATTAAATACGGTGCAAGTAAAAAAGTCACAGAACACGGGGAAAAAATTTCAATTTTATCTCGAAACAAAATCGACAAAAATATACATAATTTTGCGTGGCATACCTTGCTTGAGGAACAAGATTGCAATATATTATACAGTAAAATTAAAAATAATTTTAAGAATTTGTATGAACAAAGTAAAATCGTTACGTATTATAAATCCAAAAAAAGACCTCTCGCAATAAAATCTTGGATAACTTCAGATATCTTAGAAAACATTAAAAAAAAAATTCGCTGTACAGAAGGTGGAAGAATTCCCCTACTAATCAATTATTTGAATTAGAATATAAAAATTTCAGAAATAAGGTTACAAAAGAAATTATCAAATGTAAGTCTACCTTTTTTAACAATAAATTCAAAAATTATTACGGAGATACAAAAAAAACTTGGGAAGAAATAAATAAAATATTAGGACGCAAGTCAAAAAGTAGTTGTGACGAAATAATCTCAAAGTATATGTTAAACACGCATAATGAAGAAACTGTAGCAAATAACTTTGTTGAATATTTCACGAACAGTGTTAGCTCTATGGTTCATAAATGTGATTATATAGCATCGACCACCAGACCGACAGCAGTGCAACATAGTATGTACCTACCAAGAGCTACCTGAGAAGAAATCAATATGATTGTTAGCAAAATAAACAATTCTAAGTCACCAGGGATTGACAACATTCGAATGGTTGACATTAAGACACATATTAATATTTTAGGGCCTGTCATAACCCATTTTATCAATGTAATTTTAAAGCAAGCAGATGAACTTAAAACTAGTATCATTAGACCAATTTACAAAGGTGGCAAACATTCAGATATACAAAATTATAGGCCAATCAGCATATTGCCAGCCCTAGAAAAAATCCTTGAAAAATACATTTCCATAAAACTTAACAAATATTTAGAATCCTTCTTCCTGTTAGATCCCAACCAGTATGGATTTCAAAAGAAAAAGAGTGCGGAAATGTTGCTTCAGGAATTTTCAAATCACATAAATTATAAATTAAATTTAAAAAAACATGTATTGGTTTTGTTCATAGATAACTCGAAGGCGTTTGATACCATTGATACAAATAAACTATTAGAAACAATGGAGGCAATAGGAATTAGAGGAAAGCTACTAGTATTGTTAAAAAATTTACTAACTGATCGACAAATAACAGTAAAAATACGTAAAAAATTTAGCAAAAAAAAATATGTTTCAACAGGTGTTGCACAGGGGTCAATTTTAGGGCCAACCCTTTATATTATATGTCTCATTTATGAGTAAACTGTTTTCATTTGTTAAACATTTTGTGTATTGTAATGCTTGGTAAATCTTACCTTATCTCCTTCTACATCTTTCTTATTATGTAGAAACTCTCTCCCAGGCTATGACTCTTTCAGGGGCGGATCCTCAACCCACATATCATTGTTCAGGTTAGGTTATTGTCAAATTAAACAGGTTATTTACTTTAAAACGTGTATTGTGAATCTGAATGTATGACAGGTATGAAAGTATTATCCTACCTATATTGGCTCAACATGAATTCTATACAATAACGTTAATGGGGAAACCATACGATTTGCCGTGGTCCTTTCTTGGTGGTTTCGGTAGTGGTTGTATGCCGCCGGAGATGTGGAATACCGACGCCTGTAGGCTGCGTGCCCAGACGTCGGAATTAAGTGAGCAGATGGGTCTCCTCGCCAGTGATGCAGAAGTGTCCTTACGAGCTCAACCGGGACCAGACCCTCCGGTTTGAGCTTTTGGTCGGCCTTAGGTATTTACACGAACGATTGCGTACGAATTAGTCTTCATTATAACAGTCATTTATTAGAGTCTTTCTGTGTATGGATTATTAGTGAAATCACTTTATTATCACTTAGGTAAATAGTCTAGGTATATGTGCGCGCTGACCGAGTAACAATTGATCCTGCGCGAAGTTCGGTTCACTTAACTGATGACCGTATTGAATTGTGGAATTATACGTAATTCGTGATATAGTCCAGTAGGTCGGCGAGGAGAAGTTGGTTCGGGTTTATTTAAACATAGTGTGGCGCGTGGACATGACTCGGTTCGATAACGAGATGTTTATATTACATTTTAAACGCATTTGGGCTATTTTCTCCCGACACTTCTTTCACTTTGATTAACACATTTCTCCTCCCATGATTTACGCCTGAACGGGACGACTACCGTCGACGTGACCTTGTTATCGGGAATCCTGGGCGCGACTGCTTGAGGCGGGCGAACGGGTGGCTTATATACCCGCTATTATGCTTACGTGACGACTGCCCCTTGCGACATACCTGGGGAGGCACGGGGCGCGAGGAGTTTCCTGTTGTTGCTTGCTTGTTCAGCTAACGGTCGCGTGCTTTCTATTGGTAATGCATCTAACGGCCGCGTGATTCTGTCCCCAGCGCGAACCGAAGTAAGAAGTGGGGTGAAGGGTTTGTTTATCCACTCCCTAGTCCTGACTGAAGTATGGGGAGGTGTGAGGAGTTTCCTGTTCGTTCCAATTGCGCTGCTTCATATTGTGATGCATCCAACAGTCGCGTGATTCTTTCCCTAGCGCGAACTGGGAAGGAGCGGAATGAGGGGTTTTTTTACTCGTTCGGATATGGTTTGCGTTGCTCATGATTTGCTTGAAGATTTTAACACATTACACTATGCAGACGATACGGCACTCGTAATATCGCACGAAGACCTGATTACTGCAATGAAACTTATGCAGCTTGATTTTATTGCCCTCTTGAAATGGTCTCATGACGCAGGTCTCATAAAAAATGCCAAAAAAACTAAAATAATGCACATAAAATCTCCACACGCCAGATATAGTGTAATTCCTTCGCTATGTAGGTACTCAGTATAGGCTTGTAGTCGAGTGAAGAAAAACGAGGTTGCGTGATGAAAAACCTTTAATGAGTTCCCACAATAATTGAAAACAAACAAACACGATATTGAATAGTATTACTACGAAGTTTCACACTCGGTCAAGGTCGATCGCGGATTGAGGAGGCGAGCTGCGGTACTGCTGAATTACTACTGAGTCGGCTGTTGCTGGGCGCTCTTATATAGCCCGACGAGTGGAGCATTGGCAGTAAATCAACACTCGCCTGGTTTCTAGAAAGAGCCGGAACTGTGCATTGTAAGCGTATAATAATTCGAACCTTTTCTGGAACGTGCGTAGAAAGTAGGTTCGCGGCTTTTGTTCCAATGAACTAGGCAGCTACCGCTCAGTCACGTACCGTCCGTGGCCGACGGCTGACGGGAACACTCTAGTATTTTCGCTTGCATTGATTTGAACAAGGCGCCGGTCTCTCGAAACATCGATAAGTTTCGGGGCAATTCCAATGCGTGGGATAGCAATGCTGGTTGCTACAGGACTCCCTCCCCAGACAACGCAGACATGGCTGCGGTGAAAGGAGGAATGGTCAGATGCCGAGGTGGTCGGGAAATCGAACACGCCTTCCAGAACGAGTGGTTGTGTGTGTCCGATCGTGACTGTTATCGAACAACGGAAGGGTTGGTTGTGATGTGGCGGCTGGTGCGTCTGATGCGGTTTGCGAGTGTGATGCAAATCTTTCAAGATCTTGAGCAATGTATGCTGGTTTGAGGCGGTCGATGCTCACGGTGATTTCCTTCCCTTTTACTAGTATGGTATATGTTCGTTCGTGCCGACGAACGACTTGATGAGGGCCGCTGTAGGGTTGTTGAAGCGGGCTCTTGACGGTGTCATCCCTCAGAAAGACGTGAGAAGCTGTGGGAAGATTTTGGAAGACGAAATGATGTCCATCACCATGGCGGGTTCCTTCAACTGGTCTCAGCTCGTTGAAATGTTTCCGTAGTTCCTTAAGAAAGCTTCCGGTGTCGTCGTTGACATTAGGTCGTGCTGTACATAGGAATTCGCCGGGTAAGCGGAGCGGCTCGCCGTATACTAGCTCGGCTGAGGTTGTAGCGAGATCGTCTCTCCAAGCTGCTCTGATTCCCATGAGTACGGTGGGAAGTGTTTCCGTCCAACGGTTATTCTGATGGCACTTGATCGCTGCCTTTAGTTGACGATGAAATCGTTCCACCATGCCATTTGCTGCGGGGTGGTATGCAGTTGTATGGATTTGCGTCGTGCCTGCCAGGCAATTTAATTGCCTGAACAGCCTTGACTCAAATTGTCTCCCTTGGTCCGTAGTAATGCGGAGTGGAGTGCCGAATCTTGTAATCCAACCCTTATAGAAAGCGCGTGCCACTGTTTCAGCCTCTTGGTCTGGGATCGGGAATGCCTCTGGCCATCTTGTGAATCTGTCGACGCACGTTAGGCAGTATCGGCATCCTTCTGAAGAAGGCATGACGATTATGTCGATGTGGACGTGCTCGAATCTAGCGGAGGGCCTGGGAAAGGCTCCCAGGGGTGCTGACACGTGTCGTGTCACCTTGCTTCGTTGGCATTGGAGGCAATTGCGTGCGAGCTTAATGGTCTCGGCTTTGATGGCCGGCCAGACATAACGTTGAGTTATAAGCTTGACCGTGGCCTTGATTCCAGGGTGAGCCAGCTGATGGACCGCATTGAATGCCGCAGGTCTAAACTTCTTCGTGACGAAGGGTCTGGCTATGGTAGTTGAGACGTCACAGTAGAGATGCGCGTCAGTACCCGGAATATTGATTTTCTTAAGTTGTAGGCTAGAACTTCCCTGCAAGTGTTGTTTCAGTTCAGGGTCGCACATCTGGTCAGCTGCCAGCGCTGCGAAGTCCAGAGGAGTGTCTATCGTCTCGACCCTGGAGAGAGCATCCGCGACGATGTTGTCTTTTCCGGAGACGTGTCGGATGTCAGTTGTGAACTGGCTGATATAATCCAGATGGCGGAATTGCCTTGGAGAGCATTTGTCTGCTTTTTGTTGAAAGGCGAACGTGATGGGCTTATGGTCGGTAAATATGGTGAACGACCTGCCTTCCACCATGTGGCGGAAGTATTTTACAGCGAGATATATGGCTAGGAGTTCTCTGTCGTATGCGCCATATTTCTTTTCAGCTGCCGAAAACTTCTTTGAGAAGAATGCTAGAGGCTCCCAGTGTCCTGCGACGAATTGATGGAGTGCGGCACCAGCTGTGGTATCAGACGCGTCGCTGACGATAGAGAGTGGGGCGTCGCACTTCGGGTGAACAAGCGGAGTTGCCTGGGCAAGAGCTTCCTTGCACTTGCTGAAGGCTTTTACTGTTTCGGCAGTCCAAGGCACAAGTTGCTTGCCTTTTTGGTTGCCTTTTAGGAGGTCATTGAGTGGAGCTTGTGTCCTCGCGGCGTTCGGGATGAATCTCCTGTAAAAATTTATAGCACCCAGGAAACGGCGAAGATCCTTGATGGAAGCTGGTTGGCTGTAGTTATTGATGGCTTCCACTTTATCTGGGAGGGGTGAAGTGCCTGCGTCAGACACTAGATATCCTAAGAATTTGACCTTAGTCAGGCCGAAATGGCATTTGGCGGCGTTGATGACAACACCGTATTCCTGTAGGCGCTGGAATAATATCTTGAGGTGGGCCAGGTGCTCTTCCTCTGATGTTGAGGCAATAAGGATGTCGTCTATGTAGGCGTAACAGAAATCCAAGCCTCTGGTAACCTCGTCTATGAAGCGTTGGAAGGTCTGGGCTGCGTTGCGGAGACCGAAAGACATCACTGGGAATTCGAAGAGTCCGAATGGCGTAGTGATTGCTGTCTTTGGAATGTCCTCCGGAGCTACAGGGATTTGATTATAAGCTCGCACCAGATCAATCGTTGAGAAGATCTTGGTGCCGCTCAGTGCCTGTGCAAAATCTTGGATGTGACGTACAGGGTATCTGTCCGGAATTGTCCTGGCGTTCAGTCTTCTATAATCGCCACATGGTCTCCACTGGTCGTCCTTCTTGGGTACCATGTGCAAGGGGGATGCCCAAGAGCTCTCGGAAGGTCGAGCGATTCCGAGACGGACCATGGCCTCGAACTCCTTCTTGGCGCGTTTGAGTTTGTCAGGAGCAAGGCGTCGTGGGCGTTCGACTGTTAGAGGTCCTGGCGTAGTGTAAATATGGTGCAGTGTTGCGTGACGAACTTCCTTCCTGACGCCGTCAGGGCGAGTGACGTCAGGGAACTGTTGAAGTAGCTTGTGATACGGGGACGTTCCTGTGACCGTCTTAATGGAAGCGATCTTGTTGTAGCTTCGTTTTCCCGTGATGGTTAAATTCGTCACCTGGTCCAGCAGCCGTTTATTTCGGACATCTACCAGTAGCTCGTATTTGGCGAGAAAGTCTGCTCCGATAATGGGCTTGGAGACGTCTGCAATGACGAAGCTCCAAGTGAAGTCGCGTCGCAATCCCAGATCCAGGTTGAGCGTTAGGCTGCCATAGGTAGCGATTGTGCTGCCATTTGCTGCTGCCAGTTCGTATGTCGCTTTAGTAGGACGTCCCTGAACAAGGCGTCGTGGGAAAACGCAGAGATCTGCGCCGGTATCCACCAGGAATTGGGTACGGGTTACCCTGTCGGTAACAAAAAGGCGACTGACTTGGTCGGGGCTGGCGCTGGTCGCCATCAGTTTGGGCCCCGAGCGTTTCCCTGTTGGAAGTTGCAGGGTTTGGTGCACTTGCCTGCCTTCGTCCCGAACTTCCAATGGTACCAGCATGTGCCTTCGGGTTGGCGACCTCTGGATTGACTGCGGGAACGATTGCTCCAACGTTGCGGGGTGGTGCTCCTCCTATGCTGGCGAGAGCGTAGTGTGGAAATTTCGCGCCTCAAGGTAGTGAGCTCTTGTTGGAGAGGCTGCATCAAACGCTCCATCTGTGTAACTAATGAGTCCTCGGACAATGGACCAGCCACTGTGTTAACTGCCGGTCTGCCAGCGTAGTCTGCTATGGCGTCTGCCAAGCTGGCCACCTTGTCAAGAGGGGTATCCTGCTGCGTAGCCAGAACCACCTGCATGCTTCTAGGAAGACGGCCCATCCATAGGGTTCTCAAAACCTCGTCGGGCACAGCGCTACCGGCGAGGGTGCGCAGGTGTCTCAAGAATTGGGAGGGTTTGCGGTCTCCGATTTCTTCATGTTCCAGGAGTCTTCTGGTCTTCTGCTCCTGCGTGGAGCTGAGGCGTCTGGTGAGTTCATATTTTAATAGGGCATATGCACCGACCTCAGGGGGCTTGACAATGATGTCTCGGACTTCTTGGGCGTGTGCGGGATCCAAGGCACCGAGAATGAAACCAAATTTGGTGGCATCTACGGTCACCCCTGCTGCCTCAAAGCTGCGCTCCACCATAGCGAACCATAATTCTGGGTCATTAGGGCAAAAAGGCGGAATGCGTACTGCCACCCGGTTGACCTCAGGCGATGGATACTTGATGTTGGGTTGCTGGTTGCTGGTCATGGGTTGCTGGTTGCCCTCAGATGCTCCGCTCGTGAGAGACATGATGATTGCTGTGCGAAATTCACCAAAGAGTTTATTTCGTGCGCGACGTGCTCGCGGTAGTCGTATATGCACGCGTCGTGCTCACTGTAGAATTGTCCGTGCACGTCGAAAGTCACCGATGTAGGTGTGGTGTTTGTAGATCACGTCGTGGTCACCAATGTAGGTACTCAGTATAGGCTTGTAGTCGAGTGAAGAAAAACGAGGTTGCGTGATGAAAAACCTTTAATGAGTTCCCACAATAATTGAAAACAAACAAACACGATATTGAATAGTATTACTACGAAGTTTCACACTCGGTCAAGGTCGATCGCGGATTGAGGAGGCGAGCTGCGGTACTGCTGAATTACTACTGAGTCGGCTGTTGCTGGGCGCTCTTATATAGCCCGACGAGTGGAGCATTGGCAGTAAATCAACACTCGCCTGGTTTCTAGAAAGAGCCGGAACTGTGCATTGTAAGCGTATAATAATTCGAACCTTTTCTGGAACGTGCGTAGAAAGTAGGTTCGCGGCTTTTGTTCCAATGAACTAGGCAGCTACCGCTCAGTCACGTACCGTCCGTGGCCGACGGCTGACGGGAACACTCTAGTATTTTCGCTTGCATTGATTTGAACAAGGCGCCGGTCTCTCGAAACATCGATAAGTTTCGGGGCAATTCCAATGCGTGGGATAGCAATGCTGGTTGCTACAGCTATATACACACACATTTGACTGCTTACATAAAAATGTTGCACAGCCCTGTTCATGTGAAACCATTGATTATGTCAAAAAT
This sequence comes from Limnephilus lunatus, assembly GCA_917563855.2. Lineage (NCBI taxonomy): Eukaryota > Metazoa > Arthropoda > Insecta > Trichoptera > Limnephilidae > Limnephilus > Limnephilus lunatus. Next base: position 14,123,642 of record OU830603.1, read on the forward strand.
TATGTATATGTGGGTGTTACTATTGACTGCTACATGAAATGGGATGTACACATTACTAATGTTTGTAAACGTCTACGGGCTATTGTGGGTAGGATTTATAAAATAAAATATTTCATGCCTATCTTCTTCTTTATGTGCCTTATCAGGTCCCCCCGACGTTGGCGATCACTCTTGAAAAGGTCTCTCTGTCTTGCGCTGCCCGGAATAGCTCCTCCACACTTCTAATGCCGGTCCACTCTCGTATGTTTCGCAGCCAAGACATTTGTCTCCTACCAGGCGCTCGGCGACCCTCTATTTTGCCTTTCGAAATTAAATGGAGCAAGTGATACTTCTCCCCTCTAAGTATATGACCCAGATATGAAATTTTCTTGATTTTAATTAATGTAAGCAGTTCCCTATCTGCTCTAGCCCGCCTGAGAATTTCTATGTTGGTGATCATGTCGGTCCATGGGACCTTGAGCATTCTCCGGTGAAGCCACATTTCGAAAGCCTCTAACCTGTTCATGGTATTTATTTTCAAGGTCCATGTTTCACAACCATACAGCAAGACCGACCACACATAACATTTTAGCATTCTCTGCCTTAGTTTTAAGCTTACATCAGGGGGGTATAACTCCGTCAGTTTTTGTAACCCGGTCACGTGATCATGACGACGTCATAGTAATGACTACCAACAGGAATCTTACAATTTCCATAGAAAAACTTTTGAGAACTGAGTGGTATATACGGTGGGATATCTATGGTATTATATGTCAAATAGCACGTTGGCCGAAACAATCCGAACATTCAAAACAACGAAATATTTTGAAAAAATGCTTCCTAAATATCGTTTCAGTGTCGAAGGCTGTGAGGATAGTGTTTCAGTTCGACACAGAGTACCTAACTGCGAAAATAATGAGATTCGTTATGGGAATAGGCCGTGAGAATCGGCAGATCTGACTATTGCTTATCCGATTTTGGGAAGTTGTGGTTATGTTTGGTTCCCATTTCACTAATAACTGCAAAAATTCCAATGGCACGTTAAAAAAAGACGCTTTGCCGACCCTCAATCTTCATGGAATCGGAAGACATCGGGGTTTACCTAAAGAAAACGTAAACGATCGTAGGATACCAAAATACAGGTGCGAATCTTTTGTTTTTTCAGTGTTCCTAACATACTTTGTAACTTTTCCCTAACTTCACCTAAAAATTGTATCTATTTTCATTTTTAGACTATCCATATTCTACCTGGAGTGTCCAGCACGAATGGTGCCGTCCAAGACCACAATTACAGTTTAAAAGGTTTAAAGTCTTCTCTATACTCTATAAGGCATCAACCTATTTTATTCATAGAGATAGATGCTGATTCACTGAGTCTTTCTTATTATAAAGATATTCAATACATTTATTATTTCTTCAAACACAGCAATTCCATTATTATTAAGATATTTAATATGACAGGCGCGTATCCGAGACGCGTGGTCGTTGTTCTTAATCTATTTTCTCTTTTATACTCTGCAGTGGTAGGATATAGTTCATAGGATGAGGCTGTGTAATGTAATGTATTTTTTTTTGTTTCAGAACCAAACGTGTTCTACCTGGGCCGAGTACCGTGCGTTTTGCTGCCAAAAAAGTAGTGGAAGATTATACAGGTATACATCTGGATTTATATTTCATTAAAGGAGATAATATTATATGTTTTGCTTGCGAACTTTGGTTAATGTGATGAATATGTTTATTTCAGAACCAAACGTGTTCCCTGGGCTGAGCAGCGTACCGTATGTGAATTGCACTCTGTTATTACATTGTCTTCAGACCTCTGCAGCCATACTCGGTCAACCATCGCCTTAGTCGCAGTAAGACGGATAGATTCATACATCCATCACTCTTGAACATATTGACCCCCAGATTCCTAACTACCCCTCTGTACATTTTTCCTTCTCAAAACTTCCTCCCTTTCCTTTTCCTAAAAAGACTCCACACCGCATCCCTAAAGATGACATAGGCCCCGAGAGAATTTTTTCCTCAAGGCCTCCCATGTGGGCTAAAAATCTATCCAAACACTTCCTTTTTTATTATTATTACTCATATTTTCATTAATTATGATCAAGTTCCTTCTTAATGTGTTTGCACATGATTGTATTTCCGTTTTTTTGTGTTATTCTGAATAAAGCAATAAAATACTACATGCAATTATGAGTTTTTCATTTTATTTTTAAAATAATTTTTAGGCTAATGATTTGGGTAGGTACTGATATTGTCCAAGGTAGTATCTTTTTTTTTTTTTTTTTTACTTTTCTCTATCCTTGTCGATGGTCCGTGACGTCATAATCGCGGAATGAGCATTATTTATGGTCAAATAGGTTTGACACCCGTTCCATACTAAAAGCCCGAAGATATCGATCTAGGTATTAGTTCATTTATGGCTTACATTGTCATTGCAGAAGAGGGATTTCATTTTTATGAATGCAGTTCTTGCTGCTTCAATTCTGCACCTAATCTCTATATCTGGGTCAAGAGTCTCCATGAGGATACTGCCGAGGTATCTAAATCTCTCCACCTTTTCGACATTACAACCATTTAACTGAATCATTGATCCAGAGTGATCTAGTCGTCCAAAAGTCATCCATTTAGTTTTATTGACGTTGATTGTTAGGCCCAGTTGCTCATCTGCATTATTTACAAGATCTAATAGGTCTTGGAGGTCACTGATACTGTCAGCTAGTAATTTATTTATTTATTTATTCAACGCCCAGAGGGCTTTTACAGTAATATAGATATAACAGATGATTTTTCAACAGATAGAGAAATGATAAGAATAAAATTAGATAAAAATGCACACAAATCACAAAAATACAGCGATTTGATAAGTTTACAAAAATACATATATGTTTAGGAATAGTTTTGGAACAAGTTTTTTACAAGATCCACAAAATTCGCCAAGTTGATGTTGAATATGTCAACATCACTTAAATACTGATTTCCCATAGTGTGAAATCTTTGTATCGGAGAGTGGGCAATGTAGTTCCGCTTATGAATGCTGCAGTAGAATAGTGTGTTTTGTCGTGTGGTTACTGTCGGTATTCGTAAGTTTATGAGTTGTAGGAGTTCGCAACAGTCGAATTTAGAGTTAAGTATTTTGAATAAAAATGTCAAGTCGTTTATTTTACGTCTGTCTTCTAGTGTGTGTATTTTTAGAATATTTAGTAATAGATTATATTTTAAGTCTTCTAGTGGGATATTTAATTTAAAATTTATAAAACGCAGAAATTTTTTTTGTATTCGCTCAATATTATTAATGTGAATTTTGTAAGATGGAGACCAAACTACCGAGTTATATTCAATTTGGCTTCTAACTAGAGATACATATAATAGTTTAATGGCTTCTATGGAATTAAAGCTTTTAGTTGTTCTTAAAACGAAGCCTAGTGTTTTCATACCTTTGTTCATAATTTGGTGGATATGATTGGCGAAACTTAGTTTTTCATCCAAAATGATCCCAAGATCCCTCATTTCCGTGACTCTTTCTAAAGCTGTGTTATTGATGGAATATTCGAATAAAACAGGATTTTTATTTCTGAAGAAAGTCAAGGTTTTACACTTTTCTACATTTAAAAATAAATTATTTTGAATGCACCAATCTTTAAACTTACTAATATTCGACTGTAATATTTGGCATTGATTTATATCAGTTATTTTCTTGTATAGCTTGATGTCATCAGCAAACAGCAATACCTCGACATCATTGAAGCAATTGGTTATATCATTGATGAAAATGAGGAACAAAACCGGGCCAAGGTGACTGCCTTGCGGTAGGCCACTAGTAGCCCAGAACGCTTTCGACATCCAAGATTTTATTTTGACGAACAGTTTACGATTTAATAAATAGCTAGTAAACCATTTTAGCATGTTACCCCTTATTCCTAGAGCAAATAGTTTTTGGATTAGTAGTTTATGGGATACTTTGTCAAATGCCTTCGAAAAGTCTGTATATATGCAGTCGACTTGTTTATTTTCTGCAAAAGATTGTAATATGAAGTTTTGAAATATTGTTAAGTTAGTTGCGGTAGATCTACCTTTGATAAAACCATGCTGTTTTTGGTCAATTAATTTTATTAATTTGGGATAGATTTCATCAAGGACCAGTGATTCGAAAAGCTTGGGTAGTACTGACTGTATACAAATGGGACGATAATTGGCTATATTAGTGTCGTCTCCTTTTTTGTAGATAGGTGTAATGAAGCTAGATTTCCAGCGGTCTGGAAAGTGTCCAAGGGTTAAGAGACGGTTGAATAATAATGTAAGTGGTTTAGACAATGTATTAGAGCATTTTTTGAGGAATATTGGTGGAATGTTGTCTGGGCCAGCGGATTTGTCAGTGTCCAAGGAAAATAATTTCTGTTCGCAACATTTTTGTGTGATATGGCAATTTGTTAAGTGTGTGGTCTTGCTAAATTTGTATTCAGGTATTTTGTTATCTGGGGTTTCTTCATCATATACATCTTTGAAGAAGTCCGAAAAAAGGTTTACAATGTCCTGTGTATTGTTTGCACTGGTTCCATTCATTTGCATTATTGGCGGGTAGTCTGTGTTTTCATTGTTTAGTTTTTTAAGAAATTTCCAAAGATTTTTGGATTTAAAGACAGTGTCCTCGATAGAGGTTATATACATTTTGTAACATTGTTTGGAAAGATCTTTACATTTTTTCCTGGTTTCGCTAAAGATTTTATAATCACTTATGGATTTGCTTTGTTTGAATTTTTTGTGTTGACTCTTTTTTTGCTGAAGAGAGGCAGTAAGCTCTGATGAGAACCAAACCGGGTAGGTATAGCTTCTCGGTGTATAAAAAGGTACATAGGATTCAATAATATTAGAAAAGTATAAATAGAGTTGGTCTAAAGATTCATCAATGTTTTCATCGGATAAAAACGACCAGTCTGTTTTTGAGAGATGGCTGTTAATTGAGTCGAAGTCGGCTCGTTTAAAGTTTAGGACTCTTTGTACAGGTATTTTTTCATTTTCGCATGTAATATTTAATTTAATGTATAGGGGAGGATGGTGATTATCTATCGGTAGGAGTGGATCATTTGAGAGTTCTACAGATATTTTAGGATAGTTTGATAAAGCTAAGTCTAATAAGCGATTGTTACTGTTATAAATAAAATTATGTTGGTGAAAGTTTAGAAAGTTTACCATGTCCAAAACTTCACGTGCACGATCGTTTTCACTTTCGTTTGTGATGAGACCACAGTTTTTTGCTTTCCATGTTAGGTTTGGTAAGTTATAATCTCCAAGGATAACAATTTTCGAGTGAGAATATTTTGATGAAATTGTTTCGATGTCTTCACAGTGGTTTCTGTATGTTTGAGGGTCAGAAAGTGGTGGTAGATAGGCCGTTCCAAATATAATTTTCTCGAGAGGAGTTGTTACTTGCACAAAAAGATGTTCGATGTTATTGTGTTTCGTGGTTAATTTTCTAGATGACAACTTCTGTTTTATAGCAATCAAAACTCCTCCACCTCTTGACTTGGAACTTGATCTGACATTTCTGTCGCAGCGAAATATTTTGTAGTTTGTAAGACCGAGTTCAGTTGATTTGATGTCAGAGTTTAGCCAGGTTTCCGTAAGTATAATAATGTCATGATGATGAGAAGGTAGGGCTGCTCGTAGGTCGTCGAGTTTTGATCGTAGTCCTCGAATGTTTTGGCGGTAGATTTTTAAAGTTCTGGTTCGATTGTTAGTTGGAATTGCTTGGATATTTTTGTAACTTCCTAGTTTTTTGGCAGATTTGGGACAATTCTGGGCGTGGAGTTTATGTATTTTATGGTGACATCTTCACCATTTTCTTTCCGCTTCTCCAGTTGAACCCTCAGATCTTTTAGAAATTTTTGCTGCCCCGGAGTTGAGTCGGGATAGATTCTGATATTGTTCTTAAGAAGACCTCGTTTGCTTAGAATATTTCTCGATTGTATAGAATTCTCTAGTTCGATTTTTATTGGTCTAGGTTTGCTATTTGATAATTTACCGATTCTATAAAATTTTGAAATATTTTCATTTTCTGATTTGTCGATTTCACTGATTATACTGGTGTCACTTGCCTGGTCGTCCAAGATCCTGCCGGCTTCTGTTGTCTTAATACTTTCAGGCACATTGCAAACAATAATATTTTTGGAACGCACTTGTTGCTCATTCATTTCCGAAATCGCCTCGCAGATGTCAAAGTTATTTTGGGAAGAATTTGCTCTAATATCCTTGAATGCACGCAGTTCACCTTCTAAGCTGGCAGTTTTGGATGCCACAGCTGAAGACATGCTACTTATGGCGTTTAAAATTTCACACGCAATTGGGGAAATTTTAGAAATTTGATCCTTATTAAATTTGTTGGCTGGATCAAAAAGTACCTTATTTAAGGCATTGACAGCTATTTCTGCTTTGGAGATGAAATTTTGCACATCCATTGTGACACGTTTATAAATTTGGCACTATTCACTGCTTGTTAATGTTTAAAGTTGTTGATTTGTTTTCGCTTTTTTTTGACACAGTACACAAATATTTGCAATGAAAAACACTATTATGTTAACAAATAAGTGCTGCTTGTTAATATTTGATGATAGTTATGTATAATAATTCACTTTAAATAATTTAAATGTTTAATTTTGACGGGAGTGGATTGAAAAATGTTTACACTGTCAAAAGAGTATTGTTGTATTTTTTGATATTTTTTACAGTATCATCTGCATATCTTATGTTATTAATGACAACTCCGTTGATCTTGAGACCCATCTGGGTATTACTTAGGGCTCTTTTGAAGACATAGTTGGAATAGAGATTAAATAATAGTGGCGACAGGATACAGCCTTGTCGTACTCCACGCTGAATGGCGATTGCATTAGATCTCTCATTCCCATGTCTTATTTCTGCTGTTTGGAACCAATACAGGTTTTTAATGAAATTCTGGTCTTTGGTGTCAATGTTACAATCCGCAAGCATTTTCATTAGGTCAGCATGTTTTACCCTGTCAAATGCTTTTTCGTAGTCAATAAAACAGGCAAAGACTTCCTTTCTTTGGTCACGACACTTTTGCAATAGAACGTCGACAGAAAATAATGCTTCACGCGTACCGAACGCATTTCTGAAGCCAAACTGAGTGTCATCCAAGTCCTGCTCGCACTTATCGCGTATCCTGGCATGTATTATTTTAAGGAATAATTTAAGGACATGACTCATCAAGCTTATTAATCGATAGTCACTGCACTTCTTAGGGTATTGTTTTTTAGGTAATGTTAGGATTAGGATGTTATGCCTATAAGTACTTTAAAACTAATCTATGTATCTCTGGCTGAATCCACCATCCGTTATGGACTTACTTCTTGGGGACATTCTTGTAAAACTAATATAAAGTATATCCAAACATTGCAAAACTCCTTGACAAAATTATTAATCCATAAGTACAATAATGAACACAGAAGCGACACTAAATTAATATACAAGTCTCTCAATGTCTTACCTGTCAGAGGATTGTTGTTCTATAATATTGTAAGTCAACATGTTATATTGTCCGACTCATTGTATAGGGAAAGAGTTTACCATAAACATAATACAAGATTTACTCAAAATGAAGGATTGGTGGTTCCGAAATGTACCAATAAATACGGTGAAAGAACCCTAAACTACATTGTACCCAAAATATTTAATAAACTACCAATGTCAATCAAAAATAATAACGTTTTTAATGGTAAAGTCAAATATAATCTAAGGAAATGGATATTAGACAGGGATAATTTATATTGATGCCCTCCCGAAGTCCTTGTATTCTTTATTGAAACTCACATTCGAAGGATTGGAAAATTCATTATAATTTCTGTAAAACCTCATGTATATGAAACCACTCATTTACTTGTTGATCATTTTTATTTGTTATATACTAAATCTATTTGTACTTTTTTATTATATAAGAATTGAAAGAATTTATTTAATTGATATTTTAGCATCAAAATCATATATATACAATGTTTGAAAATGTACCAATGTTGTCATTATATACCTGCTGACAAACTACATAAGTAGTTTAGCGGGTTTAAATGTTAAATAAATAAAAATAAAAAAAAATAAAAATAAATTCTGTTCTTTTCAGCAATCGCAAGTTGTGTCGACTCTTTGGCAAAGTTTATCTTAATTGGGCGGCAATATCTGGTGGACGATGGGCGAGGATTCTGCCACACAACTTTTGTATTGTCAGAGTTCCCGCATACTAAACGTATGGGTACGATTGAAGATATAAAAACGCTTGAATCATCCGCATCCGCTTGCGTCCCAATGAACATCTGTTTGTAAGAACTATGTCCTGAACTGCCATCAAAGCCCCACTTTGAAATCAACCGCAAATTGTTTGATTGTTTACTTTTTAAACCACAAATGATTTCTTTTTACACATTGATCACACGTTCAGAAGTGCGATTCAAAAGAGCTTGAACAGTTACTTCTGCATATGTAGCAGTGATTGTAGATCGTAGATATAAAACGTAGATCCCTACCTAAAAGTATTAATTCATCATTAACAACAAATCGGGATGATTATAAATTATAACCTCATTATCAATACGCTTTATCACAATCCGAGATATTTTGACGTATATTTAAATATAACCTCTCGGACCAAGATCGATTTGCGTTGACGAATGAATTCTGACAGTTCTAAAACGATCGTATCGATTCACTTTTGATGACATTTCAAAACGATTATATCGGACTGTATGTTCGAATTAATATTGACATCGATAAGCAAGAATTGATTCCACTTCGATGACATTTCGATACGATCATTGACATCGATTTCACTTTCGATGACAGTTCTAAACGATTATATCGGAGTGAGTATTCGATGCGATTATTGAAATCGATTGTTCAAGAATCGATTTTACATGACAATGTATCGATGTACATCGATGGTAAAAAAGATCGATTCAACTTCGATATTTGATCGATTGTACCATCGCTACCTGAGCGTTGTGTCTAGTTCCATAGAGAACAGAGAGTTTAGAAGCAGAAGGATGCAATATGGACTTAAGTCTAAATTCAAATGTTACTTCCATAGAAAGCGCAGTAATGTTAGAGGCAGAAGGATGCAAGTCCGTATACATCTTTCTGCTTCTAAGAAGTAAAAGTAAAGGTAGTTGGGTCCGTATACATTTTGAAAATCCTATTTTTCTTCATGATAGGACTTTTATCTTTCTGCCACTAATAAACATGAAAATTTACGTCAAGTCTGCATCAAAAACTCATTTCTTCGTATTTTGGACTTGCATCCATATGCTTCTCGGGTACAGAATTATAATCTTATTGAAAATATACAACTACGAGACACACCATGGAGAAAATGGAAAAAACGCCGAACAACAAAATATTTGATATCAAATACAAGATATACAGAAATAAACTAAATAAAAAAATATTAAACACAAAAAAATGCATTATAATAACAAATTTAACAATTGCTTCAAGGACATTTAAAAAACATGGATGAGTAAATTAAATATTGGGAAGGAAAAATAAATCCGATTGTGACGAAATTTTATCTAAATATTTCTTAAATTCGCAAACGGCGGATGTGGCAGTAGAAAACTTTGAAAATTTCTTTGACGAGGGTGTAAATCAGTTATTACACGAATGTAACGTTCGGACGTCTGAGTAGAAGCAAAAACATTTGCAACATTCGATGTACCTACCAAGAACTAGTGCAAATCAAACTGAATGCATTATCGGAAGAATGAAAAATTCCAAGACACCGGGCGTGGATCTAAATCGCATGTATGATCTAAAAAAACATGAAAAATTACTTAGTCCTATGATTTACCACCATTAAGAATTATTGACACAAGCATCATTCCAGCTGAACTAAAATGCATCATAAGGCCCATTTATAAAAATGGAGATAACACCGTAAAAGCTGTGATAAACTGCTAGAAATTTTTTTTAATTATATAAATTCACAGCTGAACTCTAGAAAACATGTACTGGTATTATTTATTGATTTCTCAAAAGCTTACGACACCTACACTCAGCCACACACAATTAATCAAGGTACTTGAAAGCATAGGAATACGTGGTAAACTCCTATCATTTTTCAAAAACTATTTAACAAATAGAAAAATGTATGTTAAGATTTTGATTGAAATTAGTAATTTTGAAAATATCAAATCAGAAGTACTACAGGGGTCAATTTTAGGGCCTAAATTATTCATTATATATGTTATTGTCTTATCTTAACTTTTTTAAATAGCCCGTATATTCATTTTTGCACATGATACTGCACTAGTTTTATCAAACGAAAACCCAGAAATAGCAATGAAAGAATTACAAAGAGACTTAAACGAGTTACTCAAATGGTCTCATGATGTAGGACTAATTATTAATGTCAAAAAACTAAGTGTATCTATAAAAGAATATCGAGCTTGAAAATGTGGAATTTACCTAAAATAACTGCACATAATTTTGAATATATTCATAGAAAAAATGCTAATATATGCCTACTATGAAAAAATTGATTTTACAAATGAATATACTTACCTTGGCATAATCGTAGACAATAACTACTCAACTTAAAATTCCTTACTGAACGAAGAATCGTGGATCGCGGTCCTATCTAACGATGACCCAAATTTAACTTTGAATACCTACTTCAAAAACATATTCTAAAAAGTCAAGAACAAATAGCACCACCAAAAAGTAAGCATAAGCACATAAAACCATGGATTACGCGTGGACTGATAATCTCAATACAACACAGAAAAAAACGTTTCAAAATTTACAAAAACCTTGAAAACCATTGCACATCCATAAACGAAGCACAGATCCACACCAAACAGAATGACTACTACATAATGCTCTACACAACTACATAATGCTCACAACGACTCAAAAAAAACATGGCACGTAATAAATGAACCAAAGGAACCAAAAGGTTGACAAAATTCCACAAAAAAATCATTACTGATCCATTGAAGACGCTGAGAGCATCGCAAACAATTTCAACCACTTCTTTACAAATATTGCCTCAACCCTTATAGATAGTAACCCAAGTCATAATATTCACTCAAATCAAATTCCTCCCGACCTTTTAGAGTCTAACGACACTACCTCTGAGCTTTCTACATTCAAAGAAATAAAAAAAACTCGAAATTTCAAGACAAATTGACAACCTTAAAGATAGGTCTGCAAAGGGCCCAGATAACATAAGCAATACCACCATCAAATCAATTAAAAAAAACATAATCATTCCATTACATCACATTTTCAACTGCTGCATCAGACACAGCATTTACCCCAATAATTTTAAACTCGCTCACATTATTCCAATACATAAATCCGGATCCCACTGTAAAACAGACAACTACAGACCAATAACCTTAACTTCACAATTTTCCGAGATCTTCGAAAAATGTTTGAAACGACAAATTATGAACTTTCTAGAATCTAATGCAATCCTTTCAGCTAATCAATATGGTTTTAGATCTAACCTGTGCACCGACGACTCTGTATTTAGTTTAACCCAAAACATATATTCTAACCTAGACTCTAACAATAAAACTCTAAACATTTTCTTGGACCTAAATAAAGCGTTCGACACAGTCAACCATAGAATTCTATTAAAGAAAATTTTAACGTTGGAATTAAAAACAAAAGTCTCATGTTATTAAAAAGCTAAATATTAAATCGTCAACAACGCACAAAAATAGGATCAAGCTTAAGCACTTATGATCTAGTAAAACATGGTATTCCTCAAGGAACTGTCTAAGGACCACCACTCTTTCTAAGCTACATCAATGACCCATGCAATATTGTGATACCAGGTAATATTCTCTCTTTTGCCGACGACACTGCAATCACAGTACAAGGTAAAACGTGGGAAGATACAATCAGTAAAGCCAATAAATGCATTGCAAAAGTCAAAGATTGGCTAGATAGAAATCTTCTCAGCCTAAATTATGATAAAACTATTTTTATTCATTTATTAAAAGAAAATAACTTAGTTTACATCACTTTATTTATTGTACACTTTCAACATGTTTCGTGAACCATGTTCACTTCTTCAGGAATAAAAGTATACTAAAGTTAAAAAATTAATTATAGATTACATTTGGAGAGAAAGAATTGAAGGAGGGGGAAGGGTTGACAATAGTGGGAGTTTCGAAGAATTGGGGATTACCATGCTATTAGAAGTAAAAGGCCGGTTAAGTGGGAAGATATTTAAAACAGGGTTAACAAAATTTTTTTGCTTATTAATTATGTCAGCTTTGGAATTTACATTTTTTCTTTTTTCTAAAATTTCTAAATTATTGATTTGCGATGTTTTATATCCTGTATTTAATATTTGAAGACCTGAATTTATGTCAAAGCTATGATCATATTTTAATAAATGGTCTGCGAACTCAGAATCGCTATTGCCATTTAGTGCTCTGAGGTGCTCTTTAACCCTAACCTCAAAGTTTCTATAAGTTCTACCTATATAAAACGAACTACAATCATTACAATTGAGTTTGTAAACCCCTGATTTTTTTGTTTTAATTTCGCTATCTTTATTGTTGAGTATATATTTCTTCAATTTGTTATTTGTGTAAAACGCTGGTTGAATAGTACCGGGAATATTTTTACTAATAATTTTTGACGTATCGTTGTCAACAAATAAAATTCTACGCCAATGTTTATTGTTATCTTTAGAAATAGGGTAAATATATAATTTGAAAAGATTCTGTTTAATTTTTTTATTTAGTATTTCATCTATCAAATTAGTAGAATAGCCATTATTAATTGCTATTTGTTTTATGAGATTTAATTCAAAATTATAGTTAAGAGCTGACAAAGGAATTGTAATTAATCTATTAATCATAGAGTGGAAAGCCGCTAGTTTTTGAGAAAAGGGATGATTTGAAGAATTATGTATAACAATATCAGTATAAGTATCTTTCCGGAAAATATTGATATCTATTTTAGTACCTGTTAATGTTAAATTTAAATCCAAGAAATTTAAACTCTTATCTTTACCAATTTCCAGTGTGAATTTAATTTTTTTATGTAATTTATTTAAAAAATTTAAGAAAATGTTCAATTGTCTTTCTGAACCTAACCAAATGTAAAATATATCGTCGACATATCTTTTCCAACAATACACATTTTTAAGTAATAACGCACCGCTATTAAAAATCTTATTTTCTAAATTATTAAAAAAAATATCTGCAATCAAAGGACTCGTACTACTTCCCATAGCTAAGCCATCCTTTTGTTTAAATATTGTATTATTGAACTGAAAGTAATTCTGTTTAAAAATAACATCAAATAATAAAGTAAAATCATGAATTAGGTCTTTCGGCAAAGTTGAAGAATTTAACAAATTATTAATAATGGTTTTACTCTCTTCTATTGGAACACTTGGAAATAAATTAACTATATCGAAAGAAACCAACATAGCATGGTTAGGGATTTCCAAATCCTTTAAATAATTAACCAATTCTAACGAATTCTTAACGGTGTATGTTGGTTTGAATACATTAGTATTAATAATTACATTATTTAATGTTGATGCTACTTTGAAAGTTGGGGCATTACAATTAGAAACAACTGGCCTAATTGGTTTATTCAATTTATGAATTTTTAACAGACTATAAAGCTTAGGAATCTGTGGGTTACTTAAAATTAATTTTTTTATCATTTTTCAACTTTACAAAAATGTCACTTTTACAATTTTTTACTGCTTGTTTCAACAGGTCTCGACACTTATTAATTGGGTTACTATGGATAATTTCGAAATTGTCTCCTTGCAGAAAGTCCATAGTCTTGGTTATGTAATCACCTCTATCCATAATAATAACACTTTTCTCAAAAACTAGCGGCTTTCCACTCTATGATTAATAGATTGATTACAATTCCTTTGTCAGCTCTTAACTATAATTTTGAATTAAATCTCATAAAACACATAGCAATTAATAATGGCTATTCTACTAATTTGATAGATGAAATACTAAATAAAAAAATTAAACAGAATTTTTTCAAATTATATATTTACCCTATTTCTAAAGATAACAATAAACATTGGCGTAGAATTTTATTTGTTGACAACGATACGTCAAAAATTATTAGTAAAAATATTCCCGGTACTATTCAACCAGCGTTTTACACAAATAACAAATTGAAGAAATATATACTCAACAATAAAGATAGCGAAATTAAAACAAAAAAATCAGGGGTTTACAAACTCAATTGTAATGATTGTAGTTCGTTTTATATAGGTAGAACTTATAGAAACTTTGAGGTTAGGGTTAAAGAGCACCTCAGAGCACTAAATGGCAATAGCGATTCTGAGTTCGCAGACCATTTATTAAAATATGATCATAGCTTTGACATAAATTCAGGTCTTCAAATATTAAATACAGGATATAAAACATCGCAAATCAATAATTTAGAAATTTTAGAAATAAGAAAAAATGTAAATTCCAAAGCTGACATAATTAATAAGCAAAAAATTTTTGTTAACCCTGTTTTAAATATCTTCCCACTTAACCGGCCTTTTACTTCTAATAGCATGGTAATCCCCAATTCTTCGAAACTCCCACTATTGTCAACCCTTCCCCCTCCTTCAATTCCTTCTCTCCAAATGTAATCTATAATTAATTTTTTAACTTTAGTAAACTTTTATTGTGTTTTATCATGTCCTTAAATTATTCCTTAAAATAATACATGCCAGGATACGCGATAAGTGCGAGCAGGACTTAGATGACACTCAGTTTGGCTTCAGAAATGCGTTCGGTACGCGTGAAGCATTATTTTCTGTCGACGTACTATTGCAAAAGTGTCGTGACCAAAGAAAGGAAGTCTTTGCCTGTTTTATTGACTACGAAAAGGCATTTGACAGGGTAAAACATGCTGACCTAATGAAAATGCTTGCGGATTGTAACGTTGACACCAAAGACCAGAATTTCATTAAAAACCTGTATTGGTTCCAAACAGCAGAAATAAGACATGGGAATGAGAGATCTAATGCAATCGCCATTCAGCGTGGAGTACGACAAGGATGTATCCTGTCGCCACTATTATTTAATCTTTATTCCAACTATGTCTTCAAAAGAGCCCTAAGTAATACCCAGAAGGGTCTCAAGATCAACGGAGTTGTCATTAATAACATAAGATATGCAGATGATACTGTATTACTAGCTGACAGTATCAGTGACCTCCAAGACCTATTAGATCTTGTTAATAATGCTGGTGAGCAACTGGGCCTAACAATCAACGTCAATAAAACTAAATGGATGACTTTTGGACGACTAGATCACTCTGGATCAATGATTCAGTTAAATGGTTGTAATGTCGAAAAGGTGGAGAGATTTAGATACCTCGGCAGTATCCTCACGGAGAATCTTGACCCAGATATAGAGATTAGGTGCAGAATTGAAGCAGCAAGAACTGCATTCATAAAAATGAAATCCCTCTTCTGCAATGACAATACAAGCTTAAAATTAAGGCAGAGAATGCTAAAATGTTATGTGTGGTCGGTCTTGCTGTATGGTTGTGAAACATGGACCTTGAAAATAAATACCATGAACAGGTTAGAGGCTTTCGAAATGTGGCTTCACCGGAGAATGCTCAAGGTCCCATGGACCGACATGATCACCAACATAGAAATTCTCAGGCGGGCTAGAGCAGATAGGGAACTGCTTACATTAATTAAAATCAAGAAAATTTCATATCTGGGTCATATACTTCGAGGGGAGAAGTATCACTTGCTCCATTTAATATTGAAAGGCAAGATAGAGGGTCGCCGAGGGCCTGGTAGGAGACAAATGTCTTGGCTGCGAAACATACGAGAGTGGACCGGCATTAGAAGTGTGGAGGAGCTATTCCGGGCAGCGCAAGACAGAGAGACCTTTTCAAGAGTGATCGCCAACGTCGGGGGGACCTGATAAGGCACATAAAGAAGAAGAAACTTTTATTCCTAAAGAAGTGAACATGGTTCACAAAACATGTTGATAGTGTACAATAAATAAAGTGACGTAAACTAAGTTATTTTCTTTTAATAAATAAATAATGACATCACAAAGTGACAACCTTTTAGAAGAAATTTTCTTCGAAAATTTTATTTTTATTCCCTTTTATAATTCCCATAAGTCATCCCCTAAAAATAACCTTAACTTGAAGTTCCATTATGTTAATTGTAGCTTTGAGACATGCTCAAACTTCGAAGATGTAAAATTAGGAAAATATATCAAGTACTTAGGTGTAACTACAGACAGCCAACTCAAATGGACTTACCATATAGAAAAAAATGTAAATAAACTGAGGTACTTAATTTGGTTCACGACGAGTTCATCGAAAACGAATTCATCGAAAATCAATTCATCGAAAATCAATTCATCGAAAGCAAATTCATCGAAAACGAGTTCATCGAAAACCGATTCATCGAAAATCAATTCATCGAAAACCAATTCATCGAATGATCAATTCATCGAATCGCCAATTCATCGAAAAAATATATTTTGTTGACATTTGAGAAAAATGCCGAGCGGACCGAGAAGTTAAAAAAGCAATGGTCAATAAAAGTTGACAGTAAATTTATATATAAAAAAAATGATAATAAAGCTTTGGAAAAGGAAACTAATTTACATAAATGATTAATTAGTTAAATGGTTTTCATAAACAAATATGAATGTGTTAACTATAAAACGGACGTCGAGAACCTTAGTAATTTGTAGTTATGAAAATATAATTAAAAATACATAGTTTTTTGTATTATAAGATATGATTGGACTGATTTTGTAATTTGAATTTGATTCATTTTTATTTACAGTAATTTTATAATACTTAAATTTAACATATAATGAGCTCAGCACAAAGCACATGCATTTTCTAATAGTATATTATTTTTGGTATTGATTTGATTATTTTTTGCTTTGTTTTTACGTACATACCTTATATGTGTAACCTGCGGATCTTAGAAACTGATTCTTTTCAGCTCTGAGGAAGAACACACTTGTCAACTGCGAGACATTTCTGCGCGGCGGCCTGAAGTGGCGTGGGACTTAGTCGCTCCGAAATAGAAGTGTGCGGGGTGCTAATGCTAGCTACAACTTGTAATACAGGGGGGTAGTACAGCGATTTATTATTTCCGTTCGAAAATGAGCAAGTTTAAGTACCTATGTATTATTTTTAGGCTTACCATACGTCCCGATTTGACCGGGATTGTCCCGGTTTTAGACACGGGTCCCGGAGTCCCGGCCGGTTTTGATTTTGTCTAAATTTGCGCGAGCACTGTATATTTATTCTGTTGGGCTGTGTCAGAGGCTGGCGACTCGAGCGAACGGCGGCGCCATGCGCCATGCAACTCTTCTTCTCAAAAAAAAAACTAAAACGGCGCTTGCCGGCTCACAGTGATGAAAAACCTTTTTCAAGTCCCGAATGTGACAATTCATGCGCCACAAAACGGTAGGTATCTATATATTCACATGTTTAGCCACACTGGAATCCAATTACTTATGTTGTACAAATAAACTTTTAAGAAATCATTTGCTTTCTCACAGTGACATAAAACCTTTAACATGTTTCTACTGCAACTATTCGTGTTCTACAAAGAGCCACCAAAAAATCACGAGTTTACGTTTACCCACATTGGACAAAAACCATTTTCTTGTCCCGAATTCATTTATACAAGTTCTCAAAAGGAAGATTTAAAAATCCACAGTACGATTCACATAAGAGAAAACCTTTTTCAAGTCCTAAATGAAACTGTTCTCAAAAAGGATGTCTTAGTAGTCACTTGCTGACTCATAGTGGAGAAAAACCTTTTTCATGTTCCGACTGCAACTATTCATATATTACGAAGATAAATCCACAGTACGATACACATAAGAGAAAACCTTTTTCAAGTCCTAAATGAAACTGTTCTCAAAAGGGATGTCTTAGTAGTCACTTGCTGACTCATAGTGGAGAAAAACCTTTTTCATGTCTCGACTGCAACTATTCATATATTACGAAGATAAATCCAAAAATCACATGTCTACCCACAGTGGACAAATACCATTTTCTTATCCCAAATGCATTTATACAAGATCGCAAAAGGAAGATTTAAAATTCCGCATTACGATTCACAGAAGAGAAAACCTTTTTCAAGTCCTAAATGAAACTGTTCTCAAAAGGGATGTCTAAGAAGTCACTTGCTGACTCATAGTGGAGAAAAACCTTCTTCATGTTCCGACTGTAACTATTCATGTATTTTGAAGATAATTTTAATAATCACATGTTAACCCACAATGGACAAATACCATTTTCTTGTCCCGAATGCATTTATACAAGTTCTCAAAAGGAAGATTAAAAATCCACAGTACGATTCACAGAAGAGAAAACCTTTTTCAAGTCCTAAATGAAACTGTTCTCAAAATCCCTCAAAATGTCTAAGAAGTCACTTACTAACTCATAGTATAAAAAAAAAATAAAATAAAATAAAATAAATTATTAAGATAAATCTTAAAATGACATGTTTACCCACAGTGGACAAAAACCATTTTCTTGTCCTAAATGCATTTAATGCAATCGTCTCATGTTTGCTTTGCGGTGTATAGTATCGGTGGAATACTGCAGGTAGGAGATACTTTCAAACGTGTGCTCTTTAAAATAATTTGTTGGTAAACGATCTCTTGGCGTGGTCCGACATTGATGGCACTTAAGTATTTGAACCACTTGACCATTCCATGAGTGCCATGACTTACTTTGCTTTCCCTGACTTCTTCCACAATTAACTTCGCATCACATAATCTCTTTATAACCCTTGATTTACACGTCGACTTCATACATACACAATTTACCTAGTGGAGTCCCCAGGACTCTCGGAGATAAAATCGTAAATTTAACACTTTTTTCAATGTAATGCTTGTAATATTTATTTATTACGTATTTGGTTTTTTAATGGCATAGGTTTTTAATTAAAATTATAGAATCACGACCTTTTATTAAGGAACTTCCAGAATATGGCACTTGTAACAAAATTACGAGACCCAAATTCTAGTCTCAACATTTCAAAAACAAAACAATTTTTAATAGTAATTTTTAAAGAAATTTAACAAAAACGTAATCAATTCTTATGAAAATCAAACAAAAACTTGGTTTGAACAAAAAAAAAACGTGCAAGACCTTCTAGTCACAGTTGGTAACACAGTCATTGCATAATTGTAACAAAATTACGAGACCCAACTTCTAGTCTCAACATTTCAAAAACAGATAAAGTAGTTTTTAAATTTAGTGTTAACCGAACCATCATCATACCTTTAGATTTTAAAACACTTTTTTTTACATTAGCTCCACTCTGGAGGTCCTGAGGAGAATAATTTTCCTCAGGTTTACCAGTGGAGCATCGTATTAGTTATTATTTTGTAGAACATGAATAGTTGCAGCCGGGACACGAAATGGAAAAACGTGCGATTTAGATTTATCTTTTTAGTACATTTAAAGTTACACTCAAAACTTGAAAAAGGTTTTTTCAACTGTGGATCGCGCTGTGGATTATTAAATCTCTATTTCGAGAACTTGAATAACTGCATTCGGGACAAGAAAAAGGTTTTGCCCTCTGTGGGTAAACATGTGAATTTTTAAGCGCATTGACAGTCGCAGTTGGGACATGAAAAAGGTTTCTCATTACAGTGAGTCACAAGTGCTGTTTTAGTTATTTTTTCGAGAAGAAAAATAGTTGCAGTCTCGACAGGAAAAAGGTTTTTCTACACAGTGCGTAAACATGTGTATTTTAGTTTTCAACTCGTAGTACTTGAGTACTTGCAATGGGAACATGAAAAAGGGTTTTCTCCACTATGAGTCAGCAAGTGTTCCTTAGGGCTCCAAGCCAATTTATAATGAAACCAACTCATAAACACCTTAGAAAGGTCATAAGAAGCTAAAAAAAAAAAAAAAAAAAAAAAAACCCTACCCTTTCTTTACCTATTTAACCAATTTTTAAATATTTTTTTATCATCACTTTTAATGACCTTTCTGAGTTATTTATCAAAAAGTTTGTGAATCATACTGGAGTAAACTGTTGCTCGATAGGGAAACATTCGAAAAAAATAATTTCCTCAGGGATTTCTCAATGGAGATAATGTAAAAAAGCTTTTGTTGTAAGACTTAAAAATAAAACAATTATTTTAGTAATTATTTATTTTTTTATTCCTTTAACATAGCTTGTTTTAAATTACAAGATCGCTGTAAGTATAATTTTAAGTTTACAACCTTGCAAAATATTCCCCGACCAGTAGGCTTACCCTAATTCTGAAGCTCCAAATAGGGACAGGAGGCAGTGGCGGTCCGTCCTGTAGTTATTGTGCCAGTTGTACTTTTCGCTGTTTTTCTTAACATTCTGCCATTTTTTCATAAAAATCACTACATGTAATGCCAAAATTCAATTAACAGTATATTAACGCTCGTACAGTAGACTCCAGCATGCGGCCACGGTCATCCGACCAAATGTGATTCATAATTCAGAAAACACGCTCTAAAGGTGCCGAAGTCCCGGGTAGGCATAAAATATATTGTATAATTTTAATCAGATTAGGTGCATCAATGTGAATGCTCGTGAAAATTTTTGAATAATTGGACCCATTTGTCCACGTAATCAGTTAGAATAGTCGTTAAACTCCATTATTGAGAACTTGTATAAATGCATTCGGGACAAGAAAATGGTTTTTGTCCACTGTGGGTAAACATGTGATTTTAAGATTTATCTTCATAGTACATCAATAGTTGCAGTCGGAACATGAAAAAGGTTTTTCTCCATTATGAGTCAGCTAGTGACTTCATAGATAACCCTTTTGAGAACAGTTTTATTTAGGACTTGAAAAAGGTTTTCTCTTATGTGAATCGTACTGTGGATTTTTAAATCCTCCTTTTGAGAACTTGTATAATTGCATTCGGGACAAGAAAATGGTTTGGTCCACTGTGGGTAAACATGTAATTTTTAGTTTTCTCTTCATTGTACATGAATAGTTGCAGTCGGAACATGAAAAAGGTTTTTCTACGCTATGAGTCCGCAAGTGACTTCTTATAAATCCCACATTCGAAGCAAAGAACTGGTTTCATTGAAACTAATAAAAAAACTAGATATATTACTACCCACAGTCCTTAATTATAGCTACATTCAGAACATACAAATGATTTTCCTGAAATTCTGGCTGCACATTGTCTGCAACCAGAATTTTGTAACTGCACTTTGAAAACCAGAATGATTTCCTTCAAAATACACAAGATGAAACCACAACTGGAATTTTTCGTTGCATTCTGAACCCAGATCTAGTTTTAATTTCGGTTGAATTTGCATGCGGGGAAATAAAACTACACTCAGATTACGAAAATGGCTTTCCTCTATTTCTGACAGCACAAACTACGCAACTAGAATTTAATAAATACACTTCCAATATGAGAAACGCATCAGCAAATGAAATCGCACAACATGTTTTTATTTGCGTTCTTAACACAGAACTGGTTTTTTTTACCGGGTGAATTTCTACGCGTGGAATTTAAACTACACTCAGAACGTGAAATTGCTTTCCTCCAATACTGGCAGCACAAATGCAACTTTAAAATTTAACTGCATTTCAAACACGAGAATGGTCTCCAATTTTGGCATCATAAAGTACTTACGCAACTAGAATGTTATAAATGCACTACTAACGCTAGAAATGCGTCAAAAAAATAAAACTACACCTCAAATGTTTTCGATGCATTCTAAACACAGAACTGTTTACAACATTTCTTGTCTTCATTTGTGACTCCTGGTATAATTCTTGTTGTTTGTATAGTACCATCCGTAAGTGGTGTCATTATATAATTGGTTTGAGCATAACCACTGTCACCTAACAATACTTTGTTGTCAAATTTTCTCAGAAGAAAACTTCTTTCAAGGCAAAATTGTCCCTTATATTATTGAATCATTGGCAGATCTATGCCACCGCGCCAAAACATCGAGGAATTGTAAATCAGCTGCAGCTTCACACTGCGTAACAATAGAAAAATACCTCTCTTTTCTATTCCTGAAAATGTCTGCCATACTTCCTTGAGGAGACAATAAGCGCACATGAGTGCCATCAATGGCGCCACATACTCGAGGAAATTTCGTTATTCTGTAAAATTCTGCTGCTATTCTCTGCCGCTTCTCATAATTATTAGGCATCTTGATAATTTTTTATACAGAGAAGCAATGGCATGGGTAACAAGGTGTACTATGCGACATGCTGTGGACTCGTCGACGCCAATCACGTCGCCACAAGTAATTAATTGACTCCCTGTTGCATAAAATCTCAATGTGCATAATACTCGATTCATAGGTGTCACAGCATTGTTTTTATTGGTGTTGAAATTTTACTGAGGTTCAATTTATTGCACTAATAATGATGTCGTTTCTCTGCCGAGACGAAATCTTCTTTGAAACTTTTTGACACTGAGTGTATCAAATAAATTTGTTCTTGTGTTTACTTCTATCACTATAAACGGTCTAGGTACTTATAAAATATATAATTTCTTCGTCATCGTCAGAATACAAATCCCAAATGTCCATTGTGAATACAAATTAATTAGATATATTTTTGCAGTATCAGACAATCGGAAATCGAAGAGATATCCTATAAATTTTACATTGTCACTACGAAACTGACAGTTGCTAAACATATTTATAACTCATTTATACAGACCTTTTTGGGTATTTAATTTTGACAGCTCTAATATCTACAAAAAATGAATGATTTTTCGATGAATTGGCGATTCGATGAATTGATCATTCAATGAATTGATTTTCGATGAATTGATTTTCGATGAACTCGTTTTCGATGAATTTCCTTTCGATGAATTGATTTTCGATGAACTCGTTTTCGATGAATTTGCTTTCGATGAATTGATTTTCGATGAACTCGTTTTCGATGATCTTGCTTTCGATGAATTGATTTTCGATGAACTCGTCGGTTACCCTTAATTTACATATTCAAACGTATGAGCAATATCGTCAGTACAAGAACCATGAAACTTGTTTACGACGCATTGGTGCTTTCGTCCATTTCCTATGGAATAATCGCCTGGGGTGGAACATACAATAACCATGTAAAACCATTAGAAATTGCTCAGAAATCCATCATTAAGGTAATGTACCAAAAGCCCAAGACATATCCCACCAATCAGTTATTTCAAGAAACCGAAATTATGGAACTAAGGCGGATCTACTGTACCCAATGTCTCAAATATATATTTACTCGTCCTAACAATTTCATTAAAAACACAAATCACTCTAGCCAGAGACATAACACGTGCGTGTTCACAGTGCCTTACTGCAAAACCAGGCTGGCCCAAAGACACATTAATTATATTGCCCCAAAATTGTTCAATTCCCTACCTCACTCCACCAACATGTGTCAAAATTTGAACGAATATAAAAAAAATGTTAAAATCTGGATAAAAAATAATTTGGAACTGAGTAATTTTTTTCGGTAAATCAAACTAACAGCTTCCTAATTTTGCTAAAATATTCCATGTCTTTCTGAATATTTAGAATAAAAAAAGGAAATGTAAATGTATTTTTGTAAGGGTGTAAATATGCGATATAAATTTTTAAAATATTTTATGTTTGAAAAAAAAATTAATTTAACTCCATTAAAATCAATCATCATGTTGATTGATCTCTATAGCCTCTATACATAAATATTTTAAACATTTTATTTTAACTACCACTGTTAACCACATAATATAATACCCACACACGGTGCTTCGCCTTCCTGAGATTTTTTTTGTCACTTGTATATATATATATATATTTTTATGTTATTATGTATTTACTTATTTATTATATGTATATTTTTTTGTTATTATGTATTAACTTGTTAAATGTACCAAAAAAAAAGCTAAAAAAAAACTTGAAGGGACAAATAAGTGATCAAAATTTGTAACCAGCTCCGATGTTTGGTGAGTAATTTTTATAAATTAAAATTTCTCGATGCACTCTCAAACTTATATATCATTATACGATCATATCCATACTAAGACATGGAATTCGAACTTGGGGACATGAGCATAATAATCAATATTAAATACATTCAACATTTATAAACTGATATAATTAAAAAATATATTAAACCTAGCATTTACAAACAAAGAAACTACTTAAAATTACTGTACGGGTCTGAGGGCCTACTTCCAATTAAAGGGCTTCTCTGGTACATTATAATTATGGATAATTCGGGAGAAAGCGCGTATAAAAAGTTATTGGTGCATAGTCACACAAGATTTACCGAAAACAAAGGCCATAAAATACCACGAATATCAAATAAGTACAGTAGCAGAACGCTCGAATATATGATACCTTTGATATAAAACATATTGAATCAAAAAATTAATTTAAAGAGAAAGGTTTTACCCCGGAGTGGGTCTGCATGTGACTTTTTAAACTTGATTTTCGAGAACATGAGTAATCGCATTCAGAACAATTGAAAGGTTTCTCCCCAGAGTGGGTAAACCTGTGACTCTTTAAACTTGATTGATGATTACACGAGTAATCACATTCAGAACAATTGAAAAGTTTCTCCCCGGAGTGAATCAGTCTGTGACTCTTTAAATTTGAAATCCGAGAACACGAGAAATCGCATACAGAACAAGAGAAAGGTTTCTCCCCGGAGTGTGTCAGTCTGTGACGATTTAAATGTGATTTTAGAGAAGACGAGTAATCGCAATCAGAACAATTGAACGGTTTCTCCCCAGAGTGGGTAAACATGTGACTCTTTAAACTTGATTTTTGATTACACGAGTAATCGCATTCAGGACAATTGAAAAGTTTCTCGCCGGAGTGGGTCAGTCTGTGCCTCTTTAAATCTGATTTTTGAGAACACGAATAATTGCATTCTGAACAACTGAAAGGTTTCTCGCCGAAGTGTGTCAGTCTGTGACGATTTAAACGTGATTTTTGAGAACACGAATAATTGCATTCAGAACAAGAGAAAGGTTTCTCCCCGGAGTGTGTCAGTCTGTGAAAATTTAATTGTGATTTTTGAGAACACGAATAATTGCATTCAGAACAAGAGAAAGGTTTCTCCCCGGAGTGGGTTAGCAGGTGACTCTTTAAATTTGATTTATGATTACACGAGTAATCGCAATCAGAACAATTAAAAAGTTTTTCCCCGGAGTGGGTAAGCCTGTGACTCTTTAAACTTGATTTATGATTACACGAGTAATCGCAATCAGAACAATTGAACGGTTTCTCCCCGGAGTGGGTAAACATGTGACTCTTTAAACTTGATTTACGATTACACGAGTAATCGCATTCAGAACAACTGAAAAGTTTGTCCACGGAGTGGGTCAGCATGTGACTCTTTAAACTTGATTTTTGATTACACGAGTAATCGCATTCAGGACAATTGAAAGGTTTCTCCCCGGAGTGTGTCAGTCTGTGACGATTTAAATGGGATTTTAGAGAAGACGAGTAATCGCATTCAGAGCAATTGAAAAGTTTCTCCCTGGCGTGGGTCAGCATGTGACTCTTTAAAGGTGATTTATGATAGCACGAGTAATCGCATTCGGAACAATTGAAAGGTTTCTCACCGGAGTGTGTCAGTCTGTGACGATTAAAATGTGATATTTGAGAACAAGAGTAATCGCATTCAGAACAGGTAAAAGGTTTCTGCCCGTTGTGGGACAGCCTGTGACGATTTAAATGTGATTTTTTAGAATATGAATAATTGCATTCAAAACAAGTGAAAGGTTTCTCGCCCGAGTGCGTCCGCATGTGCCTCTTTAAATCCTGTTGACGATCGCAAGAGTACTGGCAAACGAAACAAATTAAACGTGTCAAAATGGTTTTCTTAATCGGATCATCATGATGAGTCGCCGGATTGGATTTTCTTCTAGAAGATATCTTTTCTTGGATGAGTTCTGTTGAAAAAACTGAAAAAATAAAGGAAAATTATAAGGGTGCTATGGAAATTGATCTATATTAATATTATACTTAAAATCGTATTAAATTATTCAAACTCAAGTCAGCAATTGTAAAATAATATGATTCTTTGTGCAATAAATAAAAGTGGATAGTATGTATAATTTATTTGCAAATAGCTCCATCTCCATTTACCCGATGGGTTTATCGAAAAACGGGAGATGGAGAAATTCGTTGAACTGGCGTACTACAGAGTTAAAAACACTCTTACTTTTAATGCCGATCTCGATAAGCAATTTGATAGCATACTGTCACTCATATTAGTTTGAACAAATGACTTGAAATTATAATCATTAAACAAATATCAAAGAACAACATTAAACTAAGGGAGAAGATGGCTCCAAAGAAGTTAATATCTAGTCCCTGGCTTCAGTTTTTGAAATGCATATTATTTATATTTTTATTGCAAGGGGACAAACTTAACCGAGAAAATTAATGAAACCTTTTGGATAAGTCGCAAGCTGCTGTTGGGGAAAAAAATAAGAAAACAACGTAAAATGATAATTTAACAAAATTCTTCATGCATTACAGTTCAACTATCTCAACCAAACATATGTAGAATAACTTTCGTCAAACAAATGGTTGAGTATTGGAGAGTTGAGCGCGGAAATAGAAGTATTTATGTTTGCCATTCAAGATAGAGTCATTAATACTAAAAATTATAGGAAACATATCTTCAAAGATACAAATAAGTTGATGATTTATGTAGAAAATGTTTGACTTTTCCGGAAACTATAAAACATATTATATCGGGATGTTCTGTATTAGCGCCGTCCGAGTATACATTTAGGCACAATCAAGTTTTAAAAATAATTCACCAAAGTTTGGTAATTAAACATAACTTGATTGACTGCCGTAATGTACGTTTGTAATGTAATTATGAATATGAAAAAAATTCATCTTTAGAAAATGAATTTTATAAAATTTATTAAAATCTATTCCAACAGACAGAACCATTAGTCTTAATAGACCCGATATAGTTTTACATGACAAAATTTAAAAAAAAAACTTATAGCATTGATGTCGCTATTCCAAATTTTTGTCATATTCAGAAAACTGTTTCTGAAAAATTAAGACAATATACAGATTTAGGAAACGAGATTAAAAGAATCTGGCATTCTTAGAATATTAAAATATTGCCATTTGTTATTTCGGCTACTGGCATTATACCTAGCTCTCTCATTCAAAATTTAGGCGTATTAGATTTGTCAAAGAATTTATATATAAAAATGCAAAAGTCAGTCATTTTAAATACATGTAGGATTACGAAAGATTTAAATATTTATATTGAGGGATCAGTAGGATTTATCGGTCCAGTTAGGATTTCATCAGAGCCGAACCCTCTGATATGAAAATGTCTGGAGTCAGTGAATTATTTTACCATTATGTTTCAGGTGGATTGACGTGTTGTTCTTGTATTGTTTTGTATGTATTGTACTTATATAGTGCACTTACATTGTGTGGATTTACTAGATAATCATTTGTGGAAAAGTGTGTGGAAGGGTTAGTCTTCCATTAGGGAACGATTTAACCCGGACATAAAATCTGGAGCACCGTAAAATAGTAAATGCAATACCTTAAACCTATACAATTGTCTTTGAATTCAGTTCTGCGTATTTTTTTAAAATCCTCTGGCATAGTTAATTATATTTTCAAAATATGCTTCTTACCTGCCATCCGATCAACACTTTCGCTGTATTCCAGACATTCCTTCTTAACGTCTTGGAGGACTATATCTATCTCCATATCTGGCATTTCACCTTCGTCTCCTTCTAGAGTCCCTGGTTCCGTCTTGATAGAAACACTCTCTGTGTTGGGAAGGTCCATTGCTGATTTAAGCTGAACAGTAATTAGTGACAGCTTACAGTTAAACCTAAAACAGATGGTTAAATTTCGAATAGTCTAGTTGCACAGAAATGCGTTCAATACATCCAGAATTTTACGAATTCCGAACCCGTTGAATGTCATATCGAAGGCACACCGTTTTCCGGTTTATTATTCTGCGTTAAGAAAAGTAATAAGCATTGTATCTTCCTTTTAATAGTTATGCTTGGCTTGATTACGTTGGAATTTTACTATTTTCTACCACTATTAAGCAAGTAAGTTCCTCCGCTACTTCTTTGACGTTTAACCAATGACATTGTACATAATATATAGACGCGCCGTATAAAATATATTACAAACTCAAGTTAGAATTTGGAAAGTTAGAAGCATTCAGCATTCATGTTTTCAGTAATTTTTTAATCAAATGTGTGATAAACACCATAGATTAAGGAAAGGGCGGCGTTTTCATATTGAGCCGAATACTTTGTTCTACATCACGGGTATGACTGAGATACGCTTAGTCGCTTACACTAAGGCGAATACAGAATTCTGTATGAGACGACCAACTGTTATAGGTTGTTCTAACGCGACGCGTGGCAGTTGAATACTAAAACTACGAAATCGAAGACAAATACAATTTTGTCTTTGGCTTACCACTTTCGAGATTTCTACCACGCATCTATATATTATATATAACGTCATTGCGTTTGACTAAACATCTTTTTACAGAACTGTGTGAAGATGCTCTTGTAAGAACGTAATTCAAATATTTCAACAAACGCGCTGTTCATCTGTAAATGCAATAACGATGTGCATTGTGAACGTCAAATTTTAAAAATGTGTAGCACTTGATAGCGAATGAGATAGGAAAAAACGTTCTTAAGATAAAACAATTCTGGGTAGTTAAGGCAAAGCGTATCTTGTGATTTCGAAAGTTTACCAAAGTTTGTGTGCCGTCGAACAGCAAACAAGGACTAAAATATTCCAAATGCTTCAGAAAACCGATTTTATACATTGAATGAATGACGATGAAGATAGTTTACAGGTTCGTACCTCAATACAATAAAATATAAAACGTTTGTGATCGATCACAATTGCACCGAGGGATGCTTCTTCAGAATAAGATGGATGCCATATGGATGCCAAGTGCCAAGCGCATCTTGCGTCTGTCAGGCAGTGTTGCCAACTCTCAAAAATATTTATCCCTATGCTAATCTTAAAAACCCCTAGACACCGGCAAATTATTTGAAAATACCCCATAAATTTTTTTTTTGTAAATATAATGAATAATCATTAATAAATGATATGCTGTAATGTTTTTTTAATAATCTTTTTTAATAAATTATTTAAAACATCAAATATTGCATCATTTTCTTGAAAAGAATCAGATTTTTTTAAATCATGCATGTTAACATTTCAGGAGATGGATTAAATGTAGTGCAAGATTAGGGTGGCCATCCGTCCCGATGTATCGGGACTTACACCTTTATTGAGCTATCTGTCCCTACTTGCCGACAAAAGCCTTAAATGTCCCGATCGAAATTACGCAATGCAAATTTTAATTTTCCGTGAGTCCCATAACCCGTACGTGCCGTGGCCGTTGGACGGGCGCAGGCGGCCGGTGGGTGGCAGGTAGGGGGGAGAGAGAGAGACAAGAGCGCCGCTTCGCCGCTAGTTAGTCGCTCTTTGAATGCCAGCCGTATAGACAGTACCG
Source organism: Limnephilus lunatus (assembly GCA_917563855.2). Taxonomy (NCBI): domain Eukaryota; kingdom Metazoa; phylum Arthropoda; class Insecta; order Trichoptera; family Limnephilidae; genus Limnephilus; species Limnephilus lunatus. The sequence goes on from OU830603.1 coordinate 14,153,146, forward strand.
GATTATCCCTAAGGCAGAGTAGGCAACTGCCTAGGGGCCCCGCATCGGCTAGGGGCCCCGCGCCCCAAGAAAAAATAACTTGCGTCAATGGTTCGATTCACAATAAGTGAGCAACTCCGGCACCCAATTTGGAAAAAGTCAGCTTTCAAGATGTTTTAAATATTTTTTTTTTTATTACGAACATTTATAGGTTAATAACATTACATGCATTAAAGAAAACAACAAATTATAATAATTAGGTTATAACCCAATAACTGTTCACATCACGCACAAATAATAAATAAAAAGTCAACAATTAAAACAAATATTTAAACATATTTGTATTTTACTTTACTTTCCTTCGTATCAATGGGGATATATATGAATATAGGTGCCGTGTGTGGTTTATATTGTCAATTGTTTTGTTTTTTTTTTTGTATGAGAGCTTTTATTTCTAATGTTTAAAATATAAATGTTGTACAAGCTTTAGTGTTCACTACCTGTCTGCTTGCTAAAATTCTTTGTTTCTCTTCATACCAAGGTTGTCTGGAAGAGATCACCTTAGTGATAAGACCGCTCATTTTACTATTGTATTCGTTTCATTTTTTTATTGAATGGGGGTGAAGGCATACCTTCGAAATGTAGTAAAAAAACAGATTAATTAATTAAAAAAAAAGTTTGGAAGTTAGAAAAGGGTAAAGTGCAGTGGCGGATTAAGGCCGTCAGAGGCCCGGGGCGGAAAAGCTGAATGACCCCCCCCCCCCCCCCCCCAGTTTAAGAAGTTGATGTAATTTTACAAGCTTTTTCTTCAGTTCATACGGGCCTCTGACTCTGGGGGGCCTCCAAACGCCTTCCTTTGATCAAATCCTAAACAAGGCTTTAAGGCACCAGGCCACTGTAAAAAAATGACATTTTTTTTAATTAATTTTCTGAAGATGCATTTGTTAATAATGCTCGCACCAAATGTTTTAAGGAAATTCGTAAAATTGACCGGAGATACCTACAGCATTTTATATGAAACCATTTTAAACAGTATGTATGTTGAATTAACGTTCAGCAAAACTTTGAACTCGTTTTTCTCGAAATTACTTTTTTCAACACGGTTGACAACATATTAGAAAAACTATACATCCGATTTGCATGCACTAAGTCTTAAACTGTTAGTAAATCCAGTCAGTATGGCTCCGCTTAGGGATTTTTTTTATAAAGGGCCCCTTCTATTTTTTTTTATGAACAATGAAAATTTCCCATAAAAAATCGAAATTAAAATTCGTTGGTCCGCCATTTTACCTTATTTTTAAACAAAATTCACCTACGTGGTGAAATAGACACTTGATTTTCAAACAGTTTAAAACTTGCAAATCGGATGTATAGAGGTTAAAAAAATGTGTTAACAAAGTTTAAAGAAAAATAAAAAATAAAAGTGGTGTTTAATAAGTTGTTTCACATAAAATGCTGCATCTCCGTCAATTTTTCGAATATCTTTAAAACATGTGGTGAGAGCATTTTTAACAAATGCATCTTTCAGAAAATGAAAAAAAATACAATTTTTATTTTATTTAGTCCACCTTAAGTAGGAATCACCAGACAAAACCGGAAATATGTCGTTTTTTAATCAAATTTTAGACGTATTGACTCTTTTTCACCACAAAATTATAAATTGATTTCGAAAGACTGTTCTTTTATCTAGTAAAGCTATGTTCTAAAGTTTGAGAAAATATGTTTATTTTTAGTACATTTTAAGGTTTTACCGTAGGTCGTTTGCAGATTTGTTAAATTTTCAAACAAAATTTTGTATTATACAACACACATTTCAAATTATAATCATGGAGTAAAATAAATCATTAAATTATCTGGGAAAGATATGTTTCAGAATTTTAATTTTAGTTTAAGTAAAATCATTAAAAAAAGATCCGCACAATGATTTTATTTGAACTAAAATTAAAATTATGAAACATATTATCTGGGAAAGATATGTTTCAGAATTTTAATTTTAGTTTAAATAAAATCATTAAAAAAAGATCCGCACATATATTTAAAAAAATATATTATTTTGCTTAGACATTATTGAAAAATCATAAATAAATATGATCAAAAAAATAATTAGAAAAAGTACATAATTCGAATAGTTTTATCATCACGAGTTTGAGCATTTTTGAATTTAGGGGCCCGAGACGTGCATTGCCTAGGGGCCCCGACATGGTTAATCCGGCCCTGCGTATAGAACGATTGTTTTGCTTTTGAACCGCGCAGTGTGTGAGTTTATTCAATTATTTACGAAAATGTCTGCAGTAAGAAAGAGGAAGTGCCATTTTTCGGACGACTATACGAAAGAGTGGAGTTTTATAAATAAAGGACGTACGAATGAAGAAGCGTTCTGCGTTACGTGTAATAGTTTTATATCGGATGTGTGTTACTACTATTACGATATTTAACTCTCTATCACAGGAGGGAAATAAAAGCACTTAGTATCAGGCTGTATAAAATTGCATTATATATTTAAGTTTACTTGCGACAATATTTAATTAGTAAATTACAATAATTGAAAGCTACACAGAACGACCAACGGAAGGCGAGTCTCCAGCGGGAATAAACTCGGAGCTTGCCGTAAACCGCAAGTCACCCGTATCTGTCATCAACGGTGTTGCCTTCTCAGAAAATACCTTTTGGGCTGTTCAATTCATGCCGAATGTAGGTACCACCACATACCTTCCCCCCAGTTGCTAAACGATATGAAAAAATTTGGTAGGGATTCCAAAAGATATTTTTTGAGTGTAGCGGGTCGGACAAGACAAAGGAAAATTTAATTTATGACGTCACATTGTGTCAGTGCCTGGGTTTTTTAATAAATGATGGTAGTCGCTGTTAAAAGTGTCTTGAATTGCAATAGGCTTCCTGATGCGATGTGAGATCATGTGAAAATATAATGAGTTACTAAAAATATAATATATTCTATACTTGACATCATTGTAGAATATTTTGTTCCTATGCGTTCAGAAATATATAGTATATGTGTGAAGGTATTTTTATGAATAATATCTCCATAAATTTGTGAACGCATTGGAAGTTTTTAAACATAATTTTACTTGTATATACATCCTTATATTAATCAATAACCAAACATTGGCTGTGTTAAAAGTTGCCAAGTTCTATAGAAATAGCATGATATATAACTTGTTTTTAAACAAAAGATAATTGAATCACTTTATTTTGTGATACACACCTGTATTCTGTTATATAAATAATAATAATTAAAAATAACTGAGTGTTTAATTTATTTTTAACCTACTTGTTTTCAATGTTTAAAATGTTTAGGAAATATTGATATAAGTAATTATTTGTTTGAAGCATAAACTGCATCTACAAAAAAATATGGATGTATGTAATTAATAAGCTGCTGGTATAAGTATCATAGTACGCTATAGTAAATTATCCTATATTAGATTATTATTTTAAATACATACTTGATTAACTTAACTTATACTAGATATAATATTTTGCATTGATTGCGAAGGTTAGTTTGACACTAAACGTTGAAATAATGTTTTTATTATTCAACTTACTCATGACTCTGTGTCATAAAAATATGAAAATAATAACTAAAGTGTCTAGTTGTATACAAGAATGATTATACCAAAAATTTAAAAATATATATTAATCTATGTTTACTGAAGCACACTTAGTAATCATATGTTATGTTTATGTTGGTATGGTATGTTTTCATATTGTAAATATTTAATTGATTTAACGAAATATGAAAACAGATGTGTTGTATACACTATATAGTTATAAAAACTCAATACTTGCTACATCAAGTGATGTCAGAGTCGATGCAGCAATATTGAGCAGATATATTTATTTACATAATCATTTTTACCTGAATTATTTTTATAATATAAAAGCTGTATAAGATATCTCGCGTAGAGCGAGTTGAATGGAAAATAATTCCTTATAACACATTAGATGTAATGCAATGTTATCAAATGACAAGTTGTTATTTGAGTTATACTATACTTTACTGCGCAGACAACCATTCTTATTTTTACAATTATAAATTCTTAACTAATAAAATCATTTTCAAATGTTTACCGAATCTGGTTTATTTTTACTCAACATACTAAGGATTTTTTTATAAAAGGTAACTAGACTGGTTATGATTTAGCGTCCAGATTAGATATATTATGGTTTTTATTAGATTATTGCAATTAATTATTAATGAGTAATAAAATATACTCGTTTTTGTAAACATTTGAAAATAATCATAACATAATATTATGTGACAGTTTCATCAACATGCTCACTCAGATGTATGTATTTTGTAAGTATGGTTGGGATTATTAAAAACAAAACTTTACTCTACATAGCTTGATAATTTTGTAATGTATTATTTTAGTTTAAATGCTCTTTATATCTAATACCTTTGTTAGTTAAAAGCTATTCGCACAATGCTAGATACTATTTTAAGTATATGAATGTCAATATATGCTATATTGGATACCTATCCCATATAGTATACATTAAGATTCCACGCTGTCAGAGTTATACACTTATGAAAGGTTATTTTTAGCATAATGATTACAAGTCTTGTGAAAAGCGATTATAGCTAGACACGCAGTTTTCATTGATTGATATACAATGTTTTAAATATGCTTAAATTAATTACATGCAGGTACATGATTTTGAAGGATGAAATTTTTCATCAATTAAAAATGCATCATTTCTATGACAATGAATTGCATACATTAGTATTGTACCTATTCTAATTATGTTGTTTGTAAAAAATATTCAATTGTGAATGATGATAATAAACAAAAAGCTCAACATTTGTATGAAATATTGTAGACTTTGTTATTTTTTTTCTTAGTAATTCAAAAATAATTTTACTTTTGATATCTTGCTAGAGCAATTTTATGATTTTTAGTATTAATTATTGAAGGTTCTTATATATTTCTGATAAAAATGAAATGCCTTTTTATGCTCTAAGCTTGCCCTTATCTGTCTGGGAAATGAACTTTTCGCCCAGATCTTGTTGGTATTGTGGCAAAAGAGTTTGGAACCGTTGTAGAAGCTGGCGTATTATGCTCTACATTTTCTTGATCCTTTGCACTGGCAGGTGTTGATTTGATGTTTTCAAATTCTCTGCAGTCGTCCGACGTAGATGTCAGGTTCTTCCTTAAGAGTTTCATTGAAGAAATCTCATGGTGATTTTGGTGTGCTACCCAATGTGAGTTCAGCTGGGAACATTTTGTTGGTCATATTGAAGTATCAGGAAACATTAATTCAACATAGGACGAGGGCGGAGTCATCTTTTGCCTTAATATAATCGTCAGGTTGACTCTGCGCTTTCCCTTCAATCCTTAGTTGTTTGAAGTAGGACAGTTAGTCTCTTCAGATTGAGATATTGTGTCAGCTACTGTATTTTAGAATATGTGTGACAGTGCTTTGATATATGAATTATAGAAAATATTGAAGTAGAGACGATGGCGGTAAAATCGATTTGTCTCTTTTAAATTAGAGGTAGTAGCTATTGAGTTGTCCTTTAGTATTCCTTTTTCCTTTTTCCAGTTGCCTGTTGCCTGTTTGCTGGAGCTCTGTCCAGTTGCCTGTTGCCTGTTAGCTGGTGATATCTGTTGCCTGTTGGCTGGAGCTGCGTCCAGTTGCCTGTGTCTGTTGTCCGTTGCCTGTTGCCTGTTGTCTGGCTCTAATGGCCAGTTTCCTGTTGCCTGTGTCTTGTGTCTGTTGCCTGTTACCTGTTGTCTGACTCTAATGGTCAGTTTCCTGTTGCCTGTGCCTATTTATTTGCTACAAGTGTTTTTTGTTACTTGAGCGTAAGGAATGGACTGCTACTGTTTGCGAAATCACACTACTGTGTGGCGTCGCCGTTGTTTTTCGATTTATCTATGTTTTAAGAGCATGGTTGGTAGCATCTATACGCCTTTTCTCCATATTTCATGTGAAGTTTGCAATATCCGTCTTGGTTTCCTTTGGGTAATCGACCGCGAGACCCGGACCTCGGTCTTCTAGCGGGATTCTGCTGATAATACTTCTGGTAAGAAAAATTTCTCTGAGGGCTACGGTTTCGTCGTCCTCGGAAGGTAGAATAGTTGTCGTTTTGTGATATTTTAAGCTGAGTCACTTCCTGTGTGAGCGCTGAAATTTGTTTTTTTAGTTGTAACAATAGGTTAGTTTCTATGTTTTCAGGTTTTGATGTTGCAGGTTTGCTTACATGTTCCATTGCGCTACATTCCGTTGATTGGTAGACATCTGTGATTTTGTCTGCAGCTGTCGCTAGTTGATTAATATCATTATCCGTGAGGGCGGATAGGATTGCTTGAACATGTTGAGGCGAGCGCCGAAGCCAAAGTACACGAACAATTGTACTGTTTGCCAATGATGGTCCAGCCAGTTCCATCATATGCCGAAGAAGTACTGATGGCTTGCAATATTCTAGCTGAATTCCGGATAGAAGTCGCGTGAGCCTTTTTTCTGGTGAATCTTGTAATCTTTCTAACAGTGCGGCTTTTAAGGTTGAATATTTGTCCGTCGTGGGCGCACTGCAATGTCTGTGTATCCAGCGCAGCGACTATAATATTATATTTTTTTTAATCTTCCGTGATACGGGAAATTGCAAACTGCGATTCAGCCTGAATGAACCAGAGCGAAATGTTCTCTTTCCAGCATGTTGATAGTCTCACCGAGACGTGGTGGATAGCAGGCTCACTGCTGCTCTGACTTGTTGATTCCATATTGTCTGTTTTCTTGTTTGATTGAATAGCTTCAGGTATTTGCGTTGATCTGGGATTTTCCCCTTCGGTTGACATTATAAACTTTTTCAGATGTAGGAGAGCTTACGCATAATAGGCGGAAATTTAATAATATTCAGACGTAAATTAAAAAATATTAAAGATAAGATCGTGCTATTCAATTGTACACAAAAAACAATATTCAAACCAATAGATTTCACAACATGCTATATAAAAAAATATCGCAACCTTGCATCATATTATTGTTGAGATTTATAATTTTAAGAACAATATATTTTTAAATCCCGAAAGTGATACTATCATTGACCTCTGTGTTTTAAAACGTTATATTATTTGCGTAATCCAAGACTCAAACCATAATTTTATTGCGTTTTGTTAAATTTTTTTGACTGTGACATCTGCAGTTTTCAACATTGGTAATTATAATGCTCGACAATAATTCACAATGACCTTTGAATACGTGATAGGTAGGTTTTCAATTTCAAAGATTCGTAAAATTTGCAACATTTGAACTGTAGGTAGGTATGCAAAAAAATAGTAGGAAAATTTCTGGATAATATTATGGATTAGATTGAACGTTACGTCCGTATGAATCTTGCTGTCCAGCAGCTGCTCGATTGATGCCTGGACATCGGCTCTGCTTCTCTGCTGATGCGTAGACTCTGCCCTGGTAGAAGTCAGCTGTTCTGTTGAAAGTCAGCTGATGTGGAGGAAGCTGGTGGTGTGCTCCGGAACAGGCTGCGAGCTGCTTTCTTTCTGGTGGCCGTTGTTTCTGAAATTGATGTTTTTACGCAGTTAATGGTCATTGCAAACACGATAATTTTTAAAAATCATTAGTTGGGACAATAATCATATCATATAATCATATAAGGTATGTAAGATTCACAGATTTCTGTATTTCCGATACGATCGAAATCGCACGGGATGCACTACGTGCATACTATTTTTAAAATTACTGAGACGTCATTTAATAAAGCTACTAAAATTTCTAAGTTACTGATTGTTTGAAAGAATTTTTTAAAATTGAATTTGTACTTACATAAGTCTCAGGAAACCCGCTGGCGACCCCCTCCCGTGGTGTTCGATATTTATTAATGCATGAATGTTGGATATGTACGATATGCACTTGGCATACCGTCTGTCTCCTTTTGACAACCTTAATTCATGAATTGGTTTCTCTGCTTTTACCGTGACTCATTCACGACTTCTTTGTCTTGTTTTTTAAAATTCTACAAAAAATGTTACCACATTTATGTTAACATAGGCCATGAAAGGCCGGTTGTTTTTTAACCAAGACATATTGTCACTCGGCAAACGCCAAGTCATCCTGGTAAAGGAAAATGTTCATGTAACCACAATTTAGTTAGAAAACTCTCTCTTCGTCACTCTCTGGGTCGGTGGTTAAAATTTCGTTTATTTCATTATCTGGACACATTTTGTTTCTCTCCAAACCTTTTCTTCATTGGTCCCTAGGCAGGTAAACTTCAAGAATTTTGCTCTAATAATAATTTCTCCCGGATTAAAAAGAAGCCCAGGCGGATGTCATCACCAACAGCCAAGCTGAGCTTCACTTCCTGACAGCACGCGCTGTGGTTACTAGGTCCCTCCTGCTGCCATTTTTCTACGCATTTGTTCCTGAAAGCACAGACCATACCGCCCATATGTATGTTGTTTTGTCGTGCCACAGCAAGTTGAGTTGTCCCACTATACATTATGACACTCTGAACCACCTTTTGGGCACGCCAGCTCCTAGGTTTGTTCTTACTCTTGCTATCAATGCCAACCATATCGTCTCTTGCGCTGTCATGCAGTGACGCATATATCGTCATGTGTAAACCATCATTACCTTGACCTCCAGTATTCGCTGAATGCGTACCAATACAAGTTATTTTGAGCTACATTATGCTTCAATAACCATTATATACGATCCGTGTTTACCTTAATAACACTTAGGATTTGTACTGGCATGTCTGCAGACACTGGATTCTCTTCTTCAATGACCTCTGTAACCATAGTCACGGCACAGCAACCACAGTCTCCACTTCGTGAACTTCGACGTCTTCGACAAAAACAAGTGTTTTCTAAGGCCCAAGTGTACTTCTGAGTGTTATCTCAAAGGGGTCTGATTACAGTGATAATGTAATCCTTAGAATCTGTGAAACCACGTCCTCCTCTTCGAAATTCTCCGAAACCAAACAAATCCACGCTTCGCAAACTTAGCTCCCAGACCAATGAAACCTTAGAATCACACAGGCATTTTTGTTTCTACTTTTTGTTCTTCTATTGTACAAATATGAATTGTCATTTTTCAATTGCATAACCATGTATTGTCATTTTTCAATTGCATGACCATGTATTGTTATTTTGTTCAATTGCATAACCATGTATTGTCATTTTCTCAATTGCATAACCTTGTATGTTGTTTCACACCATGTACTTTCACCAAAACTGTTCTTTTCCAAACATTGTATGTACCCCCCACCCATTCCCTGCAAACATTGTGTCCTTAAGTATAACATAAATTGCATGTTCTAGCTAGGCATCTCTCAAGCAACGAATCTCTCAAAAACCCCAATGGAAGCTTAAGAGGATTTTTTTTCCTACAGCTCCATTGCCACTTCGCTTTTTTTCCAAGCGCGGGGGGAAGTGTTACGATACGCCCCTGAAGCGAGTAGATACCTAGAGCACAGAACGCAGCAAGTCCACACAACAAATCCTCTCCCCCCCCCTGTTTCCTGTTTCCCGCTTCTCCCCGCTTGCCCTGCCACTCGCGTAGTCCGCTGCCACACGTCAGAGAAGATTTGAGCGCCCTTGCGAACGGACGTACGCGGCCCGCTTTCGGGCGAGCGGTCCCCAAATTCAATGTGGCCGCGGTGTATTATTGAAATACCTACGAGTAGAGTCGGCCTTTAGCCGCGCTAATAGTTCGGTCTATTTAGACTACGAAAGTGCCTGATGGAACTACCACATGAGGCGAGAATCCTGCTAATCCACATGTAAGCTGTATCTTGATTTCCTCTTTTGAATGTGTCCGTAATCAGTGAAATGTAGGGCCCCGCGAAAATCACCACTCGGAGAGTGTAATCAGTAATGTGTTTCGTAAAATTGAGAAAGAGAACAAAAGGTGAGACATATGCAGAGAGTGAGGGGGAAAGCCTGCTGATAATTGGTCAATTTACCGATTCGCACTCCCAGTGAGGGCGAATTATGGTCAACAACAGATTTTCCTCTTCATAACATATACCTGAGAACATGATGGTGAGGAGAAAGGAAAGGAAAAGGAAAGGAGTTGAGTGACGAAACTTGCTAGAGACTGGACTAATTTCCACTTCAATTCCTAGTGAGACAGGCACAGTACAATCACCTATGTAACTTGATAAATAAAGATTATAATAAAAAATAAAAAAAAAAACTCCATGTGAGAATGAAACATGATCAACCAGCAGATTTCCCGACTCTTTACAATTGTTAAAAGGATGAGGAGAAATTTGAATACACATTATCAAAGAGACTAATCCTTTGCGTGTATTGGGCAAAAGATTAGGGGTCATTTTAAAAACTCCTGCATGATTGTGAGAAAAGACAGACCCTTGCTCCAATTTCACAAACCTGGGGGTTTTCTTATCCGTTCCCCAGACAACGAGTTATGTACAAAAGGCACAAATTGCATCATAAAAGATGACACACGATATTGTATCGTTCGCACGAATCACGGTGAGTATTTTCACGTCTTCACGTATGGCGTACAAAACATGTGAGTACATACAAGATAAAACTCAATTATAGACAGAAGTCAAGAGTTTATACGATGCCTCTTAAAGAAGATGGCAAGGCCGATATTATGTCGTTCGCACGAATCACGGTAAGTATTGTTATTACGTCTCCACGTCTCGTGTACAAGGGTTGTACACAATTATACATACAAGCGGTACTCATGACAAATTAATGACACACGACCAAAATACAAAAGCGGTACTCATGACAAATTAATGACACACGACCAAAATACAAAAGCGGTACTCATGACAAATTAATGACACACGACCAAAATACAAAAGCGGTACTCATGACAAATGAATGACACACGACCAAAATAGATTGTACAGAAAGGGTGGTACTCATGACAAATGAATGACACACGACCAAAACAGATTGTACAAAACGGTGATCATGACAAATATGTCACACGACCAACTCAATAACGTTTAGCTATGAGCAAAAGTGATTATGACGAACTTCTCGTATCGTGGCAGGTATTTTAAGGATCCCTCCTATGACGGTGGATGTTCTAAGGATCTCTCCTATAATGGTGGATGTTCTAAGGATCTCTCCTATAATGGTGGATGTTCTAAGGATCTCTCCTATAATGGTGGGTTACGTTTAAATACAATACAATAAACGTTAACAATGCTTGTTTTAACACATTTTATAAAGATTCGTTAGATTAACTAACTCCGTAGCCCAAGAGCGTACGACAGAGTAACAGAGAAGATAGACCATTTGATGTTACTTCATGTGTTACAAAGTACAAGGGTGATGGCAGAGTATAATTCTACTTACACCAAGTATTTAAAACAAAGACAGACCTATAATGGTTTTAAATACTGTCTGTTGTGGCAACCTACAGTGAGGAAGACCAAAGAAAAGGGACCAATTACGGTTTTACATACCCTTTGTGCAGTTACAAACATTCCAGGTTATGTGCAATTTGGGTTGCAAATACTTGGTTAAATGAACACCTAAAAGTTGTGAATTCCAAAATCAGGATAACCATAAGGTTTTATTAACCTGTCTCGTAGGGTTGAAACGTGTCATACAAGACATACGTAACGTAAAAGCAAAAAAAACAAAATAACAAAAACAGTGACTTTGTTATAACAACCAAAGACCGGATGATTCGGTTTTACGTACTTTAGTTGAAACGAGCCAAATTGATTTATATACAGGGTTATAAGGACCAATCATTGGTTTTATAAAAACGAGTTCCAAAATGGACGTGTCGATATCCAATTTGGGTACATAAGCATGAGTTTGGGTAGGACGCCAACAATTTTTAATTTAAGAAGAAAAAATTGAAAAAACTTATATACACGAGAGGCGACTATGTAAGTAATCGCTGTTGATTTTCATACTAGAGATACCTCGGAAGGTTTTACAACTCATGATGAACAGAATAAAAGGAAAAAATTGTAAAAATAGTTAACTGGTTCTGAGTCGGAATTTAACACTTTGGAATTTACAAAACCCGACTTCTAGAACGACACGCCGATGGGCAATTGTCAACTACTTTACATGAACAAAATAAACAGGTGAGGAAGTTCCTTTCCACATGACAAAAATGCGACAAAAAATAAAAAAATAGGAGAAAAGTTACAAAATTATATGACAAGGCAGGTTATGATATGGCATGAACATTGCATAGTGTATGTTTTTGAGACAATAAATGGGCTCGCGACTTCCCAAACATTGAAACTCGAAAGGTGTCTCCGTTCCAAAGTGATCAGTTTTAGAACAGGTGAAAAAAAAAAATAAAGAAATATTGCCGTGAGGGAAAGTAAAAACAGTGCAAAAACAACATTTGAAAGTAACTTCAAGGAGAGTACGCATTAATTTACAAAATAATTTACAACTTGTTTCATTTACGAAACGATGGGCATGTGATTGACACAATACACGCCTGACGTAGTAAGACTTTGTAAGCTTACAAAAAGTGATACATACTGGATCATTTTAAGTTTGCTGAGATAGTGAGGGCAGTTTTACTTGACTCCTCACTTCCAGACTTTACAATGTCCTTAATGTGGTAATTACCAATGTGCTTTCCAGATGAGTCAGACAAGGAGTACACTAGGTCTGATATTTTCCTTAGGACTTTGGCCTTCACGAAACGTGGTGCCAGCTTGGCAGAGAAATACATGGCTCCTTGGGAAAGTGTGTTGTTCTTTCTCCAAACTATGTCTCCTGTATTGAAGGTAACATGTTTCCTACGTAAGTTATATCTGTCCGCACTCTTTTGGTGAGCCAGGAGCAAAGCATCAGTGACTTCACTGTAAATGGCCGACAGTTCTTCCAGGCGATGGGCATAGTCTGCGGTAGGGTTGCTTGTGGTGGCAGATGACGTAGGAAAGTTTGTGTCCCTATGAAGAGAACCATGGACGACTTGTTCCATACCGTGTTTTAAGAAGAAAGGTGTGTAACCAGTGGCCAGATTAACAGTGTTGTTCATAGCGGCCTGAATTTTATCTAGGTTTTTACACCAAGTGCGTTGATTTTTATCAACTAGGATAGCTAGAGCTGTGTTGATTGTTTGGTTGTAACGTTCGACAGTGTTATTTTGGGGAGTGTACAAGGTGTTATAATAAATGTCCTTGATTCCGTATTTGGCAAGAAATTCTTTGAATTCCTGGGCAATAAACTGTTTTCCGTTATCAACAATTACGGTTCTGTGTGTTCCGTAAGGTATAAAAATGTGTTTTTCCAGAAGTTTGATGATGGCGGACGCGTTGGCTCTTTTTACAGGGAAGATCCAACAGAATTTGGTGAAAACATCCACTACACTAAGTATGTGCATGTGTCCGGCATAACTTCGAGGAAAAGGTCCGACGAGGTCCATTGACAATGACTGTAGGGGTCTGTCGGCACGTTTGGGATTACCCATTAGGCCGGCAGGTGCTGCCGTGCTATGTTTATAAGCTTTACAAGTTTCACATTTAGAGATGTAATTGCGAATTTGTTTGAAAAGACCAGGCCAGTAATACTTCAAGGAAATCTTTTTATACGTCTTGAAAGTTCCTGGGTGTATAGAGTCGGGAGCACTATGATTGTCAATTATTATTTGTTCTCTTCCTTCGAGGGGAACGACAAGTTTCCAAGAGTAATCTTCGAGGATGGATAGTGGTACCTTGCAATTACGGTATAGTTGTCCTTCTTTTATGATAAAATTAGGAAACTTTTGTTGATTATTTTTACAACCTTCGAAGATTTTCAAGTACCATTCATCTTTTGTAGATGGAGGGGGGGCAATTGTGTCAACATTTAATGAGGCCAATTCAATTCTTGAAAGAGCGTCGGGAACAATATTGTCCGCGCCTTTACGGTGAACAATATCAAAATTGAATTGAGACAAACGGGAGGCCCAACGAGCGAGTCTACCGGAGGGTTTACTTAAAGAGATCAATCATTTCAAACTACTATGGTCTGTGACTACAGTAAATTTGCTACCGTCTATGTAACCGCGGAAATGGTGAACAGAATCCAATACAGCCAATAACTCCTTTTCGGTAATTCCATAGTTTTTCTCGTGTTTATTTAATGTACGGGAAAAATACCCTACAGGGTGTTCGCCATCTGGGAATTCTTGAGTTAGGACTCCACCGATTCCTACGTTGGAGGCATCCGTGTGGAGGGTAAAAGAGAGTGCAAAATCCGGGCAATTCAGAACGGGGGCTTTTTGAAGGGCATTTTTTAAAGTTGTAAATGCTTCTTCAGTTTCAGCAGACCATCAGAAATTGCTGACACCTTTACGGGTGCCGGTAATTTTATTTAAGGGGGCTGCAATTGTGGAAAAGTCTTTGATGAATCTTCTGTAGTAACCTGCAAGTCCAAGGAAACCTTTGACTTCCTTCGCGTTTTTGGGTCGGGGAAAATTTGCCATGGCTTCCACCTTAGCGGGGTCTGTTCTTAGACCTTTTTCGTCGACAATGAATCCCAAATAACGTAGACGGGACTTACAGAATTCAGACTTCTTCAAGTTGATGGTTAAACCAGCGAACTTGAGTTGTTGGAAAACCTTTTCCAGCATTAATAGGTGTTTTTCAAAGGTGTCGCTGACGATGATGAGGTCGTCAAGGTAACAAAACAGGCTGTTATCGACTTCAGGACCGAAAAGTTTGTCCATCAGTCTTTGTAATTCGGCGGGGCTGTTTTTTAGACCAAAGGGTAATCTTTTAAAATGGAACATTCCCCTACCAGGTACAACGAAAGCAGTTTTTTCACACGATTCTGCGTCCAAAGGTATTTGCCAAAAAGCTTTGCTTAGGTCAACAGAGGAGATGAACTTGGCGTTGCGCAGTTTGTCTAAGGTTGCGTGGACGTAAGGTAAGGGGTACGCGTCAGCTTCCGTACAAGAATTTAAACGTCTACTGTCGAGACAGAAACGTGCGGAGCCGTCTTTTTTTGAAACCAAAAGAGTTGGGTTGGTCCATGCACTTCTGCTGGGAACCACCACACCCATTTTTAACATTTCATCAAGTTCTTTTTCTAAAAGTTTAAGCTTTTGGGGGGCTAAGTTGTAATAACGTTGCTTTATGGGTGGGCCATTGGTTTTAATGTGGTGTTCTACCAAATTTGTCAAACCCAATCCACATTTTTCGAAAGATATTGATTCGAATTTATTGGCCATTTCCTTTAGTTGGAGAGCTTGGTCCGTGCTTAAATTTTCGTGAGGTATTATTGTGCGGATCTCACTAATTTGAGCAGCAGTGGAGGTTTCGCCAAGAGTATTAAATACTTGGGGAGCAACGTTAAAAGCCTTCCAGTAGTCAACGCCAAGGATGAAATTCTGGGATATAGAGGGCACTATTAGAAAATTGATTGTAACTATTTTATTGTTACAATTAATTGGTAGGGTAAGGGTACCGATGACCGGCTGGGAAACATTATCCGCAGTCGTCAGGTGTGTTGTTTGTGGCGAAATTTTAAAATCACTGTTAACAAAAGGCAGGTGAGCATTGTTGCCAAGACAGCTGACAGATGCACCGCTATCAAGTAATCCGGAAAAGGGCACATTGTTAACAGAGAAAAGAGCATAGGGTCTCCCATCTTTAGCTTGTTTGCAACAAACCGAGGAAACATTTAAGGCCTGGTTAAAATACTTAATGTGTGATAACCAATCAGTCCATTCTTTATACCTTGGTTCAGAATGGGTGCCTGAGAGGTTATTATTTAGTTTTTTTGCCTCTTCATGTAGAAATTTGGTGGGGGCTTGGAGAAATCCACCTGAGGTCTGACATCGCTTGGGTTTTGTAACCTTTCTGCATTGTGCCTTGATTTCTTGAAAATGTTGCGCAGTTCGTCGCGTGGAGGAGAGCGGTCCCTAGAGTGGTGTCTCTTGGAGGTTCGGGGTTCCTTGGATTCTAGGAGTCTTGCTTGCTTGAAACAAGTAGCGGCCAGGTGGCCTACTTTTTTGCAAAAGGAGCACACTTTTTTGTTGTCGAGTTCTGGTTTTAAACCAGACGAACGGCTTGGCACAACCACATTATTTGACACATTCTTTATGTTCTTCCTGTCCTGGTACGATTCCAGGAGGAGACAGACTTCGTTTAGCTGGGCCAGGGATGCAATTTTCTGTGAGGTGATGATGTTCTCGTATTTGCTTAAAAGGCCATCAGTTATGACTGGTAATAGTTCAGCTTCCGGAACAGGATGTGAAAGCTTGATGTTGATGGACTCAGCCCTTTCTATGAATGTTGCCACAGGTTCATCTACTAGCTGTTTAATAGATAGTAAAGATAATTTGATCCGGTGCTGGGCCTCCTTTTTTCCAAAGCTAGAGATTAGGGCAGATCTGAGTTTATTCCAATCTTTGCATTTAGTCTTTTGGATGCGGTGCCACGGTATTAATTCTGGGGAGATGAGTTCTATAAAGTTTCTCCGTACAATCTCGAATGGGATATTTTTTATTGTAGCCGTTTCTTCAATACGGTCAATGAAATCCAGCACATCGGAGACGCCATTATATTTGACTTTCCAAGAGGATAAATCGTAAGTTTTATCTTGTGTCAAGATGGGTGCGACGTCCTGTTTTATCATTACATGCGGCGTAGGTCCTTTGTCAAGATTATCCAAAACTTGCGTAGCTGAACGTGAATTATTTTCGTTGTTGGGGGCGAGGTTTATTCTCCTAATGTACTTTTTGTTGAATAAAAGTGCATATGCCTTCAATGTAGATTTAGATTTGCTTGATGGCGAGAGTCCTCTATCCCTTAAAGCAGCTTGTAAGTGGGCTTTGGATAAACTATGCACATTGGGAATAGTACCCAAGTTGGATGGTGTAATAGCTTGCTTGTCCTCCATTGTGAGTTCCCTGGGTGATGAGAAAAAGAAAAATTGGCCAGGGGTTTCCTTTAGAAAGCGCAAAATTAATTTTTGTGAGGCACTTTTCACTTGGTGATCACTGTTGGCACTTCCAAAATATGGTTACAGAGATTCCATATTACAATTTGGTATACATGACACCAGAATTCTTGTCAAAGGGAGGCAGACGAGAAAAAATTTTGCGTGGAAAGACCTTAGTGGTAAAGGTTTTTGTATTTCACTGACCACTTTTGAGAAAACTGTGAAATTCACAAGTATTTATTTTTGAAAAAAAAATTTTGCCAGGACTGACTTTTAGAAAACAGGTTTTTTATTTTTTCACAATCACTTTGCACTGAGAAAGGCACTAAAATTCACAAAAGGCACTTTTCTGGCAAATAAAGGACAAACTTCCGGATGAAAATGACTGGATATGGGATTCATTACGTCAACCATATTAAAATTATTTTATTTATTCATGGAACCAATCATTGGCTTTATTATTATTCCACTTTTCACTTATGTAAGGGAAAAAACACAATTCACTTTCACTTATGCTGAAAAAAAGCAGTACCTATAATGTAAAATGGGGAAAGAAAGTCATTATTTTGTCCATTTGGAGAAACATTAGGTTGTACTAATTTGACAGACACAAGTGGGCCAATTGGTTTATTGTGCAGAAACAATAAAAATACGTAAGTCCGAAATTTTTGATTATGGAATTCGCAAAATAACTGTGGTTCCAGAATTAGATTTATAATAATAATTTCCGTTGGTATCCGGTTCAGTCATAAAAGGCGGTTTGAATTCAAACGCTGCCTAGCAACAGTCAGTTGTTTATTCCGACGGCTTTTTTCCGTTGGGATATTGGCGCGAGTCAAAAGCATTTGCGCGCGCAATCCAGAGAATATCGCGTGAAACATCGGCCGTTGAGATTTGGCGCGAATCACTGTTGCTACGCGCCCGTTGTTTGGTGACGCGTGTGCAGTCAGATTCGCGGTCAAAGGTTGGCGTTTCGGGTACCCAAAATGGCCGTCGTTTCAAATGCGATTCAATTCATAATTTCAATCAGATCTGTTATGGATCTAATTTACATATTGGTTTCTGTGGTTTATTCACAGGATTTACTGTATATTGGGTGTAGAATATCAAGGCATAATTAATGTTTACAAAACAGTTGCTATGCGGGGAGGATTTCGACAAACAAAGGTCCCGCAAAGCGACTGGGATAGAAAAAAATTCCAGCCCCACGTTCTGGCGTCAGTTGTTAGGGTACCCGATGTTGGCTACCAAACCAACACCAGGCCCAACATGTCCCACAGCTAGCTCTCAGCGGGAACAAAGGTACTCTCTATTCAGGGGGTGAGCCGCTCAAAGCTATGGAATTTCTCTCTACCTTCCGGCGTCCCACGGGATACACACTGGTCAACAATCCTCCTGCCGTAGCAGAATAATAACAAAGTTAAATCATTAAGACATGTATTGTAAACTCAAACACAGTACATAGGTTTCTACAGTACAATTCAATACAAGAAATGCAAATTACACAAACCTAGCTAAAGTGTTTAATCTCTCACTGTCTCTCTCTCAAAACGAAACTCTCCGAGTGGTGATTTTCGCGGGGCCCTACATTTCACTGATTACGGACACATTCAAAAGAGGAAATCAAGATACAGCTTACATGTGGATTAGCAGGATTCTCGCCTCATGTGGTAGTTCCATCAGGCACTTTCGTAGTCTAAATAGACCGAACTATTAGCGCGGCTAAAGGCCGACTCTACTCGTAGGTATTTCAATAATACACCGCGGCCACATCGAATTTGGGGACCGCTCGCCCGAAAGCAGGCCGCGTACGTCCGTTCGCAAGGGCGCTCAAATCTTCTCTGACGAGTGGCAGCGGACTGCGCGAGTGGCAGGGCAAGCGGGGAGAAGTGGGAAACAGGAAACAGGGGGGGGAGAGGATTTGTTGTGTGGACTTGCTGCGTTCTGTGCTCTAGGTATCTACTCGCTTCAGGGGCGTATCGTAACAATGTTTATTCCGGGATAAAGTACAATGTTATTCTAAGGAAGTCTGATGGTAAGAGGACGAATGGACAACAATTGCACCCTTTTATACGTTCCTCATGTTGTCTCACTCATACACGCATGTCTCTTTCATACCGCAAGACATACGTTCACCACAGTAACGTATTGTTTTTATTAATCTAAAATATAAAGAATTTACATCTCCGGGTATCGGTTTGAATAAAAAAGTTTTTATAGTTACGAATTCGCCGGAAATGATTAAAATGTGAGTTTTGAGCAAACAAAAATTATTAGGGTTGTGTACAGCCTTAAGAAGAGAAGACTTATAAGAAGACTTTTTGTAATTATTTATTTATTAATTTAAACAATTCAATAATAATTATAAAGAGTAATATAACATTTATGCATCATAAAATTACATTCCAACATTTTTTATGATGATCTCGAAAAAGCAGTTTCTGTAATTATGTGTGGAGGGGACATTATTTATTCACATAGGTAAGAATTTTTTGCTACTACAAGTACTATTTTTAATAGTTTAAGTTATCAGTGAACTTTCGATTTAATTTTGAACTTTATTGGTTATAATTTACGATCTACTTTTAACTTCTCTAAATCTTATTTGTTTAAATTGTTAAATATAATTTAATCACTAACATAATACAATGAAGAATTGGTGGTTCCGAGATGGGCCAATAAAAACGGTGAAAGAACCCTAAACTATGTTGTACCAAAAAATACAATAAATTTTGCACATCAGAGGTATGTTAACAGCCGTCAAAAACTCGGATAGTTGAGCAAGCCCAATTCCCGCAGGAGTCATACCCGATACCTACTGCTGCTGAATTTACATCCATGGTATGTTAAGGTTTTGGGTCGCATGTGTTGACTGTAAATTTGGCGCGACACATGTTACATTCAAACAGTATTTTGGACATTAGGCCAACTCTTTTCTCAGATTTAACAGTAAGATTTCCAAATCCGCATCCGAAAGGAGAATGGTCCGATATGGATTGCAGTTGGCTTACAAAATAGAAAATGTCGACGATGCGTCTTTCTTCTCCTCCTTCGACTGCATCATTTTTATCCAACCTAGAAAAGCAAAAGCAGCATTAGAATGGATACCGATTTATGAAAAAAAAAGAAATTAAAATGGATATCGATAATGATTTGCATGCCAATATAATTATAAGTACGATAGACTTTTTAATATCTGTATTACAGATTTTTTTTTCGAATAAAGCGGATGTTTTTTTCACAAAAAGCAGAAAGTTTGTAGATTAGTAAAATAAAATACATATATTAGTTTAGTGAAATAAATCACCATATCATACCAATTGTAAATGCTTTGTGAAAGACCTCTCCGGCCGATGAGTTTCTTCCTAAGATGTTTTTTTTGTTCACGTATATGCGTGCTTCAGATTTACTGTTATAAAAATAAAGTTAACAATATTTTTTTTTTACAACACGATAGTTTTATCGAAAATCTTAATAATAATAATAATAATATTTGGACAATTTATATAGCGCCGTTTTTGTGAAAAATCACCTCAAGGGCGCTGTACATTCCAAATCGCTGTAAATCCATTTTACCTTTCTACATTATGTACATTGTCCTCAGCAGGTACGTTATCCCGTTTTTCGTGGAAGCTAGAACAAAATAAAATCGTTGATTATAATACATTTCAAGAAGAGACCTTTTAAATAAAAGTGAAGGACTTAAATGATTTTATTGTTACCTCAGTGCTTCAACATATTTACAAGATGTGGACATAACGTTCTGCAGTTGAGTATATTCACATCTGAAATATAATAACAGAGTTTATTTTAGACATCCCTGAGGCGTATGTGTGGTAAAACCATGTTTGATCGTGTGAGAAATGTGGAGGTCCGCAAAGAATGTAAGGCTGATGTAATTCCCTAATGTTTGAGATGCACCCCTGGAAACCGATGTTCTTGAATACATTGGTCAAAACGCAGCGCGCCGCCGGCAGTATGCATCCACCGAGTAAAAAGGTATTATTAAATGTACGAAATCATCAGTAGATCGGAGATCTGACCAGGACGCTTTCTACATATTCTAAGTACTTAGATAGTTATTATACATATTACTTGTCTCATAAGGAAAGCACTATTATACTACAAGATATTATTAGTTGTTTGTTGCTAACGATGTAAAGATATGAGATGTCAAAGTTTGCAAAGACGATTTCTCATTATCTATTTACCAATTTCTGATTTTGAGGTTGAATCTTTTGTAAAGTATTTCAGATTAATATTTTTAAAATTAATAATATTTAAATAGGACATATACTTACCATTTTTGAACGTACCTAAACATGCAGATAGAGCATGATGCAACTACCAACGGCATAATAATTCATTGTACTAGGTAGATTCTAACTAAAGCAATTCTGTACTCTGGCAACGTTCTAATTAAAAATTTTCCATTAAAATATGACGAAAAAAAATATTTTACATAAGATTGAACCGCAAATAAAAAAAAGTTAAATAGATTACGAAAATTCGTCTTTGCAAACTTTCAGAATATGGAAAGGCGAAGTTAGAACTCTATCAAAACTCTACAAAGCGCAGCAAAATAAAAAAAAATACGTGATATTAGAACCTTGTAAATTAAATGCAGGTTGATTTTTTGATTTTATTTCCTAACTATCTACTAACTGTCAAAAATAGAACACAAATGGTTCTGAAAATTATTTTGGTTATAATGAGCAAAAGAAACGATTTTACATTCAATGGTCATTTAAAAAAAAAAAAATTAATTAAAAAAGCTTAGCCGGGAATTTCAGTTTCCGAAGCATTGGAAATATATTTATTTCCCAAAGTAAAATTCTGTAAAAGATAAAACAATAACTGTCACCTTTGTTATACATATAATACACAAATAAATTGAAAATTATTTTGTTATAATAAGAATTACATAAATAATACTAAAAAATACGAGTATCGATTTTTGATATAATGTTTACGCTTAGAAATACGACTTTTTTGTTTTGTTCTTCCCATTTTCGTAAACAATATTATTATTTTGGTACGTGTATAAATCACGAAACGTGTGACTACGCGTCTGTATAGCGAGCTGTCTGGACAGCGAATGACGAATATTTGAAAGGCACATAGGTTACACGCGCGTTAAAAAGAGATGGCCTGTAAAAATGATCTTTAGAATTAAAAAACGTAAGCGCCTGTTTTTAAAATATTTAATTAATCACGGTTTATTTAAAAAAGAGCCAAAATCTCGCGATAATTCACTTTAGTTTTATTTAAAGGAACATAGTGAATTTTTTCATTGACATAACTTTTAAAATAATGGAAAGAATCGTGTAAATCATAATTTTCGGAGTATACTTTGCGATTAATTTCTATCGAGGGAATTTTATATAATTTGCGTTTCGGCGCGATAAACCACTAGATATTATCTTCAAGAATCACATATATTTTTTTAAGAGCTCAAAAACTTTAAATGTTTAAGGGAGATTTGCAAGAAATGGGTAGAAATTCGGAGAATCGGCTCTTAATACGAATGCGGTAAAACAATTAACAACCTTCTCATATTTTTCACTACAATTGGTTATAATTATTTAGACGATGCTATCAAAATGTATTGGCAAACGGATTTTACGTTCTATCCTGCTCGTTAGGATCAAATGCTGATCATATTAGGCTCGTTTGGACCAAAATATATGGTAGCTCCATTTAAAAGAATCAAATGATGCGGGGCAAAATAACTTAAAAACCAGTTTGCAGCGGGTAGCAATGATTTCACTTGAAAAACTGCAAGGAATAAGGAAAAGGAGCAGAGGAAATCCAAAAAACCAACCAAGGTTCACCTTCTCTTAGGTAGCAGTTACTGTTTTATATAAAGGCCATTGGTTTTAGTTTTAAATTTTCACAAAGCGGGGTTGCGAGTACAACATAACAAACACGAACGGTCACAGCGGAGCGGTTTGACAGGGAAACACAGCAATTGTCGGATGCGGGGTATACAAACAATTAAATTCAAACAAAAATGCAATTATGACGAAATGTTCATAGCGGAGCGGGTTTGACAGCGAACAAAACACAAACAATTGTCCAGATGCAGGCTGTACAAAACAATAAAATTCTCGACAAATGCAATTATTATAACCGAACGGTCACAGCGGAGCGGTTTGACCCAGAAACGCAGCAATTGTCGGATGCGGGGTATGCAAACAATAAAATTCTCGACAAAATGCAATAATTATAACCGAAAAAACATAAAGTGGCGCAAACAATCAACATTGTCATTCCAAGTCTCAGGAGGTAATTGTAAAAAAAAGTCCTTGATTTCAAGAACTAAGAGCGTTTTCAACGTTATTTGTGTTGCAAAAGCTTCTAATGTAACCTCTGATGCAAGCTTAGCAGAATCATCTCGTACTGAGCGATTTCCGCCATCAGAATTTATTTTTTGAACAATGGCCTATTTGTCAGCATCAGACAGCATGTCAAAAAATAAGGCAAATGCAACTAGTTCATCTGACAAATACCATAAGTGACGCTCTAAGACACCCCTAGCTGCTTTACTGATTTTGGAATCAATGGCTTCGTACAATTTTAAGCTCTTCCAAAGTTGTAAGTCATTTACTGGTGCATCTGCTGCCAAAGGCTCTTCGATTCAAACTTTGGTGTAGATGGGCACACCAAAACTAACAAATCGAACGATTTGTTTTTATTCTCTCTTGGTTGGTTTAATTATTCTTGAAAATTATTTCGAAAGAGAAAAATCTTCAAAGCATACAGCAATTTCGCCATCCAACGGGCATGATGAATCAGACCTGGAGCGCACCAATGTATCTTCGTATATCGTTTGTTCAAAAAAATCACGTTGAGCTTTATTAGCTCTTCGTAAACATCATGAATCATTCTCTCTAAATAGAGCGGTTGTAAGACTCTCAAGAGTATTTTCAGTGAACTGTCCTGCATTCTTATCGAGCTGAAGACAATTGTAGTGCTCTTTCAGTAATGTTTCCCAAATATCGCTGAATCTTTTGAAAAGTGGGATTTGAGGAGAGCTTGATGGCCCAAAACAATGAGTAAATATTTTTGAAAGCATTATTTCAAATACGTGATAACGACACGCAAGCCACAAAAGATCACGTCCTGTCTTTTATTCTAAAAGAGTGCAAGCTCACTTTTTGGTACCGGTGTTAGAGGCAGTAGTATCAAAACTCATAGCCCGGACTTTATTTGTGACATTCCACTGTTTTTTATTGAGAAATATATCATATTTTCATTAATAATGCATGTTACTTATAAGGTTTTCCCAAACAGTATTGAAGTAAGGTTACAAGCCGAGGTAAATAGGCCTACTGGAAAAAACCAAAATAATTAAATTAGACAGCCAAACACCACTAAAGCCTCGATGACATACGGCGAGTTTACAAGCTACTATCTACTAAATTTAAAAGCGGTGAATCGGCGAGTGAGATTGTCATGATGACACACAAAACTGTCCACTCGCTCAGTAGCTCGCGACATTTTTGTAGGAAACTGGACTCGCTGCTAGCGCCAATAGCGGAAATAACGTGAACTAATCCTTCAGACAGTTGACAGTCGAAATCAGCTGGTTTTTGGCAGCCATATTGGAAACACAAATAAACCAATCACGAGTCGGCTTGTAGCGTGTAAAGTTGAGGACCTTTCAACTTTTTCCGTGGATTGTCAACAATCTGCTAGTTAGCAAGTAACACGATAACACTGAGCGAGTTTACTAACAGATAGTGAATTTCAGAGATAGTAGCTTGTAAACTCTCCCTGTGTCATCGACGCATTAGTAACAATTGTAAGAAAACACATACGAGTATATTCGCATAAAATCCTTGTAGACCACCCCTCTCCCCCTCCCCCATATTTGTGTATATAAGGCTGAAGATGGTCTTAACAGGTTGAAACCGGTTACGGTGAAATAAAATTAAGTGGAAAAAAGTTTTATATTAATTTTATTATAATATATTTAAAAGTACAAATTAAGCATTTTACACAAAAAATTCAAAAACAACACTCGATTGAGCAACCTTTTCTAGTTGAGCTACCTCGCTGAAAATTTTCAATGTTATTACTATAAATACGTGTAACAAATTTGGGAATCGCTGTAAACGGAGTCCGTAAAGCCGCACAAAATAAACTTATTATCTCCTGCCCAACAAAGACTCACGCTGAGAAATTGACTGAAGAAATAAACAAAACACTAAAAAAACAGATGATCGCGGAAGAATTAAAAAAGAAAAAAACAATAATTTTTCACAAGCGGTTTTATTGGAAAAAGAAATTATTGAGGTCTTAAAAACACAAAATGAGGGAATAAATGACATCATGGAAAATGACTAAAAAAACGACCCAATAAAATTAATCAAAATGTTCAAACCAAACCCAAATGGACTTACGAACTACATACAGGAAACAAGCGGACAATTACGGACGCACCTCATCGAAAGGGAAAAAATTAATGTAGGATTCAACAGAGTACGTGTAGAAGATGCAATCCCTATAACGCAGTGCTTCCAGTGTCTTAAGTTTGGACATACGGCAATCAAATGCTTCAACGCATAAAAAAGTGCAACGTGTTTGCATTGCGCAAAAGACCATGAATGGAAAGAATGCCCAAATAAAAACTAAGAAGAAAAGTGCAGCAATTGTATCTTTCAAAATAAAAACCTCAAGTTAAACCCAAACACTAACCATAAAGCAAATAATTCAACCTGCACCTACTTCAAAAAGATGATGTATATCGCCCAAAGTCGTATAGAATATGACTAGGTATGTTAGTACTTTTAAAATATAAATATTCATATATATATATACATATAAATTATAATAATGTCAATAACTAAAATTTTATATTACTACTTCTGTAACAGACGTGTGCTACAAGACTGTAGAAAAGGGCACCGGTGGCTGTGCACGTGGATGTCGACTATTGTAATATCGTTTGAAATTCAGTACTGGCTGGCCTTCCTTGAAGGTGACAGCCCTGCTGTACTGGAGGGTGGTAACCCTGGATCTGCCTCCCTGCACCCAGAGCTGGTGAGTGGTAGCCCTGGATGTCCTTGGTCTCTGCCTGCGCCTGGCGCCTTGCGGTGTCCAGTAGTTGGGCCGGCTTGTCTTGAGGAGGTAGGCACCAGACTTGTTGTTCAGGCAGAGCTTCAGCAGGAGGCAGGTCGGAGAGAGGTTTCTTCCAGAGGAAGGAGTAAAACACGTAGATTAAAGTAAACGTAAGAACTGATTTATTATTATTTATTTTTTTTATTCTACGGATTCTTTCGTAATCCTCTAACTAGCTAGGGCTTTGCAATACCCTTCATGTTTCTAGCTACTAGTACTACGGCTCATTTGGCCTTTTTACTATTACCTTCTGAAGGTCGTATTTAATTGACTGAATTTAAGTTACAATTAGTGTCATCGTGAGGAAAAAGTCTTTACTGGATAAAAAACCTCACGCAAGTTGCAAAGCAATAGGGAACATAAGTTCTGAACTTTTTCTCAAAATTTTACATTTATTTTTACTGAATGTAAGTATTTTATTTCTTCAGGTCTGCGTCTCGTCTTTGGAGCTGGTTCTGGTGCCTATGTGTCTAGTGGAGGAAAGAGGGAAGAAAAATATCATTAATTTCGGCTCGATCTGCGTTGGTTTTTACGCCAATGCCCATCGAGCACAAAAAATCCGAGTAAACTCGCCCACTCTACGCCACTGGATGCGCAGATGGAATGAGCGTAATTTTGGTCGGCTCAGGGTACCGTGCCCAAGCTTCTCTACGAGCGGGAATGTGGAATGTTGTGGTAGGTCGGGTATGTTGGTATAGGTCAGGTATGTCGGTAGGTATTTGCGTATAAATGGCGTCTTGTCAGTTGTCATCTAAGTCATCGTCATCGCTGTCTTCGCTCTCAGGAATTTTTAATATGAGGTGTTTTGGCATCCTATGTTTGTAGCGGAAAGGAAGATCCTCTGGTGACTTGTAATTGCCCAGCCCTTTGATAAGTGGATTATTCTTGTTCAGAGTTCTATAGAATTGCGTAGTTAGTTGGAATGCATATTCTTGAAGAGTCGGGATTTCTTTTCTATCGTGCAGTTTTTGTAGATTGGTGTACCTCGGGGTATTATAAATGATTTTAATACATTTATTCTGGAGGACTTGAAGTCTCCTGTAGGTTGAATTTGCTATATTGCTCCACACGGGGAGTGCGTATGTCAGGGCTGGGCAAATCTGAGTCAGATACAGTAGTAGTTTTTTCTTCTCAGCGAGAGGGCTTTTTCTGTTGAAGATCGGCCCTACCGAGCCTGCTGCTTGAAGCATTTTGGTTTTTGCATTCTGCAGGTGTGATTTCCAGTTTAGTCGGGTGTCCAGGGTTAGGCCAAGGTACTTTACTTCCGGTTTCCACTCGAGCGCAACTCCACTCATGATTATTTTCTTTGGCGGTATTCTGTTTTTAATCCGTCGCGTGAACATGATGGCTTCTGTTTTGGCCTCATTCAGCTTCAGGCGCCATTTTTTTATAATAGGCTGATGTTTCGTCGAGGCCTTTTTGTAGGTTTTTAATGGCAATTGCGGCCTTGGCAGATGTGGCATACAGGCTCATGTCATCGGCGTAGGTTGCCTTTTCGCATTTCACGAGTGGAGGGATGTCGTAGGTGTATAAGTTGAAAAGGTGCGGACCGAGTAAACTTCCTTGTGGCACGCCCTTTGGCACACCCCTGGATGATGATTTCGCATCTCCCACCTTAACGGTGAACGTTCGGTTTTTCAGGTATTGACGTATTATTCTTATAATGTATAAGGGCGTGTTGGTGATATACAGTTTGTATATGAGCCCGTCCATCCATACTGTGTCGAAAGCTTTTTCGAGATCAAGTAGTGCCATGGCAACGTATCTCTTGGTGTTGAAAGCTCTCGAAATGTCTTCTGTGACACGTGTCAGTTGGTGGACCGTCGAGTGGTTACATCTGAAACCGAATTGCTCGTTCGGCAGGGTTTTGTTTTCGTTATGATGTGGGAGGTATCGATTGAGGATGATTTGTTCCAAAACTTTGCTCATTGTGGGCAGCAGGCTGATAGGGCGGTAACATGACGGATTCAAGCGGTCTTTTTTTGCTTTGTGAAACGGTAGAACGCACGCATTTTTCCAGGATGACGGGAAGTGGCCCAGCAATAGGCAGGCGTTGAATATTTTCGTTATGAAAATAATCGCTCTCTGCGGTAGGTGTTTTAGCAGGGCATTGGTAATTTGGTCTTCGCCTGGGGCCTTTTTCTGTTTGAGGCGCTTTATAATGCTGGCCACTTCCTTCGGAGTGCAAAGATGTACATCCTCCGTATCCGTTTGATTGAGGAGTTCAAGTTCTTCAAGTGCTCTGTTCACCGTTTCATTTACAACCGGGTCCTCCATCCCATCGGTGGTTTGATATGCTTTCTCGAATCCGTCGGCCAGGGCGTTTGCCTTTTCTTCGTCCGAGAGTGCCAGGGTTGTCGAGTTGGGCCACTTGAGAGGCGGGATGCTGTTATCCTGATAGCGCAGGGCCTTTGACATTTTCCATATCGAGTTATCCTGCGTACTTAGGGATGTTACTTTCTCTGACCACAGAGTATTTTTCAGGGTCGCTATTTCGTCTTTTATTTCCCTTCCCAGAGAGTTTACTGCCGTCTTGAAGCACCTCTCATGGGTATTGTGATGGATTCGGCGAAGTCTATTTTTTTCTGTGATCAGGAATTTTATGTGCGGTGTTAGCTTCACAGTAAAGGGCTGGATTTTTTTCTTGGGGATACAATCGTCTCGTGCTCTTTGTATGATATCAGTCAGCGATTCGACGGCTTCGTCGATTTCGGCTGTCGTGGTTAGAGTCTCGGATGTTGATATATTTGAGCGTTGATCTCCTCTTTGAATCTTTTCCAGTCGGCTTTTTTAAAATCAAGTTGAGTCCTCGTTATTCTCGTGATTTTGCCGCCCACTGTGAAGCTAACAGGCAGATGGTCGGATGGAAGTTCGTCCAGTGTCATCAGGGGAGATGTCGTTGTTATGTTTTTTACCAACGCAATATCCAGAGTGCTTGGATATTTCTGTCTGTAATATGTCGGCTTGTCCGGTGCAAGTACTTGATAGTCGTGGCTTTCCAGGTGTTTAAACAGGATATTTCCGTTTTTATTGACTCTGTAGTTATTCCAATACCTGTGTTTGGAATTTAGGTCTCCAGCTATGAGTACTTTTGGACCGAGCGCGAACAGCTTGTCAAGATCGCCTCTCACGATATTATTTACGTTTGACGGGCAATATGCAGCGACGATGGTGTGCATTTCGTTTTTTATCTCCATCCTGATGACAGTGGCTTCCATATTTTGTAGTACAGGCGTAGGGAGTCTCGTTGTCAAAAGACCCTGGCGGGTTAGAATCGCCGTGCCACCCGAGGTTCGTGATCTTCTATCCCCTGCGGGTGGTCTTTCATTCCTATGTATGTCAAATCCTGGCACTCTCAATCTGGTTTTTTCATTAAGCTGCGTCTCGCTGAGAAGAATAATGTCAATTTGTTGTCTATTGACCATGTCGCGTCCGATGACACGACAATATGATGTTGTGGACTGTAAATCGATTTCGAAAAGATTTTGACCAATGGATTGTGTTTTAAAATAAAGATCACAGGAAATGGGAATATGACGGAATAGTCTCTTACCTTTTGACGGTTTATTCGGCTGTTTCAGGATCGATCCTGGATATTGGAGTTTCCCAAGAAACGGCACAACACCAGTTACACTTATAATCCATAAAAAACGGACTTTTTGCGATAATTGCGATAGTTCAACGACAGAGAGCTGTGTCCCATAACACTACCAAATTTCAAATGTTGTGTAGGTAAATTAGGTTAGGGCGACAATATTATTTTCCACTTGTTCACAGGTAGGTAGTCGACAAACATCTTCTTCTTCCCCTGGTAGAAACTTTGAGGACAGGAGGACGAGGAAGGAATATATGATTTATGAAGGACTTGGGGAATATGGATTAAGTTTTTTTTAAAAACTGTTTCAGAACCAAACATTCCGCCGACCTTGAGAAAATGTGATATTTTCTCAACAACTATAAACGAAAGAAAAGCAACGAAAAAAAAAAAAAAAACGAAAGCAAAGTAACTAATTAACCTAGGAATTGAACAAGACAAAAATAAAAATGAAATTAATTAATTAACTAATTAATCAATCGATGGGTAGTTTATACAATTTGACCACGGGCCGCTTAAAAATGCCCTGAGGGGTTCTTACAGTAGCGACACGAACCATACCATCGGCACCGGGGAATAATTCAACCACCCTCCCAACAGGCCATCGCATTGGGGTAGCTTGTGAATCATGTAACATGACTAGATCGTCAACTTGCAAATTAGGAGTTGACGTTGCCCACTTGTTTCGTTGTTGAAGAGTATGTAGATATTCTTTCCGCCAACGATTCCAAAAATGTTGGGACATTTGTTTCAATAGTTGCCAACGCGATAAGCGATTCATTGGTACATCCACAAAATTTTCTTCAAGAACAGAAACAAGAGGAGCCCCAATTAAAAAATGTGCAGGAGTTAACGGATCCATTTCGGATGGATCCGACGACAGCGCTCCAATTGGTCGCGAATTTAAAATGGCTTCGATACGAGTCAGGACAGTAGTTAATTCTTCAAACGTGAGGATTTGATCTCCCACAACCCTCTTCAAATGGTGTTTAGTTGACTTAATACCAGCCTCCGACACACCATTGAAATGGGGTGCGGAGGGCGGAGAAAAATGCCAAGTAATTGAACGAGCGACAGTTGCGTCAACAAGTCAGTGTTTTCAGATGCATGTATGAATTTAGCAAGGCCAGTATGATATCTATTAGTTCCAATAAAATTAGTTCCGCAATCGCTATAGATATTCTGGCATATACCGCGTCTAGAGATGAATCTATCTAATGCTGCCACAAATGCTTCAGTAGATAGATCTGATACTAATTCAAGATGAACGGCTTTGGTCGATAAACAAACGTAAAGACATAAATAGGCCTTATAAGTTTTTGCGCCGCGACGTCTACTCTCGCGTACCAAAAAAGGACCTCCAAAGTCTGTTCCGACATTCAAAAATGGACGACCTTCTCGAAAACGGAAAGCGGGTAAGTTACCCATCAAAGGGAAACTACCACGCGGGTTATTTTGAAAACAAGAAATGCATTTACTCAATCGATGTCGAATTACGTTCCTGGCCGAAATTATCCAATATTTTAATGATATTATGGATTGGAGTGCACGAGGACCTGGATGAAGGTACATGCTATGGTAATAATCAATTATTAATGTTGTCAAATGACATTGCTTCTGTAGAATAATAGGATGTCGAGCATTTTCAGAAATCTGTGCAAGGCGAATTCGACCACCGACTCTTAAAACCCCATTTGTATCAATAAATGGAGCGAGTTTTGCAGCTGCGTTGAGCATATACGATGGGAAGAGATATTGTTGATATCTTGTTGAAAATAAATTGCTTGAACAAGCTTAATGCAACATTGTAAGGCTACATTATTTTCTTTTAACGAAAGTGGGGATAAACCATTGAAATTGATGATCGATTCCGAACGTAATCTATTGATAAATCGACGGCACCAACATATAACACGCAATAATTTCGATAATGATGAGAATTTCAATAAAAACTCTTCGTCATACGTTGACACATTCGTCGATAGAGAAATTAAATTTTTTGACTTATACTCTGGTAACTGGGCCACGGAGATATTAAGAGGTTTAACAAATAACCATTCCTCCAAAGGTGTTGATATAAAGTTAGGTCCTTTCCACCATAACGAAGCGTCAGCGATTTCACTAGGAAAAACTCCTCGTGAACCCAAGTCTGCAGGATTTTCTTGCGATGAAATGTGATACCACTGTTCATAGGGTATATTTTGTATTATAGTTTCAACACGATTTGCTACAAAAGTTTGCAAGAGAAAAGAAGGTGTCTTCAACCATGCCAATACAATAGTTGAATCTGTGAACGCGACAGTCTTTTCTATTTGAAGTCTATCTTTATATACTTCTTGACAATAAGTCAACAAATTTGCTAATAAAACTGCTCCCAACAATTCCAGTCGCGGGATCGATGTTATCTTTATGGGGGCAACACGGGATTTTGCTAATAAAATATGGCTGGATATTTCTGTGTTATTAATCACTACCAGATAAACAATTCCACAATATCCTCTTTCAGAGGCGTCCGCAAACCCAACAAGGATGCATCGACTGGTTGGAGAAGTTGCGACATATCGATCAACTTTTAAATTGGCGAGTGATGGAAGCTCTTTTATATATTTCTTCCATTTCAAATTCATGTCCGAAGGGATTTCTTCGTCCCAGCCAATTTGAAGTTTCCATAAATTTTGCATAAAGCATTTAGCAATGAAAACGACAGGATTAATAAAACCTAATGGATCATATAGACGTGCAATTGTCGATAAAATTATACGTTTGGTACAGTGGTCACTAAAAACATTATGAAGTTTATATGTAAATTGATCAAGCGACGGTATCCATTGAATACCTAAAATATTAAGGTTTTTCTTGTCAGTATCCGACTCAAAACTTAAGGGTACTTCTCGATAGCTAACAGGAATATCTTCCAGTATTTCAGGATGGTTACTCGACCATTTTCTCAATTCAAAACAACCTTTTTGAAGTAATGCAATTAATTCCACTATACAATGTCGAGCGCTTTCCAAAGTTTGCGCACCACTGATAATATCATCTACATAAGTGTTTTCAATTAACGTCCTAGCAGCCTCTGGAAAATTCAATTTTTCATCATTTGCTAATTTATGAAGTGTGCGAATAGATAGGTATGGCGCACTAGACGTGCCATACGTTACTGTTTGTAATTCAAATTCCTTTACAGGAAGATCCGGAGATTCTCTCCATAGAATATGTTGATATCGGCGAGATTTCTCATCCACAAGTATTTGCCTATACATTTGACGGATGTCAGCTGTAAACACGATTTTGTGTATTCGAAAATTACACATTAATTCGACAATGTCCCTTTGTAATTTGGGACCAACCAAAAGTATATCGTTCAATGACGTACCCGAGGACGATTTGGTACTGGCATCAAAAACGACCCTTAAACGAGTTGTAGAACTGGTTTCTTTGATTATTCCATGATGTGGTATGAAATAGTTACCAATAGTTGGCGATTGAAGTGGCACTTCCATCATGTGCCCTAATGTTGAGTATTCTCTCATAAACGAAATATATTGAGATTTGAGATCAGAATCTCTATTCAGTCTCCTTTCTAAATGCGTGAGGCGTGACAATGCTATGTCATATGACTTTCCCAATTTTTCCGGGCTTTCCTTAAATGGCAACGAAACGACGTATCTTCCGTCTTGGTTACGGAAGGTACTTTCAGTGTACAATTTTTCACAACGAATTTCATCAGGCGATTGAATTTTCTTCAAAGGTGGAACATTTTCAATTTCCCAAAAACATTTAAGCTTTTCATCAATATTTTCCTCCATTGACGTGAAGAATGAATTTATACAATTATTTGATGGTCCAACATTTCCCATCAAAATCCAACCCAATTTAGTTTCTATGGCTATGGGTTCATTTTCTTTGCCCATCAATTTTCCTGAGCATAGCAATGAGGCAAAAATATCACTTCCAAGCAGTATATCAATAGCTGATGGTAGGTAAAATGTTGGATCTCCCAATTTGAGACCTACGATGTGTTCCCAATGATGATCGACGATACGATTTGATGGCATATTTGAGCAAATATTATTTAAAATAAGGAAATCTGTCAAAATACCAGATTCCTTCGAATTGACAGGACGAAATTGTGTTTTTATTAATCCGTTAGAATTATTTGTAGGAGTATTTCCAATACCTATCACGGTAAGAGGTTGTTTCTTAAAACGAGTGAATCCTAATTTTTTCACGCAATTTTCCGATATAAAATTTGCCTGGCTGGCGCTATCGAGCATGACACGAACCTTCTGGAAAACTCCATTTTTGTCTAAAACTTCCACATAGGCTGTGGACAGCAGTACCGTGTTGGTTTTATTGTAAAATGTTGTCAACGCCAAAGGCTCCGACGAGTTTTCTTGTTGGTCTGAATTTTCCACGATTTTTTTTGGAAAATGTAATAGGGTATGATGTCTTGATTGACATTCCCTACAAGTGAAACGAGATTGACAATTCTTAGCTTGGTGTTTTCCTTGCGTGAGGCAGTTGAGACATAAATTATTTTCCTTTGCAAACAAGTACCTATCTTTTGGAGTAAGGCGTAAGAATTGTTCACACTTGTGCAGAGAGTGTGACGATTTACAAAGAATACACTTGACTTCAATCTTTAATACAAATGCATTAACATTATTGCCAGATCGATGTTTAGCATTATACGATTTCGATTGACCTTTATGAGTCTGTATCAGGTTTTCAGGAAAAACCCCGAGTGCCATTTCTTTTGCCAAGCACTGTCTATCTAAGTACTTTAATAGGTGATCAAACGTTGGAATATTCTCTGAACTATGTTGAATTTCAAAATCAATACGCAATTCTTTTGTTAATTTACGTAATACAATATGTAATAAAAGAAAACTCCATTGGCGAACTGTTCCGCCCACTTCGGTTGTGTGTGGACGTATCTAAAAATTTCGTCTTTACAATATTAGAGGTTTTATTGTTACACCGCTACTAGCATTTGCCGCGAGTGAGGTGACCGCGGTCACTAAACCCAACCCATTATGGACGTGCTACAAATAATAGAGAATATAAAACTTGAAATCTCAAATATATCGACCAAACAAGATTCCAAGGCCAAAACTAATCTAGAAACAAACATAAAACTTCTAGAAGAAAAATGGATGCACGAAAAAACTTCATTTCAAAACGAGATCGTTTCTCTGCAAAACAAACTAATAGAAAAATTAGAAAAAAAAATTGAAAATGTGAGTTATACGGAAAAAAAAACCTATGCAAGTCGACTTAAAGAAATACCGGAATCGAAATATTCATTGATTATTAAAAGTGAAAATACGAATATGACATCAGACGCAATAAAAGATCAAATCGTCAAAAAAATAAAAATTGCAAATTTAGGTATTGCAGTGAATGGAGTTCGCAAAGCCGCTCAAAACAAACTGATAATATCTTGCCCCACTAAAGTCCACGCAGAAAAATTGACGGATGAAATAAACAAAACGCTCAAAAAAAATATGGTTGCCGAAGAATTAAAAAAGAAAAACCCCAAAATTTTCGTAAGAAATGTACAGGCAGAACTGACAGAAGAAGATATAATCGAGGCTTTAAAAACCCAAAATGATGGTATCAAAGATATTATGGATAATTATACAAAAAACACTATAAAACTAATAAAAATGTTTAAACCTAAATCACAAAATGGACTAACTAATTATATACTGGAAACCAGCGGAGCAATGAGGTCTTATCTCATTGAAAAGGAAAAAATAAATATAGGATTCAGCAGAGTACGAGTGGAGGATGCCAGCCCCCTGACGCAGTGTTACCACTGCTTGAAATTTGGACACACTGCACTGAAATGTTTCAGTAAAGATAAAAACGCGACCTGCTTACATTGTGCTAAGGATCATGAATGGAAGGAATGCCCAAACAAAAACTCGGAAGAAAAATGTAGCAACTGTATATATCAAAACACTACTTTCAAGATGACCCTTAACACTAATCATAAAGCAAACGACACAAACTGCACTTACTTTAAAAAGATGATGTATATCGCGCAAAGTCGCATCGATTATGATTAGGTATGTTTTTTGTATGTATTACTATTCTAAAAAAACAAAATTCAATGCTTTTAACCAAAACTCTATTTAAATACTTAACCTCATTTTCTCTTAAGCTCAATAATATATGTCTTCTACTTCCGAAATATGAGTAAGTATCTCATTTCCAAAAAAAAAATTTCTTCTCCAACTATATTATTTTCTGAATTATTGTCCGGTAACCACAGTGTTAACACGCTAGTATTGAAATGTATGTTGATGTTAATCTATCCTTTGTTTACTTGTACATGTAGAAAAAATATTTATTGTTGTCAATTATTAAACCAACTATGTTCTGATCAAAACCAAAATCAAACTATGAATATATTGTTAGTGCTTACTGCTATAAAAACATTGATATTTATAATTTGCCTTTATAAATCTTCACACATGTTTACATACTATTCCCGCATATTTAAATATTATTCAGTATGGGTGATTTGAACGGAGATTTTGACATATCAGAAATTGATTATGAACGTAGTAACAATTTTGAAAATTGGTCAAATAAACATGTATTAGGAATTAATAATATAACTGCCATTAACCTTAACATTCGATCCTTATCAAAACATTTTGATACTTTCCTCCTAACTATTTCTAGTTCCTTGCGAAATATTGACATAATAACGCTATGTGAAACGTCGATAAATGAAAACAATATAAACCTATACAAAATATCGGGTTTTAACTCTTACTATTTTTGTCGTACAAAAAGATCGGGTGGCGGAATTATTGTATACGTGAAGGATCATCTTACATTCGAAAAAATAAATATAGTAACAACTAATTTTGAATGCGTTTACGGCACTATTTCTATTTACAAACATAAACGTATACATCTATTGGCAATGTATAGACCTCCAAATACAAATAAAAAATTATTTATCCATGAACTGGAAACTATATTGGGCAATATTGACATTAAAGAATCCATTTTAATTCTTGGCGATATGAACATAAACATATTAAATGAACTCGAACCGATTGTAATCCAATACGAAAACCTAATGGCCAACTTCGGATTAGTCAAAACTATTAACGATGTGACTCGAGAAGCAGTATTGTCAAACTATATAACGGCTACTTGTCTAGACCATATCTATATAAGAGAGAGGGAGACCATAGAAATCAGTTCGTGCGTATGTGAAACAATAATAGCTGACCACTACCTAATTGCAACGGTTCACGACGAGTTCATCGAAAACGAATTCATCGAAAATCAATTCATCGAAAATCAATTCATCGAATGCAAATTCATCGAAAACGAGTTCATCGAAAACCGATTCATCGAAAATCAATTCATCGAAAACCAATTCATCGAATGATCAATTCATCGAATCGCCAATTCATCGAAAAAATATATTTTGTTGACATTTGAGAAAAATGCCGAGCGGACCGAGAAGTTAAAAAAGCAATGGTCAATAAAAGTTGACAGTAAATTTATATATAAAAAAATGATAATAAAGCTTTGGACAAGGAAACTAATTTACATAAATGATTAATTAGTTAAATGGTTTTCATAAACAAATATGAATGTGTTAACTATAAAACGGACGTCGAGAACCTTAGTAATTTGTAGTTATGAAAATATAATTAAAAATACATAGATTTTTTGTATTATAAGATATGATTGGACTGATTTTGTAATTTGAATTTGATTCATTTTTATTTACAGTAATTTTATTATACTTAAATTTAACATATAATGAGCTCAGCACAAAGCACATGCATTTTCTAATAGTATATTATTTTTGGTATTGATTTGATTATTTTTTGCTTTGTTTTTACGTACATACCTTATATGTGTAACCTGCGGATCTTAGAAACTGATTCTTTTCAGCTCTGAGGAAGAACACACTTGTCAACTGCGAGACATTTCTGCGCGGCGGCCTGAAGTGGCGTGGGACTTGGTCGCTCCCAAATGGAAGTGTGCGGGGTGCTAATGCTAGCTACAACTTGTAATACAGGGGGGTAGTACAGCGATTTATTATTTCCGTTCGAAAATGAGCAAGTTTAAGTACCTATGTATTATTTTTAGGCTTACCATACGTCCCGATTTGACCGGGATTGTCCCGGTTTTAGACACGGGTCCCAAAGTCCCGGCCGGTTTTAGATTTTGTATAAATTTGCGCGAGCACTGTATATTTATTCTGTTGGGCTGTGTCAGAGGCTGGCGACTCGAGCGAACGGCGGCGCCATGCGCCGAGTTTCCTGTCCTAGCTGCAACTCTTCTTCTCAAAAAAAAAATTAAAACGGCGCTTGCCGGCTCACAGTGATGAAAAACCTTTTTCAAGTCCCGAATGTGACTATTCATGCGCTACAAAACGGTAGGTATCTAAATATTCACATGTTTAGCCACACTGGGATCCAATTACTTATGTTGTACAAATAAACTTTTAAGAAATCATTTGCTTTCTCACAGTGACATAAAACCTTTAACATGTTTCTACTGCAACTATTCGTGTTCTACAAAGAGCCACCAAAAAATCACGAGTTTATGTTTACCCACAGTGGACAAAAACCATTTTCTTGTCCCGAATTCATTTATACAATTTCTCAAAAGGAAGATTTAAAAATCCACAGTACGATTCACATAAGAGAAAACCTTTTTCGAGTCCTAAATGAAACTGTTCTCAAAAAGGATGTCTTAGTAGTCACTTGCTGACTCATAGTGGAGAAAAACCTTTTTCATGTTCCGACTGCAACTATTCATATATTACGAAGATAAATCCACAGTACGATACACATAAGAGAAAACCTTTTTCAAGTCATTATTTTTAATTGATAAACAATACCTCTCTCACAAAAATAAAGTTAATTGTTTTCAGTTGGAAAAATGTAAAATGAGTAATTGTCGAATGAAACACTAGTATATATTGAATTATTTGGCGGGTATTAGATAAGCCGCCATAGCTCAGTGGTCAAGAGCACCTGACCGGCAATCAGAAGGTCACGGGTTCAATTCCCGTTGGCGGCCAGTATCTTTTCTCGGAAGATTTTTTCAATGTAGATGAGTGTTTCAGGCTGATAATTATTGATTATAATATTTGTTATCTACTTTTTCAAGTCCTAAAAGAAACTGTTCTCAAAAGGGATGTCTTAGTAGTCACTTGCTGACTCATAGTGGAGAAAAACCTTTTTCATGTCTCGACTGCAACTATTCATATATTACGAAGATAAATCCAAAAATCACATGTCTACCCACAGTGGACAAATACCATTTTCTTATCCCAAATGCATTTATACAAGATCGCAAAAGGAAGATTTAAAATTCCGCATTACGATTCACAGAAGAGAAAACCTTTTTCAAGTCCTAAATGAAACTGTTCTCAAAAAGGATGTCTAAGAAGTCACTTGCTGACTCATAGTGGAGAAAAACCTTCTTCATGTTCCGACTGTAACTATTCATGTATTTTGAAGATAATTTTAATAATCACATGTTTACCCACAATGGACAAATACCATTTTCTTGTCCCGAATGCATTTATACAAGTTCTCAAAAGGAAGATTAAAAATCCATAGTACGATTCACAGAAGAGAAAACCTTTTTCAAGTCCTAAATGAAACTGTTCTCAAAATCCCTCAAAATGTCTAAGAAGTCACTTACTAACTCATAGTATAAAAAATAAAAAAATAAATAAAATAAAATAAATTATTAAGATAAATCTTAAAATGACATGTTTACCCACAGTGGACAAAAACCATTTTCTTGTCCTAAATGCATTTAATGCAATCGTCTCATGTTTGCTTTGCGGTGTATAGTATCGGTGGAATACTGCAGGTAGGATAAGGCGGCCAACTTTATAAAATATCAATGCGGGACACAGTGGCGTGGGTGTCAGCCGGGTGGGGGGGGGGGGGGGAAATCGTTTATATATATTTTTTAAAACGACCTCACTTTGTACCGATTTTTTATAACCACATAATTGAGAAAGAGCATGCTTCCAATAAAAATCATGTTTATGAATTCTATAACTAATTTATGATAACTGCTATCTCAGAAATCGAGATTGGCAACCAAACCATGTAATAGAACGAATATGCACATTGCTTTTTAATTTGTTGTTATGTTCTGAACCTAAAACTGGCTTAAATTCGATCTGTGTGCGGTAAATTAAAACTACACTCAGAACATGAACATGGTTTCTCTTTGATTCTGGCAACATACACATAGTCTTCAACTAGAATTTCATTTCTGCACTTTGAATAAGGGAATGTTTTCCTTCAAAATGTGTCAGTAGATGAATCTACAGCAGAAATTTTACATTCTGAACACAAAAGAGGTTTAAATTAAATCTGTATGCGGCGAATTACAACTGCACTCGGAACATTAAAATAGTTTCTCTTTGATTCTGGAAAAACATACATAGTCTGCGACTAGAATTTTATAACTGCACTTCGAATAAGAGAATAATTTCCTTCGAAATATGTCAGCAGACGAATTAAACTGGAATTTTACATTTTGAACACAAAACAGGTTGAAATTAAATCTGTATGCGGCGAATTAAAACTACACTCAGAACAAAAAATGGTTAATCTTTGATTCTGGCAGCACACACATAGTCCGCAACTAGAATTTTATAAATGCACTTCAAAATAGAGAATATTTTTCTTACTGGAAAGTGGTGGGGTCCCCTCCAATGCACTTCGAATGAGATAATATTTTCCTTGAATCCAGCTTGAATTTTACATTCTGAACACTAAACTGGTTTAAATTAAATCTGTATGCGGCGAATTAAACTACATTTAGAAATAAATGTATTCTTCTTGCAAGCCTTCAATTAACCTTCAACATCGCTTTTTCGAAGTCGGCGGCATGATCAACAAATTATTAGATTTGAATGATGTATATATATGGGTTATCATTATTACGTGTCACGGCTTGCACTAATTTGTAAACAAAACAACTCAATCACTACTACACTGACGCTCTTAGATTCTTGCTTGTAACATAAATAAACTTATCCCTAGATCGATATCTTCGGACCTTTTCTAGGGACAAATTTTGTCTTGAAGTTAGCCAAATGACTAAAATAGACTAAAGAAAGAGAAAGTTTTTTTTTATTACCATAGAGATAACACTAAAAAATTGTAGGAATGTGGGACATGCGGGACGCTTTAGGCGATTTGCGGGACTATTTTTGTAAATATTGCAATGCGGGACTACAACTGTCAATGCGGGACGGTCCCGCAGAATGCGGGACGGTTGGCCGCCTTAAGGTAGGAGATACTTTCAAACGTGTGCTCTTTAAAATAATTTGTTGGTAAACGATCTCTTGGCGTGGTCCGACATTGATGGCACTTAAGTAT
Source organism: Limnephilus lunatus (assembly GCA_917563855.2). Lineage (NCBI taxonomy): Eukaryota > Metazoa > Arthropoda > Insecta > Trichoptera > Limnephilidae > Limnephilus > Limnephilus lunatus. Next base: position 14,194,134 of record OU830603.1, read on the forward strand.
TTGAACCACTTGACCATTCCATGAGTGCCATGACTTACTTTGCTTTCCCTGACTTCTTCCACAATTTACTTCGCATCACATAATCTCTTTATAACCCTTGATTTACACGTCGACTTCATACATACACAATTTACCTAGTGGAGTCCCCAGGACTCTCGGAGATAAAATCGTAAATTTAACACTTTTTTCAATGTAATGCTTGTAATATTTATTTATTACGTATTTGGTTTTTTAATGGCATAGGTTTTTAATTAAAATTATAGAATCACGACCTTTTATTAAGGAACTTCCAGAATATGGCACTTGTAACAAAATTACGAGACCCAAATTCTAGTCTCAACATTTCAAAAACAAAACAATTTTTAATAGTAATTTTTAAAGAAATTTAACAAAAACGTAATCAATTCTTATGAAAATCAAACAAAAACTTGGTTTGAACAAAAAAAAAACGTGCAAGACCTTCTAGTCACAGTTGGTAACACAGTCATTGCATAATTGTAACAAAATTACGAGACCCAACTTCTAGTCTCAACATTTCAAAAACAGATAAAGTAGTTTTTAAATTTAGTGTTAACCGAACCATCATCATACCTTTAGATTTTAAAACACTTTTTTTTACATTAGCTCCACTCTGGAGGTCCTGAGGAGAATAATTTTCCTCAGGTTTACCAGTGGAGCATCGTATTAGTTATTATTTTGTAGAACATGAATAGTTGCAGCCGGGACACGAAATGGAAAAACGTGCGATTTAGATTTATCTTTTTAGTACATTTAAAGTTACACTCAAAACTTGAAAAAGGTTTTTTCAACTGTGGATCGCGCTGTGGATTTTTAAATCTCTATTTCGAGAACTTGAAAAACTGCATTCGGGACAAGAAAAAGGTTTTGCCCTCTGTGGGTAAACATGTGAATTTTTAAGCGCATTGACAGTCGCAGTTGGGACATGAAAAAGGTTTCTCATTACAGTGAGTCACAAGTGCTGTTTTAGTTATTTTTTCGAGAAGAAAAATAGTTGCAGTCTCGACAGGAAAAAGGTTTTTCTACACTGTGCGTAAACATGTGTATTTTAGTTTTCAACTCGTAGTACTTGAGTACTTGAAATGGGAACATGAAAAAGGGTTTTCTCCACTATGAGTCAGCAAGTGTTCCGTAGGGCTCCAAGCCAATTTATAATGAAACCAACTCATTAACACCTTAGAAAGGTCATAAGAAGCTAAAAAAAAAAAAAAAAATAGCCGGTAACCCTACCCTAACTTTACCTATTTAACCAATTTTTAAATATTTTTTTATCATCACTTTTAATGACCTTTCTGAGTTATTTATCAAAAAGCTTGTGAATCATACTGGAGTAAACTGTTGCTCCATAGGGAAACATTCGAAAAAATAATTTCCTCAGGGATTTCTCAATGGAGATAATGTAAAAAATCTTTTTTTGTAAGACTTAAAAATAAAACAAATATTTTAGTAATTATTTATTTTTTTATTCCTTTAACATAGCTTGTTTTAAATTACAAGATCGCTGTAAGTATAATTTTAAGTTTACAACCTTGCAAAATATTCCCCGACCAGTAGGCTTACCCTAATTCTGAAGCTCCAAATAGGGACGGGAGGCAGTGGCGGTCCGTCCTGTAGTTATTGTGCCAGTTGTACTTTTCGCTGTTTTTCTTAACATTCTGCCATTTTTTCATAAAAATCACTGCATGTAATGCCAAAATTTAATTTACAGTATTTTTTTTTTTTTTTTATTAGGTTTGTCAACAGTGATTTACATGAAAGCTTTCACAGATACAATTACACTGAACCATGGTTGATGCTATCACTAATTAAAGACAAACACAACATTGATAACATAATACTTACATATATATACAATCATTCACACACATAAACCATATATTACAAAATTTTGAAACAAGTTTTTAGAACAATAATATTATAATATAAGTTTAAAGGTTTAGTTTATAAGTTTATATAACAATATAAAAAGGAGCTTTAAATCTTGTTAATAGACGATTTGAAGTTGGCCAATGTTGACATTGTCAAATTAATTGAATGTTTTTTATAAGCCTCATTAAAATTACGGCACATTCTTGATAAAGCTGAGTCATACCCCAGCTTAGTTCGATATTTTTTAATATTTAACGGAACATGATTTACAAGTCGTGAACCAATTCTAGGAACATTGAACCTGATTTGATGAAGTAGAAAAGGGCAGTTTATTAAACCATTAACAATTTTGAAAAGAAAATTTAAATCTGTATTTAGTCTTCTCTGTTCAAGGGTGCGTACATTGTAGAATTTTAGTCTATCGGTGTAGTGAGGAAGTGATCGAGCTCGCTTATCGGTATACGCTAGGTGGTACATAAAATGTTTTTGAACTCGCTCTATTCGCTGAATATGAACTTTGTAGGTTGGACTCCATACAGCACTTGCGTACTCCAACACGTTGCGGGTGAAGGAATTGTACAGCGTTATTTTTGATATAGGATTTTGAAAATGTTTACTATTTCGTTTGATAAATCCTAGCATTTTCAAGGATCTAGAAATGATGTTGTCGATATGAGGTGTGAAAGTAAGTTTTTTATCAAATAATACGCCTAGGTCCCGAATGGTTGCGACTTCCTGGAGTTTAGTACCGTCGATAAAGTATTGAGTTGGAATAGGATTGTGTTTACGTGTAAAAGTTATGTGAACACATTTTAAAGAATTTAGAAACATTCTATTGTTGTTGCACCACTTTGAAACTCTGTTAATATCATTTTGGAGAAGTATTGAGTCTAGTGATGTATGAATAATTTTGAATATCTTACAATCATCAGCAAACAACAAAATTTCAGAATCCAAGATAACATTGCACAAGTCATTTATAAAAACAAGAAATAAGATTGGGCCCAAATGGGACCCTTGCGGCACTCCAGATGGCACTTCTAATCCTCTTGACTCATAGCCATCAAATACTACTCTTTGAATGCGGTCAGTTAGATAGGAGTAAAACCAGTTTAGCAAGGTACCATGAACACCCATTTGTTTGAGTTTACGAATTAATTATCTGTGATTTACTTTATCGAAGGCCTTACTAAAATCTGTGTAGATTGTGTCTATCTGTTGACCTCTATCGACAGCTTCGGTTAAGGTATTGACATAGCAAAGTAAATTAGAGGATGTTGATTTCTGGGAGAGAAAACCATGCTGTTTTGGAGTTATAAGATTTTTGAGATGATAATTTAGATATGAACAAATTAATTTTTCGAAAATTTTTGCAAACGAACAGAGAATAGAGATGGGTCTATAGTTTGTGACTTCGTGAAGGTCTCCGCTTTTAGGTATTGGTACAATATTAGCCTGTTTCCATCTTGTTGGGAAAATGGATGAAGACAATGATTTTCTGTAAATGATAGTCAGAGGGAGTGCGAGACTGTGTGCACATTTTTTTATTAGGAGTGGCGGAATTTTGTCGGGGCCAGGGCCTTTGCTCTGGTCAAGGTTTAGCATTTCTCTTTTTACATCGTGTACACTAATGTTTACTGTGTGCAGAGAGCTGTTCGAATGGTCTATTGATTCAGATTGAGGTTGAGTCTCTTCGTTGCTTCTAATGTCATCTTTCTCATACACTGATGAAAAATGTTGAGCAAATAGTTCGCTGCTTTCCTCGCCGTTTGACGACTTTTTTTCTCCAAACGTCATGTTTTGGGGGATAGTACTTATGTTTTGTTTCTTGTGTTTGACAAATCTCCAAAAAGCTTTAACGTTATTATGATTAACCAGACACGATTCGATTTGTTCAATGTGTTTAAAGTAGCAATTACTAATGAGTTTGGAACAACGAGTGCGTAAGAGTTCGTAAGAGTTTTTATCACGTGGATTCTTATATTTTTTATAGAGAATTCGAAATTTATTTTTTTCTTTTAGTAATTTAACTAAGTCTGGTGAGTACCAGATGGGATGCTGCCTGTTACGATTTACAAATTTGTTTACGCATTTCTCAATTATACGATACATATGAGTGTAAAATAAAGAAACCATATCGTCTACCGGCATGAAATCAAGTAAAAGTAGTGCCCAATCCAGTTCTTGTAATTCCTGATTGAATTGAACGTAATCATTCTTATTAAAATCATATTTAAGTAAGTTTTTATTCTTTAGCATTTTTGTTAATTTGAAATCAAAACTATATTCAATCTCTAAAGGTGGATGGTGTTTATCAATGCGACTTAGGATTTCGGTACTTTGCCTGACTTGTATTGTTTGTGAATTGGATAGAACGAGATCTAAGATTCTAGAGTTACTATTTGCAATGCCATTGAATTGATTGAGGTTATTTAGGGCAAGAAAGTTTACAAGATGGTTACCAATGTCAGTATTATAATTTTCTGGAGAAAGGGAATGAGTCTGGTTGGGATCATTGTGGGTCCAACCAATGCTTCCCAGGTTGAAATCTCCTAAAATTAACGTATTTGATTCACCAACTGCTTCCATAGCATTGCCAATTTTTTTTAAAAGATATTCAAAATTATCAACAAGCAACGGGGGAGGTATATAAACAGCACATATGTAGAGACATCTCGTTAGTTTGTTCTGGCTGAATTTGATGGTCACCCATAAGTCTTCAAAGGTACTTTCCCAATGCTTACAGCGGTTAGTTTGATATTCTCGTAAAACGGCTATTAATACACCCCCTCCGTCACTTTTGTGGTTAGAAGAACTGCTACGGTCCCTTCTAAAAACATTATAACGCAAGCCAAAAATTTCAGCATCAGAAATAGAGTCGTTCAACCATGTTTCTGTTAGAATAATAATATCAAAATTGTTATTAAGTATTTCTTAGTAAACTTCATTAAGTTTTGTTCTTAAACCCCTGACATTCTGGTAATAAATTCTTAGGTTATCCATCTCAGTTTACATAATTCACAGATAATGCTAATATTAACGCTCGTACAGTAGACTCCAGCATGCGGCCACGGTCATCCGACCAAATGTGAATCATAATTCAGAAAACACGCTCTAAAGGTGCCGAAGTCCCGGGTAGGCATAAAATATATTGTATAATTTTAATCAGATTAGGTGCATCAATGTGAATGCTCGTGAAAATGTTTGAATAATTGGACCCATTTGTCCACGTAATCAGTTAGAATAGTCGTTAAACTCCATTCTTGAGAACTTGTATAAATGCATTCGGGACAAGAAAATGGTTTTTGTCCACTGTGGGTAAACATGTGATTTTAAGATTTATCTTCATAGTACATCAATAGCTGCAGTCGGAACATGAAAAGGTTTTTCTCCATTATGAGTCAGCTAGTGACTTCATAGATAACCCTTTTGAGAACAGTTTTATTTAGGACTTGAAAAAGGTTTTCTCTTATGTGAATCGTACTGTGGATTTTTAAATCCTCCTTTTGAGAACTTGTATAATTGCATTCGGGACAAGAAAATGGTTTGGTCCACTGTGGGTAAACATGTAATTTTTAGTTTTCTCTTCATTGTACATGAATAGTTGCAGTCAGAACATGAAAAAGGTTTTTCTACGCTATGAGTCCGCAAGTGACTTCTTATAAATCCCACATTCGAAGCAAAGAACTGGTTTCATTGAAACTAATTAAAAAACTAGATATATTACTACCCACAGTCCTTACTTATAGCTACATTCAGAACATACAAATGATTTTCCTGAAATTCTGGCTGCACATTGTCTGCAACCAGAATTTTGTAACTGCACTTTGAAAACCAGAATGATTTCCTTCAAAATACACAAGATGAAACCACAACTGGAATTTTTCGTTGCATTCTGAACCCAGATCTAGTTTTAATTTCGGTTGAATTTGCATGCGGGGAAATAAAACTACACTCAGATTACGAAAATGGCTTTCCTCTATTTCTGACAGCACAAACTACGCAACTAGAATTTAATAAATACACTTCCAATATGAGAAACGCATCAGCAAATGAAATCGCACAACATGTTTTTATTTGCGTTCTTAACACAGAACTGGTTTTTTTTACCGGGTGAATTTCTACGCGTGGAATTTAAACTACACTCAGAACGTGAAATTGCTTTCCTCCAATACTGGCAGCACAAATGCAACTTTAAAATTTAACTGCATTTCAAACACGAGAATGGTTTCCCACAAAACGCGTTGGCAAGATGAAACCCCACCTGGAAATTTTTCGTTGTATTCTGAACACAGAATTGGTTTTAATTTTTTGTGATTTTGTTCGCGGGGAAATAAAACAACACTCAGAACATGAAAATGCCCTTCCTCCAATTTTGGCATCATAAAGTACTTACGCAACTAGAATGTTATAAATGCACTACTAACGCTAGAAATGCGTCAAAAAAATAAAACTACACCTTAAATGTTTTCGATGCATTCTAAACACAGAACTGTTTACAACATTTCTTGTCTTCATTTGTGACTCCTGGTATAATTCTTGTCCTCTCGTTTGTATAGTACCATCCGTAAGTGGTGTCATTATATAATTGGTTTGAGCATAACCACTGTCACCTAACAATACTTTGTTGTCAAATTTTCTCAGAAGAAAACTTCTTTTCAAGGCAAAATTGTCCCTTATATTATTGAATCATTGGCAGATCTATGCCACCGCGCCAAAACATCGAGGAATTGTAAATCAGCTGCAGCTTCACACTGCGTAACAATAGAAAAATACCTCTCTTTTCTATTCCTGAAAATGTCTGCCATACTTCCTTGAGGAGACAATAAGCGCACATGAGTGCCATCAATGGCGCCACATACTCGAGGAAATTTCGTTATTCTGTAAAATTCTGCTGCTATTCTCTGCCGCTTCTCATTATTATTAGGCATCTTGATAATTTTTTATACAGAGAAGCAATGGCATGGGTAACAAGGTGTACCTACTATGCGACATGCTGTGGACTCGTCGACGCCAATCACGTCGCCACAAGTAATTAATTGACTCCCTGTTGCATAAAATCTCAATGTGCATAATACTCGATTCATAGGTGTCACAGCATTATTTTTATTGGTGTTGAAATTTTACTGAGGTTCAATTTATTGCACTAATAATGATGTCGTTTCTTTGCCGAGACGAAATCTTCTTTGAAACTTTTTGACACTGAGTGTATCAAATAAATTTGTTCTTGTGTTTAATTCTATCACTATAAACGGTCTAGGTACCTACTTATAAAATATATAATTTCTTCGTCATCGTCAGAATACAAATCCCAAATGTCCATTGTGAATACAAATTAATTAGATATATTTTTGCAGTATCAGACAATCGGAAATCGAAGAGATATCCTATAAATTTTACATTGTCACTACGAAACTGACAGTTGCTAAACATATTTATAACTCATTTATACAGACCTTTTTGGGTATTTAATTTTGACAGCTCTAATATCTACAAAAAATGAATGATTTTTCGATGAATTGGCGATTCGATGAATTGATCATTCGATGAATTGATTTTCGATGAATTGATTTTCGATGAACTCGTTTTCGATGAATATGCTTTCGATGAATTGATTTTCGATGAACTCGTTTTCGATGATCTTGCTTTCGATGAATTGATTTTCGATGAACTCGTCGGTTACCCTTAATTTACATATTCAAACGTATGAGCAATATCGTCAGTACAAGAACCATGAAACTTGTTTACGACGCATTGGTGCTTTCGTCCATTTCTTATGGAATAATCGCCTGGGGTGGAACATACAATAACCATGTAAAACCATTAGAAATTGCTCAGAAATCCATCATTAAGGTAATGTACCAAAAGCCCAAGACATATCCCACCAATCAGTTATTTCAAGAAACCGAAATTATGGAACTAAGGCGGATCTACTGTACCCAATGTCTCAAATATATATTTACTCGTCCTAACAATTTCACTAAAAACACAAATCACTCTAGCCAGAGACATGACACGTGCGTATTCACAGTGCCTTACTGCAAAACCAGGCTGGCCCAAAGACACATTAATTATATTGCCCCAAAATTGTTCAATTCCCTACCTCACTCCACCAACATGTGTCAAAATTTAAACGAATATAAAAAAAATGTTAAAATCTGGATAAAAAATAATTTGGAACTGAGTAATTTTTTTCGGTAAATCAAACTAACAGCTTCCTAATTTTGCTAAAATATTCCATGTCTTTCTGAATATTTAGAATAAAAAAAGGAAATGTAAATGTATTTTTGTAAGGGTGTAAATATGCGATATAAATTTTAAAAATATTTTATGTTTGAAATATGTATATATCCAAATTAAAAAAAAATTAATTTAACTCCATTAAAATCAATCATCATGTTGATTGATCTCTATAGCCTCTATACATATATATTTTAAAATTTTTATTTTAACTACCACTGTTAACCACATAATATAATACCCACACACGGTGCTTCGCCTTCCTGGGATTTTTTTTGTCACTTGTATATATATATATATTTTTATGTTATTATGTATTTACTTATTTATTATATGTATATTTTTTTGTTATTATGTATTTACTTGTTAAATGTACCAAAAAAAAAGCTAAAAAAAAAACTTGAAGGGACAAATAAGTGATCAAAATTTGTAACCAGCTCCGATGTAATTTTTATAAATTAAAATTTCTCGATGCACTCTCAAACTTATATATCATTAAACGATCATATCCATACTAAGACATGGAATTCGAACTTGGGGACACGAGCATAATAATCAATATTAAATACATTCAACATTTATAAACTGATATAATTAAAAAATATATTAAACCTAGCATTTACAAACAAAGAAACTACTTAAAATTACTGTACGGGTCTGAGGGCCTACTTCCAATTAAAGGGCTTCTCTGGTACATTATAACTATGGATAATTCGGGAGAAAGCGCGTATAAAAAGTTATTGGTGCATAGTCACACAAGATTTACCGAAAACAAAGGCCATAAAATACCACGAATATCAAATAAGTACAGTAGCAGAACGCTCGAATATATGATACCTTTGATATAAAACATATTGAATCAAAAAATTAATTTAAAAAATAATGAAGAATCCTGACCCAAACTGACAAAAAGTGGTAAATAAATGAACAACACATATATCTATCGTAAATCTTATATTATGTACTAATATTGTAACTTAAGCTAATTTGTGTTATGTAATTATATTAAATGGTAGAACATACAGACGAGCTGATATGTCACAGCTTTGTGGGAATACCCATATGTTATATTGTATTAAATGTAATTATATTAAAATTAATACATAAAAAAATAACACGACTAATCGCATTTAGAACAACTGATAGGTTTCTCCCCGGAGTCTGTGACGATTTAAGTGTGATTTTTGAGAAAAGAATAATTGCATTCAGAACAAGTGAAAGGTTTCTCCCCAGAGTGTCTCAGTTTGTGACGATTTAAATGTGATTTTTGAGATGACTATTGCATTCCGAACAATTGAAAGGTTTCTCCCTGGAGTGGAAAAAACTGTGACTCTTTAAACTTGATTATGATTATACAAGTAATCGCATTAAGAACAATTGAAAGGTTTTTCCCTGGAGTGGGTAAACCTGTGTCTCTTTAAACTTGATTTACGATTACACGAGTAATCGCATTCAGAACAACTGAAAAGTTTGTCCACGGAGTGGGTCAGCATGTGACTCTTTAAACTTGATTTTTGAGAACAGGAGTAATCGCATTCAAAACAACTGATAGGTTTCTCGCCGGAGTGAGTAAGTCTGTGACGATTTAAATTTGATTTATGAAAACAAGAATATTTGCATTCAGAACAACTGAAAGATTTCTCCCCGGAATGGGTCAGCCTTTGCCTCTTTAAATCTGATTTTCGAGATCACGAGTAATCGCATTCAGAACAATTGAAAGGTTTCTCCCCAGAGTGGGTAAACCTGTGACTCTTTAAACTTGATTGATGATTACACGAGTAATCACATTCAGAACAATTGAAAAGTTTCTCCCCGGAGTGTATCAGTCTGTGACGCTTTAAATTTGAAATCTGAGAACACGAGAAATCGCATACAGAACAAGAGAAAGGTTTCTCTCCGGAGTGTGTCAGTCTGTGACGATTTAAATATGATTTTTGAGAACCCGAATAATTGCATTCAGAACAAGAGAAAAGTTTCTCCCCGGAGTGGGTTAGCAGGTGACTCTTTAAATTTGATTTATGATTACACGAGTAATCGCAATCAGAACAATTGAACGGTTTCTCCCCGGAATGGGTAAACATGTGACTCGTTAAACTTGATTTATGATTACACGAGTAATCGCATTCAGAACAATTGAAAAGTTTTTCCCCGGAGTGGGTAAGCCTGTGACTCTTTAAACTTGATTTTTGATTACACGAGTAATCGCATTCAGGACAATTGAAAAGTTTCTCGCAGGAGTGGGTCAGTCTGTGACTCTTTAAATTTGAAATCTGAGAACACGAGAAATCGCATACAGAACAAGAGAGAGGTTTTTCCCCGGAGTGTGTCAGTCTGTGACGATTTAAATGTGATTTTAGGGAAGACGAGTAATCGCATTCAGAACAATTGAAAGGTTTCTCCCCAGAGTGGGTAAACCTGTGACTCTTTAAACTTGATTTATGATTACACGAGAAATCGCATTCAGAACAATTGAAAAGTTTTTCCCCGGAGTGGGTAAGCCTGTGACTCTTTAAATTTGATTTATAATTACACGAGTAATCGCAATCAGAACAATTGAACGGTTTCTCCCCGGAGTGGGTAAACATGTGACTCTTTAAACTTGATTTTTGATTACACGAGTAATCGCATTCAGGACAATTGAAAAGTTTCTCGCAGGAGTGGGTCAGTCTGTGACTCTTTAAATTTGAAATCTGAGAACACGAGAAATCGCATACAGAACAAGAGAGAGGTTTTTCCCCGGAGTGTGTCAGTCTGTGACGATTTAAATGTGATTTTAGGGAAGACGAGTAATCGCATTCAGAACAATTGAAAGGTTTCTCCCCAGAGTGGGTAAACCTGTGACTCTTTAAACTTGATTTATGATTACACGAGAAATCGCATTCAGAACAACTGAAAAGTTTGTCCACGGAGTGGGTCAGCATGTGACTCTTTAAACTTGATTTTTGAGAACAGGAGTAATCGCATTCAAAACAACTGATAGGTTTCTCGCCGGAGTGAGTAAGTCTGTGACGATTTAAATTTGATTTATGAAAACAAGAATATTTGCATTCAGAACAACTGAAAGATTTCTCCCCGGAATGGGTCAGCCTTTGCCTCTTTAAATCTGATTTTCGAGATCACGAGTAATCGCATTCAGAACAATTGAAAGGTTTCTCCCCAGAGTGGGTAAACCTGTGACTCTTTAAACTTGATTGATGATTACACGAGTAATCACATTCAGAACAATTGAAAAGTTTCTCCCCGGAGTGTATCAGTCTGTGACGCTTTAAATTTGAAATCTGAGAACACGAGAAATCGCATACAGAACAAGAGAAAGGTTTCTCTCCGGAGTGTGTCAGTCTGTGACGATTTAAATATGATTTTTGAGAACCCGAATAATTGCATTCAGAACAAGAGAAAAGTTTCTCCCCGGAGTGGGTTAGCAGGTGACTCTTTAAATTTGATTTATGATTACACGAGTAATCGCAATCAGAACAATTGAACGGTTTCTCCCCGGAATGGGTAAACATGTGACTCGTTAAACTTGATTTATGATTACACGAGTAATCGCATTCAGAACAATTGAAAAGTTTTTCCCCGGAGTGGGTAAGCCTGTGACTCTTTAAATTTGATTTATAATTACACGAGTAATCGCAATCAGAACAATTGAACGGTTTCTCCCCGGAGTGGGTAAACATGTGACTCTTTAAACTTGATTTTTGATTACACGAGTAATCGCATTCAGGACAATTGAAAAGTTTCTCGCAGGAGTGGGTCAGTCTGTGACTCTTTAAATTTGAAATCTGAGAACACGAGAAATCGCATACAGAACAAGAGAGAGGTTTTTCCCCGGAGTGTGTCAGTCTGTGACGATTTAAATGTGATTTTAGGGAAGACGAGTAATCGCATTCAGAACAATTGAAAGGTTTCTCCCCAGAGTGGGTAAACCTGTGACTCTTTAAACTTGATTTATGATTACACGAGAAATCGCATTCAGAACAATTGAAAAGTTTTTCCCCGGAGTGGGTAAGCCTGTGACTCTTTAAATTTGATTTATAATTACACGAGTAATCGCAATCAGAACAATTGAACGGTTTCTCCCCGGAGTGGGTAAACATGTGACTCTTTAAACTTGATTTTTGATTACACGAGTAATCGCATTCAGGGCAATTGAAAAGTTTTTCCCCGGAGTGGGTAAGCCTGTGACTCTTTAAATTTGATTTTTGAGAACACGAATAATTGCATTCTGAACAACTGAAAGGTTTCTCGCCGAAGTGTGTCAGTCTGTGACGATTTAAACGTGATTTTTGAGAACACGAATAATTGCATTCAGAACAAGAGAAAGGTTTCTCCCCGGAGTGGGTTAGCAGGTGACTCTTTAAATTTGATTTTTGACTACACGAGTAATCGCAATCAGAACAATTGAACGGTTTCTCCCCGGAGTGGGTAAACCTGTGACTCTTTAAACGTGATTTTTGATTACACGAGTAATCGCATTCAGAACAATTGAAAAGTTTCTCCCCGGAGTGTATCAGTCTGTGACTCTTTAAATTTGAAATCTGAGAACACGAGAAATCGCATACAGAACAAGAGAAAGGTTTCTCCCCGGAGTGTGTCAGTCTGTGACGATTTAAATATGATTTTCGAGAACACGAATAATTGCATTCAGAACAAGAGAAAGGTTTCTCCCCGGAGTGTGTCAGTCTGTGAAAATTTAATTGTGATTTTTGAGAACACGAATAATTGCATTCAGAACAAGAGAAAAGTTTCTCCCCGGAGTGTATCAGTCTGTGACTCTTTAAATTTGAAATCTGAGAACACGAGAAATCGCATACAGAACAAGAGAAAGGTTTTTCCCCGGAGTGTGTCAGTCTGTGACGATTTAAATGTGATTTTAGAGAAGACGAGTAATCGCATTCAGAACAATTGAAAGGTTTCTCCCCAGAGTGGGTAAACCTGTGACTCTTTAAACTTGATTTATGATTACACGAGAAATCGCATTCAGAACAATTGAAAAGTTTTTCCCCGGAGTGGGTAAGCCTGTGACTCTTTAAATTTGATTTATAATTACACGAGTAATCGCAATCAGAACAATTGAACGGTTTCTCCCCGGAGTGGGTAAACATGTGACTCTTTAAACTTGATTTTTGATTACACGAGTAATCGCATTCAGGACAATTGAAAAGTTTCTCGCAGGAGTGGGTCAGTCTGTGACGATTTAAATATGATTTTTGAGAACACGAATAATTGCATTCTGAACAACTGAAAGGTTTCTCGCCGAAGTGTGTCAGTCTGTGACGATTTAAACGTGATTTTTGAGAACACGAATAATTGCATTCAGAACAAGAGAAAGGTTTCTCCCCGGAGTGGGTTAGCAGGTGACTCTTTAAATTTGATTTTTGATTACACGAGTAATCGCAATCAGAACAATTGAACGGTTTCTCCCCGGAGTGGGTAAACCTGTGACTCTTTAAACGTGATTTTTGATTACACGAGTAATCGCATTCAGAACAATTTAAAAGTTTCTCCCCGGAGTGTATCAGTCTGTGACTCTTTAAATTTGAAATCTGAGAACACGAGAAATCGCATACAGAACAAGAGAAAGGTTTCTCCCCGGAGTGTGTCAGTCTGTGAAAATTTAATTGTGATTTTTGAGAACACGAATAATTGCATTCAGAACAAGAGAAAGGTTCCTCCCCGGAGTGGGTTAGCAGGTGACTCTTTAAATTTGATTTATGATTACACGAGTAATCGCAATCAGAACAATTAAAAAGTTTTTCCCCGGAGTGGGTAAGCCTGTGACTCTTTAAACTTGATTTATGATTACACGAGTAATCGCAATCAGAACAATTGAACGGTTTCTCCCCGGAGTGGGTAAACATGTGACTCTTTAAACTTGATTTACGATTACACGAGTAATCGCATTCAGAACAACTGAAAAGTTTGTCCACGGAGTGGGTCAGCATGTGACTCTTTAAACTTGATTTTTGATTACACGAGTAATCGCATTCAGGACAATTGAAAGGTTTCTCCCCGGAGTGTGTCAGTCTGTGAAAATTTAATTGTGATTTTTGAGAACACGAATAATTGCATTCAGAACAAGAGAAAGGTTTCTCCCCTGAGTGGGTTAGCAGGTGACTCTTTAAATTTGATTTATGACTACACGAGTAATCGCAATCAGAACAATTGAACGGTTTCTCCCCGGAGTGGGTAAACCTGTGACTCTTTAAACTTGATTTATGATTACACGAGTAATCGCATTCAGAACAATTAAAAAGTTTTTCCCCGGAGTAGGTAAGCCTGTGACTCTTTAAACTTGATTTATGATTACACGAGTAATCGCAATCAGAACAATTGAACGGTTTCTCCCCGGAGTGGGTAAACATGTGACTCTTTAAACTTGATTTACGATTACACGAGTAATCGCATTCCGAACAACTGAAAAGTTTGTCCACGGAGTGGGTCAGCATGTGACTCTTTAAACTTGATTTTTGATTACACGAGTAATCGCATTCGGAACAATTGAAAGGTTTCTCACGGGAGTGTGTCAGTCTGTGACGATTAAAATGTGATATTTGAGAACAAGAGTAATCACATTCAGAACAAGTGAAAGGTTTCTGCCCGTTGTGGGACAGCCTGTGACGATTTAAATGTGATTTTTTAGAATATGAATAATTGCATTCAAAACAAGGGAAAGGTTTCTCGCCCGAGTGCGTCCGCATGTGCCTCTTTAAATCCTGTTGACGATCGCAAGAGTACTGGCAAACGAAACAAATTAAACGTGTCAAAATGGTTTTCTTAATCGGATCATCATGATGAGTCGCCGGATTGGATTTTCTTCTAGAAGATATCTTTTCTTGGATGAGTTCTGTTGAAAAAACTGAAAAAATAAAGGAAAATTATAAGGGTGCTATGGAAATTGATCTATATTAATATTATACTTAAAATCGTATTAAATTATTCAAACTCAATTCAGCAATTGTAAAATAATATGATTCTTTGTGCAATAAATAAAAGTGGATAGTATGTATAATTTGTTTGCAAATAGCTCCATCTCCATTTACCCGATGGGTTTATCGAAAAACGGGAGATGGAGAAATTCGTTGAACTGGCGTACTACAGAGTTAAAAACACTCTTACTTTTAATGCCGATCTCGATAAGCAATTTGATAGCATACTGTCACTTATATAAGTTTGAACAAATGACTTGAAATTATAATCATTACACAAATCTCAAAGAACAACATTAACCTAAGGGAGAAGATGGCTCCAAAGAAGTTAATATCTAGTCCCTGGCTTCAGTTTTTGAAATGCATATTATTTATTTTTTTATTGCAGGGGGACTAACTCAACCGAGAAAATTAATTAAACCTTTTGGATAAGTCGCAAGCTGCTGTTGGGGAAAAAAATAAGAAAACAACGTAAAATGATAATTTAACAAAATTCTTCACGCATTACAGTTCAACTATCTCAACCAAACATATGTAGATTAACTTTCGTCAAACAAATGGTTGAGTATTGGAGAGTTGAGCCCGGAAATAGAAGTATTTATGTTTGCCATTCAAGATAGAGTCATTAATACTAAAAATTATAGGAAACATATCTTCAAAGATACAAATAAGTTGATGATTTATGTAGAAAATGTTTGACTTTTCCGGAAACTATAAAACATATTATATCGGGATGTTCTGTATTAGCGCCGTCCGAGTATACATTTAGGCACAATCAAGTTTTAAAAATAATTCACAAAAGTTTGGTAATTAAACATAACTTGATTGACTGCCGTAATGTACGTTTGTAATGTAATTATGAATATAAAAAAAATTCATCTTTAGAAAATGAATTTTATAAAATTTATTAAAATCTATTCAAACAGACAGAACAATTAGTCTTAATAGACCCGATATAGTTTTACATGACAAAATTAAAAAAAAAAACTTATAGCATTGATGTCGCTATTCCAAATTTTTGTCATATTCAGAAAACTGTTTCTGAAAAATTAAGACAATATACAGATTTAGGAAACGAGATTAAAAGAATCTGGCATTCTTAGAATATTAAAATATTGCCATTTGTTATTTCGGCTACTGGCATTATACCTAGCTCTCTCATTCAAAATTTAGGCGTATTAGATTTGTTAAAGAATTTATATATAAAAATGCAAAAGTCAGTCATTTTAAATACATGTAGGATTACGAAAGACATAAATATTTATATTGAGGGATCAGTAGGATTTATCGGTCCAGTTAGGATTTCATCAGAGCCGAACCCTCTGATATGAAAATGTCTGGAGTCAGTGAATTATTTTACCATTATGTTTCAGGTGGATTGACGTGTTGTTCTTGTATTGTTTTGTATGTATTGTACTTATATAGTGCACTTACATTGTGTGGATTTACTAGATAATCATTTGTGGAAAAGTGTGTGGAAGGGTTAGTCTTCCATTAGGGAACGATTTAACCCGGACATAACCCGGACATAAAGAATTTCTTTATTACATTCTATGTAGGTGCGAATAACACATATTCATGACTAAATTCATTGTACCTAATATTATTATATTACTTGCGTGGCAACTTTCCCTTATCCCTCTCCTCCCCTTACCCGTCCCAACCCAAATACCTATTTCGCAGTCTATTTAAGTATTGTTTTAATTATTTTATTATTGTTTATAACATGTTTATCACTTGTTGACTTAACATCTGTATTATTATTTTTTTTTAAATTGCTGCTTAGTTCTGTTTTTATTTTTTCTGTTTTTCTCAATTTTCTAGTTTACATTCAGTTACTTTTATGTTTCTAAATACCTATCTGTGAACATTAATAATTGGTCTGTGTTTTTGCCATCCTCTTATGTATATTTTATTACTATGACTGTTTATGTTCCTTAAATAAATAAATAAATAAATAAATAAATAAATAAATAAAATCTGGAGCACCGTAAAAAAGTAAATGCAATACCTTAAACCTATACAATTGTCTTTGAATTCAGTTCTGCGTATTTTTTTTAAATCCTCTGGCATAGTTAATTATATTTTCAAAATATGCTTCTTACCTGCCATCCGATCAACACTTTCGCTGTATTCCAGACATTCCTTCTTAACGTCTTGGAGGACTATATCTATCTCCATATCCGGCATTTCACCTTCGTCTCCTTCTAGAGTCCCTGGTTCCGTCTTGATAGAAACACTCTCTGTGTTGGGAAGGTCCATTGCTGATTTAAGCTGAACAGTAATTAGTGACAGCTTACAGTTAAACCTAAAACAGATGGTTAAATTTCGAATAGTCTAGTTGCACAGAAATGCGTTCAATACATCCAGAATTTTACGAATTCCGAACCCGTTGAATGTCATATCGAAGGCACACCGTTTTCCGGTTTATTATTCTGCGTTAAGAAAAGTTATAAGCATTGTATCTTCCTTTTAATAGTTATGCTTGGCTTGATTACGTTGGAATTTTACTATTTTCTACCACTATTAAGCAAGTAAGTTCCTCCGCTACTTCTTTGACGTTTAACCAATGACATTGTACATAATATATAGACGCGCCGTATAAAATATATTACAAACTCAAGTTAGAATTTGGAAAGTAAGAAGCATTCAGCATTCATGTTTTCAGTAATTTTTTAATCAAATGTGTGATAAACACCATAGATTAAGGAAAGGGCGGCGTTTTCATATTGAGCCGAATACTTTGTTCTACATCACGGGTATGACTGAGATACGCTTAGTCGCTTACACTAAGGCGAATACAGAATTCTGTATGAGACGACCAACTGTTATAGGTTGTTCTAACGCGACGCGTGGCAGTTGAATACTAAAACTACGAAATCGAAGACAAATACAATTTTGTCTTTGGCTTACCACTTTCGAGATTTCTACCACGCATCTATATATTATATATAACGTCATTGCGTTTGACTAAACATCTTTTTACAGAACTGTGTGAAGATGCTCTTGTAAGAACGTAATTCAAATATTTCAACAAACGCGCTGTTCATCTGTAAATGCAATAACGATGTGCATTGTGAACGTCAAATTTTAAAAATGTGTAGCACTTGATAGCGAATGAGATAGGAAAAAACGTTCTTAAGATAAAACAATTCTGGGTAGTTAAGGCAAAGCGTATCTTGTGATTTCGAAAGTTTACCAAAGTTTGTGTGCCGTCGAACAGCAAACAAGGACTAAAATATTCCAAATGCTTCAGAAAACCGATTTTATACATTGAATGAATGACGATGAAGATAGTTTACAGGTTCGTACCTCAATACAATAAAATATAAAAGGTTTGTGATCGATCACAATTGCACCGAGGGATGCTTCTTCAGAATAAGATGGATGCCATATGGATGCCAAGCGCATCTTGCGTCTGTCAGGCAGTGTTGCCAACTCTTAAAAATATTTATCCCTATGCTAATCTTAAAAATTTAAAACCCCTAGACACCGGCAAATTATTTGAAAATACCCCATATTTTTTTTTTTTTTGTAAACATAATGAATAATCATCAATAAATGATATGCTGTAATGTTTTTTTAATAATCTTTTTTAATAAATTATTTAATTCATCAAATATTGCATCATTTTCTTGAAAAGAATCAGATTTTTTTAAACCATGCTTGTTAACATTTCAGGAGATGGATTAAATGTAGTGCAAGATTAGGGTGGCCATCCGTCCCGATATATCGGGACTTACACCTTTATTGAGCTATCTGTCCCTACTTGCCGACAAAAGCCTTAAATGTCCCGATTGAAATTACGCAATGCAAATTTTAATTTTCCGTGAGTCCCATAACCCGTACGTGCCGTGAAGTGCCGTTGGACGGGCGCAGGCGGCCGGTGGGTGGCAGGTAGGGGGGAGAGACGAGAGCGCCGCTTCGCCGTTAGTTAGTCGCTCCAAGTCGCTCTTTGAATGCCAGCCGTATAGAACGATTGTTTTGCTTTTGAACCGCGCAGTGTGTGAGTTTATTCATTTATTTACGAAAATGTCTGCAGTAAGAAAGAGGAAGTGCCATTTTTCGGACGACTATACGAAAGAGTGGAGTTTTAAAAATAAAGGACGTACGAATGAAGAAGCGTTCTGCGTTACGTGTAATAGTTTTATATCAATTATAAATGGAGTAAGGCTGACGTAAAGCACTACATTTCTACGACCAATCACAAAAAAAGGTTCGCTGGTTTATCTACATCAAGGCCTATATCCGGATTTATGATTAAAGAAGATACTGTAATATTACGTAATCGTAAAAAACCTATGACTCCTTTCCTATTTCTGAGAAGAAGATTGTTTCTTTAGAGAAGCATTTTTATTAACATTGAAAATATATTGAATTTATAACTTATGTAATGAGATGGTTGAATTTGATGCGTTTTACGAAGTTTGTTTGTATTAGGCTCGATTTTAATTAAAAGCAAACTTAAGTCGCCGCGTTCAGTAATATGGAGGCTATTTCTCTTTTTGGTTATCAACGGAATTTGGAATCCATGTTCAGCTAAATAGGACGATGGGAATGCTTTTAAAAATCGTTTAACTATCAACCATAATCCTGGGTACAGTTACGAAATCGGCTTCTGCAGCCAAAACTCTTGGTAGCCATTCTTAAATTTAATTTTTAATTCCTCATTTGTCGTCAGTTCTATTAGTTATTCTTCTAACTGGGATGATCCTGCTGTGTTGACATTTGATAAAGGATCCAAAACCCAGTCTGATATGTCCATGTTTAAAATATCCTGGAATCGTTCCTCGAAATCACTGTGGAGGTTTTCCAAGTGTTGACAGTAAACAAGCAAGTCGTCGTTTTTGAATGATACCTACTGCTGATAAATTTGGGAAGTTATTAAATTCCCGTCTGCCGATTTTTTTTTTGTATAGTAGCAGTTTGGACACAAAAGCTGCAGACCAATTTTTTGTCAAATTTAAGTCGCCGCCTTGAAGTTGGAGATTGACATAATTAAACAATTTATACAGGTCTGTCAAGTGCGTAATATCGTTCTTTGATGAGATGAGGTTGACGCACAATACTGTGTATTTGTTTCCTAGGAACTCTATCACAGACTCAAATTGTAAAATCGAGTCAAACAAGAACCTTTTGACAGCCAGTGCAGCCTGTGTGAAGCAGAAATCGGTTGAAATCTTCATCACTGGCAATGCAAAGCTGACTAAATAATCTGTCATTCAATGAGTTATTTCTGATTTTATTAACTGTTCCGATAACATATTGCAGTGATGTATGGAGGCGTTCACTCAGATTTTTCGCAACCAAATGCTTGCGATGAATTACGCAATGCATAGCAATCACTTCAGGAACTTTATTTTTAAGCACGTTATGAAGCCTTTGTGACGCCCTGTCACAGCTGGGGCACCATCCGTAGCAGTTGACAAAATATTATTAAAAGGAATTTTCTTTTCGTCGCAAAACTTTTCCAGTGTATTAAATGTGGTTTCTCCTTTTGCATCTGTTTCTAAATTTATAACAAACAATAGTTCTTCACATATTTTCTCATCTTTGATGAACATCACGTATTACAATAACAATGCTTCATTGGTTGGTAATGTGGACTCATCCAGCTGAATTGAAAATCGACAAGACTGCAATCTCATTAATTTCCTACCCACGGTGCGGCTGTGCTATTTTTTCACTCCTCGTATTTAGTAAGTTTGCTAGTAATTTTTAATTCCAATTTAATTATAAAAAGTTGTGTTTACTTATAGTGTTTTGCGAGGGCTTTCGCCCCGTAATATTTTTTTTCCCGGTTATCTACCGGGAAGCCCGAAAAAAACAGTTTAAAAAGTTTAATAAGTCAAACTGTCAAACGGACTGTCAAAGTGCTATTGTTGTTTTCAGGTTAATTTGTACATTATTATTTCATTTGTGCTAAATAAGTTATGTTTACATATGGTGTTTTGTGAGGACTTTCGTCCCATAACAGTTTTTTTACCGGTTTTCCACCGGCAAGACTCACAAAAACAGTTCTTTAAAAGTGTACGTTATATTTACTAAGTGTCAAATTAGAACTGCAACGAACAATTTGTGCGAACTGTTTAAAGAGTGAACTCCTCATAACTCTTTACAGTGTCAACGGATTTTTGAAACATTTTAATAATACAACATACAATACATTTAAATTCTCTTCTTATAACTACACAGTGAAAGTAATGTTGAGATAAAAAATGGACCGCGCCGATGAGATTTTAAAGCGGATCTCGGAAGACCTAGACCGCCAAACGGCCCATAGGGCACGCCTGGCGGAGATGGAGTTTGAGGATGCAGTAGAATTTGCACGCTCGCTGGAGACCACAGACCCTACCGCGGGAACCTCTCATCCTTCTCCGGTAAGAGATACAACTAACTTGGGCTTGTCCTTGCAGCTTGCTGATATGATTACGCAGTCTCCCGATAAGGATCAGGAATCAGATCACCTGAGGCGACTCACGACAGGCTTCTGCAGTAAGGATAGTGAGAACGTGGTAACTAAGTCTCCAAATCAATCAAGCAAAAAGCGCCCACGCTCTGAGGAAGCTACACCTTTCGAAGATTCGCTGAATAAGTTCTGGGAAAATCTGGCAAAAATTACAGGTGCTGTCACGGAGGGTAGGAACAAAATGAATAAGGAGGAGAAACAGGTCGTCGCTCAAGCGATCGACATAATCAAGAGGGACCTAGTTATCCTCGTTGTGGAGAATGCGTCGCTGAAAGCAAGGGCTAACACTCTCGAGGAAGTCATTACCTCTCAAGCTGGTTTAGTTGAAAAAATCGACCTTTTAATTAAATATAAACCCACTGTTGCCCCTCCCTCAGGTGAGAAACAAATTAATACGGCGCTCGCAGGCAAAAGAACGTATGCGAGTGCAGCTGGCGCGACACCTAGCGCCTCAATCATTGTCGATGGACAGGAGCGCAACTTACCCCTTCAACAGCCGACAGTATTGTTCTACCCCAGTGTACCGGAGGGTAAAACGTCGGAGGACACTAAAAAAGTGATCACCTCTATCTTAGACCCGATGTCAGATGGATTCCAAGCGGTCCGCACTAGAAGTATTAAAGGAGGAGGTTTTCTCCTACAAACATCCAGTGTTGGGGGGTTGAAAAATATACAGAAAGCTGCGGAAAAACTCTCTGCTAATGGTATAAAAATGATCAGTCCACAGGGTCGCCTACCGAAAATTGTTCTTTACGATATCCCGAGGGGTGACGTCTCAAAAGATGCCACCCTATTTGAGGAGATCTTCGTAAATAATATTACAGGGAACTGCACCCTTACTAAAGACGACCACCTCAGAACTATGAGGAGGGTGTCACTTTTTGGTAGGAAGGACGCCCCTACCATGAATATGATTATTACATGTCATCCTGACTGCGGGAAGGTTCTAATAGACAGTGGACATTGCTACCTTGGATGGAACGCCTGCCGTGTTCGGGATTACTTCGGTGCAACGAGATGCTTTAAATGCCACCTGTATGGCCACGTGAGCAAATCTTGCACCCAGGAGATGACAACATGCCGCCACTGCGCCGCAACCGGCCATGACTATGAAGATTGCCCCAAAAAGGCACTGGCTGCTGTCTGCGCTACTTGCTCCAAATTCAGAAAACCGGCGAACCACTCTACGGGAGATCGTGCTTGCCCTGCCCACAGAGCGGCTATAGAGGTCCAAGTACGTATGACAGACTATGGAAGGCGCTCATCAGCTGCGATCGATTATGACACATTTTGCAAATAAATATGGCTTTCAACTATATTGATAATGACTACGATGTAGAATTTACCCGAGCAAGCAACTTAAAATGTTGGATCTCCGCGCAAAATACAAATAAATGCAATACTAACTTAATCTGCGTAGAAATTAATATTAGGTCATTAAATAAGTATTGGGATATTCTTCATGCCTACTTGAAAAACTGTTTGAAAGATATAGATGTATTAATGCTTTGCGAAACTGCAATTCACGAGGAACTTATTAAATTATACGATATTCCAGGCTATAAATCGTATTACTATTGCAGAAGCAATAAACAAGGAGGCGGTATTTTGCTGTATATAAGGGAACATTTACATTTTGAACAAGAAATAGTCGAAACCATTAACTTTGAAAATGTGTTTGGAATACTGACACTACCAAATAAATGTAATTTTTATATTTTAGCAATATACAGACCACCTAACCTTAATAAAAAGGAATTCTTGAATGAAATTTCTTCTTTTTTTCGCAATTATGTAAATTCTAATGATAATGCAATATTTTTTGGGGACATTAATCTCAACTTACTAAATCAAAGTGATACAAATGTAATGGCTTATGAAAATATACTAACCAGTAATTACTTAACTAAATGTATTAATGTTACCACAAGAGAAGCAATAGTTGCTGGTCAAATGACCAAATCTTGTATTGACCACATATATGTTAGATCTGATAAATATTACTTGTCCGCATGTGTAATTGATTCGAAAATTGCTGATCATTTTATAACGGGACTAAATGTACATTACCATGATGTCAAAAATATTATACAAAATGAAAAAATAACAACTCTGTCTCAAAAACGTGTTGATAAAGAAATAAAAAAAAATGTAATTGGAATATCCTTCTGAAAGAACAGAATTGTGTTGCTCTGTATAATAAAATTAAAACAAAATTTAATGAAATCTATGAAAAAAGTACTGTAGTTAAGACTTATAAACCTCAAACCAGACCAAATGCCATAAATGAATGGATAAATGATGATTTATTATCAAAAATCAAATTAAAAGATGCGCTTTACAAAAGATGGAAAAATAATCCTACAAATACATTTTATGAAAGAGAGTATAAAAGCACTCGGAACAAAGTTACAAAATTAATCAGCATGTGCAAATTAAAATTTTTCAACTCAAAATTTAAAAACTATTTTGCAGACTCAAAAAAAACGTGGGATGAAATAAACAGATTGTTAGGAAGGAAGAGCAAAAGTAATTGTGATCAAGTAATATCAAACTATTTCTTAAAAGAACTAACGACTGAGCAAACATCTAACAATTTTGCTAACTTCTATTCAGAAAATGTTAGGAAATTATTACATAGATGTGATAAAAAAGCTTTGAATATTCAAAAACATAGACTTCCACATAGCATGCTTTTAACACAAGCAAAACTCCGCGACATCGAAAAAGTTGTCAGAAGTTTAAAAAATAGTCAGTCGCCGGGAATAGATAAAATTAGAATGTCTGATATTAAAAAACATTTCGATATTTTAGGACCTATCTTAACTCTATTAATTAATATGATTTTAAAGGAGGCAATTATACCAGAGGATCTCAAATGTAGCATTATCCGACCCATTTACAAAGGTGGTAAACACAGTGAAATTGAAAACTATAGACCAATAAGTATTTTGCCTGCAATTGAAAAGATTCTAGAGAAATATATATCTATGAAACTGATAAAGTACCTTGAAAAATTTTCTATTGTTGATAACCATCAATATGGTTTCCGGAAAGGAAGGAGCACGGATCTACTGCTTCAAGAATTTTCAAATACAATTAATAATGATCTCAATAAAAGGAAACATATACTCGTATTATTTATTGATAATTCAAAGGCCTTTGATACTATTGATCACGATAAATTACTAGAAACTCTGGAAGCAATTGGAATTACAGGAAACCTACACAAATTATTTGTTAATTACTTTAAAAATAGAAAGATTTGTGTAAAAATTTTAGATCATTATAGCAAAAAAAATAATGTTTTCGCAGGCGTACCACAAGGGTCTATACTAGGCCCTACCTTGTACATTATATATGTTACTGCAATGAAATTGATTTTCTCTTATGTAAAACATTATGTTTATGCTGATGACACTGCATTGGTTATTTCACACGAGGATTTGTTAATTGCAAGTATTCTACTGCAAATAGACTTTATCACTCTTCAAAAATGGTCGCATGATGTAGGTTTAATAATCAATGCTAAAAAAACGAAGCTTATGCACATCAGATCTCCTCATGCCAACATCACCATAACTCCTAAAATTGTTTCTCATGATTTTAATTGTATTCATAATTCTATAATACAACCATGCTCATGTAAAAATATTGAACTAGTTTCTAAATACGTATACCTAGGCTTAACAATTGATTGTAATTTTAAATGGGGTAACCGACGAGTTCATCGAAAATCAATTTATCGAAAGCAAATTCATCGAAAACGAGTTCATCGAAAATCAATTCATCGAAAGCAAATTCATCGAAAACGAGTTTATCGAAAATCAATTCATCGAAAATCAATTCATCGAATGATCAATTCATCGAATCACCAATTCATCGAAAACATTTTTTTTGTAGATATTAGAGCTGTCAAAATTAAAAACTCAAAAAGGTCTGTTTAACTGAGTTATGTGTTTAGCTACTGTCATTATCGTAGTGACAATGTAAAATGTACATATAGGTTATCTCTTCGATTTTCGATTGTCTGATACTGCAAATACCTATCTATCTAATTAATTTGTATTCACGATGGACATTTGGGATTTGTATTCTGACGATGACGAAGAAATTATAGATTTTATAAGTACCTAGACCGTTTATAGTGATAGTAGTAAACACAAGAACAAATTTATTTGATACACTCAGTGCCAAAAAGTTTCAAAGAAGATTTCGTCTCATTAAAGAAACGACATCATTATTAGTGCAATAAATTGAAATTTCAACACCAAAAAAAAACAATGCTGTGACATCTATGAATCAAGTATTATGCACATTGAGATTTTATGCAATAGGGAGTCAATTAATTACTTGTGGCAACGTGATTGGCGTCGACGAGTCCACAGCTCACCTTGTTACCCAAGCCATCACTCTCTGTATAAAAAAATTATCAAGATGCCTAATAATTCTGAGAAGCGGCAGAGAATAGCAGCAGAATTTTACAGAATAACGAAATTTCCTCGAGTACGTGGCGCCATTGATGGCACTCATGTGCGCTTATTCTCTCCTGGCGGAAGTACCTATGGCAGAGATTTTCAGGAATAGAAAAGGGTAGGTATTTTATATTATTACGCAGTGTGTAGCTGCAGCTGATTTACAATTCCTCGATGTTGAGGCACGGTGGCATAGATCAGCCCATGATTCTAATATAAGGGACAATTCTGCCTTGAAATGAAGTTTTCTTCGGAGAAAATTTGACAACAAAATATTGTTAGGTGACAGTGGTTATGCTCAAACCAATTATATGATGATACCACTTACGGATGGTACTATACAAACGAGAGGACAAGAATTATACCAGGAGTCACAAATAAAGACAAGAAATGTTGTAAACAGTTCTGTGATAAGAATGCATCGAAAACATTTGAGGTGTAGTTTTATTTTTTAACGCATTTCTCGCGTAAGTAGTGCATTTATAACATTCTGGTTACGTAAGTACTTTATGATGCCAAAATTGGAGGAAAGCCATTTTCATGTTCTGAGTGTTGTTTAATTCTCCGCAAACAAACTCACTTTAAAATTAAAACCAATTCTGTGTTCAGAATGCAACGAAAAAATTCCAGGTGGGGTTTCATCTTGCTTACGCGTTTCGTGGGAAACCATTCTCGTGTTTGAAATGCAGTTACAGTTTATAGTTGCATTTGTGCTGCCAGTATTGGAGGAAAGCAATTTCACGTTCTGAGTGTAGTTTGAAATCCACGCGTAGAGATTCACCCTGTAATTAAAACCAGCTCTTTGTTAAGAACGCAAAAAAACATGTTAGGTGTGATTTCATTTGCTGATGCGTTTCTCATATTGGAAGTGTATTTATTAAATCCAAGTTGCATAGTTTGTACTGTCAGAAATAGAGGAAAGCCGTTTTCGTGATCTGTGTGTAGTTTTATTTCCCCGCATGCCAATTCAACCGAAATTAAAACTAGATCTGGGTTCAGAATGCAACGAAAAATTCCAGTTGTGGTTTCATCTAGTGATGTGTATTGAAGGAAATCATTCTGGTGTTCAAAGTGCAATTACGAAATTCTGGTTGCAGAAAATGTGCAGCCAGAATTGCAGGAAAATCATTTGTATGCTCTGAATGTAGCTATAATTAAGGACTGTAGGCAGTAATATATCTAATTTTTTTATATGTTTCAGTAAAACCAGTATTTTGCTTCGAATGTGGGATATCTAAGCAGTCACTTGTGGACTCATAGCGTAGAAAAACCTTTTTCATGTTCCGACTGCAACTATTCATGTACTATGAAGATAAATCCAAAAATCACATGTTTGCCTACAGTGGACCAAACCATTTTCTTGTCACGAATGCAGTTATACAAGTTCTCAAAAGGAGGATTTGAAAATCCACAGTACGATTCACAGAAGGGAAACCTTTTTCAAGTCCTGAATGAAACTGTTTTTAAAAGGGATATCTAAGAAGTCACTTGCTGACTCATAGTGGAGAAAAACCTTTTTCATGTTCCGACTGCAACTATTCATGAACTATGAAGATAAATTTAAAAATCATATGTTTACCCACAGTGGACAAAAACCATTTTCTTGTCCCGAATGCAGGGATACAAGTTCTCTAAAGGAAGATTTAAAAATCCACAGTACGATTCACAAAAGAGAAAACCTTTTTCAAGTCCTAAATGAAACTGTTTTTAAAAGGGATATCTAAGAAGTCTCTTGCTGACTCATAATGGAGAAAAACATTTTTCATGTTCATGTTCATTCATGTACTATGAAGATAAATCTTAAAATCACATGTTTACCCACAGTGGACAAAAACCATTTTCTTGTCCCGAATTCAGTTATACAAGTCTTCAAAAATGGAGTTTAACGACGACCCAAACCGATTACGTGGACAAATGGGTCTAATTATTGAAAAATTTTCACGAGCAACACATTGATGCACCTAATCTGATTTAATATTATACAATATATTTTGTGCCTACCCAGGACTTCAGCACGCATGCTGGAGTCTACTGTACGAGCGTTACTTTACTGTAAATTAAATTTTTAAGAACAGCGAAAAGCACAATTGGCATAATAACAACAGGACGGACCGCCACTGCCTCCCGTCACGGTTTGGAACTTCAGAATTATGGTAAGCCAACTTTTCGAGGAATACTTTGCAAGGTTGTAAACTTAAAATTATACTTACAGCATTCTTGTAATTCAAAACAACCTATGTTAAAGAAAAAAAACATATTACCAAGATAATTGTTTTATTTTTGAGTCTAACAACAAAAGCTTTTTTACATCAGCTCCATTGAGAAATTCATAAGGACTAATTTTTCTAAGGTTTCCCTATGGAGCAACACTTTACTCCACTATGATTCACAAGCTTTTGATAAACAACTCAAGAAAGGTTGTTAAGAGTAATGATAAAAAAATATTTAAAAATTGGTTAAATAGGTTAAGTTAGGTTAGGATTACTGGCTATTTTAATTTTTTTTTTTAGCTTTTAATGACCTTTCTAAGGTGTTTATGAGTTGGTTTCATTATGACTGGGCATGGGATCCTAAGGAACACTTGCTGACTCATAGTGGAGAAAACCCTTCTTCATGTTCCCATTGCAAGTATTCAAGTACTACGAGGGGAAAACTAAAATACATATGTTTACGCATTTTGTAGAAAAACCTTTTTCCTGTCGAGACTGCAACTATTTTTCTTCTCTTAAAATCTACTTAAACAGCACTTGTGACTCACTGTAATAAAAAACCTTTTTCATGTCCCAACTGCGACTATTAATGCGCTACAAAACGGTATCTTAAAATTCACATGTTTACCCATAGCGGGCAGAAACCTTTTTCTTGTTCCGAATTCAGTTATTCAAGTTCTCGAAATGGAGATTTAAAAATCCACAGCGCTTTTCCACAGTGGAGAAAACCCTTTTTCATGTTTTGAGTGTAACTTTGCACGAACTAAAAAGATAAATCTAAAATATACGCACGTTTTCCCATTTCGTGTCCCGGCTACAAATATTCATGTTCTACAAAATAACAACTAAAACGTCACATATTTACCCACAAGGTAGAAAATCTTGTTCATGTCACGATTGCCGCTATTTGTGTTATCGGAAGGGATATCTAAAATATGACATGTAAACCCTCAGTGGACAAAAACCTTTTCGTTACCCGACTGCAACTATTTATGTTTTTAATAGGGACTTCTAAGAACGCGCTCGCTGATTCACAGTGGAGATAAGCCGCGAAGCCATGAAGCCGCGACACGAAAAACGTTTTTCTTCACAGTGAATTATGCGGTGGATTTTTAAATTTCCCCTTCGAGAACTCGAATAACTTCATTCGTAAAAAGAAAAAGGTTTTTGTCCACCGTTGGTAAACATGTGAATTTTTAGATACCGTTGTGCAGTGCATGAATAGTCGCAGTCGGACATAAAAAAGGTTTTTCACTGTGAGTCTGCACCTGCCGTTTGATTTTGTCGGGAAGAAGAATAGCTAAATTAAGGACATAAAAAAGGTTTTCTCCATTGTGGGTAAAATGTGAATTTTAGATATCTCTACCTAGAACATGAACAGTTGCAGTCGGAATATAAAAAAAACATGAAATGTTTTTCCTCCACTATGAATCATTCTGTGGAATTTTGAATCTTATTTTAAGAACTTGCTTAACTGCAATCAAAACATGAACAAGTTTTCACTCCATTATGGGCCAGCTTGTGACTCAAAGTTGAGTAAAATGATGCTCCACTGAGAAACCTGAGGAAAATTATTCTCCTCAGGACCTCCAGAGTGGAGCTAATGTAAAAAGTGTTTTAAAATCATGTTAAATCTATAGGTATGATGATGGTTCGGATAACACTAAATATAAAGACTGCTTTTAAAAATTGTTTTGTTTTTGAAATGTTGAGAGTAGATTTGGGTCTCGTAATTTTGTTACAAGTATGCAATGACTGTGTTACCAACAGTGACTAGAAGGATTTGCACGTTTTTTTCTTGTTCAAACCAAGATATTTTTTTGATTTTTATAAGAATTGATTATGTTTTTGTTATATTTCTTTAAAAATTGTTTTGTTTTTGAAATGTTGATACTAGAAGTTGGGTCTCGTAATTTTGTTACAAGTGCCATATTCTAGAAGTTCCTTAATAAAAGGTCGTGATTCTATAATTTTAATTAAAAACCTATGCCATTGTAAAACCAAATATCTAATAAATAAATATTACAAGTATTTCTTTTAAAAAAGGGATAATTTCATTTTATTTCCGAGAGTCCTGGGGACTTCACCAGGTAAATTGTGTATGTATGAAGTCACCGGGTAAATCAAGGGTTAAAAAGAGATAATGTGATGCGAAGTTAATTGTGGAATAATTCAGAGAAAGCAAAGTAAGTCATGGCACTCATGGCATGATCAAGTGGATCAAGTGCTTAAGTGCCATCAATGTTGGACCACGCCAAGAAATCGTTTACCGACAAATTATTTTAAAGAGCACACGTTTAAAAGTATCTCCTACCTAGTATTCTTCCGATACTGTATACCGCAACGCAACCATGAGACGATTGCATCAAATGCATTCGGGACATGAAAATGGTTTTTGTTCACTCTGGGTAAACATGTGATTTTTAGATTTATGTTCAGAATACATGAATACTTGCAGTCGGAACATGAAAAAGGTTTTTCTCCACTATGAGTCAGCAAATGACTTTTTAGACATCCCTTTTGAGAACAGTTTCATTTAGGACTTGAAAAATGTATTTCTCTTCTGTGAATCGTACTGTGGATTTTTAAATCAAACTTTTGAGAACTCGTATAAATGCATTCGGGATAAGAAAATGGTTTTTTCCACTGTGGGTAAACATGTAATTTTTATATTAATCTTCATAATACATGAATAG
This sequence comes from Limnephilus lunatus, assembly GCA_917563855.2. NCBI lineage: Eukaryota > Metazoa > Arthropoda > Insecta > Trichoptera > Limnephilidae > Limnephilus > Limnephilus lunatus. The sequence goes on from OU830603.1 coordinate 14,225,040, forward strand.
TTGCAGTCGGAACATGAAAAGGGTTTTTCTCCACTCTGAGTCAGCAAGTGACTTCTTAGACATTTTTTTGTGAACAGTTTCATTTAGGACTTGAAAAAGGTTTTCTCTTCTGTGAATCGTACTGTGGATTTTTAAGTCTTTCTTTTGAGAACTTGCATAAATGCATTCGGGACAAGAAAATGGTTTTTGTCCACTGTAGGTTAACATATGATTTTTAGATTTATCTTCGTAATACATGAAAAGTTGCAGTAGGAACATGAAAAGGGTTTTTCTCCAATATAAATCAGCAAGTGACTTTTTAGACATCCCTTTTGAGAACAGTTTCATTTAGAAATTGAAAAAGGTTTTCTCTTCTGTGAATCGTACTGTGGATTTTTAATCTTCCTTTTGATTTTGATAACTTGTATAACTGCATTCGGAACAAGAAAATGGTTTTTGTCCACTGTGGGTTAACATATGATTTTTAGATTTATCTTCGTAATACATGAAAAGTTGCAGTCGGAACATGAAAAGGGTTTTTCTCCACTATGAGTCAGCAAGTGACTTCTTAGACATCCCTTTGGAGAACAGTTTCATTTAGGACTAGAAAAAAGTTTTCTCATCTGCGAATTGTACTGTGGATTTGTAATCTTCCTTTTGATAACTTGTATTACTGCATTCGGGACATGAAAATGATTTTTTTGGTGTCTCTTTGTAGAACATGAATAGTCGCAGTAGAAACATGTTAAAGGTTTTATGTCACTGTGAGTCAGCAAATGATTTCTAAGAAGTTTATTTGTACAACGTAAGTAAATGCATTCCAGTGTTGCTAAACATGTGAATTTTTAGATACCTACCGTTTTATAGCGCATGCATAGTCACGGTCGGGACTTGAAAAAGGTTTTTCATCACTGTGAGCCGGCAAGCGCCGTTTTAGTATTTTTTTTTCGAGAAGAAGAGTTGCATCCAGGACAGGAAACTCAAAACTTGCCGGGACTCCGGGACCCGTGTCTGAAACCGGGACAATCCCGGTCAAATCGGGACGTACGGGAAGCCTAAAAATAATAATAGGTACTTAAACTTTCTTATTTTCGAACGGAAATAATAAATTGCTCCACTACCCCTGTATTACAAGTTGTAGCTAGCATTAGCACCCCGCACACTTCCATTTCGGAGCGACAAAGTCCCACCCCGCTTCAGGCCGCCGCGCAGAAAAGTCTCGCAGTTGACAAGTGTGGGCTTCCTCAGAGCTGAAAAGAATCTAGGTATTTCTAAGTTCGCAGGTTACACATATGAGGTATGTAAGTAAAAACAAAGCAAAAAATAATTAAATAAATACCATTTATAATATACCATTAGAGAATGCATGTGCTTTGTGCTGAGCACATTATATTTTAAATTTAAATATTATAAAATTACTGTAAATAAAAATTAATCAAATTAAAATTACAAAATCAATCCAATCATATCTCATAATTTAAAAAACTATATATTTTTATACAAATTACTAAGTTTCTCGACGTCCGTTTTATAGTTAACACATTCATATTTGTTTATGAAAACCATTTTACTAATTAATCTTTGATGTAAATTAGTTTCCTTGTCCAAAGTTTGATTATCAATTTTTTTTATATATAAATTTACTGTCAACTTTTATTAACCAATGCTTTTTTAACTTCTCGGTCCGCTCAGTATTTCTCTCAAATATCAACAAAATATATTTTTTCGATGAATTGGCGATTCGATGAATTGATCATTCGATGAATTGGTTTTCGATGAATTGATTTTCGATGAATCGGTTTTCGATGAATTTGCTTTCGATGAATTGATTTTCGATGAATTGATTTTCGATGAATTCGTTTTCGATGAACTCGTCGTGAACCTTTAAATGGGATATACATATACAAAAAGTTTGCACACGGCTTAGAGCTATAGTGAACAGACTTTATAGACTAAAGTTTTTTGTTCCACTAAATACCCTTAGATTAGTGTATCTGTCATTGGCGGAATCCCAAATAAGATATGGAATAACCACATGGGGACATTCAACAAAAACAAACCTTCTTTCAGTGCAAAACGTACAATATTCTTTGGTAAAATTATTATTGAAAAAAACTGAATACGAACAAAGACATGATGTACCAAAATCGTTACTATACAACTCTGTAAATTTATTATCTGTTCGTGCTATATTGTGGCTTAAAATTGTGAGTCAGCATACATCTCAATCCGAATATAATAAACTAGTGGTTCATGTTCATAATACAAGACTAACTGCAAACGATGGACTTGTAATTCCCAGATACCTAAATAAATATGGTCAAAGAACTTTAGAATACCTTGTTCCAAAAATTTACAACTTGTTACCCAACGAAATAAAAAGTTGTGAATTGAGTTTCAGAAGGAAATGTATGCTGAAGAAATGGTTAAGTGAAAGAATTTTTTTGTACTAATCTCTGTTTTATTTTCCTTTGTTTCTGTTCATTTTCTCTTTTCTGATTTTCTTATAAATTTTATTAACAATTTGTTCTCCATAATATATTATGTATGTATGTGTGTATGTATTTGTATATATGTGTATGCGTGTATGTATATATGTATATATATATATGTATGCAATATGTATGTATATATATATATATATTTATCTACTCTCGTAAAACGTTGATCTTGCGCGACGGTACACCAGTTTTAAGTTGATCCGTTCGGACGTGTTGATCCATCCGGATATGCTGATCCATTACACAAGCTGGCATACACATCCTGATCCATGTGGATCAATTTATACCATCAAGATTTCGCTGTAAGCCACGCCCATTGTTCGGTGTCTTATACATTTTACACGTTTTTTTTTGTTGATCCATATAAATGCCAAGTTTTGACCGCCAACAAAGGTGCCCGTCTGTCGTACTTTTCAGCTTCTTTTAGTAGGTACCTGTACGTTCTTATTTCAATTCGTTCTATTTCATTTCTTTTTAATGTATTTTGGTTTAAGATTTAATTTTTATTTTGATTTTGTTTTTGATTTTGATTTGGATTTCGATTTTGATTTGAAAATGTAAATTCGTTGTAGAAAACCATAATCATTATTTGAAAATGTTTTCCTTTTATAAGGAGTTAATATTTCAAGTATTTTAGGTTTTTTACTAACGCTTGATTTTTTTCCTCAGGATAACAGGTTTCCATTTGACAAAGCTCCCTGCTGAGAAAATGAGCTGTTAAACATTATCTAAAGCTCATTCCCTCAGGCTTTGTCAAATGGAAAGTTGTTTTCTAGGGGAAACATAAAACATTTTTCTGCTTTCAAGCATTTTTATTTTTAAATATTTTATTTGGCTAATGAATTAATGAAGTAGGTTGAGTGCAATATTGTCTATGGTGACAAATGGCCTTGAACTTCCTCTATGTTATTGTCTACGGTAGAACCAACGGTGTTTTCTGTGGTTAAGTTGGTGACAAAAAACTTACTAGGAAAAGGCCCGAAGATATCAATCTAGGGGTTAGTATATTTATGATATAACGTCTCGGCGTAACTAAAGATGCACGCGTTGCTTATTCGGATCCGCCGGAGTCTGTTACGCACGGAGAGCCTTGATTTGTAAAAGAGTTTTTTAATAACCGTAGAATTATATTAAATTTTACGAATGGTTTATATGTATTATGCGAAGTGCAATATAAAATAACTCAATGTCTATTTTTAAATTATTGTGGCATTGTAAATGAGGTTTTTTCGTAACTCAAATTCTCAATAGAAATCAACACAAACAGGCAATTCCGAAAGCGTTGTTAAAATCAATGAAATAGACGTAAGCTTCTATATTCATTTTAATTTTAAAATACTTACGTAATACAATGTTATTTTAACTAATTAATTATTTTGACAAATGCCTATTTATTTGACCGAAAATTAGTTACTGTTGTTGAATAATAATATTAATTATAAGACATTATAATATCTATGTATTTACAAATGACAGCAATTGGGATCAGTTTTTATTTTTATCGTTTTATTGTTGAATCAAAATATATTATAATATGAAAAAAGTTTAACATTTTACTAACATTACTTTGCGAAACTAACATTAAAGATCATTTACTAACTGACCATAAACATATAACAAAAATACAATAAAATAAGGTATAAAGGTTGGTTTTATTTTTTATTTTTTATTGTAACTGCAAAATTTCATCGACGGAGGAATTAATGTTTGGGTTAGTCTCATTTTGAGCCTTTATTGACTGGCCTACAAGGCAGGGGCCGCCTCTGGTTACCGGCTATTTTAAAATTATGTTTTCATAGCTTTTAAGGCGATCCACTAGTACAGGAAAAAATCGAAATTTGAATTCACGCCCTTTTATGGGAGGAGTTTAAAAATACTTGAGAAAAAGCTTTTGGAAAGGTTGGAAAAGATATTTGAGAATTTTTTTTACATGTTGATTTCGTAAAGGCCTGTAAAAAACATTAATTCCTTTTTTATGCATTGTTTATTGTAATAAAACGGAATTTTTAAATTGATTTCAAGAAAACAAGCAGCGCGGACCCTAACACGTTGTTTCTCCGCTATATAAGAAACTGAATTTGCCACATTATGCAATAAAACCATATCCGAAAAAGTGTTTATAAGTAGGAGAGTTTGCACTAAAAAATGTTTTTTATAGACCTAATACTTTATTTTTTCTAAGCTTATTAAAAGACATTAAAAAAATGACCGATATTTTTAAGGGCCAAGGTATGTTCTACACGAAGTATTTAATTGAAGCATTTATAATACGTCTAAGCGGTCAAATTTTCAAAACAAAAACATACGATTTTGTATGATTTTGCATTATTTAGTATGGCTTCATCTTAATGACCTGAATTATGAGTTGGTTTCTTTCTGAGTTTGCATGGAACCAATCTAACACTATTTAAAGAGGTAAGATTTGTTTGTTTGTTTGTTTGCATTGAATAGGCTCCGAAACTACTGAACCGATTTGAAAAATTCTTTCGCTGTTGGGAAGCTACACTATCCTCGGTTGACATAGGCTATATGATATTTTCAAAAAAAATTAGGGATCGTTACTAAAACTCCAATAATGTAGCCCAAGGTGTAAAAAAAATACCTAAAATATTCTTTACATCGCGTGCGCTGCGAAAACTATTAACAATAGAATAAAATAATGTAGTACAACTTTGTAGAAAACATCATTATTTACAAAAAGTTTCGCGACAGCATATGTCTAACTATTATAGTTATGCCACAAAAAGTGTTTATTTATTTTAAAAATTTAATTAAAATGACGCCGCGTCAAATGGCTCTTTATTTGTATCTTGGTTTTAATCCTTATCAAAATAAATTACTTCATATTCAAGACTGCTTCAATACCTTTATTTAACTTTTTGAATTATTCAATTCGGACATTTTATTCTAAAGTTACCACGAGTTTAAAAATAGCCCCGTTTGGGGAAAGGGTTGAGAAAGTCTGATTGGAGAATTCATAATCCATCCGGTCCGCCACGCAGTTGGTGGGTAAACGCATTCTCCGCCAAGACTAAGACAAATCTCAACTTCTAAACCCAGGCACCCCTGCTAAGTCACCAAACGTTGTGAACCACTTGGAGTAACCTACGGCAAGGATGTCGGTTATCCGATAAATAGTTCCCGGGGCGGAGTTACACATATCCGCCTCCAAATTGATATTCCTTTGTTGGGGGACGGGTCGAGGGACTAATATAGGTATTTTATGAATGTACCGCACAATAGTCCCAGATGCTCTCTTCTATCTGGAGCTAATGAAACTAAAGACGGGTTGTTTCAAAAAATTTTACGGATTCATCAAATATTTGAAATTATTTTTTTACGACCTGTGTAAGTTCTATTCAAATTCTGTATTAATTCAGATTGATAGAGCAACTGGCCTATAATGATATAATGACGGAACTTGAATAGAACGTGAAAATTATCTTAAAATATTTGATTATATTACAAAATTACAATTTGAGGTTTTACTCATAGTTAAAAATAAATATTCCTCCTAGACTTGCAGAAAAGTCAATAGACGTCGCATATTAAATAAAAATTGATAACTTTATCCAAGACACTATCTAGATTATATTTAGTTCTGGTTGAATTTTGCAATCTTTCATACAGATAGCAGCCAATAAAATTTGCGTTACGAAAATGAAGATAATGTTGGTAGTTTCTAGTCGAAGTATGAAACGGTTAAAAATGACAGAATCGGATGGGGACTAATTAGCGGTAGCGCAATGGTTAGAGCTGCTGCCCGGAAAGCCGAAGGTCCTGGCTTGGAGTCCCTGATGTGACCGTACCTCTTTCTGATTTTTCTGTTTCAGATTTTGGATTGAGTTTCGCTAATATTGTCTTCATTTATTTAAATTTTACAATTTGAAGTTTAACTCATTGTTCTAAATAAAAATAAATATTCATCCTAGACTTGCAGAAAATTTAATGGCCGTCCTTAACCAGTCTCTCTATCTCGATCCGGCCCGCCACGCAGCAGCTGGGCAGAGGCATCCATCGCCAAGACCTGGACAAATCTTACCCGAGGAATCGGGCACGCCCACTAAGTCACCGAACAGAGAGAACCACTTGGGGTGACCTATGGCAGAGGTGTTGGTTATCCAATAAATGGTTCTCGGGGCGACGATACACTTATCCACCTCCCATGTTATTCCCAGTTGAGAGGCGAGTCGAGGGATTTCTAGGTTAGGACTCTTTCAATTAGTCTCTCCCAACCTGGCCCGCCACGCAGTAGGTGGGCAATCGCATTCGTCGCAAAGACCTGGACAAACCTCTCCCCTTAAAACCGGGAATCCCTGTTAAGTCACTAAACGTAGTGAGTTTTTTGCGGTGACCTATGGCGGAGGTGTTGGTTATCCAATAAATGGTTCCCGGGGCGATGGAACAAATCGGACTCTCTCAACCTCCCAAATTGGGTTGAGAGAGTCCAATAGAAGAGTTCTAGGTTAGGTCTCCTTCAATCAGTCTCTCCCGTTCTGGCCTGCCATGAAGTAAGTGGGCAAACACATTCTCCTCAAAGACCTAGACAAACCTCACCCCTTGAACCTGGGCACCCCTGCTAAGTCACTGAAAGTAGTGAACCGCTTGGTATGACCTATGGCAAAGGTTTGGTTAATCAATAAATGGTTCCCGGGGCGGTGGTGTGCGTAATCCTCTTCCCAATATACCTATAATATTAATGATAAGTTTTTAGATTTTCACGGCCAAAAGCATTTTCGATGTTTGTTTTTTAGGTGTTATGCCGTGTTGCGCTACCTCCTTTTTTATCCGACGTTTTGGACAGCGTTGCAGTGTCCATCATCAGGGCAGATCCGGCAGATTGTCGCATACATCGTCGGATCTGCTGGATCCGCCCTGACGATGAACACTGCAACGCTGTCCGAAACGTCTGCTAAAGAAGGAGGTAGCCAACACAAAACAAAAAACGAAAATATAATATTAATGTATGTAGGTTTGCTGAATTGCCGCCAAAAATATTTTAAAACATACATCATGTAACATGCATATCTTCAATGGATTACAAATGTCAAATATTTCAAAACGGTTCACAGCAATGTATTTTCTTTCTTTTACGTAAAAATTAAACCAACTCGTTCGGTATCATTTTTTACGGAGTGCCTTGAAAATAGTTTCCATAGTGTGGATTATCATTGTGGGTGGTAGAGCCCGTTCACACTTCTGGCTAGGTATGAGTGCAGGTGTTCAAAACAAACTGGGTGTTTAAAAATGTTTGGAAGAAAATAATTATCGATTTTTTCTTTTTTAATTATTTTATTTATATAGATGTTTTTATTATTTGGAATGGCTAAAAGCTTATCAACTTTGAACTTCAATGAAGAATGCCCGAAGTAAAAACCATTGAAATCCCGCTTTTTTAAATATTTAAAAACATCTAATCGCATATCCCATTACTAAAAATTGCGTTTTAACTGAGAAAAATGAAATTATGTGTGGTATTTAGTTGTTTAAAAATTAAAGCACGTTTTAATAAGTAAGGACATTTTTTTCGAAAAGTAGTTCTTTAGGGTAGGTATTTATTATGTTATTTTTTTGGGCAAAAAATTGTGTTACCTTTACATAGTATAAAATGAAGTCGCTTCCGCTGTCTGTGCGCTTAGATCTTTTAAACTAAGCAACAAATTTTCATGCGGTTTTCACCAATAGATAGAGTGATTCATGAGGAAGGTTTTAGAGTATATAATTTGTCAAGGTTTTGTGTTAATTGGCTGAAATAGGGCTGGCAAGCAGGCAGCGGGCATCGGGCAGTCGGCAGCAAGCGGGCGGTGTCGATTTGATTTAACAGATGGCGTTGGTTATAAAGGTTGGGTAGTGGCGTGGCGTTGTGATGGCGTTATGTTTCGTTAGTCACAGCAACATGTGGCCTGGTCTGCTAGTTTTTAACTAAAAGTATACTATCTCAGGAATGACTAGCTTAATTAAAAAAAAAAAAATTATATCATTGTTTTTACCTTACTTAAGAAAATATTTTAGAAATCATAATTAATACTTTCTTACGACGGCGACGGCCAAGGAGCCGCCTTTTTATATTAAAGTGATATTAAAAAGATTTCACAATCTACTCTTTCATAGATGGCGCAAGTTTAATTATTTTAGGGAACACGCTTTTTACAAGTAGTGCCTTATTAAGATGAATGAATTGTTAGCGCCCATTCATGCGTAATATGAATATGAATAAATAGTTTTTTTGGTTTAAATAAATCTTTCAAAAATGGCAAACAAATACCATATTGTATCGGTAATTCAATCCAATATTGTATTTGTACGCCTTTCTTGAAAGATTTATTCAAACCAAAAAAACTATTTATTCATATTCATATTGCAACTGTACGGGCGCAAACAATTAATTCATCTTAATATTTTAAAGCACAACTTTAAAAAAAAAGTTTTACGCTAAAATAATTAAACTCGCGCCATCTACATATAATATAGAGGCGTTCTTTTAAGGTGAAGTTATACGTGAAATCCTATTTAGATTAATCTTTATGACGAATTGGCTTACAGTATCAACATCAAAAAATATGCTACGGATAAATTGAAGCTTTTACTAGGCTTTTTATGTAATGGAATTAGAATAAAATTATTATTTACATAACAAAAAAAAATAAGCGTAAACCACTAAAAAAATGTTTTTTCATGACTTAACTATGAAGTAATACAAGAAACATTTTTATAAAAATACTCCTTTATGGGTAAGACCATTTTTGAGGTTTTCTATGTTCTAACTTTTTTTCACTCTTATAAAATTATTTACAAAATAAATAAAAACCACTTTTTCGCTTACTTGCCGCGCGCAAATAAGACGCTCGATTGCAAATTTTGCAGGCACGAGAATCGAAATACTTCTAGCGTTTATATTCCTCTTAAGTATCACATTTACTTGGAATTCTGAGTTTGAGTCTCAAAAGTCTAAAAAATCCACTTTCCGTCACATAATCGAGATGAAACTTGGTACACAGTCGATTCTTTCTGTCTCTGAAATTTTATGTTTATGTAATAAATAAAATTTGCCAATGCAGTTCGGCCCACATTTTCATTAATTAATACTAATGAGGCTACTGTGAAATAAGTTTTAACATAAAACATAATCGTAAAAATTGATTAATTTTTATTGAATTTGTTACCACACTGTAGATTTGCTAAAAATTTAAAATAATATTCAGATATATTTTTAAATAGCGGCAACATGAATATATCAAGTTACCGACATCCGGTCTTTAATACAATGGTTTTTAGAATATTTCAACCACTCGGATACGTAAGCGTGTTAATATATAACAATAGCCGTAAAATAAGCGCGTTTTTACGTGTGTTCCCACAGAAGTCGTTATAACTCTGTTATTGTTCTAGTGATAACCCTAAAACAAAAAGTAGAAGATCCATATTGAATGCTTCACATTTCTATTCAAAGTTGTCCATAGAAGTACATAAAAAATACTAATTTTGTAGAAACAGTTTTCACCCCCAAATCACCTACGCGCTGTTAGACATTATTAATTTTTTAAATATTCTTGTATGAAATGGTAAAAGGTAGGTGACAAAATTGTTTATTTATTCAATAGAATAAGTGTTATTTTTACATAATCAGTGATTTTAGTACCGTTTCCACATAAAAACATCGCGTGAGTCATTTTTACAATATTTTTATGTTTGCTTTCTAAATTTTAATATTTATAAATGTTAATATTTTTTTGTAATATAACAATTTGAAACCTTATTTCAAACAAACTTTTCAAGTTTTTAGTTTTTTTCTGTTATTTGTTTATGGGGTGTTATACCGTGTTGCGCTACCTCCTTCTTTGGCCGACGTTTCGGACAGCGTTGCAGTGTCCTTCATCAGGGCAGATCCGGCAGATGTGTGACAGTTTTTAGTATTCGGCTACGTTCAGATATGTTCCATTTATTGACCCTTAATTGTGAAGCGGAAATAACACAAAGTTTTATAAATCTGGCAGTTCGTTTAAGACAAAAAACTTGCATAATCGCAAAATACATGAGTGGTTAAAATATTGTGATACATATTAATTTTAAAAGTAAACAAACGATTTCCGACCAGAGGTGACCATAATTTCTGTTGAACATTTACAGGAAATACAGTTTTCTACTCCAAAACTTATGGGAAAACTATAATATTAATCAATGTGAATAGTGTTATAATCACCGCCAGACTTGGCAATGTCTGTAATCATGACGTCTGTTTATCGTGTATATTAATTAGTGCATGATGCATGTACGGGACGGGCACTGTAGTCGCCAGCCGCACAGACGATGAAGTGGGAAGTTGCCGGCTGGCCGCTTCGACACCTAGGGAGAAAGTGGGGAAAAAATGTAGGGAGAGGGAAAAGTGGGGAGATTTCAGGAAAATTGGGTAAATGTAGGGAGAAAGGTAGAGGGCAAGGGGGGCGGAAGGGGGGTAGAGGGGAAACCTTCGCCTTGAAAAAGGCGATCGACCAATTGTAATTTTCGATGTCTTGTCTTCAGGGAGGGCGGTTCGGCCAGGGCCAAGAAGAAAGGTCCAAGTTGTCCAGGGGTCGATCGGAGAAGGCAGAAGAGAAGGCGAGATGTTGCTGAAGCGGTGAGATCTGGAACTCTGCCGATCTGGCGGTCTAACAGCCGTATTTAAAGGGTCCAGAGACGGGAGTCTGCCCGTCTCAGTCCTTTGTTCATCTCAATTCTACGAACTGAGATGAAATTCTTAGAATTTTGACTGTTAGAGTTGTAAAAACGCCACCGCGTTCGTTTCGCTATTGCGCAACGAAGCTGAGAACGCCAGAGTTTTATCTCGACCTACTCTCGATGCCTCTCCGATCATTCGTTTATTCTGTGAGTTTGCACATTTTACATTTACATTTTACATTTTACAAGGTGTATGAACAGTCTGCACAAATTGGAATTATTTTATATTTATGCAAAACTGTTATACGAATACATAGGTTGCATAAATTCGAATTTGTGCAAGTGTTTATAAAGGTAAAAATACATAGGTTGCACAAATTTGAATTTATGCAAGTGTAAATAATAGAGATCTGCACAAATTGGACCCGTGCGAAGGTTTGTATAGGAACGGCTTCGCACAGATCGAATTTGTGCAAAGGAAAAAGTAAAATTAACATTGAAGGGTGTGTAGGTTTGTACACAGAGAGGGTGGGGTCAAGCGTTGTTCTTTTGTCTCAGGTCGACTGCTATGACCCCTGATTAATTTTATTATTTAATTAAGGTAGTGTGTAGGTATGTACACAGAGGGTGGGGTCAAGCTTTATTTTTTGTCTTAGGCTGACTGCCTGACCCCGTGAATATGTTTATTTTGTCATAAAGTATTACATAAAATTAAAAATAAATTATACTATAATTAATCTTAAAAATACGTCCGGTACATACTCCCCCCGGTGCAGTCACGGCTGCGCCTAGCTGTCAGGACGTATATTTCGTGTCGCCCGAGGGTGGCAGAGGTTCCGGGCTGTATGAAGCGCTGCGTCTGCACTCTAGGTTGCGGCAGGCGTTCATCATCTCCGTGTGGACTCCGTTGTCTGAGGGAGGCCATATCGGCACGGAAAGCTGCTCATTCGCAGCGGTGGAGGAGAGGCCGCGCTGTATCAGGCAGCGGCCGTCGTCCGTCTGCTTGGGCCCATGCGCCGCCGAATAGGCGGGAATGGTGCCAGCGACTGCGCGGGGTGCGAGGGGTGCGGGGAGTGCGAGGGGTAAAGGGCCACGCACCACCGTCCGGTGGCCGATGTTTTTTCGGTCGGGCATGTGGGCAAGGCTCCCCCCGTCATTTTGACCGGGTGTACGGGCAAGGCTCCTTCCGTCATTTCGACCGGGCGGTCTAGGGCCAGGCGATGCGGTGACACGTTGCGTCGTAGGGTAGGCGTCAGGCTGGTGCGCGTGTTGGGCACCAGAGAACACGCCTGGGTGCGCGTCAGGTAGCGCGCCAGGAAGCGCGCCGGGATGCACGCCAGGAGGGGCACCAGGGGCGTCGCCGTGCATGCCAGGCTGGGCACCAGGAGGGACATCAGGAAGCGCGCCAGGATGCGCGCCAGGATGCGCGCCAGTGGGCGCGTTGGGATGCGCGCCAGGGTAGGCACCAGGGGGCGCACCAGCATGGGCACCAGGGTAGGCGCCAGGGGTCGCACCAGGGGGCGCAGCAGCATGGGCACCAGGGGGCGCAGCAGCATGGGCACCAGGGGGCGCAGCAGCATGGGCACCAGGAGGCGCACCGGGGTAGGCGCCAGGAGGCGCAGCAGCATGGGCACCAGGAGGCGCACCAGGGTAGGCACCAGGGGGCGCAGCAGCATGGGCACCAGGGGGCGCAGCAGCATGGGCACCAGGAGGCGCACCGGGGTAGGCGCCAGGGGGCGCACCAGCATGGGCACCAGGGTAGGCGCCAGGGGTCGCACCAGGGGGCGCAGCAGCATGGGCACCAGGGGGCGCAGCAGCATGGGCACCAGGGGGCGCAGCAGCATGGGCACCAGGAGGCGCACCGGGGTAGGCGCCAGGAGGCGCAGCAGCATGGGCACCAGGAGGCGCACCAGGGTTGGCACCAGGGGGGCGCAGCAGCATGGGCACCAGGGGGCGCAGCAGCATGGGCACCAGGAGGCGCACCGGGGTAGGCGCCAGGAGGCGCAGCAGCATGGGCACAAGGAGGCGCACCAGGGTAGGCACCAGGGGGCGCAGCAGCATGGGCACCAGGGGGCGCAGCAGCATGGGCACCAGGAGGCGCACCGGGGTAGGCGCCAGGAGGCGCAGCAGCATGGGCACCAGGGTAGGCGCCAGGGGGCGCACCAGGGTAGGCACCAGGGGGCGCACCAGGATGGGCACCAGGGGGCGCACCAGGGTAGGCGCCAGGGGGCGCACCAGCATGGGCACCAGGGGGCGCAGCAGCATGGGCACCAGGGTAGGCGCCAGGGGGCGCACCAGCATGGGCACCAGGGGGCGCAGCAGCATGGGCACCATGGGGCGCAGCAGCATGGGCACCAGGGGGCGCACCAGCATGGGCACCAGGGCAGGCGCTAGGGGGCGCACCAGCATGGGCACCAGGGAGCGCACCAGGGGGCGCGCCAGGGTGTGCACCGGAAGGCGCACCAGGGTAGGCACCAGGGTGCGCACCAGCATGGGCACCAGGGTAGGCGCCAGGGGTCGCACCAGGGGGCGCAGCAGCATGGGCACCAGGGGGCGCAGCAGCATGGGCCTCAGGGGGCGCAGCAGCATGGGCACCAGGAGGCGCACCGGGGTAGGCGCCAGGAGGCGCAGCAGCATGGGCACCAGGAGGCGCACCAGGGTAGGCACCAGGGGGCGCAGCAGCATGGGCACCAGGGGGCGCAGCAGCATGGGCACCAGGAGGCGCACCGGGGTAGGCGCCAGGAGGCGCAGCAGCATGGGCACCAGGGTAGGCGCCAGGGGGCGCGCCAGCATGGGCACCAGGGGGCGCAGCAGCATGGGCACCATGGGGCGCAGCAGCATGGGCACCAGGGGGCGCACCAGCATGGGCACCAGGGCAGGCGCTAGCAGCATGGGCACCAGGAGGCGCACCGGGGTAGGCGCCAGGAGGCGCAGCAGCATGGGCACCAGGAGGCGCACCAGGGTAGGCACCAGGGGGCGCAGCAGCATGGGCACCAGGGGGCGCAGCAGCATGGGCACCAGGAGGCGCACCGGGGTAGGCGCCAGGAGGCGCAGCAGCATGGGCACCAGGGTAGGCGCCAGGGGGCGCACCAGCATGGGCACCAGGGGGCGCAGCAGCATGGGCACCATGGGGCGCAGCAGCATGGGCACCAGGGGGCGCACCAGGGTAGGCGCCAGGGGGCGCACCAGCATGGGCACCAGGGGGCGCAGCAGCATGGGCACCAGGGTAGGCGCCAGGGGGCGCACCAGCATGGGCACCAGGGGGCGCAGCAGCATGGGCACCATGGGGCGCAGCAGCATGGGCACCAGGGGGCGCACCAGCATGGGCACCAGGGCAGGCGCTAGGGGGCGCACCAGCATGGGCACCAGGGAGCGCACCAGGGGGCGCGCCAGGGTGTGCACCGGAAGGCGCACCAGGGTAGGCACCAGGGTGCGCACCAGCATGGGCACCAGGGTAGGCGCCAGGGGTCGCACCAGGGGGCGCAGCAGCATGGGCACCAGGGGGCGCAGCAGCATGGGCACCAGGGGGCGCAGCAGCATGGGCACCAGGAGGCGCACTGGGGTAGGCGCCAGGAGGCGCAGCAGCATGGGCACCAGGGGGCGCAGCAGCATGGGCACCAGGGGGCGCAGCAGCATGGGCACCAGGAGGCGCACCGGGGTAGGCGCCAGGAGGCGCAGCAGCATGGGCACCAGGAGGCGCACCAGGGTAGGCACCAGGGGGCGCACCAGCATGGGCACCAGGGGGCGCGCCAGGGTGTGCACCAGGAGGCGCACCAGGGTAGGCACCAGGGGGCGCGCCAGGGTGTGCACCAGGAGGCGCACCAGGGTAGGCACCAGGGGGCGCACCAGCATGGGCACCAGGGGGCGCGCCAGGGTTTGCACCAGGAGGCGCACCAGGGTAGGCACCAGGGGGCGCGCCAGGGTGTGCACCAGGAGGCGCACCAGGGTAGGCACCAGGGGGCGCACCAGCATGGGCACCAGGGGGCGCGCCAGGGTGTGCACCAGGAGGCGCACCAGGGTAGGCACCAGGGGGCGCGCCAGGGTGTGCACCAGGAGGCGCACCAGGGTAGGCACCAGGGGGCGCGCCAGGGTGTGCACCAGGAGGCGCACCAGGGTAGGCACCAGGGGGCGCGCCAGGGTGTGCACCAGGAGGCGCACCAGGGTAGGCACCAGGGGGCGCGCCAGGGTGTGCAGCAAGAGGTGCGCCAGGCCAGGAACCAGGGAGCGCAGCTAGGGGTGCGCTAGGGCTGGCACCAGGGAGCGCACCAGGCAGGTACTGCGTCGCGGTGGGGATGAACGAGAGCAAAGCAGCGAGCTGCCTGCTCATCGCTCGGTTCTCCCTCCGTAGTTGCCTCACCATGGCAGAGTAGTCCTCTTTGGCATCAGAGGACAGGGTGCTGCCAGGGCCGACAGGGTGTGGGTCGGCAGGGCTGGCAGCGTAGGGCCCGGCAGGGCTGGCAGCGTAGCTGACAGGGGCAGCCCTGCCAACAGGGCTGGCAAAACCGGCTTGGTGAGGCACCGCAGGGCTGGCAGCGAGAGACGTCATCTCGGGAGCTAGGAGGCGTGAAAGCGTGAAGGCGTGAAGACGATCATCCGGCTCGAAGGACCATGTACGGGACGGGCACTGTAGTCGCCAGCCGCACAGACGATGAAGTGGGAAGTTGCCGGCTGGCCGCTTCGACACCTAGGGAGAAAGTGGGGAAAAAATGTAGGGAGAGGGAAAAGTGGGGAGATTTCAGGAAAATTGGGTAAATGTAGGGAGAAAGGTAGAGGGCAAGGGGGGCGGAAGGGGGGTAGAGGGGAAACCTTCGCCTTGAAAAAGGCGATCGACCAATTGTAATTTTCGATGTCTTGTCTTCAGGGAGGGCGGTTCGGCCAGGGCCAAGAAGAAAGGTCCAAGTTGTCCAGGGGTCGATCGGAGAAGGCAGAAGAGAAGGCGAGATGTTGCTGAAGCGGTGAGATCTGGAACTCTGCCGATCTGGCGGTCTAACAGCCGTATTTAAAGGGTCCAGAGACGGGAGTCTGCCCGTCTCAGTCCTTTGTTCATCTCAATTCTACGAACTGAGATGAAATTCTTAGAATTTTGACTGTTAGAGTTGTAAAAACGCCACCGCGTTCGTTTCGCTATTGCGCAACGAAGCTGAGAACGCCAGAGTTTTATCTCGACCTACTCTCGATGCCTCTCCGATCATTCGTTTATTCTGTGAGTTTGCACATTTTACATTTACATTTTACATTTTACAAGGTGTATGAACAGTCTGCACAAATTGGAATTATTTTATATTTATGCAAAACTGTTATACGAATACATAGGTTGCATAAATTCGAATTTGTGCAAGTGTTTATAAAGGTAAAAATACATAGGTTGCACAAATTTGAATTTATGCAAGTGTAAATAATAGAGATCTGCACAAATTGGACCCGTGCGAAGGTTTGTATAGGAACGGCTTCGCACAGATCGAATTTGTGCAAAGGAAAAAGTAAAATTAACATTGAAGGGTGTGTAGGTTTGTACACAGAGAGGGTGGGGTCAAGCGTTGTTCTTTTGTCTCAGGTCGACTGCTATGACCCCTGATTAATTTTATTATTTAATTAAGGTAGTGTGTAGGTATGTACACAGAGGGTGGGGTCAAGCTTTATTTTTTGTCTTAGGCTGACTGCCTGACCCCGTGAATATGTTTATTTTGTCATAAAGTATTACATAAAATTAAAAATAAATTATACTATAATTAATCTTAAAAATACGTCCGGTACAATGCACATTCGAAATCAAATATGAAGTGTAGGTAATTTTTTTTTCTTCAAACTTCGCAAATAAACTTTGTGGCTTCATTATTGCTTCAATGAGAATAAGTAATTTTGTAAACACCACTATTTTATTAATATTATCGACATGTTTAAAAAACAATGTTATCTTCGTCAGCATAAAAGATTAATAATTTTAACAATTAATCATTATCCGGTTATTATCAATTGAACTACGGTGTCCCCATACAACATATTGCGTGGCTGAAAAACTTTATAAGTAAATGAATAATACTATGAAGTACACTCCCAAACCAGATCGTGTTTTAGATTTTTTGTGAATACTAACTGCTCGTAGCCAGTAGGACTATTGCATCCCTAATTGGGATATGTTGTGAGGCTGAAGGGTGTGAAAGCTCAACTGTTTGACTACCGGTGTGACTCCAAAGTTCATCAAATTATTGTAGATTACCGGTTTCACTTTAAACCAAAGTTCACCGGATAGTAGTTTACCGGTTTGACTTAAACCAAACCAATTTTTTAATGTAGTTCAAGTACCGTACCGATCAAAGTTCATAAGAATTGAGCTGTAGCTCAAATGTGTTGCTGTAGGCAAATCGCCGGTCAGCAGCTCTGACCACTGAGCTATGGCGGCTTATGGCTTTGGCGGGTATTAGATAAGCCGCCATAGCTCAGTGGTCAGAGCTGCTGACCGGCAATCAGATGGTCACGGGTTCAATTCCCGTTGGCGGCCAGTATCTTTTCTCGGAAGATTTTTTCAATGTAGATGAGTGTTTCAGGCTGATAATTATTGATTATAATATTTGGAATCTTATTTTATATAATTACATTTTTACAGTACCCGTATTTGATTGTGTAACATAAAAAAAAAAAAAATTATTATACTTTATACTTGATCGACGCTTTTATTGCACATTATTAATTATTTTATTAAGGGGGTTTCTCACCTATCTCTCAAAATGTGACCTGTAGCCACGGGTCACATAAATTTATAGGCAGGAGAATCCTGCCTGTAAACCAGTCAGTATCCGCCAGCATAACACCACACAAAAAACGGTGTCAAGTAGCTATTGCGATCTAGAGCCACGCCTGTCGTTCGCCCATCTAAAATGCTGTCGTTTCTATGGAATCACAAATGTCAAAACGAGTATTTGTATTTGACAGCGTTGGGGTTAGTATATTTATGACAGCGTTCTTTTTGTTGTTTACGAAATTATAAGGTAAGTTTAACAGGCTTTTTTTTTTATTATTGAGTGATTTTTACTAAAGGTTTTAGTTGAATTTATAGATTTGTCTTGTTTTTCAGGATGAATAAGCGAAATCGGTGCGCGAATTTTGGCAAAGAAGATTGCGAAATTCTGGTGAACATATTTATTGACAAGCTATTCGAGAACAAACCAGCAAGAACGAGGCCTGGAATGTTGCAGATAAATTCAATTCTTGTGCGTCAGGTATTAGATATTATAATCAAGTTTGAAAAATGTCACAAAATGTTTTACTCTTTCTTTCTCAAATGAATTAATGCTATCTAGATGCCTAATGCAACCTATATATTTCCTATTATTCATTAACGCCCTTTTTAGGGACTTTTACACAGGAATAGTAAAAAATATACAATATTATGTACAACGAACTACTTCAGTAACAATATTTTGTATTTGTTTAGGTAGTGTTCAATTCTGGCTTTCCATTGAATTAAAATCATGCATGGTTTCATAGTGCTTTCACACAAAGAAGCATTATATTCCGTAAGTCTAAACATAAACTTAGGATTGTACGCAACCCATGTTGTGCAAGCGGGTTCCCTACAAAGCGTCGGAACACCCCAGCATAAATTGAAGACTCGACATTATTATTTCCCTCCATTCTAGTATTCTGGGCAATGAGAAATACATAAATGAGAAGTACAGAAACACACGCCCATTAGTCGCATTCTCTATTACTACTGAGCAAATGCTACCTAGTAACGCTGTCCTGCCCAAATGAGCATGCTCATTGATCGGCAGTTGAAAGGGGTAATGAGCGTGCTAATTTATTAGCATATGTGTGTTAATACCATCAGTATTTCATGAATGTTTCATTTTGTGTTATTATTTCTTTCAGTTAAATTGAATGCAAATGAAGAGTACATGGCTAGGAGTTGTGGAAAGACTACTTGGATAGCCATCAGCCCTCCAGAGCCCCAGAGCTTCTACTAACATGATTACAATACAAAACAGAATGCATGGTTTACTTTATAATCCGGAATATTCATTTAAGTAAGATGTTCAACGCGAAGCATATTATGTTTTTTATATTTAACCTCTGGAGCATTGTCATTTTTGTAATGTTTACTGTAGTTGAACATCTACTAAATGCCCTTGCAGGGGAATTTTAAATAATATTCATTTATGTGTATGTACCATTGAGGCGAATATGTGGTAAAACTATCTATGATCGTGTGGGAAACGTGGAGATTCACAAAGCATGCAAGGCTGATGTAAGCGTATTCTTACTCTTTCTGACTATTTGCCGACTTTTCTTCTTAATTCAGATTCTATTTTTGTAATAACTTACTTTTTTGATGCAAAATGATTTTGTAAATTGCACAATTATAACGTATAATGTTTTCATTTATTTATAAAATCAAAATATAATCTACCGTAGTAGGTATGTACTTACAAAGAGAAATGTTTTTCTCTCGCATGTTATTAAAAAAATATATTGTAAAGAAATACCAAAATATTCTGTAGTTTTATTATAGGTTCCATAAAGCTAAATATGTGTTTTTCACATTAACGTCCAGGTATATAATAATATAATACTCTACGAGGGTTTACACAGGCTCACTTGCACGTCCACCCGAAGAAGACAGAAGAAGGCTTTTTCTCCGTCTGAAAGAAGAAAGTCATTTCAGTACTTGATTTATTCAGTTAGGGAAATCGAATACTGTTTGAATATGGAAATGAAAACTGTAGGTATAAATTATATACCTTCCTTGTCCCTATAAACTCATTAATAGTACAATTATTCATTATAACAACTATCCATTATAGTAGTATGATAGAGGTACTTACTTGGTCACATTGCAACATGAGTCCATAGTCCCAAAGACCCTAGGGGAACGGGTCAAATTATAAAAACCTTTTAAAAGAGCCAGGTCCTGCGGGAAGCAAATATATATTGGACAGTGATATTCAATAGCCTCCGACCATCCCTATATAAATCTGCAAGCAGACACCAACAAGCCAGACATCAGGTACAGCATTATTCCTGATAACTATGAAATTATTATGGTACATCTATTTTGGTATTATTTATACAATGACATAAAACCCAATACACTTGTAATTTTTGTTAAAATATGATTTAAATACTACAATTCTGTATTATTCTTCAATATTTATATTAAAATAACATACCAGGTGGTCCTTTGAGAGTTTTTGTCTTTAATCTGGTAATGGATTACAAAAATGACAATTTTCGTAAGTAAAATCGTGAAAAATCGAGCGATGCCAATACGTTTTGACAGGAGCTGTCAGATAATATTGAACCGATGGTTGAAAACTTAACTAATAAGGTATAAAACTTTGCTTTAATGTGTCCAGTAAACGTTACTGGCTGGTCAGAGTACCCATTAGTGAAGGCAAACTTTATCTACCCACATAAGCGTATTCAAGGGATGGTGAAAGCGAAAAAATAGTTTATCCTATTGGTAGTGCTACTGGGAGCTTGTTGAAAAGATGGTGAGAAACCCCCTGAGACTAAATTTGGTAAACTTCTTTTCAAGGGATTATTTCATAAAAAAATATTTTGCATTATGATAAACTAATAATTATTATCTACTCTAAAAACAAACTAAAACTACGAAACTAAAAACTACGTATCCGCTGGTTGAATTCCTTTGTACAATTCACTTTTCGAATACTCATACCTCTCATTCACAATGAGTATTCGATAAGTGAATTGTACAAAGGAATTCAACCACCGGATTCGTAGCTTTTAGTTTAGATTTAGTTTGTTTTTAGAGTAGATAATAATTATTAGTTTATCATAATGCAAAATATTTTTTTATGAAATAAACACTTGTTTTGTGCCTACTTATGTCTCTCATGCTCTGTTTATTATTTTATGTATTATGTACTTCTTATTATGCTATATACTTGTTATAATGCTCCTGTACAATTTAATCACATGTAAAATCCATCAAGTCGTAAACAAATAAATAAATAAAATAATATTAGTATTTGTAATTAACTGTATTTCATTTACCCCGTCCCATATACATCGATTTAAAATTTCTCCCCATATTTAAAATTATTCCCCGTCCACATCGATTTTAAAAAAATGTCCTCCATATCCCAATTCATTTTGCCTCAGAATTACTAGCCTAAAGGTTGTTTAGTAATATATTATAAAAAAAATGTAGAGAGGGAGTAAACTGGCATTCTACCAACGGTTTATCCATGGAACATGTTTTTTTATTCAAAAGTTGTGTGTTTTCGTACGCTTGAATACTATTTTATTTAAGTACATTGTCTTTAAATTAAAAAAGATAGGTGGTTAAAATTGATGCTTATTGAGTAGGTACTTGTTCTATGGGCAATTACTTCTAGGCAAGTACCTACCTAATTTTATTATTTTCTTTTTTGTTCCATTATTCAAATAGTTCTATAGAAGAACAAAGGAAGGTGGCTTCCATTCTTACGTAAAAAAAATGTGTTCCAACAAGCAGATCACAATATAAATCTTATAAAAAATCAGGATTATGTAAATAAAAGAATAATAAATTATGACCAGACAAACAAACACAAAACAAGCGTTTGATTTACAAAAGTGAGTACCACAGAAAACCTCCACCTGAAATCAAACAAGAGCGTAAAAAGCGCCATATGGTCCTTCGAGAAGCCAGATGAAAACCAGCTCATCCAGCCAGCCGTCCGGTCTACATCATTCTTATTCATCATTACATATTCCTAAGGTATTAAGGCATTATAATATAACTTGTAAAATCACGCGAAGAATTCGCCACCAAGAGCCACTCTTTTTGCGTGATATTATAATCAACAAGATAAAATATTGTCAACCTAATATAATTTAACCAGTAGGTAGATTCCAAATAATTTACTCTATGATTACCACTGATTATTAAATAATATAATTTATTTTATTGTAATCTATTTATTATTCGCTCCCGCAAAGGTGGAACAAACAAAAGTTTATTTTTAAATAATTTAATGTGTATGTTTGTGTAAAAAATTCTGCATTATGCCACAAACATTAAAATCACTGGTGAAGAAGCGCGGTGAATTGAAAGCACAATTAACACGATTTAAGAATTACCTATTAAGTGATTCAGTTGATGTAATAGAAACGGAAACAAGATTGGAGGAGGTAAACACACTGTTAAATCGCTTTAAGAATATACAATCTCAGATCGAAGAGTTTGATAGTAACTCAGATGAAGAGGATAGCCCACTTGAGTGTTTTGAATTGCAATATTATCAAGTAGTGACGTTAGCAAAAAAATCCATAAAAAGCATTGAAAAAATTGATGATACTAACAATATTAAGATCCAATTACCTACGTTTTCGCTCCCAGAATTTAGTGGTGATTATTCGAAATGGTTATCTTTTAAGGATGCTTTCGTCACGATAGTGGGTAATAATAAATCATTAAATAATTTTCAGAAACATTACTGTTTGCGTGATTGTTTAAAAGGAAAGGCATCACAAATATTAAACGCACTTGAAATTACCCAAGACAATTTCGAAATAGCTTGGCAGGTTTTATCAAATAGATTTGAAAATAAGCGTGTAATAGCTAATCAACATTTAAATTCATTGTTTAAGCTCAAGGAATTAAAACAAGAAAGTCACGTCGCCTTGAGAAGTTTATTAGATCAAACACAATTACATTTGAATTCATTGAAAAACATAGGTCTACCCACGGAGTATTGGGATGTAATAATAATTTATATTTTGGCCAACAAATTAGATTCCAATACCCGGATCTATTGGGAACAATATCCAACTAAAGAAAAAATACCGACATTGCAAGAATTTTTAAAATGTTTAACAGATCGAGCGATAGTCTTGGAAGCATCGGAAGCAACATGTTCCACAGCCAAACCAATATTCGCGCTTCATAAACCGTCAAGTTACAAAAAGGAATCTTCAGTCTCATTATTGTCGCAAAGGTTGAAATGCATTGTTTGTAAGGAAAATCATAAGATTTATTTCTGTAAACAGTTTTTGAAACTAAACCAACATGAACGATTTGAAAAAATCAAGCAATTACAAGCTTGCATCAAGTGTTTAAATGTAGGTCATTCAACTAAAGAATGCAGGAGTAAGAATAATTGTAGAACTTGCGATAAAGCAGGACACAACACATTACTCCATATTTTCCCTAAAGAGGATCAAAACACTGAGAATGGCATAGATCAAGTACCAGTCTCAAACCATTCCACTTTTGGAGAAGCAGAAAAAACAATTTTGTTATCAACGGCAATGGTGAACGTTAAGGACAGTAATGGAATTATTCATTCAGCGAGAGTATTGTTGGATAATGGTTCTCAGGTGAATTTCATAACTGAACGATTTGCTAAAAAATTAAACATAAAGTACAAGTCATTAAATATGCCGGTCTCTGGGTTACATAATAATATAACAAATGTAAAGAAGAGCCTCTCGTTTGAATTGTCATCAATAAACTCTAATTACAAAAAACTTGTTACTTGCTTGGTATTACAAGAAATCACCAGCAAGTTACCGCAGACCTCTTTTCCAAAAAGGGAGGCAAACATACCACCAGGATTGAAATTGGCCGATCCTGAATTTTCCACTTCCGGTCATGTGGATATATTACTCGGCTCCGAACTATTTTGGGAAATGCTGACCACTGATCAATTGAGATTAGGAACAACTGGACCTACGCTGCAACGCACTGAACTTGGATGGATATTATCCGGGCCAATTAGAATGTGCACTACAAAAAAAGAGCAAGAATCATCCTCGTGTCACTTATCTTTAAATATGATTCACAATCAAATTGAAAGATTTTGGAAACAAGAGGAATTGGTGTCCATCAAGCACCAAAAATTGAAGAAAAGGCTTGTGAAGAGAGCTTCAAGTCAACCCAAAAAAGGGATGAAAATGGGCGTTTCGAAGTAAGCTTACCATTCCGACCTTGTATAGATCAAATAGGTACTTCCTTGCCTATGGCAGAAAAAAGATTTTTAAACTTGGAAAAGAAATTATCTTCTAACATGGATTTGAAACTTCAATACATTAAATTCATGGAAGAATATGAAAACTTAGGTCATATGACAAAATTTGAACCAGTTTCAAATGAAGAAAAATCTTACTATTTACCTCATCATGCAATCAGGAAGGAAACCAGCAGCACTACCAAACTAAGAGTGGTGTTCGACGGCTCCGCAAAAACCTCCAGCGGGATATCAATAAACGACGCGTTAATGGTTGGTCCAATAATACAAAATGATTTATATACCCATTTGTTAAATTTTAGAAAATATCAAGTGGCATTGACGGCTGACATAGAGAAAATGTACAGGCAGGTCAACATTAGAGAGGAGGACCGCGTCTTCCAAAAAATACTTTGGCGAGCATCTCCAGAAGAGGAAATGGGCCATTTCAAGTTAAATACGATAACTTATGGTATGGGACCGTCATCTTTCTTAGCCACGCGTTGCTTGAAGCAGCTGAGTATGGAAAACGCTCAGTTATATCCTGAAACTAGTCTCATTTTAGAGAGAGATTTTTACATAGATGATCTAATTACAGGTGCAGACAATGTGGAATCCTGTAATTTGTTAAAAGAACAGTTAATCTCCATAATGAATTCGGCCGGTATGAACTTAAGAAAATGGCGGTCTAATTCTTCTGATTTGTCATCGGAGGCCGATCAGGCCACTGATATGGTAATTTTGGACAAACCAGAAGGAGAGAAAATTCTAGGCTTAGCTTGGAATTGCGAAAAAGATAGTTTTTTATATCACGTGGAACTACCGTCACATCCTATTTATAATAAACGGAATATTTTGTCACTGATTGCTAGTATTTTCGATCCACTAGGTTTGCTAGGACCAGTAACCGTGAATGCTAAACTTATTATGCAGAAATTATGGCAAGAAAAGATATCTTGGGATGAAGAAATACCTATAGAAATTCTGAAGCTCTGGAAAAAATATTTAGAAGATTTAAAAGGTGTAAATTCTTTTCAAATACCTAGAAAAATTATATGTAATCAAACTGTAAATATACAATTGCACGGATTTTGTGACGCATCTCAAAAAGCATACGCTGCTTGCGTATATATGCTATCCACAGACCAATCAGGAAAACGGCATTCTCAATTAATCACAGCTAAATCAAGAGTAGCTCCATTAAAAACGATTTCTTTGCCTAAATTGGAATTATGTGGTGCTGTTCTGTTATTTTTTTTTTTTTTTTTTTTTTTTACATGAATACCTCACAAGAGTCCCAACTGCTTCCGTCTGAAGCCAGTGAGACTATGGCATCCCCAATTGGGGTATGTTGTGAGGCTGAAGGTAGTGGGAAGTGGAAGGAGATAGGGAAGAGGAAGGTGGGGAAGTACCTGGCTATTCAGATCTGGTCACCAAACACGGCTAATGCCGTTTCAAGCAACGTTTCAATTCTGAATGGTGGTCTTACACCAGGGCGATACAGAGAGTATCTTCCACTCTGGAACGTGCCGCAAATATACTATTTATTATTTTAAATGAATAAATTGTGAAATAACACAAATTAATCAAATAAAATTTATTTGCCACGCCGGGATTCGATCCCGCGACCTTCGGTGCGCGAGTCAAGCGTCTTACCGCTGCGCTACGCCGGTCGCTAACAAAAGTTGTTGAAAAAGTAAATGAATCCCTAGGTATACCTTTGGATAAAACATTTTATTGGTGTGATTCCACTATAACTCTATGCTGGATAGGAAATCAACCAGCGCGATGGAATACATTTGTTGCAAACAGAGTTGCAGAAATACAGGAAAGAAGCGAAACCAGTCAATGGAAGCATGTCAACTCCGAAGATAATGCTGCGGATATTTTATCAAGAGGAACCAGTGCTAAAAGTCTATTTTCTTCAGAAATCTGGTGGAGAGGTCCTAATTGGTTAACTCAAGATGAAGTAACTTGGCCGAACTATAAGGAAATTTGCATCGATCCACCGGAATTAAAAAGCAAAATAAATTTAACCGTCAGTATGAATAAAGATTGGGAATTGTTTTATCGTTTTTCTTCTCTCACGCGTTTACAAAGAGTAACTGCTTATATCCTACGTTTCATTAATAATACAAGAAAAAAACATACATTTAGCGGACAACTTTCAATAATAGAATTAAACAAGTCGTTACATTCATTAATAACGGTCACTCAATCTTATTCATTTTCAAAAGAAATTAAAACATTAAAGGCGGGAAAAACTTAGATAAAACCAGTCATCTCAAATCATTAAACCCATTTATACATATGGATTTATTGCATGTAGGTGGGAGATTGTCCAGAGGAAAACTAATACATGAAGCACAAAAACATCCGATATTACTACCTCACGATCACCCTCTAACAAAGTTAATCATTAAACATTTTCATTATACAAATTTGCATGTAGGTACTCAAACGTTACTAGCATGCTTCTCTACTAAGGCAGTTCATTTAGAACTGGTCACCGCTCTGACTACAGATGCATTTCTTAATTGTTTAAAGCGTTTCATTTCCAGACGTGGAAAACCTAGTAAATTGTATTCTGATAATGCTACTACATTTGTTGGAGCGAATAATGAATTGAAAAATATGTATAATTTATATGTCTCTCAAAAGGAAATAGCTAATTACTTAACTAATATGTCTATTCAGTGGGTTTTTATCCCACCTAAAGGTCCTCATCATGGAGGTCTTTGGGAATCTAACATAAAAAGTGTGAAATATCACGTAAAAAGAGTGGCAAACGTCTCTTCATTAACATATGAAGAGATGTGTACGTTATTATACCAAATAGAGTCCTGCATAAATTCTAGGCCTTTAATTCCACTATCCAACGATCCCCTCGACCTCTTCGCACTTACTCCAGGTCACTTTCTTATTGGTGATAACCTGTCAGCTGTAGCTGAACCTGACCTACAACAGATTCCCATAAACAGGCTTAATAATTTCCAAAAACTAAGCCAACTAAGACAGAGCTTCTGGTCAAGATGGAGAATTGAATATCTGGGAGAGCTGCAGCAAAGGACTAAATGGACGGATGGGAACCGGCGACAACTAAAGATTGGGGACTTAGTTATCATCAAAGACGACAACGCACCACCAAATTTATGGAGGATGGGACGTGTCATCGCCACTCACCCTGGACAAGATGGGATAACCCGTATAGTCACCTTGAAGACGCAGCAAGGGTCTATGAAAAGGCCCATTACCAAATTGTGTCTTCTACCAATGGACGATGCTATCACATCTTAGAAGAACTGGATCAAAATAAACTACTAACATCTAAGAAGAGCAGTATAAAAAATAAGTCATCTTTACTAAGGCCAAGGATCAAAAAGAAGCCATTTTTCTTGAAGACAAGAACTGCAGAGGCTATCGATCGAGGATCAAGAAGATGAACATTTTATAATTTAGTGTTATTTTTTTTTCTTATGCATATCTTCTAATGATTTACTTCAATTTATTATATTATTGTTTCTAAACTAACTACAACAATCAATGGATGATTACGATATGTGTAATAGCTAGTTTCACCTCTCTTTTTTATTTTTTAAAAATAATTTATCTCACAAATAATAATAATCAATTTTAACTATTATAGGGTTCTAAAAAGAACTTTCATTTAATTTCAGCCCTTTTTGTCGGGGAGCTATGGTTAAAATTGATGCTTATTGAGTAGGTACTTGTTCTATGGGCAATTACTTCTAGGCAAGTACCTACCTAATTTTATTATTTTCTTTTTTGTTCCATTATTCAAATAGTTCTATAGAAGAACAAAGGAAGGTGGCTTCCATTCTTACGTAAAAAAAATGTGTTCCAACAAGCAGATCACAATATAAATCTTATAAAAAATCAGGATTATGTAAATAAAAGAATAATAAATTATGACCAGACAAACAAACACAAAACAAGCGTTTGATTTACAAAAGTGAGTACCACAGAAAACCTCCACCTGAAATCAAACAAGAGCGTAAAAAGCGCCAATAGGTCTTCATAGATGACGATTTTTATCGGTGCTTTATTAGAAAAACCTTGGCAAATATTTGGTTTGAAGTATTATTGCATACCTATATCACACAAAAGCAATAAAAAAGAAAGATTTTATTAAATAATTCAAAAAGTTGTATACAGATATTGAAACAGTCTTGAATATGAAGTAATTTATTTTGATAAGGATTTAAACCAAGATACAAATAAATAGCCTTTTCAAGCGCGACATTTTAATAAATTTTTTAAAATAAAAAAATAATTATTGTGGCATAACCATAATAGTTAGACATATGCTGTCGCGACCTTTTTTGTAAATAATGATGTGTTCTACAAAGTCGTTTTACATTATTTTATTCTATCATCAATAGTTTTCGCAGCGCACGCGATGTAAAGAATATTTTAGGTAATTTTTATACACCTTGGGTTACATTATTGGAGTTTTAGTAACGATCCCTAATTTTTTTTGAAAATATCATATAGCCTATGTCAACTGAGGATAGTGTAGCTTCCCAACAGCGAAAGAATTTTTCAAATCGGTTCAGTAGTTTCGGAGCCTATTCAATGCAAACAAACAAACAAACAAACAAATCTTACCTCTTTATAGTGTAGTAGATAGTAGAAGTGTGTTAGATTAGAATGATCGCCTTTCGGAACGGTGAACGGTGGAACAACTCATAATGAAACATACTGAGAAGCACTTCAGAAAACATAGGTTGAATAGGTTAAGTTAGGTTAGGGTAACCGGCTTTTTTAAAATTATATTTTCATAGCATTTAATGACCTTTCTAAGGAGGTTCTGAGTTATTATGAGTTGGTTTATTTCTGAGTTGACATGGAACCTTTCGGAACATCGCCTTGCAACGAAATGGGAGGGATGGATTCACACGTCCGTCACTCCTAGACATACTGACCCCCAGATTCCTACTCACACCTACTACCCCATTCCTTCCCTGAACATCCTCTTCTTCCTTTCCTAAAAATACGCTCCACACTGCATCCCTAAAGATGACATTGGCCTTGAGGGGATTTATTTTCTTCAGGGCTTCCTGTGTGGATCTAATGTAAGAAAAAAGGTCTCCCTCAACCAGTCTCTCCCGATCCAGTCCGTAACGCAGTAGGTGGGCAAACCCGTTCGCCGCAAAGACCTAGACAAATCTCATCCCTTGAACCCGAGCATATACATATATTATCAAAATAAAATACAATATGAACTTACGACTGTATTGTAATGCGTTACCGAGGAATTAAACAAATTTATTAAATAAAATTTACTGGTGCACGCCAATTTTGAACTTGCGACATCCGAATTCGTAGTCAAAGATCATAATGCAACGCATTATTGAGGAATCATGCATAGATATTTATCAACATAAAATTTACTTACGCACGCCAATTTTGAACTTGCGACTTCCGAATTTGTAGTCAAGATCGTACCGCAACGCATTATCGAGGATTTATATCTAAATATTTACCAACATAAAATTTATTATTTTTGAACTTGTGACTTCCGAAATCATAACCAAGATCGTAATGCAACGCGTTATCGAGGAATTATAAAAATTTAACAAAATAAAATTTACTTGCGCACGCCAATTTTGAACTTGCGACATCCGAATTCATAGTCAAGGATCATAATGCAACGCATTATTGAGGAATAATACATAGATATTTATCAAAATAAAATTTACTTGCGCACGCCAATTTTGAAATTGCGACATCCGAATTCGTAGTCAAGGATCATAATGCAACGCATTATTGAGGAATTATATATAGATATTTATCAAAATAAAATTTACTTGCGCACGCCAATTTTGAACTTGCGACATCCGAATTCGTAGTCAAGGTTCATAATGCAACGCATTGTTGAGGAATCATACATAGACTTTTATCAAAATAAAATTTACTTGTGCACGCCAATTTTGTACTTGCGACATCCGAATTCGTAGTCAAGGTTCATAATGCAACGCATTATTGAGTAATCATACGTAGATATTTATCAAAATTATATTTACTTGCGCACGCCAATTTTGAACTTGCGACTTCCGAATTCGTAGTCAAGATCGTACTGCATCGCATTATCGAGGAATTATATCTAAATATTTACCAACATAAAGTTTATTATTTTTGAACTTGTGACTTCCGAATTCATAACCAAGATCGTAATGCAACGCGTTATCGAGGAATTATACAAATTTAACAAAATAAAATTTACTTGCGCACGCCAATTTTGAACTTGCGACATCCGAATTCGTAGTCAAGGATCATAATGCAATGCATTATCGAGGAATCATATATATTTATCAAAGTAAAATTTATTGCGCACGCCAAAATTTGAACTTGCGACTTCCGAATTCGTAGCCAAGATCGTAATGCAACGCATTATCACCCCTCGAACCCGGGCACCCTTGCTAAGTCATCAAAAGTATCGAACCACTTGGGATGACGTATGACAGATGTGTTTATCCAATAAATGTTTCCCGGGCAGCGGAGCCTAGCAACAAAAACCCGCGGAAGTATATTATTAGAATTTTATAAAATACAGAAAGATATATTTTTCAAGTCGGTGCCGCGGCCGTTATAATATTACGTTTTGCAACTTCCATATCGGCTCAACCAATGAGCAGTAAAACCAGATATAGGTATAAGAAGGCTTCGTTCATAACGCCATCTTGAACGCCATTCTGATTGGTCATTGTCAGATCAACAATTTTATAGTAAAAGCACATATAGGTACATAAGATATACGATTATGTGGATCAACAACGCATGGCAATTTGGGCGGATCATCAACGCATGGTAAATTGAGCGGATCAACAGTTACGAAGCGTATGATTTCCATACAAATATCGAAAATTTTATGTGTAGTATTTCGCTTACTTTTACTGGGAAACTGGCAACCTTGCTATTTAATGTAACGTTGTTGCAAATTCATACAGAAGTAATCCATTAAAGCCAAGTTATTCGGTGTTAAAGGTGGATCAACACTGTCAAATAACTTCTTACTGGATCAGCATATTACGAGAAGAGGTCAATATATATATGTGTATATATATATATATGTGTATATATAATTTAATAATATGAAATGTCAAAAGAACCCGTTGACAAACTGATATCAATCAGTTTAACGGGACTTTATTTGGAAATAAAAAAAAAAAAAGAAAAAAAAAATTATAAAATAAATTCTCGTCAAAATAAAAAAAAAAATTGCACAATGATTCTTCAATGTTTTCAACCATCTCATCAATTCTTCTTTGCACAGGACTATTGCTCAAAGGCATTTTTTGGATAATATCTGCAGCTGGTTTATGGAGCACAGTGGTTATTACTTCTTTTACTGCTGTTGGAATTAAATTGTCCCCAATAGTACCTATGTCGTTTGCAATCAACAATGAGAAGCTCGAAGTCGATGGTCTTGCTTAGAAGCTGTTGAAAATTATTTTGATATAGTTGGCTGAATTTTCTACTTCTTTTTCATGTTTTGAAAATAGGTCACATCTTTGTCTTTCTTGTCAGGGTGGATTTTATTAAAATGATCTTGAAGCCTAGAAGGCGACATCACTTCATTTGAAAATGTTTTTCGACAAATAAGGCACATTGGCGATGATGGATTTGTGGGATTTTCGATAAATCCATCTCTTATATAATCCACACCATATTGCCGTATTCTTTTTTGCTTCCGACATGGATTTTACTTTAGAGATCGTGAGTAAAAGATTAATTTTTACAACAATCAATGGCGCGTGATAGTGTTTATGAACATAAAATGATCAATCAGTACCTTTATATAGGTTGGAGACTTATAACACGCTTCGCCCGGAATAAAATAAACGCGCAGTGACTCGCTTTAAACACCCGGCCGCGTATTTACAAAATCAATACCGGTTCAGTCGTGGCGGCAGCTGAATTGGGATAGGGTTTTTTGTGCAAAATCATCAACAAACCTTATAATACCATTTCAGTCGCCAACGCGCTTCCTATCCTATCCTTCTATCTGTTTCAGAGCCTGTGGGGACCGTAATAATAGAGTAGCTTATGTTGGTGTTGATGCATTTACATGGTTATATATTTATTTCGTAAATTAATAAAAACGTGAACAATTCATAGCTTGCATTATATTCCCAAAAGGTGTGAAGCTCATGGGTGAACTCAAATTATGTTGGATCATGAGAGCAGAGTGGATCGGGGATTACGGGGCTGGCTTGTCGACGCATGTATGCTCACTCGCTGACTCCCGAATGCACTGACGACACTCAGTCTGACCAAGTTAGATCAATACACAGATAATACTTTCAATTCTTGCAGGATTTCAAAAATCCCGTTATTTACAATACACACAAACAAAAATTAACCAATATTAAAGTTTACTTTGCTTTATTAGTATGTGATTAGCGTATTTTGCTTGTCTTTTTTAGACCATATTTTTTTACAACGCCCCCCCAATTGTCTCTGGGTCTTCTACCGCCCCCCTGAAGGTCTCAAATGCCTCAAAGGGGGCGTTATCGCCCACGTTGAGAACCTATCTAGGGCATTGATCAGACAAAAAATGGTGTGACGCGTTGAATTTCCATCAACAGTCATATCATTCTTTATTTGTTTATGGATTACTACCGAGACATACACAATAAAATGCATTGGTATTGTCAAACACTATTTTCATATTTACTCGGGTTACGCTGCGCCCCACGATTTTATTTTTTACACCAATTTTTATTTAGGTACACCAACAACGGTAACCGACGAGTTCACCGAAAATCAATTCATCGAAAGCAAATTCATCGAAAACGAGTTCATCGAAAATCAATTCATCGAATGCAAATTCATCGAAAACGAGTTTATCGAAAATCAATTCATCGAAAATCAATTCATCGAATGACCAATTCATCGAAAACATTTTTTTTGTAGATATTAGAGCTGTCAAAATTAAATACTCAAAAAGGTCTGTATATCTGAGTTATGTGTTTAGCTACTGTCAGTATCGTAGTGACAATGTAAAATGTACGGTTCACGACGAGTTCATCGAAAACGAATTCATCGAAAATCAATTCATCGAAAATCAATTCATCGAAAGCAAATTCATCGAAAACGAGTTCATCGAAAACCGATTCATCGAAAATCAATTCATCGAAAACCAATTCATCGAATGATCAATTCATCGAATCGCCAATTCATCGAAAAAATATATTTTGTTGATATTTGAGAGAAATGCTGAGCGGACCGAGAAGTTAAAAAAGCATTGGTTAATAAAAGTTGACAGTAAATTTATATATAAAAAAAATTGATAATCAAACTTTGGACAAGGAAACTAATTTACATCAAAGATTAATTAGTAAAATGGTTTTCATAAACAAATATGAATGTGTTAACTATAAAACGGACGTCGAGAACCTTAGTAATTTGTATAAAAATATATAGTTTTTTAAATTATGAGATATGATTGGATTGATTTTGTAATTTTAATTTGATTAATTTTTATTTACAGTAATTTTATAATATTTAAATATAAAATGAAATGTGCTTAGCACAAAGCACATGCATTCTCTAATGGTATATTATAAATGGTATTTATTTAATTATTTTTTGCTTTGTTTTTACTTACATACCTCATATGTGTAACCTGCGAACTTAGAAATACCTAGATTCTTTTCAGCTCTGAGGAAGCCCACACTTGTCAACTGCGAGACTTTTCTGCGCGGCGGCCTGAAGCGGGGTGGGACTCTGTCGCTCCGAAATGGAAGTGTGCGGGGTGCTAATGCTAGCTACAACTTGTAATACAGGGGTAGTGGAGCAATTTATTATTTCCGTTCGAAAATAAGAAAGTTTAAGTTCCTATTATTATTTTTAGGCTTCCCGTACGTCCCGATTTGACCGGGATTGTCCCGGTTTCAGACACGGGTCCCGGAGTCCCGGCAAGTTTTGAGTTTCCTGTCCTGGATGCAACTCTTCTTCTCGAAAAAAAAAACTAAAACGGCGCTTGCCGGCTCACAGTGATGAAAAACCTTTTTCAAGTCCCGACCGTGACTATGCATGCGCTATAAAACGGTAGGTATCTAAAAATTCACATGTTTAGCAACACTGGAATGCATTTACTTACGTTGTACAAATAAACTTCTTAGAAATCATTTGCTGACTCACAGTGACATAAAACCTTTAACATGTTTCTACTGCGACTATTCATGTTCTACAAAGAGACACCAAAAAAATCATTTTCATGTCCCGAATGCAGTAATACAAGTTATCAAAAGGAAGATTACAAATCCACAGTACAATTCGCAGATGAGAAAACTTTTTTCTAGTCCTAAATGAAACTGTTTTCCAAAGGGATGTCTAAGAAGTCACTTGCTGACTCATAGTGGAGAAAAACCCTTTTCATGTTCCGACTGCAACTTTTCATGTATTACGAAGATAAATCTAAAAATCATATGTTAACCCACAGTGGACAAAAACCATTTTCTTGTTCTGAATGCAGTTATACAAGTTATCAAAATCAAAAGGAAGATTAAAAATCCACAGTACGATTCACAGAAGAGAAAACCTTTTTCAATTTCTAAATGAAACTGTTCTCAAAAGGGATGTCTAAAAAGTCACTTGCTGATTTATATTGGAGAAAAACCCTTTTCATGTTCCTACTGCAACTTTTCATGTATTACGAAGATAAATCTAAAAATCATATGTTAACCTACAGTGGACAAAAACCATTTTCTTGTCCCGAATGCATTTATGCAAGTTCTCAAAAGAAAGACTTAAAAATCCACAGTACGATTCACAGAAGAGAACACCTTTTTCAAGTCCTAAATGAAACTGTTCACAAAAAAAATGTCTAAGAAGTCACTTGCTGACTCAGAGTGGAGAAAAACCCTTTTCATGTTCCGACTGCAACTATTCATGTATTATGAAGATTAATATAAAAATTACATGTTTACCCACAGTGGAAAAAACCATTTTCTTGTCCCGAATGCATTTATACGAGTTCTCAAAAGTTTGATTTAAAATTCCACAGTACGATTCACACAAGAGAAATACCTTTTTTCAAGTCCTAAATGAAACTGTTCTCAAAAGGGATATCTAAGATGTCACTTGCTGACTCATAGTGGAGAAAAACCTTTTTCATGTTCCGACTGCAACTTTTCATGTATTGTGAAGATAAATCTAAAAATCACATGTTTACCCACAATGGACAAAAACCATTTTCTTGTCCCGAATGCATTTATGCGAGTTCTCAAGAGGTAGATTTAAAAATCCACAGTACGATTCACAGAAGAGAAAACCTTTTTCAAGTCCTAAATGAAACTGTTCTCAAAAGGGATGTCTAAAAAGTCATTTGCTGACTCATAGTGGAGAAAAACCTTTTTCATGTTCCGACTGCAAGTATTCATGTATTCTGAACATAAATCTAAAAATCACATGTTTACCCAGAGTGAACAAAAACCATTTTCTTGTCCCGAATGCATTTGATGCAATCGTCTCATGGTTGCGTTGCGGTATACAGTATCGGAAGAATACTGCAGGTAGGAGATACTTTTAAACGTGTGCTCTTTAAAATAATTTGTCGGTAAACGATCTCTTGGCGTGGTCCAACATTGATGGCACTTAAGCATTTGATCCACTTGATCATGCCATGAGTGCCATGACTTACTTTGCTTTCTCTGAATTATTCCACAATTAACTTCGCATCACATTATCTCTTTTTAACCCTTGATTTAACCGGTGACTTCATACATACACAATTTACCTGGTGAAGTCCCCAGGACTCTCGGAAATAAAATGAAATTATCCCTTTTTTAAAAGAAATACTTGTAATATTTATTTATTAGATATTTGGTTTTACAATGGCATAGGTTTTTAATTAAAATTATAGAATCACGACCTTTTATTAAGGAACTTCTAGAATATAACACTTGTAACAAAACTACGAGACCCAACTTCTAGTCTCAACATTTCAAAAACAAAACAATTTTTAAAGTAATTTTTAAAGAAATATAACAAAAACATAATCAATTCTTATAAAAATCAAAAAAATATCTTGGTTTGAACAAAAAAAAAACGTGCAAATCCTTCTAGTCACTGTTGGTAACACAGTCATTGCATACTTGTAACAAAATTACGAGACCCAAATCTACTCTCAACATTTCAAAAACAAAACAATTTTTAAAAGCAGTCTTTATATTTAGTGTTATCCGAACCATCATCATACCTATAGATTTAACATGATTTTAAAACCCTTTTTACATTAGCTCCACTCTGGAGGTCCTGAGGAGAATAATTTTCCTCAGGTTTCTCAGTGGAGCATCATTTTACTCAACTATGAGTCACAAGCTGGCCCATAATGGAGTGAAAACTTGTTCACGTTTTGATTGCAGTTAAGCAAGTTCTTAAAATAGGATTTAAAATTCCACAGAATGATTCATAGTGGAGGAAAAACATTTCATGTTTTTTTTATATTCCGACTGCAACTGTTCATGTTCTAGGTAGAGATATCTAAAATTCACATTTTACCCACAATGGAGAAAACCTTTTTTATGTCCTTAATTTAGCTATTCTTCTTCCCGACAAAATCAAACGGCAGGTGCAGACTCACAGTGAAAAACCTTTTTTATGTCCGACTGCGACTATTCATGCACTGCACAACGGTATCTAAAAATTCACATGTTTACCAACGGTGGACAAAAACCTTTTTCTTTTTACGAATGAAGTTATTCAAGTTCTCGAAGGGGAAATTTAAAAATCCACCGCATAATTCACTGTGAAGAAAAACATTTTTCGTGTCCCTATTAAAAACATAAATAGTTGCAGTCGGGTAACGAAAAGATTTTTGTCCACTGAGGGTTTACATGTCATATTTTAGATATCCCTTCCGATAACACAAATAGCGGCAATCGTGACATGAACAAGATTTTCTTCCTTGTGGGTAAATATGTGACGTTTTAGTTGTTATTTTGTAGAACATGAATATTTGCAGCCGGGACACGAAATGGGAAAACGTGCGTATATTTTAGATTTATCTTTTTAGTTCGTGCAAGTTACACTCAAAACATGAAAAAGGGTTTTCTCCACTGTGGAAAAGCGCTGTGGATTTTTAAATCTCCATTTCGAGAACTTGAATAACTGAATTCGGAACAAGAAAAAGGTTTCTGCCCGCTATGGGTAAACATGTGAATTTTAAGATACCGTTTTGTAGCGCATTAATAGTCGCAGTTGGGACATGAAGAAGGTTTTTTATTACAGTGAGTCACAAGTGCTGTTTAAGTAGATTTTAAGAGAAGAATAATAGTTGCAGTCTCGACAGGAAAAAGGTTTTTCTACAAAATGCGTAAACATGTGTATTTTAGTTTTCCCCTCGTAGTACTTGAATACTTGCAATGGGAACATGAAGAAGGGTTTTCTCCACTATGAGTCAGCAAGTGTTCCTTAGGATCCCATGCCCAGTCATAATGAAACCAACTCATAAACACCTTAGAAAGGTCATTAAAAGCTAAAAAAAAAAAATTAAAATAGCCAGTAATCCTAACCTAACTTAACCAATTTTTAAATATTTTTTTATCATTACTTTTAACAACCTTTCTGAGTTGTTTATCAAAAGCTTGTGAATCATAGTGGAGTAAAGTGTTGCTCCATAGGGAAACCTTAGAAAAATTAGTCCTTATGAATTTCTCAATGGAACTGATGTAAAAAAGCTTTTGTTGTTAGACTTAAAAATAAAACAATTATCTTGGTAATATGTTTTTTTCTTTAACATAGGTTGTTTTGAATTACAAGAATGCTGTAAGTATAATTTTAAGTTTACAACCTTGCAAAGTATTCCTCGACAAGTTGGCTTACCATAATTCTGAAGCTCCAAACCGTGACGGGAGGCAGTGGCGGTCCGTCCTGTTGTTATTATGCCAATTGTGCTTTTCGTTGTTCTTAAAAATTTAATTTACAGTAAAGTAACGCTCGTACAGTAGACTCCAGCATGCGTGCTGAAGTCCTGCGTAGGCACAAAATATATTGTATAATATTAAATCAGATTAGGTGCATCAATGTGTTGCTCGTGAAAATGTTTGAATAATTAGACCCATTTGTCCACGTAATCGGTTTGGGTCGTCGTTAAACTCCATTTTTGAGAACTTGTATAACTGAATTCGGGACAAGAAAATGGTTTTTGTCCACTGTGGGTAAACATGTCATTTTAAGTTTATCTTCATAGTACATGAATGAACATGAACATGAAAAATGTTTTTCTCCATTATGAGTCAGCAAGAGACTTCTTAGATATCCCTTTTAAAAACAGTTTCATTTAGGACTTGAAAAAGGTTTTCTCTTTTGTGAATCGTACTGTGGATTTTTAAATCTTCCATTAGAGAACTTGTATCCCTGCATTCGGGACAAGAAAATGGTTTTTGTCCACTGTGGGTAAACATATGATTTTTAAATTTATCTTCATAGTACATGAATAGTTGCAGTCGGAACATGAAAAAGGTTTTTCTCCACTATGAGTCAGCAAGTGACTTCTTAGATATCCCTTTTAAAAACAGTTTCATTCAGGACTTGAAAAAGGTTTCCCTTCTGTGAATCGTACTGTGGATTTTCAAATCCTCCTTTTGAGAACTTGTATAACTGCATTCGTGACAAGAAAATGGTTTGGTCCACTGTGGGCAAACATGTGATTTTTAGATTTATCTTCATAGTACATGAATAGTTGCAGTCGGAACATGAAAAAGGTTTTTCTACGCTATGAGTCCACAAGTGACTGCTTAGATATCCCACATTCGAAGCAAAGAACTGGTTTTACTGAAACATATAAAAAAATTAGATATATTATTGCCTACAGTCCTTAATTATAGCTACATTCAGAACATACAAATGATTTTCCTGCAATTCTGGCTGCACATTTTCTGCAACCAGAATTTTGTAATTGCACTTTGAACACCAGAATGATTTCCTTCAATACACATCACTAGATGAAACCACAACTGGAATTTTTCGTTGCATTCTGAACCCAGATCTAGTTTTAATTTCGGTTGAATTGGCATGCGGGGAAATAAAACTACACACAGATCACGAAAACGGCTTTCCTCTATTTCTGACAGTACAAACTATGCAACTTGGATTTAATAAATACACTTCCAATATGAGAAACGCATCAGCAAATGAAATCACACCTAACATGTTTTTTTGCGTTCTTAACAAAGAGCTGGTTTTAATTACAGGGTGAATCTCTACGCGTGGATTTCAAACTACACTCAGAACGTGAAATTAATTAGATAGATAGGTATTTGCAGTATCAGACAATCGGAAATCGAAGAGATAACCTATATGTACATTTTACATTGTCACTACGATAATGACAGTAGCTAAACACATAACTCAGTTAAACAGACCTTTTTGAGTATTTAATTTTGACAGCTCTAATATCTACAAAAAAAATGTTTTCGATGAATTGGTGATTCGATGAATTGATCATTCGATGAATTGATTTTCGATGAATTGATTTTCGATAAACTCGTTTTCGATGAATTTGCTTTCGATGAATTGATTTTCGATGAACTCGTTTTCGATGAATTTGCTTTCGATGAATTGATTTTCGATGAACTCGTCGGTTACCAATTGCAACGACGATTTATTTCTCTACCTACGACAAACACACTTCAGACAAATCGCACACTGAGTACTATACTGCACTCTCTGAAAAAAAAGTTAATCTATTTATCTCAATCACCGATTGGAATGAAATGCTAAAATTATCTGAACCAAATGTATTGTATGAAGAAATGAAATCGAAATTTAAAAATATTTATGAACTAAGTAACATCACAAAATTTAATAAAAAATATCGCAATTATCAAAAAACTTGGATGAATGATAGCCTCATTGAAAATATACAAACACGAGATACTCTTTGGAGGAAATGGAAAAACTCACCCAACAACAAAAAATATGAAATCGATTTCAAAAAATACAGAAATAAATTAAATAAACAAATAATAAACACAAAAAAATTATACTATAACTATAAATTTAATCACTGTTTCAAAGACATTAAAAAAACATGGAATGAAATTAATAAAACTTTAGGAAGGAAAGATAAATCCGGTTGTGATGAAGTCATTTCAAAATATTTCTTAAAATCCAAATCGACAGATGCAGTGGCAGAAAATTTTGCAGACTTCTTTGATGAGGGGGTAAATAAGTTATTACATGAATGTGATGTCCGAGCGTCAGAATACACGCCGGAATATCTAAATCACACAATGTATCTACCACGAGCAAATACAAAGCAAATCGAATTAATTATCGGAGGTATGAAAAATTCCAAGACACCAGGCATAGATTTAATTCGTATGTATGATTTAAAAAAACATGTTAAATTACTTAGTCCTATAATCGCCCACTTAATTAACAGAATAATTGATACGGGCCATATTCCCGATGAACTAAAATATAGCATTGTAAGGCCTATCTTTAAAAATGGAAATCACTCTTTAATAAATAATTACAGGCCGATTTCCTTATTACCTGCATTAGAAAAAATTTTAGAAAAATATATATCAATAAATTTAGATAAATACTTAAATAATCTGAGTATTATTGATGAATGCCAGTATGGTTTTCAAAAAAAAAAAAGTTGCCATAAATTGCTCGAAAAATTTTCTAATCATATAAATTCACAACTTAACTGTAAACAACATGTATTGGTTCTATTTATTGATTTCTCAAAAGCTTTCGACACACTTAGCCATATACAAATAATGAAAGTACTTGAATTTATAGGTATCCGGGGTAAACTCCTCTTATTCTTTAAAAACTATTTCTCAAATAGAAAAATGAGTGTGAAGATTTTAAATATAATTAGTTAATCAAGATACATCAAATCGGGAGTACCGCAAGGGTCAATTCTAGGTCCAAAATTATATATTATATATGTAATTGCTATGTGTAAGATTTTCAAAAAAGCTCGTCGATTCATTTTTGCTGATGATACTGCTCTTGTTGTATCAAATGAAAATCCTAAAATAGCTGTACAAGAATTACAAAGAGACTTTAACGAGCTTCTCAAATGGGCTCATGATGTAGGATTAATTATTAATGTTAAAAAAACCAAATGCATGTACATAAAATCACCAAGTTTGAAAATGTGGAATGTTCCTAAAATAACCGCTCATAGCTTTGACTGTATACATAGAGGAATTGTTAATGTTTGTGACTGTGAAAAAATAGATTTTACAAATGAATATACTTATCTGGGAATAATTGTTGATAACAATTTTAAGTGGGATAAACAAGTGGCAAAAATTTGTAACCAGCTCCGATCCTTAGCTAGTAACTTTTACAAATTAAAATTTATTTTGCCTCATTGTACTCTTAAACTCATATATTTTTCTATGGTCGAATCCATACTTAGATATGGTATTGGAACTTGGGGACATGCAAGCACTACTTACATTAAATATATTCAAAATTTACAAACTGCCATAATAAAAAAAATTGTCCCAACAAATATTTACAAACAGAGACACAACCTAAAACTACTATGTGGCTCAGAGAGCCTACTTACAATAAAAGGTCTCCACTGGTTCACTACTATTATGGATAATATGGGGGAAAGCCCTTACAAACACCTACTTGTACACAAACATACCACAAGATTTAGAGAAGGAAAGGGCCTAAAAACTCCTCGAATATTAAATAAATATGGAAGCCGTACTCTTGAATATCTAATACCAGTGATTTTCAATAAAGTCAATAAAAACATAAAATTTGAAAAAAATGAGAGACTGTATCCTAAAATGATAAAACTATGGTTAATGAACGAAAACTCCATGTATCTTTGAATATCTTAATATAGCTGCCTACTTATCTTGTTATTAGGCAGGTGTATTGAAATATCTTATATATTTATAGATGTAAGTTAAATTATCTAATATTATGTGATCTATTATAATGTTTCCTTAAAACTATAAATGTATTTACAAATATTTTCTTAGATATTATATTAAGAATGTTTAAATTGTTAGAACCTGCAGACAAGCTGCCATATGACAGCTTTGTGGGTCTACTCAAATT
Source organism: Limnephilus lunatus (assembly GCA_917563855.2). Taxonomy (NCBI): domain Eukaryota; kingdom Metazoa; phylum Arthropoda; class Insecta; order Trichoptera; family Limnephilidae; genus Limnephilus; species Limnephilus lunatus. The sequence goes on from OU830603.1 coordinate 14,267,209, forward strand.
GTTGTACAAAATGTATTTTGTTATTTAATAAATAAAAAAAAATAAAAAACTGGAAAATTCAAAGCTTCTAAAGCAGCAATATTTTCTTTTAAAATAGAAATAAATTGTCTGATATTATCCTGAGATTTTACAGGTTGAATCGACAGAATTAATTCTACATGCCTATCAGCGATGAAACGTACGTTTTCATACCGTTCCTTTAAAAGGTTGTATGCAATAAAATAATTTTCTTCAGAAATCGGCAAATGTTTAATGTGTGTTAATGCCTCTCCTGACAGGCTACTTATTAAATAATGCATTTTTTGAACAGGATTTAAGGCATTATTAGAATCGATCAACGAATTAAAGGTATTAATATAATTTGTCCAATCTGTTGATATTCCCGAGAAAATAATCAATTTTAATTTTGGTAACGACACATTATTATTTGCCAGTGAATGATCCGATTCAATTTTCGAAACTTGTGGAAATAATTGATTATAATACGACTGAATCTCGTAATACATGTTTTGAATTTCAGTATATTTTTCTTGTAAAACTTTAATTTCCGATTCATCTTTTTAATTTGATTCTATTGAAATATGTGATGCAACAAAAGTTTCTCTAATATTTGATATATCCGAAAAACGCGCTTTAAATATATTTTTGTCAACAACGTTCAACGAAGTTATAGCTTTCAATGCAGCGGAGCGAATGCTTTCCATGTCTAACAGAGCTAATTTGTACTTCACAAGAGTAGCCGCCATTATGAAGAGGTATATTAACCAAACTCTAATAATAAAACCGCAAACAAACGTCAAACGTCAAACTTGTAAACAAACAGAATGTCCGCTGTGATAACAGCTGACCGATGCGATCCGCGATCTTCTTTACCGACACTCAGTGCAGGTAGCAACCCAACGACACGAGAATGCTTGTATTTAAAACTACCGACGCGGCAATACTTTGTGTAGGTACAAAGTATTATCTACGAATATTGAGCTACCCAACGATTTAAATATGCTAATCAATATTCACGATTGAATGTGTAATTCTGAAACAGCTTTATAAAACCGGAAAGGTCAACGAATGGAATGATCTATATTTCAAAACACAATATCTAGTTTCGAAATTACGACTATCAAAAAACGACAAAAACGAGAATTTATCCGGCGAATGGACCAAAAATGTCGCGTCCGATGACACGACAATATGATATTGAGGACTGTAAATCGTTTTCGAAAAGATTATGACCAATGAATTGTGTTTTAAAATACAGATCACGGGATATGGGGTATGACGGAATAGTCTCTTACCTTTTGACGGTTTATTCGGCTGTTTCAGGATCGATCCTGGATATTGGAGTTTCCCAAGAAACGGCACAACACCAGTTACACTTATAATCCATAAAAAACGGACTTTTTGCGATAATTGCGATAGTTCAACGACAGAGAGCTGTGTCCCATAACACTACCAAATTTCAACTGTTGTGTAGGTAAATTAGGTTAGGGCGACAATATTATTTTCCACTTGTTCACAGGTAGGTAGTCGACAAACATCTTCTTCTTCCCCTGGTAGAGACTTTGAGGACAGGAGGACGAGGAAGGAATATATGATTTATGAAGGACTTGGGGAATATGGATTAAGTTTTTTTTAAAAACTGTTTCAGAACCAAACAGACCAGGTCAAGTAATTCTTCGACTTTCTGTCGAATGCTACAAGCATTCCACATAAGGAGCTTAACCTCTGGGGCCGAGCTAGCCATCGATGGTGTTTATCAAAAATTCCATGAGAACGCACATTTTCTCATCCCTGCTTGTGCAGGCTGCCAGCCTTCCACGGATTTTGATGAGTCCGCGTAGGAGAGACATGATGTCCTCGTCATCAGAGGCGATGTTAGGTTGGGACCTTTGTGTGTTGGGCCCTGGCCCACGACGCTCGTCGTTTTGGGCAGCCCTGCGGGGCTCTTCTTGGGTTTGCGCAGCCCTGGATTGGCCACCCGCTGCCTGAGAGTAGCTCATCCGGCCGCTTGCGAAGCCCGATGTTTGGGGCTGGCGTGTTTCTGAGGCCCTCTGGCGCGGCTCTGCGGCCCTCTGTGTGGTGTTCTCCCTAGCTCTTTGCTGTAGGGCTGCCACATATTCTACCCTCTTCGGGCATCCGCTGTAGTTGGCGGAGTGAGGGCCTCCGCAGTTGCAGCAGGCGGCCGGTAGCTCTCGTGTGACCTTGGCGCAATCGCCGGTTGCGTGTGTCCCTTCACACTTCACACAGCGGGCAGGGTGGGCGCAATTTCTCGACCCATGGCCGAACTTTTGGCATCTGTGGCACTGTGTGCCGTGCTGCAGATGTCCGCTTCGGTACTTGCGCATGGATATTCTGCAGAAGCAGATGAAGCGCACAGCCTCTCGCAGCTGCCCCATGTTGGTCTCTCGGCCGAAGTGGGCCAGGTAGAGCGGGTATTCTGACCCTGGGGTCGTAATCTCTATGATGGCTTTTGCTGGGAAGCCCTGGTCCCTCAGATCATTGCTGATCTCTTCCGTTGTCAGCTTTGGAAGGCCTCTGATGACGGTCTTCTTTACCTTCTCGGTCTCTGTCGTGAAGGTGTGGAAGGACTTGGCTTCCTGACGCAAGGCAATCGTGAGTTGTGTGTGAGCTTCGACAGAGCTCACTAGGACGCTGATGGTGCCGCCCTTGTTGTATCGGAAATTGAAGGTGGCATTTCCGATATGCTTCTTTATCTCGGCCGTGATCTGGCCATGCGTCATGCTGCCGATCGTCATGATTACAGGCGGCACTCGTGTGCTCTTTCTGCCTGGTGCATGGGTGGCTGTGACCTGTCGGTGGTTGTCAGTCACGTTTGTTGGTCGTCTCTTGGGAGGAGGAGCAGAGTATGCGGAGACGTCTCCGTCTCCGACCTCAGGGAGGGTATCATACCTGTTCTGGGACAGGAATGGGGTGGAAGTGGGTTGGGTTGGGGAGTGGCAGCGCTTTGATGTTGGCGCTCTCTGCCATTCAGCCTCCATGGGAGTGTAGCTGGTCCCCGGGGTGGGTAGTGGTAGGAGGGGGAGGGATGGGAGCCTCGATTGGAGCCGCGAAGATGTACTCCACGGTTCCGGTCTTGACGTGGACTCTAGACGTGATGGCCCCGAATGGAACGGGGAAGTCCACGAACTCGAGGGAACCCTTGGACTTCCTCGACACGTCGGATGGTGCGGCCATGACGTAGGCGAGTTTACTCAGACTTGCAGAGCTTAAAATTTTGCCTTGAGAAAGGCAGTTGTTTATTGGTTTGTTTAAGACTGTTTGCCTTGAGAAAGGCAATTTTTGCCTTAACAAAGGCAGTTTTTGAGGCTCCGTTGGCCGAACTGAATGGGGGGCGACTGCCGGCCTCGAGCGCCCTAGAGCACTGGAAAGCCTCAGCCAGCCACCATACAGCACTTCCTTTTGATTTGGCCCGATTATCTCGGGGCCAGGGTCACCAAAAGATCACCAAGCCACCAGAAAATCAGGTTAATCCCCGTGGTCACCTCCGCACATAAACTACTGTTTCCAGTGTTTGTGCCGTCTCTTATAACACAACCCGATCTCTCCGAGAGTCCGTAATCTCGCGGAGCCTCTCGTCAAAATCGTCCTAAACCTCTCTCTGAGCCTCACTGATTTATTATGAAAAAACACGCCGTATTTATACTAAATCGGCGGATCGATTTGGTGGCTGACGGAAAGTGGAGGGGGAAACTTTGCCCCGGCACCTTTCCTATATAAAGGGCAAGAAAATGCTCATTCTCTAATTTGTCGGCTTAATCCGTAAAAGTGCTCGTCTAAATTTGGCAACTTTTATAAATTTTGTAGCCTTTATTAATAACAAAAACACATATTAAATTGTAAAAACATATAAATAAAGCCAAGATTTATAACAAGAATTTTTGTTTGGTGAAGTTACCGTGATTTTAAGAATTTTTGATTTTAAGAAAATATTTTATGATTAATCAAGTTATAATTATTTTTCCTAGGTTCCCTGTGAGATAAGTCAACGAAATCTGTTTATTTCACATCTCACAGGGTCCCTAGAATTTTGTAAAGGGAAAAATGTATAAATGTCATGACCGAAATTTGCCAAGTCTTTTTGACATGGCAAATGAGCTCTAATTTTAAAGCGAAGTATTTTGAGAGCAAAGTCTCATTTTGACTGTAGGCCTTGTAGGATCAAGAATGAAAACTGATTATTTCATTGCCCTACAAGGCCCGCAGGTTTTGATATTTGAAAAAACATAAAATTTACACCTTCGAAATTTTCTAAGTGTTTTTTTGGTAGGCAAAAATGACTTTATTTTTGCTACCCAATATGTTGAGAGATAAATCTTGGCTTTACTCGAGACCTTGTAGGATTTCAAATGAAAACTGATTATTTCATTTGTCCTACAAGGCCCGTTTAAAATAAGTACAAGAATCAAACATATTTGAAATGAGTTTACAATCTCCCCAGTAGCGATTTCTCAAAGTATTATTTATTGATCGCACCGGGGAGATGTACATGAAAAATAAAAAAACTTAAATCGTCTGGACCTGTCAAATGTTAACTGGATCTCACTTTTCAGTAACTCAAATGTCAACAATAAGGTACAATTATTCTACGATACTTTATGGGATATTATTGATAAACATATTCCAAAAAAAAAGACACAAATTGGAAATCACTACCCCAGATGGTTTAGTCAGTCTCTTATTAAGCTCCTCAAAGAGAAAAATAAGGTAAGACTGCGGGCTAATAAATATAAAAACCCACTAGACTATACTGAGTTTGCTATTCTAAGAAAAAGATCGAAAAAAATACAAAAAGAATGCTATTTATCATACATTAACTCTGTTGAACAAGGCATAAAGGAAAATGTAAAAGCTTTCTGGGCATACTCAAAAGCAATGCGCACTACTAATTGCATTCCCAAATAAATGCACCTGGACTCTGTTGTCCATTATCTACAGATACAAAACAACCAATTTAATCTTGGCAAAATCAACGTTAGCATGGAAACCATCAAATCTTGTTTAGAAAAAATTGATACATCCAAAGGTCCAGGACCTGACAAAATACCTCCCTTGTTTGTAAGATGTTGTTCCAGCGCACTGATTAAGCCACTTTTTATAATTTATAATGAATCATTAACTACAGGAACTTTCCCAGATTTATGGAAAAATGCAAATATTGTTCCAATACATAAATCTGGTGATCAATCTTTTGTGAAAAATTATCGACCTATCAGCATTTTATCGTGTTTTGCAAAAGCCTTTGAATCTATAATTTATATTTCTGTATTTTCACACTTTAAACCCCAATTATGCATTAATCAACATGGATTTGTTCCCAACAAATCCACAACCTCAAATCTTCTCGACTTTTGTTATTACGTTTGTAATGCTTTTAATGAAAGAACTCAAGTAGATGCCATTTACGCATTTTACTACAGAAACTTGATCGAATAGGTATTCACGGTGATCTATTTAGATGGTTTAAGTCTTACTTGGAACATAGAACACAATTAGTACTTATTAATGGGTATGAATCACCTCCCGTAATTGTAACATCAGGCGTACCCCAGGGGTCTAACCTTGGCCCTCTGCTATTCTTAATCTTTATTAATGACCTTGGCCCCATGTTACGCTGTGATTTTGTTCTATTTGCCGATGATCTCAAGATTTACCGTAAAATTTCCACTGATTCTGATCATGTTAAGCTTCAAGAAGACCTTTACACACTAAATAACTGGTGCATTCAAAACGATATGTTTTTAAATATTGAAAAATGTTACATTAATACTTTTACTCGTAACAGAAGACGAAAGGATTATGCATATTCCATTAATAATGTTCTATTAAATGCAGTCACCACTATAAGAGATCTAGGAATCACTCTTGATTCAAAGTTTATGTTTGATGTACACATCAGTAAAATTATAAGTAAATCATTGAAAATGATTGGATTCATCCATAGAATATCAAAACCATTTAAATACCCCCAATCCATTGTAACATTGTACAACTCGTTGGTCAGAAGCAATTTGGAATATGGGAGTGTTATCTGGAATCCACATTATTTAAAATATTCTAAAACAATTGAATCTGTGCAAAAAAAAATCCTAAGACTGCCATCATTTAAACTTGGATTTAATGCCATACTCCAATCCTATGAGGAACGATTACAACACTTTAATTTTATAACATTGGAAAAAAAAAGACAATTTGCTGACTTAATATGTTTGTATAAAATTATTCATGATAAACTTTTAACCACTCATTGTCTGAGCAACATACATATTAAAGTTCCTAATAGACGTAACTTAAGAAGTCAAAATATATTCCATATTGAAATATTTAATAACAATATTGTATACTTCAATCCACTGTCTCGAATGTGTCGTTTGTACAACACAATTGAATGTGACCTTATTGATATCTTCGCAAACAGTCTCGAATATTTTTAATTATTGTTAATTGATGATATGTCATGATTGATGATATGCTACGATTGTTAATTGCTTTATTATTATGTCTTTTCTTTATTTTAACTTTATTATCCTTTCCAGAAACGTTTCTTTCTCTCTACACTTACCATGTTTTAAATTTATTGTCTTATATTTATTTTTTATTATTATTATTATTTTTGTTTTCTTTTCACTACTAGCATCTCCGTCTAGCAACAACTAAACCTTAATTACGCATGCTGTGAACCAAGGGCGGATTTAGGGGGGGGGGCACGGGGGCACGTGCCCCCCCCAGACGGTGTTTGTGTACTGTGGAGATTCCATCACAGTCCATACTTAGAAGCATAAACTGTCTTTATTAATCATTTATTTTTGGGCCCCCAAACGTCTCCATGCTCCCTTGATCAAATCCCAAACAAGGATAAAACATGTCGGGGGCCCTAGGCAATGCACGTCTCGGGGCCTTTACCATAGGGGCCCCTAGCAGATGCGTGGCCCCTAGGCAGTGGCCTACACTACCTTGTTGATAATACGACCCTGCCAGGGCTGGCTTAAATATGCCGAGGCCCCTAGGCAATGTACGTCTCGGAGTACTTTAACCCTAAGAGCCCCTCCCCGATACGGGGCACCTAGGATAATACGGCCCTGGCTATAGCGACTGGATTTTCGAAGGCAGTGGCCTACAGTGCCTTATGGACAATCGGGCCCTACCAGGGCCGGCTTATACATATCGGGGCCCCTGCGCAATGCACGTCTCGGGGCCCCTTAACCCCGGGGGCTCCTACCCGATGCATAGTTTTTCTAAAATGTTGTCAACCAGGGTGAAAAACGCATTGAAAGTTTTGCTGAAGGATAATTCAACACACAAACTGTTAAAACGGTTTCATATGTGATGCTGTATCTCCGTCAATTTTAAGACATTTCTTACAATATTTGGTGAAAGATAAAATAAGAATAAATAAATGCAGCCTGAACGGGTAATTTACTATTTTTAAAATAAAATTACTATGTACTACTAATTTTCTCTTTTTCCTTTTCAATATGTTGTATTTTTTTAAACGTGTATTTGTAAAATGTACTTATATGTGTCTGTCCTTCCCGTAATGAGTCTTTTTCTCAACTCAACGGAATAATGTGTTACTTACCATGTTTTTGTAATACATTATAATTAAATAAATAAAATAATCTTTTTAATGTCTATAAAGTTTTAGTTCCAGTATCTCTTATGTATTGCACTTCGTATTATTTTTACTAACTTGGGCCCTTTGCTAAAGGTTATCTTATCATTACAGATAGTAAAGATAATAATAAAATAGGCAAGTAATTAAAAAGATTCAGTGGTGGACGGACTAACGGGGGGGGGGGGCGGAAGGGACGGCCTCTGGTCCCCGGGGGCCTCCGAACGACTCCATGTTTCCTTGATCAAATCCTAAACAAGGCCAAGGCACCAGGACATTGTAAAAAAATGTTTTGGATTTATTTTTAAATTTCATTTTCTGAAGTTAACAATGCTTTCACCAAATGTTTTTTACAGCATTTTACGTGTAACCGTTTGATACAATGTGTACGTTAAATTTTATCCTTGAAATATCCTTGCTTTTTCCTCGAAACTTTTTAAACTCATTTTTCAACCTGGTTGACAACATATTAAAAAAAACTATACATCCGCGTGTATGTATTTTTATTGCATTTACATTTACATTTTCATGAACCAACTCTTAAACTGTTCGAAAATCCAGTGTCTATGGCACCTCGTAGGGGAATTTTCATATCTAAAAACAAGAAAAAATTGCGAACCAGAGAATTTTATGTTCGATTTTTTATGGAAATTTTTCAGCGTTCTTTAAAAAAAATAGAAGGAGGCCCTTTATAAAAAAAATCTCTATGTGGTGCCATAGTGACTGGATTTTCTAACAGGTTAAGACTCGGTGCATGCAAATCGGATATTACACCATAGTTTTTCTAATATGTTATTAACCAGGATGAAAAACGTAGTTTCGAGAAATATGCGTTCAAAGTTTTGCTGAAGGATAATTCAACATACAAACTGTTTAAACTTTCTTAAAATTTCCTTAAAACAAACATAAGATGATAGCATTATTAACAAAGCATCGTTTAGAAAATGAAATACAAAAAATTAAAATATTTTTTACGATGAGGCCAAGGCCCGTGTGAACTGAATAAAATTTACATCAACTTTTTAAAATAGTGGGGGGGGGGGGGGGCTCATTCAGCTTTGCCACCCGGGCCTCTGACAGGCTTAGTCCGCCACTGATGATACTTCAAGTTTATTTGTAACAGTAATTGTTGATTTTTTGCTCGTCCGCCCCTTGTGCCCCCCCCAGAAAAAAATCCTGGATCCGCCCTTGCTGTGAACATTTCTAATTGGAGTGTTAATATCAGCTCATATTCCAACGTAATAATATTAATGCAATAATTTGTTAACACTCTGTAAATGTTTCAAACAATAAATAAATAAATAAATATTTCAAAACCAATAAGAAAATTATAAGTAAATAACAAAAATGACATTTCTAACTAGAACAAATATTTTCCATCAAAGCGTCGCCGGCGGCACGGTACTCCAGTATTGTGAGGGCAGGCCATTTTTTCCTGATTCGCAAAAATGATCACAAAACTGTAGAGGACCGAGCCAAGCGATGAGCTTTGATGAAAAATATTTCGAGGGTGTGAACACGTCGGTTACAACTTCTTATTACCTTCGTTTGAAAATAACAATATTCATATTTTACTTCTTAAGTACGAACATTTCATATCCATGCGAAAATTACCGCTAAACATATATTTAAATGTATTGTCCTATTACCAAAGTATTAACGTGAGCAGACTGAATTTTATTCTGTTGCTTTCGTATACTTATTTACCTACTCCAGTGGCATACCGTGGGGGGGCGGGGGGGGCGGCCCGCCCCGGGCGGCACTTTTGGGGGGGCGGCAAAATTTCACAATCAATAATCATCATGTAAAAATTTGGATTGGGGAAGTCGCGGGTTCTATTCTCGCATCAGGACTTAAAAGTTTTTTCTAGTTTATAGTTTCTTAACATCTTTCTTAAGTTTTATATACTGTTAAAATCAAAATATTAATGACAGAAGTTTTGTTTTTATTTCTAACACATACATTATTTTTAAATAAAAATGTAAATGGCAACAGTATCATTTTAGCTCTAATTGATAGTCGATTTGTGTTTTATATTCGTGAAGCTTTGTGCGCCCTGCTGAAAGCGCACAAAAAATTACACTTATACGGTTTTCTTCCACGTATATATCACGGTGATATATTTTAAATTTATTATCACAGAAAAGGTAAATAGCTGACAGGTGTGTGCATACTTATTCGAATTGCAGTTATAAAATTCTAGATGCACACTATCTATGTGCTGCCAGAATCAAAGAAAAACCATTTTTATGTTCTGAGTGAAGTTTTAATTCACCGCATACATATTTAATTAAAAGCAGTTTTGTGTTCAAAATGTATAATTCAAGTTGTGGATTCATCTGACGACACATTTCGAAGGAAAACATTATATTATTTAAAGTGCTTTATAAAATTCTTGCAGACAATTTATGTGCCGCCAGAATCAAAGAAAAAACATTTTCATGTTCCGAGTGTAGTCTTAATTCACCGCTTAGAGATTTAATTAAAACCCCTTTTGTGTTCAGAATGTAAAATTCCAGTTGTGAATTCATCCGACGACACATTTCGAAGAAGCCCCCCTCCCTGAAGAAGTACCTATATAGGGGGGGGGGGGGGGGGCGGCAAAATTTTTCTCCGCCCCGGGCGGCTGATACCCACGGTACGCCACTGACCTACTCATATATGTAGAGGGTATTATAGCGACCTTTAACATTTGCCAATTATTAATCTACCTTGCTTTGAAATAAACCTTGAACAATACGTACTGGAAAGGCTCACCTACTTTAATAATATCTACATATATTTTACGTGTATTTAAATCCTTACACATGTTTATAAATTACTGTTGCACTTTAAAAAATTATTCAAAATGGCGATTTAAACGGAGAATTTGACATCTCTGAAATCGATTATGAACGCACGCGAAGTTTTTCTAACTGGATTATCAAAAAACGTGTATCTGGAAATAATAATTTAACTGCTATCAACTTGAATATTTGAACTTTATCAAAATATTGGGAAACGTTTCTTCTCGTTGTATCTAGGATTGTTTCTGAGTTAGGATTGTTTCTTCTCGTTGTATCTATCTTTCTCTCTGAGAAATATTGATATAATTATGCTTTGCAAAACGTCGATAAATCAAAATGATATAAATATATCGGGATTAAGTTCTCATTACTTTTGTAGAAAAAACAGATCGGGAGGCGGGATTATTCTATACGTAAAATATCTCCTTACGTTTGAACAAATTAACATAATGCCAACAAATTTTGAAAACAACAGAAACGTCTACACTACCCTACCTCTACCCTACTGACAATATACAGACCACATAATTCAAATAAAAAAATATTTCGCGAAGAGATGGAAGTTATATTGGGAAATATCGAAATTAAAGAATCTGTTATAGTACTCGGGGATACGAAAATAAATTTATTAAATTATCAGCAATCAATTGTAATGCAATATGAAAACATTATGGCTAAATTTGGATTTTTAAAATGTATTTATGATGTGACCCGTGAAGCCATACTGACTCACTATGTAACGGCTACTGCTACATGTCAAGATCATATCTATATAAGGGAGAAAGACAAATGAAATCAGCTCCTGCGTATGTGAAACAATAATAGCGGACCACTACCTTATTGCAACCACGATTCGTTTCTCTACTTATGAGACAGGTACCTACAATAAATCGCACCATACGAAATATACTGTAATATCGGAAAAAAGTGGATCTACTGGTTGAAACACTGATTGCAATGAAATACTAAACATAACGGAACCTTACTTAATTTATGAGGAAATTAAATATAAATTTAAATATTTTTACGAAAAAAGTAACATAACAAAATCAAATATAAATAAACATCGTTATAACCAAAAAGGCAGGATAAATTCTGTACCCGAGAAGCATACGGATGCAGGTCCAAAAAGATGAATGTTCAGGAGAGCCAAAAGCTTTTTTTTCTGTAACTATGGTCTCATAACTTAACAGAACAAAATTCAATAATACATCGTTTACATACTTTAGGTAATGAATTTGCTCATATCGATCATGCCGAAAGTCTGTCATCATACAAAAGATGCATTAAACAAAATTTGTCTGCTAGTACTACCACATAATCATAAAATAATCAAGTAACCATAATATGTCCTACCAGTTACGCACTCTAATATCATGGATTAGAAACATATCATAGGTACTTTAAAAATATTTTATGTTTTTTAAATTATATATTATCTAATTTTTTTCGCTCCTAAGAGCATTTCTTACTCTTTACTTTTTTATATTTAAAACTTTTGAGCTTTCTATTATTCTTAAAGATATATTGTAGTCTATACATTTTAATTTTTACTATATTATTTCCTGCATTTAAACTTTTTATTTAACTTTTTACTTTTACATTATACTTCATATTTTATGCTTTACGTTATACTTTCTTTTTATACATCTTACTTTTTTACTACTTATTACCTTAACTCCTTTTTTACCTTTTGTTTTTAGATTTAACTTTACATTTATGTGTTACTTTCTCTATGTTATTGTATTATAATATTTATATCTATAAATATAATTATGTTAATGGTACATATTGTGCCGTATGTTTTTGAAATAAATAAATAACTTCTTCGAATGTCCATGCTGGTAGATTAAAAAAAGTAAATATTAAATCAATTGGTTTTTTTTTAAACGAGAAAATAAAACGAAGTATTTTATATGTAAAACCTTTAAAAATATTGTTTAAAAAAACAGTATGTGTAAAAATGCACTTAAGTCCTTCTGCTTCAAAATGAAATGAAATATTTTGTTATGACAAGAGACATGAGGTGTATTATTAAAGTATTAATGTTTGAAAATATAATTTGGAAGTAAAATAATGATAACAGGTAAATAAAAAACTTTTATTAACTTATATTTTATTATATGAAAATCTATTTATTAATCTAATAAAATATAGTAATATATTAATCTATAAAATATAATCATTCATTATAAATACAAATTATTAGAGTTTTATAATTCTTCATCATCTGACAGGATATTCTGGCATACTGGCCTTGTGGCTTAAATTAATTAAGTAACTCACCCTGAGAGATACTTTTTATTTGCTTTTTTTTGAGAAATCAGTGACGTTACTTCCTGGGAAAACTTCACAAGTGATAATTCATCATTTTTATACTGTCAATTTCGAAACAATAATTATCGCACGCTGAAAAAACTAATATGCTATGGACTAAAATTAATATGCTGCACACTTTCGTAAGAAGTTTCTGCAAACAAATTAAATCGGTCGCTGGTTTTTAATCCTGCCCATGATTCCCTTTTTATTTACTAGCAACATTAATATTATTAATGTTACCAGCGAATTTCAAATATGTATGCATTTCAAAACGCATTTTCACTAACAATTGAATATTATTATAAATAATTATTAATAAGATTCGAATATCTACGTAAAATTAAAAGATAATATTAAAGTTTTTTAAGTACAAATAAAAGTAATTTTCTAATTTATTTAACGTTATTTAGGTGCATAAGTTAGGTAATGAAACAAAATTAAATCAGTCACTGATAATGATTTCCTTTTTACTCCCGGCAATGATTTCCTTCCTCAATCAGTCACTAAATTAAATCAGTCACGGCAATGATTTCCTTTTTATTTACTGGCAACATTAATATTATAAAAATAAATAATTTGTCTCTATTTGCTTAATAATAGATAATTCTTTTGAAAAATTAATGCTAGACTATGACCCGGACCTAGTTAATAAATAATGCTAGGTTATGCAAGGTTATGACCCGGACCTACTTAATAAGAAACAAAAACAATTAGCTATAAATAAATTCCTTTATAAAAGCACCCCGACAAACAATCAAGACATTCTAAAATATCATTGGCGTAGAATTTTATTTATAAATAATTTTTCTAATCGAAGTGTTAGGAACCTTCCTGTAGATATCAAACCGGCCTTCTATACAAACAATAACCTTGCCAAATTTTTAATTAATACTAAAGAAAAAGATGATCATTTAAGCTTCTCCGGTATTTATAAACTTAGCTGCAGTGATTGCCCTGCTTTATATATAGGGAAAACAGCACGTAATGTCAACACTATTATTGTCTCCCTCCCACCAATTGGTTATCCACTTTACCTCAGTCAAATACTTTGTCTCTATCTAATTATATTCTTTGGTCATTTTCTTTCTCCCACTCTTTCTGTCACTCAACTAATATATAAGCCATAGCTCTCACTTAACATTTAGTTATTATTATTTATATCCTGAAGAAGCTTGATGTAAGCGAAACCGATCGATATATACCAAATTCGTGGTTAAATACAAAGTGTTTTATTTATTTTTATAATATAATGTCTAACCACAAAGTAATTGCTTCTTATGAAAAAAAAAAAAAAACAAAACAAAACAAAACATTAATATTATTTATGTTACCCGCGAATTTCAAATATGTTTGCATTTTCACTAACAATAAATATTATTATAAATAATTATTAAATAAATAGATTATTATTAAATAAAGTTATTCTACTACAGGAATTGTTTCATTTTAATTACAAACTTAAAGACACCGATGTTAATTTCAAATGAATTAAATGTGTTTGTTCATATGAAGCAGATATTATGTTCATATGAACACATATTACTTGCCGAATTTAGTAAACTATTGTATGCTGCCCCGAAGAAGCTATAATTATAGCGAAACCCTGTTGGGTTTCAAATGTTTGAATTTAAAAATTATGTGTACTAAGTTATTGTTTTATTTTAAATATACCTACACTACCCTATATGACACATAACCCCAAAATAACATAAGTAAACTTTAAATTGTGAAAAACATTCACCATGGCAATCTACATAAACTAAAACTGAAAACGTAGATCCTTACCTAAAAGTATTAATTCATCATTTACTAAGGCGGCCAACTTACAAAATATCAATGCGGGACACATTGGCGTAGCGAGGGGGGAGGGGGGGGGGGGTAGAAAACTTTTTTTTTTTAATGACGACCGCTTTAGGCAGATTTTTATAACCACATACTAATTGGGAGAAAGAGTATTCTTCCAATAAAATTTTACCACAAATTTATAAGTGTTATCTCGGAAATCGAGATTGGTAATCTTGTAAAAGGATGAATATGCAACTTGTTATTTAATTTGTTCTTAAATTCTAAACCTAGAACTGGTTTTAACTAAATCTGCATGCGGCGAATAAAAAATTACACTCAGAACATGAAAATAGTTTCTCTTTGATTCTGGCAGCACATAAACTAGAATTTTATGACTGCACTTCAAATAAGAGAATAGTTTCCTTCGAAATATGTCAGCAGACGAAAAATTACATTCTGAACACAAAAATTGTTAAAATTAAAGCTGTATGCGGCGAATGAATTCTACACACTTCTTTCTGGATTCTGGAAGCACATACATAGTCTGCAACTAGAATTTCATTACTGCACTTCAAATAAGATAATAATTTCCTTCGAAATATGTCAGCGGACGAATCAAACTGGAATTTTACATTTTGAACACAAAACTGGTTTAAATTAAATCTGTATGCAGCGAATTAATTCAAAAATATGATAAAAACTACACTCAGAACATAAAAATGATTTCTCTTTGAATCTTGCACATACATATTCTGCAACTAGAATTTTATAACTGAACTTCGAATAAGGGAATATTTTCCTTCAAAATAAGTATGTCAGCAGACGAAATTTTACGTTCTGAACACAAAAGTAGTAGAAATTAAATCTGTATGCGGCGAATTAAAACTACACTCAGAACAAAAATGGTTTCTCTTTGATTCTGGCAGCACACTAGGATTTTATAAATGCACTTTGTCGGGTGGGGTCCCCTCCAATGCACTTCGAATTAGAGAATATTTGCATTCGAAATATGTCAGCAGACGAATCCAACTGGAATTTTACATTCTGAACACAAAACTGGTTTAAATTAAATCTGTATGCGGCGAATTTAAACTTTATTCAGAAATAAAGGTAAACACTTTTTCAAAAGAAGAAATTCTTTTCGAAAGTTTTCACTGAACTTACAACTTACAAGATCGCTTTTTCGCGGTCGGCAGCAAGGTCAACAAATTTGATTTAATTTGAATGATAAATATTGGTTACCAATATTTCATGTCACGGCATGCACTAATTCGTAAACAAAACAACTCAATCACTACTACACGGGCGCTCTTTGACTCTTGCTTGTTACCATAAATAAACCAAGCAAGCCTAGATCGATATCTTCGGGCCTTTTCTAGGCACAAATTTTAACCAAATGGTTAAAATAGACTAAAGATAGAGGAAGTTTATTTGACTTCCATAGATAATACCAAAAGGTATACGAATGCGGGACATGCGGGACGCTTGAGACGATTTGCAGGACATTTTTTGTAAATATTGCAATGCGGGACTACAGCTGTCAATGCGGGACAGTCCCGCAGAATGCGGGACGGTTGGCCGCCTTATCATTTACAACAAATCGGGATGATTATAAATTATAACCTCATTATCAACACGCTATATCACAATCCGAGATATTTTGACGTATATTGAAATATAACCTCTCGGATCAAGATCGATTTGCGTTTACGAATGAATTCTGACAGTTCTAAAACGATCGTATCGATTCACTTTTGATGACATTTCAAAACGATTATATCGGACTGTATGTTCGAATTAATATTGACATCGATAAGCGAGAATCGATTCCACTTCGATGACATTTCAAAACGATTGTATCGGAGTGTATATTCGATACGATCATTGACATCGATTTCACTTTCGATGACAGTTCTAAACGATTATATCGGAGTGAGTATTCGATGCGATTATTGAAATCGATTGTTCAAGAATCGATTTTACATGACAATATATCGATGTACATCGATGGAAAAAAAGATCGATTCAACATCGAAATTTGATCGATTGTACCCATCGCTACCTGAGCGTTGTATCTAGTTCCATAGAGAACATAGAGTTTAGAAGCAGAAAGATGCAATATGGACTTAAGTCTAAATTCAAATGTTACTTCCATAGAAAGCGCAGTAATGTTAGAGGCAGAAGGATGCAAGTCCGTATACATCTTTCTGCTTCTAAGAAGTAAAAGTAAAGGTAGTTGCGTCCGTATACATTTTGAAAATCCTATTTTTCTTCATGATAGGACTTTTATCTTTCTGCCACTAATAAACATGAAAATGTACGTCAAGTCTGCATCAAAAACTCATTTCTTCATATTTTGGACTTGCATCCATATGCTTCTCGGGTACAGAATTATAACCTTATTGAAAATATACAACTACGAGACACGCCATGGAGAAAATGGAAAAAACGCCGAACAACAAAATATTTGATATCAAATACAAGATATACAGAAATAAACTAAATAAAAAAATATTTAACACAAAAAAAAATATTATAATAACAAATTTAACAATTGCTTCAAGGACATTTAAAAAACATGGATGAGTAAATTAAATATTGGGAAGGAAAAATAAATTCGATTGTGACGAAATTTTATCTAAATATTTCTTAAATTAGCAAACGGCGGATGTGGCGGTAGAAAACTTTGAAAATTTCTTTAACGAGGGTGTAAATCAGTTATTACACGAATGTAACGTTCGGGCAAAAACAAAAGCATAGCAAAAACATTTGCAACATTCGATGTACCTACCAAGAGCTAGTGCAAATCAAACTGAATGCATTATCGGAAGATTAAAAAATTCCAAGACACCGGGCGTGGATCTAATTCGCTTATATGAAAAAAAACATGAAAAATTACTTAGTCCTATGATTAACCACCATTAAGAATTATTGACACAAGCATCATTCCAGCTGAACTAAAATGCATCATAAGGCCCATTTATAAAAATGGAGATAACACCGTAAAAGCTGTGATAAACTGCTAGAAAAATTTTCTAATTACATAAATTCACAGCTGAACTCTAAAAAACATGTACTGGTATTATTTATTGATTTCTCAAAAGCTTCCGACACCCACACTCAGCCACACACAATTAATCAAGGTACTTGAAAGCATAGGAATACGTGGTAAACTCCTATCATTTTTCAAAAACTATTTAACAAATAGAAAAATGTATGTTAAGATTTTGATTGAAATTAGTAATTTTGAAAATATCAAATCAGGAGTACTACAGGGGTCAATTTTAGGGCCTAAATTATTCATTATATATGTTATTGTCTTATCTAAACTTTTTTAAATAGCCCGTAGATCCATTTTTGCAGATGATATTGCACTAGTTTTATCAAACGAAAACCCAGAAATAGCAATTAAAGAATTACAAAGAGACTTAAACGAGTTACTCAAATGGTCTCATGATGTAGGACTAATTATTGATGTCAAAAAACTAAGTGTATCTATAAAGCTCAATAATTTTCAAGCTCGATGATCTTTTAAAGATCATCGAGCTTGAAAATGTGGAATTTACCTAAAATAACTGCACATAATTTTGAATGTATTCATAGAAAAAATGCTAATATATGCTACTGTGAAAAAATTGATTTTACAAATGAATATACTTATACCTTGGCATAATCGTAGACAATAACTACTCAAATTTAAATACCTTACTGAACGAAGAATCGTGGATCGCGGTCCTATCTAATGATGACCCAAATTTAATTTTGAATACCTTTTATGAAGTACTTCAAAAACATATTCTAAAAAGTAAAGAACAAATAGCACCACCAAAAAGTAAGAATAAGCACATAAAACCATGGATTACGCGTGGACTGATAATCTCAATACAACACAGAAAAAAAAACTTTTCAAAATTTACAAAAACCTTGAAAACCATTGCACATCCATAAACGAAGCACAGATCCACACCAAACGGAATGAATACATTTTATTTAGAAACTACCTAAACACAATCATAAAAAAACGAAAAAAACAATACTACTCTACACAACTACATAATGCTCAGAACGACTCAAAAAAAACATGGCACGTAATAAATGAAATTTCAAATAGGAACCAAAAGGTTGACAAAATTCCACAAAAAATCATTACTGATAATAACACAACCATTGAAGACGCTGAGAGCATCGCAAACAATTTCAACCACTTCTTTACAAACATTGCCTCAACCCTTATAGATAGTAACCCAAGTCATAATATTCACTCAAATCAAATTCCTCCCGACCTTTTAGAGTCTAACGACACTACCTCTGGGCTTTCTACATTCTAAGAAATAACAAAACTCGAAATTTCAAGACAAATTGACAACCTTAAAGATAGGTCTGCAAAGGCCCAGATAACATAAGCAATACCACCATTAAATCAATTAAAAAACACATAATCATTCCATTACATCACATTTTCAACTGCTGCATCAGACACAGCATTTACCCCAATAATTTTAAACTCGCTCACATTATTCCAATACATAAATCCGGATCCCAATGTAAAACAGACAACTACAGACCAATAACCTTAACTTCACAATTTTCCAAGATCTTCGAAAAATGTTTGAAACGACAAATTATGAACTTTCTAGAATCTAACGCAATCCTTTCAGCTAATCAATATGGTTTTAGATCTAACCTGTGCACCGACGACTCTGTATTTAGTTTAACCCAAAACATATATTCTAACCTAGACTCTAACAATAAAACTCTAACCATTTTCTTGGACCTAAAGAAAGCGTTCGACACAGTCAACCATAGAATTCTATTAAAGAAAATCTTTAACGTTGGAATTAAAAACAAAAGTCTCATGTTATTAAAAAGCTATATATTAAATCGTCAACAACGCACAAAAATAGGATCAAGCTTAAGCACTTATGATCTAGTAAAACATGGTATTCCTCAAGGAACTGTCTTAGAACCACTACTCTTTCTAATCTACATCAATGACCTATGCAATCACAGTACAAGGTAAAACGTGGGAAGATACAATCAGTAAAGCCAATAAATGCATTGCAACAGTCAAAGATTGGCTAGATAGAAATCTTCTCAGCCTAAATTATGATAAAACTATTTTTATTCCCTTTTATAATTCCCATAAGTCATCCCCTAAAAATAACCTTAACTTGAAGTTCCATAATGTTAATTGTAACTTTGAGACATGCTCAAACTTCGAAGATGTAAAATTAGGAAAATATATCAAGTACTTAGGTGTAACTATAGACCGCTAACTCATATGGACTTACCATATAGAAAAATCTGTAAATAAACTGAGATACTTAATTTACATATTCAAACGTATAAGCAATATCGTCAGTACAAGAACCATGAAACTTGTTTACGACGCACTGGTGCTTTCGTCCATTTCCTATGGAATAATCGCCTGGGGTGGAACATACAATAACCATGTAAAACCATTAGAAATTGCTCAGAAGTCCATCATTAAGGTAATGTACCAAAAGCCCAGGACATATCCCACCTATCAGTTATTTCAAGAAACCGAAATTGTGGAACTAAGGCGGATCTACTGTACCCAATGTCTCAAATATATATTTACTCGTCCTAAAAATTTCACTAAAAACACAAATCCCTCTAGCCAGAGACATAACACGTGCGTGTTCACAGTGCCTCACTGCAAAACCAGGCTGGCCCAAAGACACATTAATTATATTGCCCCAAAATTGTTCAATTCCCTACCTCACTCCACCAACATGTGTCAAAATTTGAACGAATATAAAAATAATGTTAAAGTCTAGATAAAAAATAATTTGGAACTGAGTAATTTTTTTCGGTAATTCAAACTAACAGCTTCCAAATTGCTAAAATATTCCATGTCTTTCTGAATATTTAGAATAAAAAAAGGAAATGTAAATGTATTTTTGTAAGGGTGTAAATATGCGATATAAATTTAATATTTTATTTTTGAAATATGTATATATCCAAATTAATTTTTTTTTAATTAACTCCAGTAAAATCAATCATCATGTTGACTGATCTCTATAGCCTCTATACATATATATATTTTTTTATTTTATTTTAACTACCATTGTTATCCACATAATATAATACCCACTCACAGGCTTCGCCTTCGTGGGATTTTTTTTGTTACTTATATATATATATATATTTTTTTTTTTTTATTATGCATTTACTTATTTATTAGATTTTTTTTTTGTTATTATGTATTTATTTGTTAAATGTACCAAAAGAATTGCTAATAAAAATTTTTTTAAAAAAAAACTTTATGGGACAAATAAGTGATCAAAATTTGTAACCAGCTCCGATGTTTGGTGAGTAATATTTATAAATTAAAATTTGTGTTGCCTCGATGCACTCTCAAACTTATATATCATCATATGGTCATATCCATACTAAGACATGGAATTCGAACTTGGGGACACGAGCATAATAATGAATATTAAATACATTCAACATTTAGAAACTGCTATAAATAAAAAATATATTAAACCTAGCATTTACAAACAAAGAAACAACTTAAAATTACTGTACGGGTCTGAGGGCCTACTTCCAATAAAGGGCTTCTCTGGTACATTATAATTATGGATAATTCGGGAGAAAGCGCGTATAAAAAGTTATTGGTGCATAGTCACACAAGATTTACCGAAAACAAAGGCCATAAAATACCACGAATATCAAATAAGTACGGTAGCAGAACGCTCGAATATATGATACCTTCGATATATAACATATTGAATAAAAAAATTAATTTAATAAATAATAAGGAATCCTGCCCCAAACAGACAAAAAGTGGTAAATAAATGAACAACACATTTATCTATCCTAAATCTTATATTATGTACTGATATTGTAACTTAAGCTAATTTGTGTTATGGAATAATATTAAATGGTAAAACCTACAGACAAGCTGATATGTCACAGCTTTGTGGGAATACCCATATGTTATATTGTATTAAATGTAATTATATTAAAATAAATAAATAAAAAAAATAACACGACTAATCACATTTAGAACAACTGATAGGTTTCTCCCCGGAGTTGATGAGTCTGTGACGATTTAAATATGATTTTTGAGAAAAAGAATAATTGCATTCAGAACAAGTGAAAGGTTTCTCCCCAGAGTGTGTCAGTTTGTGACGATTTAAATGTGATTTTTGAGATGACTATTGCATTCCGAACAATTAACAGGTTTCTCCCTGGAGTGGAAAAACCTGTGACTCTTTAAACTTGATTATTTATTTATTTATTTATTTATATACATATTTATTAAATACATTACAAGTGATACTTTGTCTGTCCAACTGGGAAGGATACCCGTTTTAGGACAGCCAAATTGTATATTTAGTTCATAATATTTTTAACAAATATTAATCGAAATAACTATTAAGAACATTAAATTTTGTTTTCTGAACGAAGCGATGGTTTCTATATGCCTTTGAAAGAATCGCAAAGATGTGTTTTTTTCAAGGTCATTTTGAGGAACATTAATACTTGCATTCAGAGTGGATGAGTGGTTTCTTTAGTGATATCACAAGTAGGAGATTCTTTCCAAGTCATTATAGAGAACATTTACAATTGTATAATTAGGATTTACATATATGATATAAATTCCCAGTGTATTTATGACTTTAATAAAGTACTACAAATTTTATAATTTCTTAAGTAGTAGTATTTACACATTTATAAACCCAATATATGACAAGTGAAATTTTCAGGCTCGTTTTGGAGAACATTAATTTATTTGGTTGTTTATTTATTTGTTTTATGTTTTATTTTACGCCCAGAGGGCTTTTATATAAATAATAATAAAGGCAGTTCATCTTAACCATGAGAAAAAAAATAGAACAAATAAAGTTACGATGGAATAAAAGCATTTAAATGAAATAAAAATATGAGTAATACCATTTTTATGATCAGTGAGATATATACTATCAATAAGTTACGATAAGAAAGAATACATACATAATATAAAAATACATACAAAAAAAATTTAAAGTAAGGTGATCATAGGTTTGTAAAATTGCGATAATAACCTTGTCTAATAACACCGTAGTATGTTTCGCTGAGTAGTAAATCGCCGCAGCGCGCTGTTTCGATGGTAGGTACCTACCTTCTGTACTCATACGTCTCTCTGCTAGTTGCAGGAGTTCGGAACTGTGGATTTTAATATTATTTTTTAGATAAGAAGTTAAGTCCTTTTTTTCAAAGAATTTACTGAGACATTACATTTAATTACATCAATAATTGCATTCAGAATAGGTGAATGGCTTCTTTCGGGCGATCACAATTTTGAAATCCTTTCCAGGACTTTTTGGAGAACATTGACAATTGCATACTATAATTTACACATTTATAAACCAATATATGACATATTAATTCCCAATGTATTTATGACTATTTAATTTTGATAAAGTAATATAAGTAAGTAATAGAAATTTCACATTTATAAACCAGAGTATATGACATATAAATTTCCAATGTATTTATATAGAGAGTTTCAAAACATATTTTTGAAATGGCTAGTCGTTATTTTACAAAAAACAAAGAACAGAGAACAAGGATCAAAAACAGAGCAAAAGATTAAAAAAAAAAAAAAAAAAAAATTTTTAAGCATAACATAAACTTTTTAGTACATATTAGGTATGTGAGATTGTGTTAGCATATGTTCGCTCTTGGCTCTCCCCATGCCTAGAAGCCAATTGCTAACCCATTTCCGTAAAGTGCTTGCACTTTTCAGTTTCCATGCATCAGGTATGATGTTGAACAATTTAGGCCCTAAGTAGGAGTATTGTCTTTGGGCATGTGATGTGTTTGTAGTAGGTGGAACTACTGGATTCCTCCCTGCATGGGGGTGTTGTGGAGATGATCAATGGATGCATATTGGTGTCGGTGTTTTTGTGTATGTAAGATAATTTTTCTTATGTATAGTTGCCGTACATCGAGAACTCGTATCTCTTCAAATAATAGATCACTGGGACACCTGAAGGGTTTCTTAAGGAAGACCCTTAGAAGTGATTTTTGTGCTTTTGCTAAGGGATCCATTATTGTTTTGGAACAGCCGCCCCATCCCAAGGATGCATACTCTAGCAGTGAGTTACACAAGGCATGGTACATTTGTTTAAGATCTTTTACGCGAAGAATATTTCTAACAGACATAAACAGATGAGTAAGTTTCCTGATCTTTGTGGAAGTTGAAATTACGTGTTCGTCCCATCTCAGAGATTTATCAATGATGATTCCTAGATATTTTATACTATTGACACATTCTAAGTTTAAGCATTTACAAGTGGTTTGGTCATTACAGTGGTGTATAAGGATGTTGTGTATTTCTTTTGGTTTTCCTGATTGTGTTGCACTGAAACGGATGAATTTGGTTTTGTCTAAGTTAAGAGTGAGGAGATTGTTGTCTAACCATTGTTTAACCTTGTTTAAACCTACTTCTGCTTTACTGTGAACAACATTCCAGCTTTTGCCTTCGAATAATAAAACTGTGTCATCGGCAAAGGTTATAATGTGGTCGGCAAAGGAACTGTTACATAGATCATTTATATATATGTAATGGCAATATATTCCATTTAAATTTGAATCCTGTAGTGTCAGTTGGAATACTTGGAATGTAATTATCAATTGTCACTTGTTTTATTTTCTATTATTTTATTATAAATAAACATAAATGTCGTTTCTTTGTTAAACTTTGCAACACAAGTGTTTTATTTATAAATCAATAGAAAAGAATTAAATCATATTATAAAACGACATTTTTCGTAACCACAAATGGAGAAACTTCAATTTGAATTTACGCTACTACCTGGAGGCGATGGCAAGTCAAATATTATTAGCATTACAAAAATAGTCACAAGTGATGAAAAAGTGTTTACAATACCAGAAATGTTACAATCCGCCAGCCATCACAAGGAGATTATGAAAAGTGGTGCTTTTGGCAAAGTAAAAAATAGTTTAAAAAAAAGATACCAGGTTAGAAGAGTCTGGGTAACAATGACAGAAGAACTAAAAAAAACATATGTAGACGAAGATGGAAACCTACAGTTCGGAGACCAATACCTCGAAGAATTGGAAGAAGAAAGTTTACAAGTACATCAAAAAGAAGATACACTGGGAAGATTGATGGTAAAATTAATGGAAGATAAGCAACAGAGCCTTAAAAACATTGCTGAGAATTTTGTTATAGAAAAATTCTGTAGTAAAAATACAAATGCAAGCCAGTGGATAGAAGTGTTTGAAAAAGAATGTTTACGATTTGATGTGACCATGGATGAAAAAAAAATAGAAATACTAAGATTGTTCATGGATAAAAGTTGTGTAGATTGGTATAGTTCCATGATTATTAAACTAACAATGAACTCAGAGTGGTCAACATGGAAAAACAAATTCTGTGAATCATTCGCAAACAAAGGATGGAACCCTGTCACCTACGCACTATTATTTAGATACAAAGATGGTTCTCTGTTGGATTATGCTATGAGAAAAGAAAAACTTCTATTGGATATGAGAAGATCAATCGACACCGGTACTTTGATAGATCTTGTTGCTTCCGGACTACCAGAATTCATACTTAACAAGATCGATAGAGAAGGATTACAAGATACTGTGGATTTATTTAATGAAATAAACAAGTATGAACATATGGTCAACAAAAAAAGATTCATGAATAGGAGAACATTTGGGAATGCAGAATATAATAAAAATGAGGATAAAAAGCCATGTAAAATTTGTGAAAAATTGAATAAGGGCACTCGTTACCACCCTGAAGCCACATGCTGGTTCAAAACAAAAGAGGATGAAAAATTTAAGAGAAATGCCATTAAACATGTAAACAATTCAGTGATAGAGACTGAGATAAATGAAAATGATCAAAAAAAACTAATAGTAACACCATTAATCAAAGTCAAACTATTACTAAATGATGAATTAAAAATATACGGAATTTATGATTCGGGTTCAAATGTTTCTCTAATTAATTCTAAGTTTTTGAAACTAAAAAGAAAAGGAAACAATTTGAATGAAGCAAATTTAGTAACGATTAATGGTGTTAAAAAAACGAGTGGTTTGACAACGTTGAAGATTAAAATTTTTGAATTGGAGAAAAATGTTGATGTGTACATTATTGATGAACACAATTTTAAGTATGATTTTTTGATTGGATTAGACATGATAAAAGACTTCAAACTAATCCAAAGTGAAGAATTACAAATATCACAGAAAATCTGCCTGAATAATACAAATAAAAAAGAAGAAAATTCTACAAATATGAAAACAAATACTGAATTTAAACATTCTGAAAATAAGAACATTATAGAAAAACACCAAATTAATTTTAATGAACATGTTAAAGAAGAAGATTTTAAAATAACAATAAATCATTTAAATAATGATCAAAAAACAGAAATAAATGAACTAATAGGCAAATACACATCAGTGTTTGCGAAAAGTAAATACGATGTTGGTACTGTTAATGGATATGAAGCGAAGATAGACTTATTGGTGGATAAATATTGTAGTAAGAGGCCTTACAGATGCAGCGTAGAAGATAAAAAGGAAATAGAAGAGCAAATAGCAAAATTAATAGACAATAAACTGATAGAAGAGTCGTACAGCCCATTTGCTGCACCTGTCACTCTAGCATTTAAAAAAGAAGAAAACAAAAGATCCAGATTATGCATAGACTTCAGAGACTTAAATAAAATAGTAATACCTCAAGCTCAACCATTTCCATTGATTGAAGACCTAATGACAAAGACCAGAAATTGCAAATTTTTTTCAACGCTGGATATAAACTCAGCTTTTTGGTCTATTCCGTTGCGGATTGAAGACAAAAAAAAAACAGGATTTGTAACACAGGAGGGGCATTATCAGTGGACCTGCCTACCTTTTGGATTAAAGACCTCTCCGGCAATTTTTCAGAGGATATTAAGCAATATATTGAGAAAATATAAACTAACCGATTTTGCTGTCAATTACATAGATGACATACTTATATTTTCAAAAACTTTTGCTGAACACATCGATCATTTAACAAAGTTGCTGAATGCAATCAAAACTGAATAATTAATAAGAATAATTCAGTCAAGCCAGTAAAGGATAATTTGATTTCAATAAAGAATTTTCCTATTCCAAAAACACAGAAGAATGTGAGACAATTTCTAGGAAAAATCAACTTTTATCATGAGTACATTCCGAAGAGTGCAATAATACTAGATCCTTTGCATAACTTACTAAGGAAAAACCAAAAGTTTATTTGGACTGATAAATGCCAAAATGCTTTTGAAACGATGAAAAACCTACTATGCTCACAACCAATCCTGGAAATTTTTGATCAAGATTTACCAATTAATATATATACAGATGCTTCTCTAGAAGGCCTTGGAGCTATTTTAAAACAAACACAGACTGATGGAAAAGAAAAACCTGTAGCTTACTTTTCGAAAAAACTAAATGGCGCCCAGAAAAAGAAAAAAGCAATTTACTTAGAATGCTTAGCTATAAAAGAAGCAGTGAGATACTGGCAATACTGGTTGATAGGTAAACCATTTACAGTTTATTCAGATCACAAACCACTGGAAAACATGAATCTCAAATCTAGAACCGATGAAGAGCTAGGTGATTTAACATATTATCTTTCTCAATATGACTTTAACATAAAATATGCTCCAGGAAAACAAAATTTGGAAGCTGACTGTCTAAGCAGAAACCCAGTGCTGGAATCAAATGAAAATACAGATGAGCAATTAAAAATTGTCAACTTAATAAAATTAGAAGATATCTTAAAAGATCAGGTAAAAAATGAGAAGATACAGTGCAGAAGAGATAAATTGATATCGAAAAATAATGTTTATTACAAGAAAGTAAAAAAAAGAGAAAAAATAATTCTATCAGAAAAATTCAGCATAGACTTTATCAGAAATGTTCATACAGAACTAGGTCACATAGGAATTACACAAATGCAAAAAATGATAAGCTCATGGTACACAGCAGAAAACATGACAAATAATATAAAGAGAACCTGCGAAAGTTGTGCAGTATGTTTAAAGAACAAATCAAGAGGTGAAAATAAATATGGATTGATGTCCCACTTGGGTCCCGCAACAAAACCTTTTGAAATATGTTCCATTGATACAATAGGCGGTTTTGGGGGTTCACGATCAACAAAGAGATACTTGCACCTGTTATCAGATCATTTCACGAGGTTTGCATATATTTTGACGTCAAGAACTCAAAATACCAATGATTTCATCAAACTCTTAAACTCCACAGAAACTAATGACATTGGCATGATACTCTCAGACCAATACCCGGGTATCAATTCTAGAGAATTCAAAAAATTTTTGGATGAAAAAAATATTCCAATAATTTTTACTGCAGTGAACTCACCTTTCTCAAATGGATTAAATGAAAGATTGAACCAAACGCTGGTCAATAAAATTAGATGCAAAATCAACGAAAATGACTCAAAAGTAGCTTGGACAACTATAGCGCATAATTGTGTAAAAAACTATAATGAAACGGAGCACACTGTTACTGGATATGCGCCACAGTACCTACTTGACGGCACAGATGTTACGATTTTGCCAAATGAGTTAAAACTTAAGAAGACCGGCATCGATTTGATTCAAGAGAGAAAAAAAGCTCTAGAAAATACTATGAAGTCACATAATTACAACAAGATAATTTACGATAAAACCAGGAGACACTTTGACTTCAAAGTGGGTGATACTGTTTTTGTGGAGAATGGAAACAAACTTAACAGGAAGAAGCTCGACGAATTGAGAATCGGACCATACAAAATCATAGAAAAATTATCAAACTCAATTTACAAGATAAACACTGGTCGAAAAAAATTTGAATCAAATTTTTTCCACATCTCGAAGTTAACTCCAGCACCTTTATTTATGAACCATGAAGAGGACATCGAAGATGAGTGAAAATTTTGCAGTAATTTTCTTTCCAGGGGGAGGGGAGATGTAATGGCAATATATTCCATTTAAATTTGAATCCTGTAGTGTCAGTTGGAATACTTGGAATGTAATTATCAATTGTCACTTGTTTTATTTTCTATTATTTTATTATAAATAAACATAAATGTCGTTTCTTTGTTAAACTTTGCAACACAAGTGTTTTATTTATAAATCAATAGAAAAGAATTAAATCATATTATATATATATTAAATAAAAGTGGTCCTAAAGTACTTCCTTGCGGTACACCGAATTTAATATTAGCTGAATCGCTTATAGTATCATTTATAAGCACTCTTTGGCTCCTGTTATCTAAATAGCTACATAGCAGATTGAAGAGCTGACCTTGTATACCAATGCGCTGTAATTTATTCAACAGAATTTTGTGAGAGATAGTGTCGAATGCTTTGGCTAGATCCAGGAAGAGCGCAATGCATTTTGTACCTCTATCTATGTTATTAGAGATAATGTTTGTCAATTTAGCAATGGCATTTTCAGTACCTAAACCTGGACGGAAACCGTATTGACTATTGGAAAGGATTTTATTGTTTTCTAAGTATAGGCTGATCCTATTCTTAACAATTTTCTCAATAATTTTAGATACAGAGTTGATCAGAGAAATAGGTCGGTAGTTGTTGATCTGTGATTTATCCCCATTTTTGTGATGTAGAATGACAATTGATTGTTTCAAGTGATTGGGGAATTTTCCAGAGTTAAAACTTAGATTACAAATGAACGTTATGGGTGATGCTATGGCGGATTTTATAATTTTTAACAGGTTTGAAGAGATCTTATCAGGACCACACGCATTGGATGACTTAAGTTCGTCAATTATTTTCATCACTTCGTGTGACGTAGTTTGAATGTTATCTATTTTATGCTCGAGATTATATCCAGTTTTCTTAGCGAGATCAGTTTCAGTTGTGTTATTTTTATCCAGAATTTTTTTAGCCAGAGTGGTTCCCACTGACGTGAAATGGTTATTTGCAAAATTTACCATCTTTTTTAGATCTGAAGTGATAGTGTTATCAATGTGCAGTGATTTAATTTCAGATGATTTATTGATTTTGGTTTTAGTGATATTGCGAAATGCTTCCCATAGCCTTTTTGGTGTACAGTTATTTTCGTATATAATGTTTTTAAAATAGTTTTCTTTAGTTGAAATGATTAGATTTTTACACAAGTTCCTATACTTTTTGTAGCGAGTTTGTAATATATTATTCTCTGGGCTCATTTTTGCCTTTTTGTGTAGTTGGTTCCTTCTATGAATTGATTTGACAAGGCCAGGGATGATCCATGGTGTGAGTTTTAATTGCTTATTAGATATAAGTTTATTACTAGTGTGTTTAGATATATAATCATGTAATTTGGTGATGAATTCCGTCATTGCTGAGTCAGTATCCCTTTGGTCCAGAACGTTTTCCCATTTTTCTGAATTTAAGTCCTCAAGTAGGTTGAAGTAGTTTATTCGAGGTATGCATTTAATTTTGGCTTCGGTGGGAGTGTTATTTTTGAGGCAAAGAGCTGTAGTGTAGTGGTCAGAAATTGTGGTGTGGATAACAAATGAGTCGAAATGTTTAATTTTTTTAACGTTAATATGGTCTAGACAAGATTTACTTGTACCCTGTTCTCGAGTAGGGCTGTTAATTGTCTGCAAAAACCCATTTTCCGTAAGCAGACATAGATAATCGTCGGATTGACGGTGGTACTCAGGAATCGTATTAATATTTAAATCGCCTAAAATGATTTGCCGTTCTAATTGTTTAGAACTATTGATGATTGATTGTAGAGAATTCAAAAAAGTGTCAATATTTTGGAAAGAGGGAGATCTGTAGATTGCGAAGATACATAAGTTATTGTTCAGTACAATTTTCATACAGTTTACTTGTGGTAGTACAATTTCGTCGACTTGTGCTTGTATACCGTCTCTGATGTAAATTACAAGTCCACTGGATTTATTTAGGTTTATGTTTGTGTGATGTTCTGAATAATTGTGAATTAATTTTGAGGTGTAATCTTTATTTAACCAGCATTCTGATAAAATTATGACATCGAATGAGTAATTGAATTGGTCTAGAAAAATTAGGAAATCATCAAGTTTAGATATGCTTCTTATGTTCTGATGTATAATTTTTAGACTGTAAGAGCCCCAATTATATTTTTTTATTTCATTCAGATCATCAATAATATTCATGTTACCGAATATACCTGAATGGTTACCATTATCACAAGTTAGATCAAACATAATTAAATGTAAGTTGTACGTGAAATAGCGAACAGTATTCCACTAATATATTAATCAATTTAATAACTATTCCCAATGTAGTAGCATAGATAGGTGTGAATGTAAATAAATTGACAGTGATTTGATAGTATAATGCAAAATGTTTAAAGTCGCTGAAAAGTCCAAATACCAAATTATGATATATATATATGGCAACAAAATAATAAGTTTAAATGAGCGAAGCGGGGTGTGCCCGTACCTCGTTTGTAATGTGAAATATTTAATTATCGCTAATCGATTTAAATATTGGTTAATAGTACAATAAAGATATATAGAATGAAGATTTGTAGAAAGATACATAGAATGAAGAATGATAGAAGATATATAGAATGAAAATTTGCTATCTCGCCGAGTTAGTGATTTATTGCATATACCTGGAGACGAGTGAAGCGGTACATACATCGATTGTTTGATTCTTTCAGTTGAATCACATAGTTGCGAGTTTGCGTTCATCCGATATGCAGATTGCATTAGACCCCGTATCTCGTCTAACATACACCTGACCCGCCTTCGACCACGTGAATCGATATCCTTTCGTTTTCGCTTCTTGTCTAGCCTTCCAAAATAGTTGCTTGCCTCGAAATGTCAACTGTTCGGAAACGTAGATCCTGGTACTCGGTCCCGCAATTCCAATGTTCGAAGTATTTAATTTGTCTTCCAAATTAGGGTTGTTTTTGTTATATGATTTAACATCCGTCATCAGCTGTTCTTTGGCTATGTTTGATTTGAGTTTGATTATAATTTCTCTTGGATGAATATTATTTGTTTTTTTTGCTGCACGATAAATAGCGTCTATGTCTTTGATTTGGATGTTGGACTTAGTTTTTTGGCAAATATTAAATATGACGTCTTAGTATTTCTCCTTTATTTTCCGGGATGCCTCTGATTTCTAAGTTGTTGGCCTTTAGGGCCCGCTCCTGGAATTCAACACAGTTCTCCAGTACATTAATCCTAGCTTCCAAATCGATGTTTTTTTTTGTAAGCTCCACATTTTTTGATTCAATCTCACGGATCCTACCTAGGAAGTCCTCGTATTGTGCACTCATGAATTGAATGTTTTCAAGAATTTTATTGTTTTGTTCCATGATGTCATTTTGTTTTCTTTCAAGATTAGACGTCTTATCCAAGACTAACCCTTGCAGGTCTTCTAATTTTGTCTGGGCCTGAGCGGTGGTCGTCGGTCCTTTATTGTTCAATTTTTTACCTGGCTCCAAAGGTTCGTTACCGCTGAATATCTCCGTTACGCTTTGAGCGCTCGCCACAGTTGACTTCGTATTTTTGCACAGTTTGCATTTCAGTTGGGCACGCCGTTCCTGAGATGTTCCTGTATGATTACACAAGTAATCGCATTAAGAACAATTGAAAGGTTTTTCCCTGGAGTGGGTTAACCTGTGTCTCTTTAAACTTGATTTATGATTACACGAGTAATCGCATTCAGAACAACTGAAAAGTTTGTCAACGGAGTGGGTCAGCATGTGACTCCTTAAACTTGATTTTTGAGAACAGGAGTAATCGCATTCAAAACAACTGAAAGGTTTCTCGCCGGAATGGGTAAGTCTGTGACGATTTAAAACAGATTTTTGAGAACACGAATAATTGCATTCAGAACAACTGAAAGGTTTCTCCCCGGAGTGGGTCATCATGTGACTCTTTAAACTTGATTTAAGATAACTCGAGTAATCGCATTCAGAACAAGTAAAAGATTTATTCCCGGAATGGGTCAGCCTGTGCCTCTTTAAATCTGATTTTTGAGAACACGAGTGCTCGCATTCAGAACAATTGAAAAGTTTCTCCCCGGAGTGGGTCAGTCTGTGACGATTTAAATTAGATTTTCGAGAACACGAAAAATTGCATTCAAAACAAGAGAAAGGTTTCTCCCCGGAGTGGGTCAGCATGTGACTTTTAAAACTTGATATTCGAGAACACGAGTAATCGCATTCAGAACAATTGAAAGGTTTCTCCCCAGAGTGGGAAAATCTGTGACTCTTTAAACTTGATTGATGATTACACGAGTAATCACATTCAGAACAATTGAAAAGTTTCTCCCCCGAGTGGGTAAACCTGTGACTCTTTAAACTTGATTTATGATTACACGAATAATTGCATTCAGAACAACTGAAAGGTTTCTCCCCGGAGTGGGTCAGCATGTGATTCTTTAAACTTGATTTATGATAACACGAGTAATCGCATTCAGAACAACTGATAGGTTTCTCGCTGGAGTGGGTCAGTCTGTGACGATTTAAATGTGATTTATGAGAACACGAATAATTGCATACAGAACAAGAGAAAAGTTTCTCCCCGGAGTGGGTAAGCAGGTGACTCTTTAAATTTGATTTATGATTACACGAGTAATCGCATTCAGAACAATTGAAAAGTTTTTCCCCGGAGTGGGTAAGCCCGTGACTCTTTAAACTTGATTTATTATTACACGAGTAATCGCAAACAGAACAATTGAACGGTTTCTCCCCGGAGTGGGTAAACCTGTGACTCTTTAAACTTGATTTTTGATTACACGAGTAATCGCATTCAGGACAATTGAAAAGTTTCTCTCCGGAGTGGGTCAGTCTGTGACGATTTAAATGTGATTTTTGAGAACACGAAAAATTGCACTCAGAACAACTGAAAGGTTTCTCCCCGGAGTGTGTCAGCATGTGTTTCTTTAAACTTGTATTATGATAACACGAGTAATCGCATTCAGAACAACTGATAGGCTTCTCGCCGGAGTGGGTCAGTCTGTGACGATTTAAATTTGATTTTAGAGAAAACGAATAATTGCATTCAGAACAATTGAAAGGTTTCTCCACGGAGTGGGTCAGCCTGTGCTTCATTAAAGATGATTTTTGCGAAAACGAGTCATCGCATTCGGAGCAATTGAAAGGTTTCTCCCCGGAGTGTGTCAGTGTGTGACGATTTAAATTTGATTTAAGAGAAGATGAATAATTGCATTCAGAACAATTGAAAGGTTTCTCCACGGAGTGGGTAAACCTGTGACTCTTTAAACTTGATTTATGATTACACGAGTAATCGCATTCAGAACAATTGAAAAGTTTCTCCCCGGAGTGTATCAGTCTGTGACTCTTTAAATTTGAATTCTGAGAACACGAGAAATCGCATACAGAACAAGAGAAAGGTTTCTTCCCGGAGTGGGTCAGCCTGTGCTTTCTTAAATATGATTTTTGAGAACACGAGTAATCGCATTCAGAACATTTGAAAGGTTTCTCCCCGGAGTGGGTAAACCTGTGACTCTTTAAACTTGATTTATGATTACACGAGTAATCGCATTCAGAACAAAAAAGTTTCTCCTCCGAGTGTGTCAGTCTATGACGATTTAAAACAGATTTTTGAGAACACGAATAATTGCATTCAGAACAAGTGAAAGGTTTCTCCCCGGAGTGGGTAAGCCTGTGACTCTTTAAACTTGACTTATGATTACACGAGTAATCGCAATCAGAACAATTGAACGGTTTCTCCACGGAGTGGGTAAACCTGTGACTCTTTAAACTTGATTTATGACTACACGAGTAATCGCAATCAGAACAATTGAAAAGTTTCTCCCCGGAGTGGGTCAGTCTGTGTCTCTTTAAACTTGATTTATGATTACACGAGTAATTGCACTCAGAACAACTGAAAGGTTTCTCCCCGGAGTGGGTCAGCATGTGATTCTTTAAACTTGATTTATGATAACACGAGTAATCGCATTCAGAACAACTGATAGGTTTCTCGCCCGAGTGCGTCTGCATGTGTCGCTTTAAATCCTGTTGACGATCGCAAGAGTACTGGCAAACGAAACAAATTAAACGTGTTAAAATGGTTTTCTTAATCGGATCATCATGATGAGTCGCCGGATTGGATTTTCTTCTAGAAGATATCTTTTCTTGGATGAGTTCTGTTGAAAAAACTGAAAAAATAAAGGAAAATTATAAGGGTGCTATGGAAATTGATCTATATTAATTGATATTATACTAAATATCGTATCAAATATTTCAAACTCAATACAGCAATTGTAAAATAATATGATTCTTTGTGCAATAAATAAAAGTGGATAGTATGAATAATTCATTTGCAAATAGCTCCATCTCCATTTACCCGATGGGTTTATCGAAAAACGGGAGATGGAGAAATTCGTTGAACTGACGTACTACAGAGTTAAAAACACTCTTACTTTTAATGCCGATCTCGATAAGCAATTTGATAGCACACTGTCACTCATATTAGTTTGAACAAATGACTTGAAATTATAAACATTAAACAAATCTCAAAGAACAATATTAACCTAAGGGAGAAGATGGCTCCAAAGAAGTTAATATCTAGTCCCTGGCTTCAGTTTTTGAAATGCATATTATTTATTTTTTTATCGCAGGGGGACAAACTCAACCGAGAAAATTAATGAAACCTTTTGGATAAGTCGCAAGCTGCTGTTGGGGAAAAAAATAAGAAAACAACGTAAAATGATAATTTTACAAAATTCTTCACGCATTACAGTTCAACTATCTCAACCAAACATATGTTGACAAACTTTCGTCATACAAATGGTTAAGTATTGGAGAGTTGAGCGCAGAAATAGAAGTATTTATGTTCGCCATTCAAGATAGAGTCATTAATACTAAAAATTATAGGAAACATATCTTCAAAGATACAAATAAGTTGATGATTTATGTAGAAAATGTTTGTTTCCGGAAACTATAAAACATATTATATCGGGATGTTCTGTATTAGCGCCGTCCGAGTATACATTTAGGCACAATCAAGTTTTTAAAATAATTCACCAAAGTTTGGTAATTAAACATAACTTGATTGACTGCCGTAATGTACCATATTATGAATATGAAAAAAATTCATTTTTAGAAAATGAATTTTATAAAATTTATTAAAATCTATTCAAACAGACAGAACAATTAGTCTTAATAGACCCGATATAGTTTTACATGACAAAATTTAAAAAAAAAAATTATAGCATTGATGTCGCTATTACAAATTTTTGTCATATTCAGAAAACTGTTTCTGAAAAATTAAGACAATATACAGATTTATGAAACGAGATTAAAAGAATCTGGCATTCTCAGAATATTAAAATATTACCATTTGTTATTTCGGCTACTGGCATTATACCTAGCTCTCTCATTCAAAATTTAGGCGTATTAGATTTGTCAAAGAATTTATATATAAAAATGCAAAAGTCAGTCATTTTAAATACATGTAGGATTACGAAAGATTTAAATATTTATATTGAGGGATCAGTAGGATTTATCGGTCCAGTTAGGATTTCATCAGAGCCGAACCCTCTGATATGAAAATGTCTGGAGTCGTCGAATTATTTTACCATTATGTTTCTGGTGGATTGACGTGTTGTTCTTGTATTGTTTTGTATGTATTGTACTTATATAGTGCACTTACATTGTGTGGATTTACTAAATAATCATTTGTGGAAAAGTGTGTGGAAGGGTTAGTCTTCCATTAGGGAAAGATTTAACCCGGACATAAAATCTGGAGCACCGTAAAATAGTAAATGCAATACCTTAAATCTATACAATTGCCTTTGAATTCAGTTCTGCGTATTTTTTTTTAAATCCTCTGGCATAGTTAATTATATTTTCAAAATATGCTTCTTACCTGCCATCCGATCAAAACTTTTGCTGTATTCCAAACATTCCTTCTTAACGTCTTGGAGGTCTATATCTATCTCCATATCCGGCATTTCACCTTCGTCTCCTTCTAGAGTCCCTGGTTCCGTCTTGATAGAAACACTCTCTGTGTTGGGAAGGTCCATGGCTGATTTAAGCTGAACAGTAATTAGTGACAGCTTACAGTTAAACCTAAAACAGATGGTTAAATTTCAAATAGTCTAGTTGCACAGAAATGCGTTCAATAAATCCAGAATTTTACGAATTCCGAACCCGTTGAATGTCATATCGAAGGCACACCGTTTTCCGGTTTATTATTCTATGTTAAGAAAAGTTATAAGCATTGTTTCTTCCTTTCAATAGTTATGCTTAATGAATTATTATGAATTTTACTATTTTCTATCACTATTAAGCAAGTTAGTTCCTCCGCCACTTTTTTGACTTTTAACCAATGACATTGTATAATATAATATATAGATGCGCTGTATAAAATATATTACAAACTCAAGTTAGAATTTGGAAAGTTAGAAGCATTCATGTTTTCAGTAAGTTTTTAATCAAATGTTATTCATCTGTGATAAACACCATAGATAAAGGAACGGGCGGCGTTTTCATATTGAGCCGAATACTTTGTTCTACATCACGGGTATGACTGAGATACGCATAGTCGCTTACACTAAGGCGAATACAGAATTCTGTATGAGACGACCTACTGTTATAGGTTGTTCTAACGCGACGCGTGGCAGTTGAATACTAAAACTACGAAATCGAAGACAAATACAATTGTGTCTTTGGCTTACCACTTTCGAGATTTCTACCACGCATCTATATATTATATATAACGTCATTGCGTTTGACTAAACATCTTTTTACAGAACTGTGTGAAGACGCTCTTGTAAGATCGTAATTCAAATATTTCGACAAACGCGCTGTTCATCTGTAAATGCAATAACGATGTGCATTGTGAACGTCAAATTGTAAAAATGTGAAGCACTTGATAGCGAATGAGATAGGAAAAAACGTTCTTAAGATAAAACAATTCTGGGTAGTTAAGGCAAAGCGTATCTTGTGATTTCGAAAGTTTACCAAAGTTTGTGTGCCGTCGAACAGCAAACAAGGACTAAAATATTCCAAATGCTTCAGAAAACCGGTTTTATACATTAAATGAATGACGATGAAGATAGTTTACAGGTTCGTACCTCAATACAATAAAATATAAAAGGTTTGTGATCGATCACAATTGCACCGAGGGATGTTTCTTCAGAATAAGATGGATGATGGATGCCAAGCCAAGAGCCAAGCGCATCTTGCGTCTGTCAGGCAGTGTTGCCAACTCTCAAAAATATTTATCCCTATGCTAATCTTAAAAACCCCTAGACACCGGCAAATTATTTGAAAATACCCCATAAATTTTTTTTTTGTAAATATAATGAATAATTATTTATAAATGATATGCTGTAATGTTTTTTAATAATCTATTTTAATAAATTATTTAATACATCAAATATTGCATCATTTTCTTGAAAAGAATCAGATTTTTTAAAATCATGTATGTTAACATTTCAGGAGATGTATTAAATGTAGTGCAAGATTAGGGTTGCCATCCGTCCCGATATATCGGGACTGTCACCTTTATTGAGCGTCTCAGGTATTGCTAGGTCCACACCGAAGCCAACCTTCCAACTCCGAACTTAGTTCGGAGTTGGAAGGTTGGTCGATCGTGTGGTGGCTGCGGCCAACCCTCCAACCCTGAATTCCGAACTCCAAAATGGCGGACATGGAACAGCTGTAGCTACGTTGTATCTTATCAGGTTGCCTATAATTATTACGTACGTATTATTATGTACTTATATACACGACATGTTTTCAAACAATTGTTATACCATTTTCCATAATAATATCGTCATTTTAATAGTACGCGGCACTCGCGTCTTGATCGCCTGCCGTTCGCAGACGGATGTGTGGACAGCTGCGGCAGGCGGGTTCGTGTGAGTTGGCCGTCGGGATCGCCTCGAAGGCGATCCCGGGCCAACTCGAACTCCAACCTTCCAACTCGAACTTCCAACGCACGAACTCCCCTCCACACGATCGTCCAAACGTTTGAAGTTGGAACGTTGGCCGCAGTGTGGGCTTGCCATATCGCTTCTCGGCAGGCCGAGAAGCGATACCTGAGGCAGTGTTACCGAAGCTCCCGATTTTTCGGGAGATCTCCCGATTTTTCACTTCATCTACCGGAATGGAATCAAAACCTCCAGATTTTTCTAAGTTCTGAGTGAATTCGTTTCTCCCCGATTCCTTGATTACTTGACAGGCAACTAATTGTGTATGGTTAAAAAAAATCTTAAGATTCGGGTATTGACCAGAATAATTACAAAATACCGCAATCTAAGCATATCTCCATTATAGACCCATGCAAACCGATCATCTATGAATAATGAGGTGGAATTTATAATTTATTACGTAACGCCTCTTCGAATCGGTAGGTTTTTCAGTACTTTGTTCTACGAACTTAATTTTTTTTTTTAAATTATGACTACCCCAGACCCTGATACAGGCGCAGGTACGAGTAGAAGTATTGCTAAAAAAAGAAATATTCCCAATATTATAAAAAAAAAATGGAAAATTTAGTCCGATTATGCAGGTTGGCCTACTCCTAGCAAAAAAGTTGCAACAAGGACATCAACGTTGCCTCTGAAACAGATGCACTAACAAGGCGCTTAAAACCTTTTTCATGTCCCGACTGCAACTATTCATGTTGTACGAAGAAACTTCTTAAAAATTATTTGCTGACTCACAGTGATATAAAACCGTTTATATGTTTCTACTGCGACTATTCATGTTCTACAAAGAGGCACCAAAAAATTACATATTTACCAACAGTGGAAAAAAACCATTTTTTTGTCCCAAATGCAGTTATACAAGTTCTCAAAAGGAAGATTTAAAAATCCACAGTATAGTTCACGGAAGAGAAAAGCCTTTTTCATGTCCTGAATGCAACCATTCGTGTTCCCAAAAGGGATATCTAAGAAGGCACTTGCTGACTCATGTAGAAAAATACCTTTTTATGTTCCGGCTGCAACTATTCTTGTACTATGTAAAGAAATCTTAAAATCACATGTTTACCCACAATGGAGAAAAGCCTTTTCATGTCCCGACTGCAATTATTCATGTTGTACAAAAGAACTTATTAGAAATCGATTGCCGACTCACAGTGACATAAAACCTTTTACATGTTTCCATTGCGACTATTTACGTATTATTAAATTAATGTTTTACAAAGAGGCACTAAAAAATCACATGTCACAGCGGACAAAACCATTTTCTAGTCCCGAATGCAGTTATTAAAAGCCACTTTCATGATCTGAGTAAAACTATGCATGTACCTACTACGAAGATAAATCTAAAAAATCGCAAGTTTTTCCATAGTGGAGAAAAATCTTTTTCATGTGCCGATTGACACTATTCATGTTATCGCAAGGAACATCTACGCGTCCCGACTGCAACTATTTATGTTCTCAAAAGGGACGTCTAAGAAAGCACTCGCTGATTCACAGTGAACAGAAACCTTTTTCATGTCCTGACTGCAACTCTTCATGTTCTTCCCTTGTCACGAGAGCCTTTATAGGCCAAGAACAGTTAATGATGTAAATCTTTCGCTTTTGAGGACATTATAGTAACTCAGTTTAACAACACTGACTACAGCAATTTGTGTTTATGCGTATTTCGTATTTAAAACACTAACGAATACTGACAACAAAAATAAAATAAAAATGACATTACAATACAGTCGAGGGATTCCCTGTAAAACATAAACGAAAAGGCTTGCCAACTTGGGCATTCCCTAGTTTTTTATTTAAATAAAAAAAAAATGTTAAGTACGCGTTTTTCGAATCCTCCTCCCGCACCGATAACGCACAGTAACGTTAAAAAACAAGACCCCCTAAATTTCGTTACGTACCTAATATTTAAATGGCCCCCAAGGTCGAAGTTTCACAAAAATTTGTGCTGAGTTTCCAAACGTAAAGCAAGTCCCCGTTGAACGTTAGTTAAAATTGCGTTATTCCACGGGCAATATCTACAATAAGCGTATTAATGGCACTGCTTATGTGTTTTTTTATTTGTTGTTGAGGTTCTGCTTCGGAATAATAAAAGGGATTCGGAATATTTACAAGGGAAGAATTTTATCATTATAATTCTAGTCATCTCCCGATTTCTTCAAAATTCTCCCGTTTTCTCCCGATTTTTAGGCGAAAATTCTCCCGATTTTGAATATTTGGGTTCGGGAACACTAATTGAGCTATCTGTCCCGACGTGCCGACAAAAGCCGATTGAAATTACGCAATGCAAATTTTAATTTTCCTTGAGTCCCATAACCCGTACGTGCCGTGAAGTGCCGTTGGACGGGCGCAGGCGGCCGGTGGGTGGCAGGTAGGGGGGAGAGAGAGACGAGAGCGCCGCTTCGCCACTAGTTAGTCGCTCTTTGAATGCTAGCCGTATAGAACGATTGTTTTGCTTTTGAACCGCGCAGTGTGTGAGTTTATTAATTTATTTACGAAAATGTCTGCAGTAAGAAAGAGGAAGTGCCATTTTTCGGACGACTATACGAAAGAGTGGAGTTTTATAAAGAAAGGACGTACAAATGAAGAAGCGTTCTGCGTTACATGTAATAGTTTTATATCAATTACTCATGGAGGTAAGGCTGACGTAAAGCACTACATTTCTACGACCAATCACAAAAAAAGGTTCGCTGTTGTATCTACATCAAGGCCTATATCCGGATTTATGATTAAAGAAGATACTGTAATATTACGTAATCGTAAAAAGCCTATGACTCCTTTCCTATTTCTGAGAAGAAGATTGTTTCAATGAGAACAATTAAAACGCATACTTACTTAATTGTTTGGAGAAGCATTTTTATTAACATTGAAAATATATTGAATTTATAACTTATCTAATTAGATGGTTGAATTTGATGCGTTTTACGAAGTTTGTTTATATTAGGCTCGATTTTAATTAAAAGCAAACTTAAGTCGCCGCGTTCAGTAATATGGAGGCTATTTCTTTTTTTGGTTACCAACGGAATTTGGAATCCACGTTCAGCTAAATAGGACGATGGGAATGCTATTAAAAATCGTTGAACTATCAACCATAATCCTGGGTACAGTTACGAAATCGGCTTCTGCAGCCAAAACTCTTGGTAGCCATTCTTAAATTTAATTTTTAATTCCTCATTTGTCGTCAGTTCTATTAGTTATTCTTCTAACTGGGATGATCCTGCTGTGTTGATATTTGAAAAAGGATCCAAAACCCGGTCTGATATTTCCATGTTTAAAATATCCTGGAATCGTTCCTCGAAATCACTGTGGAGGTTTTCCAAGTGTTGACAGTTAACAAACAAGTCGTCGTTTTTGAATGATACTGCTGATAAATTTGAGAAGTTATTAAATTCCCGTCTGCCGATATTTTTTTTGTATAGTAGCAGTTTGGACACAAAAGCTGCAGACCATTTTTTTGTCAAATTTAAGTCGCCGCCTTGAAGTTGGAGATTGACATCATTAAACAATTTATACAGGTTTGT
The DNA here is from genome assembly GCA_917563855.2 of Limnephilus lunatus. NCBI lineage: Eukaryota > Metazoa > Arthropoda > Insecta > Trichoptera > Limnephilidae > Limnephilus > Limnephilus lunatus. The sequence continues at coordinate 14,309,207 of OU830603.1, forward strand.
CAAGTACGTAATATCGTTCTTTGATGAGATGAGGTTGACGCACAATACTGTGTATTTGTTTCCTAGGAACTCTATCACAGACTCAAATTGTAAAATCGAGTCAAACAAGAACCTTTTGACAGCCAGTGCACCTCTGTGTGAAGCAGCAATCGGTTGAAATCTTCATCACTGGCAATGCAAAGCTGACTAAATAATCTGTCATTCAATGAGTTATTTCTGATTTTATTAACTCTTCCGATAACATAGCAGTGATGTATGGAGGCGTTCACTCAGATTTTTCGCAACCAAATGCTGGCGATGAATTACGCAATGCATAGCAAGCACTTCAGGAACTTTATTTTTAAGCACTTTATGAAGCCTTTGTGACGCCCTGTCACAGCTGGGGCACCATCCGTAGCAGTTGACAAAATATTATTAAAAGGAATTTTCTTTTCGTCGCAAAACTTTTCCAGTGTATTAAATGTGGTTTCTCCTTTTGCATCTGTTTCTAAATTTATAACAAACAATAGTTCTTCACATATTTTCTCATCTTTGATGAACATCACGTATGACAATAACAATGCTTCATTGGTTGGTAAAGTGGACTCATCCAGCTGAATTGAAAATCGACAAGATTGCAGATTGCACAATGATTCTTCAATGTTTTCAGCCATCTCATCAATTCTTCTTTGCACAGGACTATTGCTCAAAGGCATTTTTCGGATAATATCTGCAGCTGGTTTATGGAGCACAGTGGTTATTACTTCTTTTACTGCTGTTGGAATTAAATTGTCCCCAATAGTATGTCGTTTGCAATCAACAATGAGAAGCTCGAAGTCTATCATGGTCTTGCTTAGAAGCTGTTGAAAATTATTTTGATATAGTTGGCTGAATTTTCTACTTCTTTTTCATGTCTTGAAAATAGGTCACATCTTTGTCTTTCTTGTCAGGGTGGATTTTATTAAAATGATCTTGAAGCCTAGAAGGCGACATCACTTCATTTGAAAATGTTTTTCGACAAATAAGGCACATTGGCGATGATGGATTTGTGGGATTTTCGATAAATCCATCTCTAATATAATCCACACCATATTGCCGTATTCTTTTTTGCTTCCGACATGGATTTTACTTTAGAGATCGTGAGTAAAAGATTATTTTTTACAACAATCAATGGCGCGTGATATGAACATAAAATGATCAATCAGTGCCTTTATATAGGTTGGAGACATATAACACGCTTCGACAGGAATAAAATAAACGCGCAGTGACTCGCTTTAAACACCCGGATGCGTATTTACAAAATCAATACCGGTTCAGTCGTGGCGGCAGCTGAATTGGGATAGGTTTTTTTGTGCAAAATCATCAACAAACCTTATAATACTATTTCAGTTGCCAACGCGCTTCCTATCCTATCTGTTTCAGAGCCTGTGGGGACCGTAATTATAGAGTAGCTTATGTTGGTGTTAATGCATTTACATGGTTATATATTTATTTCGTAAATTAATAAAAACGTGAACAATTCATAGCTTGCATTATATTCCCAAAAGGTATGAAACTCATGGGTGAACTCAAATTATGTTGGATCATGATAGCAGTGTGGATCGGGGATTACGGGGCTGGCTTGTCGACGCATGTATGCTCACTCGCTGACTCCCGAATGCACTGACGACTGACGACACTCAGTCTGAGCAAGTTAGATCAATACACAGATAATACTTTCAATTCTTGCAGGATTTCAAAAATCCCGTTATTTACAATACACACAAACAAAAATTAACCAATATTAAAGTTTACTTTGCTTTATTAGTATGTGATTAGCGTATTTTGCTTGTCTTTTTTAGACCATATTTTTTTAATTATCAACGCCCCCCCAATTGTCTCTGGGTCTTCTACCGCCCCCCTGAACGTCTCAAATGCCTCCAAGGGGGCGTTATCGCCCACGTTGAGAACCTATCTAGGGCATTGATCAGACAAAAAAATGGTGTGACGCGTTGAATTTCCATCAACAGTCATATCATTCTTTATTTGTTTATGGATTACTACCGATACATACACCATAAAATGCATTGGCATTGTCAAACACTATTTTCATATTTACTCGGGTTACGCTGCGCCCACGACTTTATTTTGTTATCTATTTATTTATTTATTTAGGTACACCAACAACATGTCACACTAAAAAAGACAATACAACTTTTTTAAACTAAAGCTATCGATAGTTATTATTTATTCTTAACTAGCTGGTTTCAAATAAATACATTGGATAGGGCCTGATTTGCTTATTATGAATAATTTTTAGAAAAAAACTTTATATTCGCCTTAATTACTATAAAAGGAAACTTTTGGCATTTCGGGCGGCGGAAAATTATGCATTTTAATTTTCAATTGCGTAAAACCAAAATTCACTTCGCGAACCGATCGGCGACTGTCAGCGGCCATTAGGTACGTCACTGTTATGTTGGTATCCCTGATGCATTAACAAGAGCTAAATACGACCGTAGCCATCTTCGTGGGATACAAGAAGAAGCGCGTTATTATGAAAAACACAATTAAATCATAATTACACAAACCCGCTAGACTAACCCTGCTTTGCCAAACAAACCATTCAAAGCCTGGGATGTTTTTTAAAATTATGATGACATGCAGCTTTCGTAGTTTAACCGTGTTTTCACGTACTCCACGAAGTTGGCCACAGTAGTATTTAGTTCTTTGCAAAGTATCAGGGATACCAACATAACAGTGACGTACCTAGTGGCCGCTGACAGTCGCCGATCGGTTCGCGAAGTGAATTTTGGTTTTACGCAATTGAAAATTAAAATGCATAATTTTCCGCCGCCCGAAATGCAAAAAGTTTCCTTTTATAGTAATTAAGGCGAATTTAAAGTTCTTTTCTAAATATTATTCATAATAAGCAAATCAGGCCCTATCCAAAATTTACCTATTCCTTTTTTAACTAATAGTCAATCAAATATGACATTTTCGGAAGTACCAATTTTATAAAATAAATTCTCATCAAAATAAAAACAAAAAAGTACCTACTTCGAATTACTGGATTGAGTTTAAACGAAAGCTGCACTAAACCGCAGTACTAAAACCGCTAAATCTAAAGTATGACAATTACCTTGTCTTTCGCTTGCCACTTTTGAGATCTCTACAACATGTCTATAGTCTTCAATGTGGTTGACTAAAATGCTTAAAATTACAAATCGAAAGCAATTTGTTTATCTGAATAGAAATGTTATTGGATTTTAGCAAATGCGTTGACGAATTTTTAAAGAGAAATTATTAACTACAATCATTTCGAATAATGTTTCGATGCTGAACGGTGTTCGCAGATTCGAAGAAATGCAATTGAAAATAAAACATCGCATGAACATTTTAATAAGAAATAAAAAAACGTTCGTGTTTTATACTTTCAACTCGGATGACAGACAAATGCGTAGGTTAAATTATACGGAAAATAAACAGAAAAATATTAAGCCCTCAATTACGTTTTAAAAATATGATTTATAATTAAAACCAAGTCGTAATAAAGCAAAATTGAATAAAAAAAGCCGGTATGTTGTCAGAAGATAACCTCAAAAATCGATACGTCATGTTTTTCACGAGTGTCCTAAAACAATGCGTGTTTCCGAATAATACAAACGAGACATGCCTAAAAACATGTTCCTCCATAATCATTATAAACCGTATTGAAATCTGATAAAAACTCACCGATATTCTCGTATAGTTTGCGAAACGTTTTTGTTAAATTTTGTTTTGACCACAGTTTTCTGTTATTCTCCAAGGAAACAAAGGTGCAGTGTTGCCAATGTATAGGTTCTAAAATACCCACAATGGCACAATGGTAATAGTCAAATTCCCTATAAGTATCTTTATTTCTAACTAGCTGGTTCCCAGCATGCGTTGCAATGCCATATATTAAAATAAAAACATTTCCCCCCCCTGAATCACCTTTTCCGTGCGTCCCCGTTCCCCTCCCGCGTCCCCTTCCTAGCTAACTTTATAAACTATATAGCTTGTCACCCGGGGATAGTGTAGCTTTCCAACAGTGAAAGAATTTTTCAAATCGGTTTTGTAGATTCGGAGCCTATTCAATGCAAACAAACAATCAAATCTTTCCTCTTCATATAGTTATTATATTAGATTAGATCCCGGGTGGTTATGTTATACAACACAGTTTAAAACACAATTTAAACAATACATTTCAAAAAATACTTTAGGAACACTAAAATAACAACCAAAGGAAGACTCACACCTGTAATTTTGTTCCAATTACAGGTCCTGTTCTCCCATTTTTCATTTGATCGCGAATTCCCAAAATTCATATTAGTAATTATTTTTAATTGATAAACTAACGTTTAAACAAGATTTTTATGCATAGCACAAAGGGTAGATAACAAATATTATAATCAATAATTATCAGCCTGAAACACTCATCTACATTGAAAAAATCTTCCGAGAAAAGATACTGGCCGCCAACGGGAATTGAACCCGTGTCCCTCTGATTGCCGGTCAGCTGCTCTGACCACTGAGCTATTTAGCTGAAATATTTGTTATCTACCCTTTGTGCTATGCATAAAAATCTTGTTTAAACGTTAGTTTATCAATTAAAAATAATAATTAATATTTGACAAGTTAAAGTATTTCAGCAATAAATGCATACATAATTAGTATCGACGCCATCTAGCGGGAGATTTAGTATTTAACAATACCTCTCTCACAAAAATAAAGTTGGTTGTTTTCAGTTGGAAAAATGTAATAATAAGTAATTGTCGAATGAAACACTAGTATATATTGAATTATTTGGCGGGTATTAGATAAGCCGCCATAGCTCAGTGGTCAGAGCAGCTGACCGGCAATCAGAGGGACACGGGTTCAATTCCCGTTGGCGGCCAGTATCTTTTCTCGGAAGATTTTTTCAATGTAGATGAGTGTTTCAGTCTGATAATTATTGATTATAATATTTGTCATATTAGTACTTATTGAGTCGGAAATCAAAAATTTCAAACCAAAATAAAGCAGAGAAATGCAACAAAAATAAAAGATTCCTATTGGTGAAGGTAGTAGCCGGGGACCATTAAAAAATCGAAGGGGACTTCTGATATCACCAAAGATTCGGTTGACTTTTTGGATCGGAGTTATACCTGCCTGGCCCGTAGCCGAGCGGGGTGAGCGGCGTGACCACACAACTTTTTTCTAATACTAACATTTTTAAACTCGTGATATCTTTCGAATGGCATGTCCGAATTGAATAATTCAAAAAGTTAAATAAAGGTTATAAAGCAGGCTTGAATATAAAGTAATTTATTTTGATGAGGATTAAAACCAAGATAGAAATAAAGAACCTTTTCAAGCGGCGTCATTTTAATTAAATTTTTAAAATAAAAGAACACTTATAGTGGCATAACTATAATATTTAGACATATGCTGTTGCGACATTTTTTGTAAAAAATGATGTGTTCTGCAAAGTTATAGTACATTTTTTTATTATATCATCAATAGTTTTCGCAGCGCACGCGATGTAAAGAATATTTTAGGTAATAATTTTTACACCTTGTGTTTCATTATTGGAGTTTTAGTAAGGATCCATAATTTTTTTGAAAATATAATATAGCCACTGTCACCCGGGGATAGTGTAGATTCCCAACAATGAAAGAATTTTTCAAATCGGTTCAGTAGTTTCCGAGCCTATTCAATGCAAACAAACAAACAAATAATCAAATCTTTCCTCTTTATACGAGTATCGTGTTTAGATTAATGACTTTCCTTTTGAATTTGTTTTTTTAACAGTTTTCGTTTAGATTTTACATTTCGGTTAATATAATCCAATTTTGTCTTGTAGTGATATCTCAAGGCCAAATATTTTTCCACGACCAATCTTATCAAATTATTTTGATGCAGAAGACCGCAAATATGATCGGTTTATACTTCGAAATAATTATCACCTCCAACAAATTGTTTCATAACAGCGGACACATTTTTCCATAATTTATGGGCGTCATTATAAAATCTTGTTTCATGAACTTCAGAATGACATTTTCAGCCATTGAGGTATATAAATAGAGAAGCAAACTTCCTTACCGCGCGTTAAAAAAAGCGTAACCACTTTACAACCGCGACGACGTAGCATTTTAAAGTAAACATATATTTGTCTCACTTGCACAAGTCACGAGAACAATACCGAATAAAGGATTAGACAAAGATAGAACACACAAACCTTGGACTGCGGGTCGGTGTTGCCTACCATTAGAAATTTTACCCAAAATAAACAATAAAATAGGTTTTTTTAACGTTAGTTTGTAATATAATAAACTAATTTTAATAAGTTTTAATATGTGTTTTTTTATTATTTGACTAAAAGAAAGCATAACTAACGAAATAATTAAGACATTTTTTATTCCATTATTTTAATTGTAAGAATAGTATATAATACTCAAACGGAAAGTATTTCAAAAGTGTTTTCAAAGTTCTTTTCTCAGCAGAATTATTTCCACCCACTTCTCATGGCATGCTGCATCTTTATGGTAGGTACTCTGCAAAATTATTAATATAAAATACGTTAAAAAATATAATTACTAGATTGTTCATTAATAAACTAAAATAAGTTTTAATGAATTATTTTGAATGAAGATTAAAATATTTTAATATGGTTACCTCGATAGTAACGTATTCCATAATTTATGTATTCTCCCATTAATGTGGGAAAACCAAAACGACTTCTTAGTGGCAACACTGAACCCAGTGGCGTAGCGTGGGGGGGGCGGGGGGGGGGGGGGGCCGCCCCGGGCGGCACTTTTGGGGGGGCGGCAAAATTTCACAATCAATAATCATCTTGTAAAAATTCGGATTGGGGAAGTCGCGGGTTCGATTTTCGCGTCAGGACTTAAAAGTTTTTCTAGTTTATAGTTTCTTAACATCTTTCTAAAGTTTTATATACTGTTAAAATCAAAATATTAATGACAGACGTTTTGTTTTTATTTCTAACACATACATTATTTTTAAATAAAAATGTAAATTAAAAAATATAAACAGTATCATTTTAGTTCTAATTGATAGTCGATTTGTGTTTTATATTTGCGAAGCCATGTGCGCCCTGCTGAAAGCGCACAAAAAATTACACTTATACGGTTTTCTTCCACGCATATATCACGGTGTACATATTTTAAATTTATTATCACAGAAAAGTTAAATAGCTGACAGGTTTGCAGTGGCGTACCGTGGGGGGGGCGGGGGGGCGGCCCGCCCCGGGCGGCACTTTTGAGGGGGCGGCAAAATTTCACAATGAATAATCATCTTGTAAAAATTTGGATTGGGGAAGTCGCGGGTTCTATTCTCGCGTCAGGACTTAAAAGTTTTTTCTAGTTTATAGATTCTTAACATCTTTCTTAAGTTTTATATACTGTTAAAATCAAAATATTAATGACAGACGTTTTGTTTTTATTTCTAACACATACATTATTTTTAAATAAAAATGTAAATGGCAACAGTATCATTTTAGCTCTAATTGATAGTCGATTTGTGTTTTATATTCGTGAAGCTTTGTGCGCCCTGCTGAAAGCGCACAAAAAATTACACTTATACGGTTTTCTTCCACGTATATATCACGGTGATATATTTTAAATTTATTATCACAGAAAAGTTAAATAGCTGACAGGTGTGTGCATACTTATTCGAATTGCAGTTATAAAATTCTAGATGTACACTATCTATGTGCTGCCAGAATCAAAGAAAAACCATTTTTACGTTCTGAGTGAAGTTTTAATTCACCGCATACATATTTAATTAAAAGCAGTTTTGTGTTCAAAATGTATAATTCCAGTTGTGGATTCATCTGACGACACATTTCGAAGGAAAACATTATATTATTTAAAGTGCTTTATAAAATTCTTGCAGACAATTTATGTGCCGCCAGAATCAAAGAAAAAACATTTTCATGTTCCGAGTGTAGTCTTAATTCACCGCTTAGAGATTTAATTAAAACCCCTTTTGTGTTCAGAATGTAAAATTCCAATTGTGTATTCATCTGCTGACATATTTCGAAGGAAAACATAACTTTTTTCGAAGTGCAAATATAAAATTCTAGTTGCAGACAATTTATGTGCTGCCAGAACCAAAGAAAAACCGTTTTCACGTTCTGAGTGTAGTTTTAATTCACCGCATACAGATTTAATTAATAAATATTTTTAAAAAAAAAATTTAAAAAAAAAGGAACCCTACCCCCCCCCCCCCCCCCTCCCTGAAGAAGTACCTATATAGGGGGGGGGGGGGGGCGGCAAAAAAAATTTTCCTCCGCCCCGGGCGGCTGATGCCCACGGTACGCCACTGCAGGTTTGTGCATACTTATTCGAAGTGCAGTTATAAAATTCTAGATGCACACTATCTATGTGCTGCCAGAATCAAAGAAAAACCATTTTTTATGTTCTGAGTGTAGTTTTAATTCACCGCATACAGATTTAATTAAAAGTAGTTTAGTGTTCAGAATGTAAAATTCCAGTTGTGGATTCATCTGACGACACATTTTGAAGGAAAACATATTATTTGAAGTGCTTTATAAAATTCTTGCAGACAATTTATGTGCCGCCAGAATCAAAGAAAAAACATTTTCATGTTCCGAGTGTAGTTTTAATTCACCGCTTACAGATTTATTTTTTTATTTATTTATTTTAAATACATAAACGGCTATAATGCCTTTTATAAATAAACATATAATAGAGTACAAAAGTAAGAAAAATAATATCATTTGATAATAGTAGTTTTAAACTTTAAAATAACATACAATCATTTTGTGTATCATAACAAAAAATAACAAAAAAGAACAATGAGAAATATCATCATTTCATTTCCATGTATGTCCATAATGCGTATATAAAGTTACATTTTGGAAAAATAATTTTTGAGTGCATGTTTATATTGCGCTAATTTTAAGAAATAAATGTCGCCGATGTTAGCATGTTCATTTCCCAAAATGTGTAATCGACTGATTGGTGAGTAATAATGTGATAATGTATGTGTGTTTTTATAGTTTATATGTATGTTTCTTTTTTTTAAATTATATTGTAAAACTGCATATCTCGATACAGGAATGCCCTAGTGAGATGTGCAGCTTATGTATTTCTTATTTTTTTTCAATAAATAAATAAATAGTAGAACGGTAGAGTGAGTCTATTGTTAGCGCGACCAGGGCAATGAAATCGTATTAGTTCTATTAAATCAGGGGTATCCAAGACCGAGTGAATTATTTTATATAATATTAATAGATCACAGATTTTTCTGCGATCTGATAAATTTACGAGATTAGTCCAGTTTAATAACAAATTATAGTCCACGGATTCTCTTGCAAAGCCTAATTTAAAATTAATATACCTAAGGAATCTATGCTGGACTTTTTCAATCGCTTGAATATGGATATTGTAATGTGGAGCCCAAATCCTAGAATTATATTCCAAAATGCTTCTCACTAGCGTTATGTATAAAATGCGAACAGTATCAATGTTACAAAATTGTTTGGTTATTCTAATAATAAATCCTAAAATCTTCATTGCTCTATTAATAATATTAGTTATATGGCTAATAAATGTAAGTTTTGAGTTAAAAATAATACCTAGATCATTTATTGTTTCTACTGAGTTTAATATAATTTTGTCAAGATTGTATTCATAAATGGTTTGTTTCTTTATTTTATAAAATCTTATTAGTTGATATTTACTTATGTTAAGTGCCAGTTTATTGCTTATACACCAATTAAACAAGTTGTTTAAATTTTTTTGTAAAATTATGCAATCAGAAGTATTTTTAATTTTTTTATATAATTTTAAATCATCAGCAAATAACAGGATATCAACATCGGAAAAAACGTCTACAATGTCATTAATAAATAAAATAAACAGTACTGGTCCTAAATGGGAGCCCTGTGGCGACCACTAGTGGCAGAAAAGGCATCCGATATTACGTCATTTAACTTTACAAAAAGTTGCCTATTTGTTAAATAACTCTCTACCCATTTAAGAAAGTTGCCGGTTATATATATACTCCTTAATTTATTTATCAATATTTTATGACAAACTTTATCGAACGCCTTGCTGAAGTCAGTATATATCGAGTCTACTTGACATTTATCTGCAAAGGCATTCGCTATAAAGTTTTCATATATCAGTAGATTTGTCAGAGTTGATCTATTCTTCATGAAACCGTGTTGAAACCTTGTTATAATCCCATTTAATTTAAAACTAATTTTATCCAAAATAATTTTTTCAAATAGTTTTGTAATAGTTGACAGTATACACACAGGTCTATAGTTGCGTACATCGCATTTGTCACCTTTTTTAAATATGGGTGTGACGTAACTATTTTTCCATGCAATTGGAAAACATCCCGATGACTGACATATTAAAAATTAAATAGAGGGGATACGACAAGGCATGTATACATTGTTTCAATAGAATTGGTGGTATTTTGTCAGGACCCGAACTTTTTTTTATATCTAATTTGTTAATATGAGTTTTAATTTCATTTATATCTATGTGAATGTTAGAAATTTGTAAATTGATGTTAGATGAAAAAAAAGGAATTTCACTATTATCTATTGTGTTGTCATATACATCTTTAAAAAATGAAGCAAATAAATTAAAACCACTTTTGTGTTCAGAATGTAAAATTCCAGTTGTGAATTCATCAGACGACACATTTCGAAGGAAAAACTTATTTGAAGTGCTTAATAAAATTCTTGCAGACAAGTTATGTGCCGCCAGAGTCAAATAAAAACCTTTTTCATGTTCTGAGTGTAGTTTTAATTCACCGCATACAGATAAAATTTAAGCCAGTTTATTGTTCAGAATGTAAAATTCCAATTGTGTATTCATCTGCTGACATATTTCGAAGGAAAACATAACTTTTTTCGAAGTGCAAATATAAAATTCTAGTTGCAGACAATTTATGTGCTGCCAGAACTAAAGAAAAACCGTTTTCATGTTCTGAGTGTAGTTTTAATTCACCGCATACAGATTTAATTAATAAAAATCGGCAAATAAATATTTAAAAAAAAGGATTACTACCCCCCCCCCCCCCCCCCCCTATACGCATTACGCATGTCTGTAATGCAAAAGGGAACAATAACAACCATATTGAGAGCACTACGAGATGGCTTGTGACATTTGAAGGAACTGTTTTTCGTTAGTTATGAGCTCGCCTTCTAATTTGGTAAGTGCCTTGGTTTTCCTTACTTCTTAGTAAGTAGTCCATAATTCTACTAGACACATATAATCATTCAACTTCAAACAAACTCTATTCGTTTTCGTATTTACAGTCCATTTCGCCAGTTGCATTTGAGGCTGTCATTTTCGAAGACAGTTTCGGATGCAAAATGATAGCTGTAGTCGGTTGTAGTCTGTAGTTGTTAAGTTAGTTTGTAGGTAGGTACTATAGTGTTTTCAAAAGCGGGAGATTTACGTCATCAGCTGTTCTTGGCCTATAAAGTCTCTCATGCTGACTTGCCAGCGCAGCTATGCCAAAATAATTCCAAAGAATTTTGGAAAAGAGAAAAAGAAAAATGCATGGAAGATATAAATGGTGTTATACGAGAGTTCAAGGTGACGGCTTCCCTTTAAAGCACATAAATAGTTGCAGTCAGGACACGAAACAGGTTTCTCTCCACTTAGAATCAGCGAGTGCGTTCTTGGACGTCCCTTTTTAAAATATGAATAGTTGCAGTCGGGACACAAAAAGCTTTTTGTCCAATGTGGGTAAATATGTGACGTTTTATTGTTATTTTGTAGAACATGTATATTTGCAGCCGTGATATGAAAAAGGTTTTTATCCACTATGGGAAAACATGCGATTTTTATAGATTTCTCTTGGTAGTACATGCATGGTTACACTTATTACAAGAAAAAGGTTTTTCTCCGCTGTGAATCGCGCTGTGGATAGTGTGGATTTTCAAATCTCCCTTTCTAGAACTTGAATAACTGCATTCGGGAAAAGAAAATGTTTTTGTCCGCTGTGGATAAACATGTGATTTTCGCGGTGCCTCTTTGTAGAACATGAATACTGAATAGTGCAGAAGAAACATGTAACAGGTTTTACGTCACTATGAGTCAGCAAATGATTTCTAAGAAGTTCCTTTGTACAACATGAATAATTGCAGTCGGGATATGAAAAAGGTTTTGGTCCAGTGTGGTTAAACGTGTGAATTTTTAGATACCGTTTTGTAGTGCATGAATAGTCGCAGTCGCGACAATAAAAAAGTTTTTCGTAACGTGCCGTTTTAGTTTTTTTTTTCCGAGAAGAATAATACTTGCAGTCAGGAAATGAAAAAGGTTTGTTTCTTCTGTGAATCATAATGTGGATATTTAAATCTTTCTTTTGAGAACTTGTATAACTGCATTTGGAACATGAAAAAGCTTTTACTCCACTATGAGTCAGCTTGTGAAACAAAGTGGAGTGTTTCTCCACAGGGAAACCTTAGGAAAATTACTTTCCTCAGGGCCTCCTCCTCAGTGGAGCTAATTTAAAATAAAAGTACGCATTGTAAAACCATGTAGGTACATTATAGGTAAGACATTGTTAAATTGTGGAGATCCGGAAGGAATGCAAGGCCGATAAAATAATATTTTTTTTATTTTTTTTTATTTTTTCTTTTATTTATATTTGGGAAAGTTGACAGCAAATCATAAACTACACAATAATTCAATTATAAAATGGTTAATTATGCCAATTATAAACTTTCCACAGATAATAATAGTAAATTAATGTGTGACATTATAAAGGTGTTTACTTAATTAGTTCATTTTTAGTTACATTATGTGAGGGGGGGGAGGAGAAATATAGGATAAGGATTAAAAGGCGGAGGGAGAGGGGTAGATTGAACTTCCTAGTTTGAGTCATTTTGCTTAGTGAGATTTTGTTTTATGTCATGTAACGTTGAGTTAAAAATGTCAATGTGGTAATAATTTAAGTTGAATGAATGTGTGGATCTGTAGATAAATGAGTTATATTTGGAGTTAGTCTTGCAAAGAGGAAGATTAAAAGTAAGCGACTGTCTACTGTTGCGATTAGGAACGTGGAATGATAGGCGTTGAAGAAGATCAGGACTATCGATTAAGTTATGTATATGTCATGTAACGTCGAGTTAAAAATGTCAATGTGGTAATAATTTAAGTTGAATGAATGTGTGGATCTGTAGATAAATGAGTTATGTTTGGAGTTAGTCTTGCAAAGAGGAAGATTAAAAGTAAGCGACTGTCTACTGTTGCGATTAGGAACGTGGAATGATAGGCGTTGAAGAAGATCAGGACTATCAATTAAGTTATGTATAATTTTAAATAACATTACCGAATCTGCTATATTTCTTCGACAAGTTAGCGTCTGTATTTTGAAGAATTTGGCAGAGTCTTCATTACTAACATGAGATCGAAAAGAACGGAAATTGAGATACCTTAAAAATCTATTTTGAACACTTTCAATTCTATTTTTGTGTACTGCATAGCCTGGGTTCCATACTTGAGATGCGTATTCAAGAATAACATATGAGAAATATAGTGTTTTGAAAGTAGTAAGGTCTTTGAATTGTTTACATGAGCGGATTATGAAACCAAGCATAGAAGATGCATTAGTGACTATGTGGTCGATTTGTTTATTAAAATTCAGTTTACTATCAAGTAAAACCCCAAGGTCCTTACTTTCGAATTTAATAGATAACGGTACAAGAATGATTGAGTATTCATGGATAAATACGTTTTTATTCCTAGTAAAGCGCACAACGAAGCACTAAGATATATTTATTTCCAGACAATCCTAGTTTTTTTTATTTAAATAAAAAAAAATGTTACATAACACGTTGATACCTATCCTTTGAAGATAAAATATCAAAATCGGTTCAGTAGTTTTAATGGTATTGGTAGCCTAATTAAGTATCGCCCGGTGAATTCATTCATTTTTCATTCATTCATTTATTTATTCAACGCCCAGAGGGCTTTTACAGTAATACAGATATAACAGATGATTTTTCAACAGATAGAGAAATGATAAGAATAAAAATGCACACAAGTCACAAAAATACAAAAATACAGCGATTTGATAAGTTTACAAAAATATATTTATGTTTAGGAATAGTTTTGGAACAAGTTTTTTACAAGATCCACAAAATTCGCCAAGTTGATGTTGAATATGTCAACATCACTTAAGTACTGATTTCCCATAGTGTGAAATCTTTGTATCGGAGAGTGGGCAATGTAGTTCCGCTTATGAATGCTGCAGTAGAATAGTGTGTTTTGTCGTGTGGTTACTGTCGGTATTCGTAAGTTTATGAGTTGTAGGAGTTCGCAACAGTAGAATTTAGAGTTAAGTATTTTGAATAAAAATGTCAAGTCGTTTATTTTCCGTCTGTCTTCTAGTGTGTGTATTTTTAGAATATTTAGTAATAGATTATATTTTAAGTCTTCTAGTGGGATATTTAATTTAAAATTTATAAAACGCAGAAATTTTTTTTGTATTCGCTCAATATTATTAATGTGAATTTTGTAAGATGGAGACCAAACTACCGAGTTATATTCAATTTGGCTTCTAACTAGAGATACATATAATGGAATATTCGAATAAAACAGGATTTTTATTTCTGAAGAAAGTCAAGGTTTTACACTTTTCTACATTTAAAAATAAATTATTTTGAATGCACCAATCTTTAAACTTACTAATATTTGACTGTAATATTTGGCAATGATTTATATCAGTTATTTTCTTGTATAGCTTAATGTCATCAGCAAAGAGCAATACCTCGACATCATTGAAGCAATTGGTTATATCATTGATGAAAATGAGGAACAAAACCGGGCCAAGGTGACTGCCTTGCGGTAGGCCACTAGTAGCCCAGAACGCTTTCGACATCCAAGATTTTATTTTGACGAACAGTTTACGATTTAATAAATAGCTAGTAAACCATTTTAGCATGTTACCCCTTATTCCTAGAGCAAATAGTTTTTGGATTAGTAGTTTATGGGATACTTTGTCAAATGCCTTCGAAAAGTCTGTATATATGCAGTCGACTTGTTTATTTTCTGCAAAAGATTGTAATATGAAGTTTTGAAATATTGTTAAGTTAGTGGCGGTAGATCTACCTTTGATAAAACCGTGCTGTTTTTGGTCAATTAATTTTATTAATTTGGGATAGATTTCATCAAGGACCAGTGATTCGAAAAGCTTGGGTAGTACTGACTGTATACAAATGGGACGATAATTGGCTATATTAGTGTCGTCTCCTTTTTTGTAGATAGGTGTAATGAAGCTAGATTTCCACCGGTCTGGAAAGTGTCCAAGGGTTAAGAGACGGTTGAATAATAATGTGAGTGGTTTAGACAATGTATTAGAGCATTTTTTGAGGAATATTGGTAAAATGTTGTCTGGGCCAGCGGATTTGTCAGTGTCCAAGGAAAATAATTTCTGTTCGCAACATTTTTGTGTGATATGGCAATTTGTTAAGTGTGTGGTCTTGCTAAATTTGTATTCAGGTATTTTGTAATCTGGGGTTTCTTCATGCTTTACAATGCATTACTCCAACCGGAGGTCTGGTCCCGGTTGTGAGTTTATAGGGAAGCTTCTGCACCACGGGCGAGGAGACCCAACTGCTCACGTACTTCCGACGTCTGGGCATTCAGCCTGCAGGCGTCGGCATCCCACATCATCGGCTGCATTCAACAACCACCGAAACCATCAAGAAAGGACCACGGCAAAGCGTATGATTTTCCCCATTAACATTATTGTATAAGATTCGTATTGAGCCAATATAGGTAGGAATACTTGCATAACTGTCATACTTCAGATTCACAATACATGTTCTAAACTAAATAACCTGTTTAATTTGACAATAACCTATCCTGAACAATGATATGAGGGTTGAGATTCCACACCTGAGAGAGTCATAGCCTGGGAGAGAGTATCTACATAGTAAGAAGGTGAGAAGAAGGTAAAATCCCATAATATTACAATAGTTTTACTTTAATTAATGGTGTAATTATTCGTTTTTTGACTCATTATCACTCAGTTCAAAATCTAATACAGTGTTGTTTACATTTTTATTATAGTTTCTCTTGTTCTCATAATCATCAGTTTGTTTAAACCAGCATTTCTCTTCAGAGTGGAAACGGCTACCTTTATTTAATTTTTCACAAGTTTTGCAGGGCTTAATTTTATCAACTCTTACTTTATTAACAAATGTATTTCTCTTGAATTTATCATAATTATTTTTATTGACTGTTTGTTCATGTTTACCAATTTCATTGAATAGATTTGCAGTCGATGTTATAGATTCCTTATTCATTTTGTACATTATATAATCTGGTAGACCCATAACAATAAGATGAATCAATGTCTGTGTGTCAATATTTTTATTTATCTCTAATAACAATCTTTCTTTCTTTGTGGCATATTCTCTTAATGAACCTCCTTGAAATTTAAAGGCAAATGCAAATTTAACTTGTGACCAACCTTTGTTTCCGTATGTTTCACAAAAATTTGTTTTCCATATTGCCCATTCTGCGTTTACTGTATATTTTATTAACATACTAGTGTACCAATCTAGGCACTGTTTTTCAAGTAAATACTTTAAAGTCTCAATTTTTTCTGCCTCCTTTAATATCTCAAAACATTTACATTCATTTTCAAAATCATCGATCCATTGGTGTACATTTGATGTTTTTCCTGAAAACTTCTCGAGTAAAAATCTTTCTGTTATTTTTCCTAGATTTTTATTTTCAGTACTAATATTATTGTCAGAAAGTTTCGTGTCATATATAATTTCTTCCAGGTATTGGTCACCAAATTGTATATTCTCACCATCATCTAAGTAAATTTTCCTCAAATAAGGGAAACCATATTTTCCGTGTTTGATATCTTTTCTTTAGAGAATTCTTAATTTTGTAATAAACATCCGTACTCGTTATGACGGTATGTTTGCTTGCATGTTTTAAATCATCGGGAATATCAAATATATGTCCATCGGGTGTCTCGATTGAGGTTACGCAGATCACATTGCTTTTTCCATCCGATGCTGCTGACACTGTAAATGTGAATCTTAATTTTTCCATTTCCAAGGTTATTGTTTCTCTTCACTAAAATTGTAGTTTTATAAGACAATTTGTCAATTTGTTGTAATTTTTTATTAATAATGTGACATACAAATATCATGAGTTGCTTTGCTGACAAAGAAACTACAATTAAAGTTATTTGTCCGTCTTCAAAATATTATATCACTTTGTAATTAAACTTACTTTTCAATCTTCTTATTACTTCAATCTGTGCTACCCAGTAGACAACAAAACAAAAAAAACCTCTATCATTTTCTGTCTCCATGACAACACCTATTTAAAATTCGAACCTAAAGGAATCCTATGCATTTCTAGGTAGGTACCTATTCCTTTACACATATATATATTTTTTTAATTGTTTATGAATATTTATGCATAAAAGAAATTTTAAGAATAGAAAGTAGCAATTTCAAAATAAAACTAGTGTGCTTTAGACCACACGACTGAAGTAAAACTTCACAAACTTATGCCGTTAATTAACAATCTAACAATAACAGGAATAAAAATATCCCCATCCCCTCGGGGCGGATGGGGGGGGGGGGGGTATGCGGAAATCCTTATTTTTATTACGACCTATTTATATACCAGCCAATTTTTTAATATTCATATTTTACGAGTTTCGTGTTTATTAATTCTACTACAAAGTTTATAACTGCTGTCGGAAATCGAAAATGGTATCCATGTAAGAGAATTTCGCATCTTGAACGTTTACACCGTGTTAAGAACAGGTTTTAACTTAGATTGATTCTGCGCTACATTTGCCAAATAATAGTTACACACGGAACAAACAATTTCTCAGAATTTTGCTGTATTTAGTATGCAACTCAAATGTAAAGCTTCACTCGGTACGCGATGAATCTGCAACTCGTTATTTAATTTATCGTTGTATTCTGAACACAAAAGCAGTTTGTGAATTAAAACTAATGACAACGAATTAAATAAATAGTCTACAACTAAAGTTTTGTAACTGCATAATAAGAGAATGTTTTCCTTCAAAATATGTCAGCAGATAAAACCTCAACAGAAATTTTATATTCTGAACACAAAACTGGTTTAAATTATATCTGTATGCAGCGAAGTAAAACTACACTCAGAACGTGAAATTGGTTCTCTTTGATTCATTCTGGCAACACATACATAGTCTTCAACTAGAATTTCATAACTGCACTTCAAATAAGAGAATTTTTTCCTTCGAAATGTGTCAGCAGATGAATCCACAACAGGAAATTTACATTCTCAACACAAAATTGGTTTAAATTAAGTCTGTATGCGGCGTAGTAAAAGTACACTCAGAACATGAAAATGGTTTTTATTTGATTCTGGCAGCACATACAGAGTCTGCAACTCGAATTTTCTAACAGCACTTCGAATAAGATAATATTTTCCTTCGAACTGTGTCAGCAGATGAATCCACAATATTGAAATTTTACATTCTGAAAACTGTTTTAACCCTTCGAATAATAAGAAAAAAAATCTGTAAACTTTTGCCTGTCAAGGTTTGCGCACGAAATTCCCGGTTCTTCCCATGCATTTAAATGTTCTTTAGTTATTAGTTACTTTTTTTCTCTTCGTTTTTATTAGTTACTTTTTTTACCCTTTTGCAAAAAACAAAATTGTTCTAAAATCTAGATAAAATAATTTTTCCGACGTGCTTATTAGAACATTTTTGTTTCTAAATATTAAAATCTTGATATTGAAAATGTAAATTGGCCCAAAAATACACACATGCGAATATTCGAATTAAATTACTTCAAATAGAATAAACTTAATTTAAATACAGATTTCTTTTCTTAATTTTTTTTAATAAAACTGTCTCTTCAGTTTTTATCGCATTCATACAATTTTATTTTTAAATGAAATGTGTGGGACAATTTGCGTCTCTGTGATTAGAAGAGTTAAATTAAATGGCGGAAATGTGGCGAATTAAAACTATATTCATAATATGAAAATTGTTTCTCTTTGATTCTGGCAGCACATACGTAGTCTGCAACTAGAATTTTATAACTGCACTTCGAGTGAAGGTGGTCTAGTTTCTAGGTCTAGTAGAGGGGCGGGTATGTGGTGGATAACCTCCAATGCACTTCGAATAAAATAATGGTCTCCTTCGAAATGTATCAGCGGATGAATACACAACTGAAATTCAATCGTTATATTCTGAACACAATTCTGGTTTTAATTAAGAGTGAATTTGTTTTCGAGTTCCCAGCTTTATTTTACGCCTTTCTCAACACAGGTATACCCTAGTGAGACAGGCATCGAATAATATAATGTAAACAAACCTTATACAGATAAATAAATTTAAAAAATACTACTTCTCTCATAATATGGGTACGGTTTTCCTACGAATTACGAAATTTGCAGCTTAAAAAAATATAATTAATGACATAAATACTAAAATAATGAGTTGGATTCGTAAACGAAAGTATCGTAGAAAATTTTCCAATAATTATTATCATTTAAAAAATATAACTTACTGTACTCCCCCCACGCTACGCCACTGATGTACAACGATGTTTACATTACGTTTCCTTCTAATGATAATAATTATTTTCTTAAATAATTTTTAAACATGTTTGTAAAAATATGAGCGAGTTTACTAACAGATAGTGAATTTCACAGATAGTAAGTAGCTTGTAAACTCGCCGTGTGTGTGTCATCGAGGTTTCAGATAGTCGAATGGGGTATTGATAAAAGTTACCATTTTTCAACCATTTAAAAAGCTTTGCACTGGCAACATTCCTGTCAGATTGTTACCTTCCTGTGGTTACCAATTTGTGGAAAATTCTCCAAATTAAGGGGAATTTTAAAGATATTAAATCGATTGGGTATTTGTGGGGGGGGAGGGTTCAACAAAATCAGGGGGGACAAATCAACAAAATAATATTTCACCACCCTTTGAAAAATTATTAAAAGTAATTAAAAAAATAGCCCGTAACGTACCCTATTACCTATTGACTTGCCAGTGATGAAATGCCAATTTGTCCGGTCATCTGTGGAAAGAACCTTGATTGGATGACCTTGATGTTCGGAAAATGCGGGGCGCGGAGGTCTACAATGTGAGTACTGACGTAAAATAAGCAATCGTTGATTATCCAACTAACTAACTAACCGTCACGCTGTATCGTTTTTTAGGCAGAGACGACAGACCGCCAAACAACTTGGTCTTGGCACACACTCCTTGACTCGTTCATGTTCATTCATCGTATCATACATGCTCTTCTATTTTTCTGACTCTTGACATGGCCCGACTAAACTATCTGATTCACTTGGTCGTGCCAAGTTTTCCTTGAGCGTCCCCGACTTCTTCTACCATTCATATTTGCGTCATGTTTCCCAATTATGTCCTCTGCGTGCGAAATTTCTCTAAATATACAATAAACATTGTTAATCTCGATTACCTCCCAGGTAGGTATGGTCCTGTATATTTTCTGTCGGTAGAGAATATTTAAAAAAAAAAACGAGTTTGCTTTAGACCACACGACTGAAGTAAAACTTCACTAACTTATAAAAGAACATATGACATTGGGGTGACATTGACATTCCAGACAATATGGTTTGTTGCATTTCGCACAGTAGTACACACTCATGCGTCTTTTTTTCAAAAGTTGCTCAATTTCCTTTTGCATGCTCCGTTTCCTTTTTTTAATGACACTAACCACTGATCACGATTACCGTTCGAATCGATCACCGTTCGCATCGATCACCGTTCGCATCGATTGCCATTCGCATCACACTTTTCGTAACAATCACATTTTTCATAACGCATTCACCTACCCCTAAGTGTCGAGCGAGGGTAAAAAAGTTTTACTTCGATAAAATAATAAATAATAGATTATAATAAAACAAATAAAAAACTTTATTCCACTTAATTTTATTTGACCGTAACCGCTTTCAGCTCGTCAGAGCCATCTTCAGGCTCGACTGGTCCAGTCTGAAGATGGCTCTGACGAGCTGAAAGCGGTTACGGTCAAATAAAATTAAGTTTTTTTTATTTGTTTTATTATAATCTATTATAATGGACTTCCACCACGAATTATCAGTTTCAAAAATAGAAATATTAAATAATAAATACACATTTTTAAACTAACCAAAATTTCTCTAAATAACAAATAAACATTGTTAATCTCAAGTGACCTCTCCTGTATATGTTCTGCCTGTACAGAATATAAATAAAACAATAAATGTACATTTTTACTCAGCATCACGATCATTGATCAAGGATCAATTGTTTTAGTTTCGTATCTTGATCGATGACCCGGCGGATGTAATTTTTGCCATATAGTTTGTTACAATGATGTGTCTAGTTTGTAGTTAGAATTAAGATTGAAGATAATATATATTATAAGTTTGTGCAGCGTTCTTGAGGTGATTTTTCACAAAAACGGCGCTATACAAATCATCAATTTATTATTATTATTATTTTTTTTTTTTTTTTTTTTTTTGAATTATTTTTTATTTTCATTAATATGTTTTACATGTTGCTAAATGATAATTTTACATCTTAGGTTTTTTACTACTTTTCCATTTAAAGCATTTGCTTGTGTATGGAAAAGGAGTGTACATAAATGTGGTTATTACTTAGTACTTAAATAATTCATTTACATAAATATATGTGTGTTGTAATAGTATATAATAGTATATATTTAAAGAAAATAAAGGATATTATGGAAAACTAAGTATATATGTATACATTTAAATAAAAGAAAGAATATTTTGGAAAACTAAGGATATTTGTAGGATAATTAAGTGGCATTAGTTTTTTTCTTCAGAATATTTTTAAAATGTCTCTTGACAGAGAGCAGTAATTGGGTTTTATCATTAATGTTTCTGATTTCTTCTGGTAGGCGATTGAAAAAAGTTCTTCCCTGGTAAGTGTAATGGTGTTGTGCAAAAGACGTATTTAGTTTTGGGCATATAAAAACATGTTTAAGTCGCGTTCTGTTTTCGTTTAAAAATTGATATTTATCTTTTTCTTTTATAATTTGAATTAATGAATTTTTAATATATAAATCTTTAAATGTAGGTACTTGGAATTCATCAAATAGGCGTTCTGTTGGGTAGTCCAAGGATTTTTTTAATATAATTTTAATAATTGTTCTTTGTACAATTTCTATTGGAACAAGGTTACATTTATATGCGGATCCCCAACTAATAATAGCGTATTGTAAAGTGGATTGAACTAAGGCATAGTAGATTAAATATAGATTTTTTATTGACAAAAAATTTCTAATTCTTAAAAATATGTATATTAATTTTCTAATTTTGTTTACTACTTGACATATTTGTTCCTTCCATTTCAGATTTTTATCAATAATTACTCCTAGATATTTTATTTTATTTGTGGTTTTTAATATTGTACAGTTTGATTTGCAGTAGTTTTGGCTGTGAATTTTAGTATTTTCATGTATGACAATGTTAAAATTTTTGGGAGCATCGTTTAAATGTATTGCAAATGGAATTACAAATGTCTTTTCACTATTTAGTGATAGTAAATTAGTGTCGAAAAAATTCTTAAGCGTGTTAATGTCTTCTATGGCCTTTAATTCTACATTTTCCCAAGTCTTTCCACTTATTATTAATACTGTATCGTCAGCGTATGATGTAATTTGACCATGTAAAGTTTGAAAAAAAATATCGTTTACATATATAGTAAATAGGATTGGTCCAAGCACTGTACCTTGGGGGATTCCAAAGCTTGAAAGCTCTTGATCGCTATTAACATGATTGATTTTTACCACTTGTGGGCGGTTTTTTAAGTAGTTGGTGATCCATTTAATCGCGTTGCCTTTTATGCCAATATTATTTAATTTTTTTAATAGCATCTCATGAGATATGCTATCGAATGCCTTTCTGAGGTCAATAAATATACCCGCACATTTTTTACCTTTATCTACTGTTTCGTAAATGTATGAAGTTACGTTAGCAATAGCATCTTGTGTGCTGAGTGATTTTATAAAACCAAACTGGTTTTTGTGTATTATTTTATTACTATCTAGGAAATTTACCAACTGTTTTTTTACTATTTTTTCAAAGATCTTTCCTATATTAGAAATTAGACAGATTGGGCGATAATTTGTTACTTGGTGTGGATCTCCAGATTTGTAAATAGGTGAGATTATTGTGTTTTTGTAGTTCATTGGAAATATCCCTTTTGTTAAACTTAAATTTATTAAATGAGTGATAGGTTTAATTAAGTAAGATTTCATAGATTTTAACATATGTGCCGTAATAGAATCAAAACCGGGAGACGAACCTCCTTTCATATTTTCTATTATTTTTAAGATTTCACATTCTGTTGTTGTTTCGAATGTTGAAAGTATATTACGTTTCTGTAAATTTTTATTTTTATGTTTTTCCGGGTTAGAAGGCTTATGAATATTTTTCGCAAGATTTTTTCCAACATTTGCAAAGAAGGAATTAAAAATGTTTGCACATTGTTTAGGTTGCATATTGGCATCTATAATTTTTTTATCGTGTTCAATGTACTTAATGTTTTGTGTTTTTTTTGTATTGTCTATGGCCAAATTTACTGTTTTCCACATTTGTTTATGGTTATTTTCTGAAGATAATATTTTATTTTTAAAAAACTCTTCTTTACTTTTTTTGATATAAGATGTTAATTTATTTTTATATTTTTTATAGAAAATATATGCTTTTTCATCGTGGGGATTTTTTAAAGTTGTTTTGTAAAGTTTTTCTTTGTTCCTGATAGATATTATAAGTCCTTTGGTAATCCAAGGCTTTAAACATCTTAATTTTGATTGTATGTGTGTTAATTCAGTTGTCGAATTTTTAATGTGTTGTGACAAGATATTTTCAAAGTTAGTCGAACATATTTCGGTATCATCACTGCTCAAAACATTGTTCCAATCCTCCTTTTTTAGTTTTTCAGAGAGAATAGTCATATCTATTGTTGATTTTTTGGTTATTAAATTATGTTTTTTATGTTTAATATTATTATTATACAGAAGTAAGCATGAATGATGATCAGTTATGTTAGTTTTCCAAACAATAGATTTTAATTTGTGAAGATCTTTAATGTTTATGTTTGTCCAAATGTGGTCTAAACAAGATGGAGTATGTTCTTTTATTTCTCTAGTATTTTTATTTATGCAAGATATGAAATTTTGTTCAGTCATACAATTGATGTATTCATTTTTGTTATTATTTTCTATTTTTTCATTGATGTTCACGTTAAAATCACCTACCACGAAGCAAAGTTTATTTTTTAATTTTAACAATATGTATTTGAGGTCATTAATAAAGGTAATAATACTCGAGCTATGCGTTCTATAGATAGCTATTAGATGATATGTTGATTTGCCGAGTTTGAAATGTACTTCAATGCAGTTAACCAAATGTATTGGGTGCTCTATTATGTTGACAATACTAAATTTATTGCTTGCAAATATTATTATTCCCGAATTTTTGTTAATGTCTAATTTGGTAGAGATATAATTGTATTCGGGCAAGTGATAAGGCGGTGACTCGGCGTTCGTAAATGTTTCGGTTAACACTATAAAGTCCGGTTTTTTAATTAAATTATTTATTTTTAGAATTAGTTCATCAAAGTTTTTTTGAATGCTACGGATGTTTATGTGCATAATAATTATGTCATTGATGTTTTTAGAAATAATTTTGTTACACGAATCAGTACATATACATTCGAATTCCTGAATTTTAATATTTAATTCCAGTTCGTTATTTAAGAAATTATCCATTTATGCATTTATAGTTGTATTTTGCAAAATTATTTATAAAATTTTTATTCAATGTCGTAGTTTATTCTTTCTTTGGCTAATTTAAGCATGTAAGATCGGAACTTACATGTTTCGCTGTTTGTTCGGTGGTCTACTTCATTCATTTTATTGTTGAAGGAGTTTGTTTCTTTCTTCTTGTTAGCCGAGTTGCAGTTAGCGCATTTGGGTGGCAGCTCCAGGGATTTACATTCGGAGATGGGATGATCTTCTGAACAGTGTTTGCACGTTGGTTTATTCATTCTATTGTAGCATTTTTGGGCTGTGTGCCCAAATCTTTGACAGTGGAAACATTGGGTAAGAGGACTGCAGTCATCTACATAGATTCTCATGAATCCTAGATGAATTTTTTTTTTATTAATAAGATGTAGTCTCATTTCGGGATTTGTTTGTAGAATTAAGTTTTTGCTGTTAGTTTTTTTGTTTGTAATGATGGCCTTAACTTGTAATATTTCTTTGTCTTGGTATTTTTCACATATCATTTTGATGTCGTTGTTTTGTTCAATGATGTCTTCTAAGAATTCTTTTTCGGTGTAGTCTTTGTCAAGACCTTTGAATATTACGCATGGATCCGTTTTCAGAAGTACCTCTGCTATTATGGTTTTGTCGACTTCATTTATCTTATCTTTTAATTTTTTCGCGTCTTCTTTTTCTGGGCATGTTATTATAAGGTTTTTTTTTGTTTTTTTTATTTCGCATACTCGAATTCCCAACTGCGATATTTTAATCTTTTGTATTTTCTCTTTTATTTTTTCAGTGTCTTCTTCTTTTAAGCTTTTAATTATTATAGGAAATCGTTTTTCTTGCATTTGTGGTATTAAGTTTTTTACTGCAGAAGAGTATGAAAATGGGTATTTTTGTGCTTGGTTTTTTTCTTGATTATCACACTTTTCTTGTAATTTAGCTAATTCTATTGCCATGTGAGATATCATTTCCATGATGTTATTTATTTCTTTCATCATTTTTGATTTGGTTTCTTTGGTAAGTTTATTTTCTTCTATGATTGTATGTAAATCACTTATGTTTTGTTTCGCCTTTGTTATGAAGGCATGCGGATCAACCGCTTCCTCCATTTTCACAGGTTAAAAAAATTATTTT
The DNA here is from genome assembly GCA_917563855.2 of Limnephilus lunatus. NCBI lineage: Eukaryota > Metazoa > Arthropoda > Insecta > Trichoptera > Limnephilidae > Limnephilus > Limnephilus lunatus. The sequence goes on from OU830603.1 coordinate 14,335,116, forward strand.
CGGTAAATTTTTGTATTTATAAAAATTGTCTGGGTTTGAAGGGGTTATTTTATTTAGTCACCGCTTACGGCGCTCACTCGCGTCCAACACCGTTAGAGGTTTGGGCGACACTCGGATTATTTATAATATATTCTCCTGACACACCTTTCCTCGTTCTTTTGCTCTCCTGATTATCCATTATCCAAATATATATATAGGTATAAATATATTTATTTTTTTAATATTGGAAATTACAAGTGAGATTTATTATAATTTTGTTTTCTTTTGCACCATTTTTTCAAGCAAATTTCTATTTTTAGGGAAAATATTGTTGTGGATGGATGGCCCCTAATCGGATGGAATGAAGCAAGATAGGATGGGTTCCACTGGGTTTCCTGCCACCCTTCAAATCATGTGTTCAGTTCATACGCGGTAGGAGTGGAAAACAAGAATGTGGACGCTACGAAGCACCGCACAAAGAGACCGTTTATTCGAGCTCATTCTCTCGCAGGCTAAATCCTATAGATATATGTTTTTCTCTTTTTCCTTTCATCGAGTTTCAAATCGCAACGGTGCTTAAGAAGTTTTCACTTCAATATATTTCATTTCTATTACACTATAATAAAGAAGAAAGATTTGATTGTTTGTTTGTTTGCAGTGAATAGGCTCCGAAACTACTGTACCGATTTGAAAAATTCTTTCACTGTTGGGAAGCTACATTATTCCCGGGTGACAAGCTATATAGTTTATAAAGTTAGCTAAGAAGGGGATGCGGGAGGGGAACGGGGACGCACGGAAAAGGTGATTCAGGGGGGGGAAATGTTTTTATTTTAATATATGGCATTGCAACGCATGCTGGGAACCAGCTAGTTAGAAATAAAGATACTTATAGGGAATTTGACTATTACCATTGTGCCATTGTGGGTATTTTAGAACCTATACATTGGCAACACTGCACCTTTGTTTCCTTGGAGAATAACAGAAAACTGTGGTCAAAACAAAATTTAACAAAAACGTTTCGCAAACTATACGAGAATGTCGGTGAGTTTTTATCAGATTTCAATACGGTTTATAATGATTATGGAGGAACATGTTTTTAGGCATGTCTCGTTTGTATTATTCGGAAACACGCATTGTTTTAGGACACTCGTGAAAAACATGACGTATCGATTTTTGAGGTTATCTTCTGACAACATACCGGCTTTTTTTATTCAATTTTGCTTTATTACGACTTGGTTTTAATTATAAATCATATTTTTAAAACGTAATTGAGGGCTTAATATTTTTCTGTTTATTTTCCGTATAATTTAACCTACGCATTTGTCTGTCATCCGAGTTGAAAGTATAAAACACGAACGTTTTTTTATTTCTTATTAAAATGTTCATGCGATGTTTTATTTTCAATTGCATTTCTTCGAATCTGCGAACACCGTTCAGCATCGAAACATTATTCGAAATGATTGTAGTTAATAATTTCTCTTTAAAAATTCGTCAACGCATTTGCTAAAATCCAATAACATTTCTATTCAGATAAACAAATTGCTTTCGATTTGTAATTTTAAGCATTTTAGTCAACCACATTGAAGACTATAGACATGTTGTAGAGATCTCAAAAGTGGCAAGCGAAAGACAAGGTAATTGTCATACTTTAGATTTAGCGGGTTTTAGTACTGCGGTTTAGTGCAGCTTTCGTTTAAACTCAATCCAGTAATTCGAAGTAGGTACTTTTTTGTTTTTATTTTGATGAGAATTTATTTTATAAAATTGGTACTTCCGAAAATGTCATATTTGATTGACTATTAGTTAAAAAAGGAATAGGTAAATTTTGGATAGGGCCTGATTTGCTTATTATGAATAATATTTAGAAAAGAACTTTAAATTCGCCTTAATTACTATAAAAGGAAACTTTTTGCATTTCGGGCGGCGGAAAATTATGCATTTTAATTTTCAATTGCGTAAAACCAAAATTCACTTCGCGAACCGATCGGCGACTGTCAGCGGCCACTAGGTACGTCACTGTTATGTTGGTATCCCTGATACTTTGCAAAGAACTAAATACTACTGTGGCCAACTTCGTGGAGTACGTGAAAACACGGTTAAACTACGAAAGCTGCATGTCATCATAATTTTAAAAAACATCCCAGGCTTTGAATGGTTTGTTTGGCAAAGCAGGGTTAGTCTAGCGGGTTTGTGTAATTATGATTTAATTGTGTTTTTCATAATAACGCGCTTCTTCTTGTATCCCACGAAGATGGCTACGGTCGTATTTAGCTCTTGTTAATGCATCAGGGATACCAACATAACAGTGACGTACCTAATGGCCGCTGACAGTCGCCGATCGGTTCGCGAAGTGAATTTTGGTTTTACGCAATTGAAAATTAAAATGCATAATTTTCCGCCGCCCGAAATGCCAAAAGTTTCCTTTTATAGTAATTAAGGCGAATATAAAGTTTTTTTCTAAAAATTATTCATAATAAGCGTGTCAGGCCCTATCCAAAAATTACCAAGGAATATTCTGTATAATCGTAAATTAATTTACCTATCTCTAGCTGAATTCACAATCCGTTATGGAATTACTTCTTGGGGACATTCTTGTAAAACTAATATAAGTTAGGTATATCCAAACATTACAAAACTCCCTTACAAAAAGCCGTAAATATACCAATGCACACAGAAGCAACACTTAATTAATATACAAGTCTCTGAATGTTTTACCTGTCAGAGAATTATTGTTGTATAATATTAATAAAAAATTACTAAACAGTTTTATCAATACACTGAAAAACTGGTTCGATAAAAATCTCCTCTCTTTAAATACCGAAAAAACAAACTTTATCCCATTCTCCATCAATAAATTTAAATCTAAACCAGAAATAAAAATTCTAATACATCAGAGTAAATGTAGTGGAACTAATTGCACTCCAGAATGTTCTACACTGAATTCAACTTCCAAAATTAAATATCTTGGTGTATATATAGATCAACATTTTAAATGGAAAACACATATTTGTGAACTTGTCAAAAGAATTAGGAAATGTATATATATATTTATAAGACTCAGAAATATTCTTAGACTGGAAAACCTAAAAAGAGTGTACTATGCAATTGTTCAATCTATATTACAATACGGTATTATAGGATGGGGAGGAACATATGATGTTATTTTAAATCCTCTCAAAATAGTTCAAAGATTAATAATTAAGATTATATTGAAAAAACCATATACATTTTCTACCGAAAAAATCTTTTCAATATTCAAAGTAACTACAATAGACAATTTATATAAAAAATATTCAATTCTACAAACTTTCAAAGAAATACAGCTAAAAAAATTACATTTCAATATCTCAGCAAGATATCAAAACAATATTAAAATCCCAAAATTTAATACCAAGCACATCCAAAATTCCTATCTGTATCATGGTATAAATTATTTCAACAAACTCCCATTAGAAGTAAAAATTATTGAAAATAAAAGTAAATTCCAAACTAAATTAAAAAATTACCTGAAACAACTGTAAGAGTTACATTACTATTTCAGTTCATTTAAATCTGTTAATCGACACATCTCAAGTTTCTCTTACTATATCTATTGTTAATAGTTGCAATATTATTATTCACCTACTCAAATGATAACATTGATAACATAATTGAGTATGAATTCACTCACCAAACACAAGAGCCTTGTCTCTTTATGGTGAGGAAAGGCTTTTATTACATTAATATTACAAATCTGTTTAATATGTAAAAAAAAATGTATAATTATTGTAAAAACAAACAAATATTAAATAAAAAATAAAAAAAATAAAATATTGTAAGTCAACTTATATTGTCTGATTCCTTGTATAGGGAAAGAGTTTTCCATAAACATAATACAAGATTCACTCAAAATGAAGGATTGGTGGTTCCGAAATGTACCAATAAATACGGTGAAAGAACCCTAAACTATATTGTGCCCAGAATATTTAACCACTCAGCAATGTAAGCAGATATACGTTAATATCACAACATCAGTCAAGTACAATAAGCGTGTTTTCACGTCAACGCTTATGTTTCCACAGAAATCGTTATAACTCTGTTATTTTCCTAGTGACATCCCTAAAACAAAAAGGAGAAGCTTCATAATAAATCAAGCTACCCATCACTATTCAAGTTTTCCATAGAAATACATAAAAAAATCTTTTCTCTCAAATATATGATAGACCGCCAAATTGCCTACCCACTGTTAGACATTGTTATTTTTTTTATAAAATATTCTTGTAAGAAATGGTAAAAAAGTGAGGTGACTAAATTGTTTATTATACATTTACACGATAGAATAAGTATTGTTTTTTTTATATAATTCGTGATTTTAGTACCTTTTTCACATAAAAACATCGCGTGAGTCATTTTAACATTTTTTTTATGTTTGCATCCTAAATTTTAATATTTACAAATGTTAATATTTATTTACAATATAACAATTTGAAAGCTTATTTTGTAACCTTTTGAAAAACAGCTTTTAGGATTCGGCTACGTTCAGAAATGTTTAATTTATAGAGCTCTAATTGTGAAGCGGAAATAACATAAAGTTTTCGTAAATCTGACATGTCGTTTAAGACGTAAAAAGTGCATATTCGCGATATATCGGAGTGGTTAATAAACTACCAATGACAATTAAAAATATAAACGTTATTACACCTAAAGTTAAATATAATCTAAGGAAATGGCTATTAAATACTGAAGATTTATATTGATGCCCTACTGAAGCCCTTGTTTTCCTAATTGGAATTCACATTCTAAGGAAATGGAAAATCATTATAAATTTGTATTACTATAGAAGTACTTATTCATTAAATTCATTTGTACTTGTTTGTTCTATGAGGCTTATACTGCTTTTTACATAATTATATTTATACTATTCTGTAATTTAACTGTAATTCTGTAATTTCAGAAAACTAAAGTCGACAAGAGTGGGGAGACTACGAAGTCTATAAATATTTGTATAGCGCAGTTTTGTGTTATTTCACTTCAAGTGCGCTTAACTAAATTAAATTTAAAAGTAATCCTATAGTGTTCCTTACAGTCCTTACAAAATAATGATATCTATATATTATTAATTAAAGTCCTCCGCGCGTCTGTCTGTCTGTTCGTGATTAACTTAAAAACTACTGAACGGATTTTCATGCGGTTTTCACCAATAAATAGAGTGATTCATGAGGAAGGTTTAGTTATATAATTTGTCGAGGTTTTGCGTAAATTGGTTGAAATATATAATATATAAAGGAGAATGTCTGTATGTGGTGGACGAGCGTGCTGGCATGTGAGCGGTGTGGATTTAATTTGTATGCAAATTAACAGATGGCGTAAGTTAATTTATCATGGTTATAAAGGTTGGGTAACCATCCTGTAGATGGCGTTGTGTTTCATTAGCCACAGCAACGTGTGGCCGGGTAGCTAATACTTATATACAAAGCAATGCCAAGAGAACAAAATTAACAGTTTCTCACAAAAACGGCGCTATATAAATTACTTAGCCAAGTATTACAATAACAGTGCTGTTTTGGCACAGATAATGATTAAAAAATCTCAACCAATAGGCGCCTTGAAAAGTGAGTTCATAATCAAAGCGGCCAATGCGGTAAGATTTCATTCTATCTAATTCTCTCACAGGCTAAATCCTATAGTTGTATGTGTTTGTCTCTTTTTAGTGTCGTTTCCTTTTCATCGTGTTTCTAATCACAACGGTTCTAAAGAAGTTTTACTTCAAAAATACCCTGAAAGCTTTTCCAATACACGGCAAACAAACACTAGTAAAGCCAAGCCATATATGCAAATTACTTATTATCTTAATATATAAAACAAAGTCGGGTTAGTTACACTATTTATAACTCGAGAACGGCTGGACCGATTTTTATGATCTTTGATTTGTTGTATTTGTCTCCGCCCCGAATAGCAGAAAAATTCACGAAAAAAAAAATTATAAAGAAAATTCTTTTCCGCATACATATTGTATGGAACGAATTCTCATCTTTTGAGAGAGCTGAAGCAATATTGTGATAAGTATAATATTGAGTAGTGAGTGAATTCCAAAAATGTCAAATGTCAATGCGCTGATTGTTTTGCTTTTGTTCTTAATAATATAATGCTGCCCCTCTTTCTTACACACTAAATGTCAACAGTCGAAAATGGGACAAACGGTGAACATATAATAGGAAAAATACAATAATTATAATAAATCTCCCTCACACGTATAAAGAAAATGTAACACAATTCCCATAAATAAGTGAAAAACTAAGAAAATAACTAAAATTATAAATCTGTACATAACGCCATCTCTGATACTGACAAAAATAAAGCACGGACAGTTGTGCTTTGATAATTGCTTCAATGTGTAATTTTTAACTTAAATAAAAAACTTAATTTAATTCAGTTAATAAGTTAATAAAACAGTAATTGATTCTGAGGCGGTACGGGTCAGCTAGTATTAGCATAGTTTTAAAAACACAAGTAGAGTCTTAATGTGAGAATCAATAGAGGGACCCATTTGGTCCCTAAAACGGTTCTGAAAAGTGACTGTCACGTTTCTCATGTTCTGTTTCAGATTCAAGTACAGGAAGTCCGTAGTATCGCACGCATCGAGCGCATCGGAGCACATTCGCACATCCGAGGGCTGGGCCTTGATGAAGAGCTCCAGCCCCGCGCTGTGTCGCAGGGCATGGTCGGCCAGAAGCCAGCTCGCAAGGCCGCCGGCATCATTCTGCAGATGATCAAAGACGGTAACAGCGTACTTCTCTAGTTTCTTTTCCTTTCCTTATTTATTTTATGTTTTTTTTACATTAACCCCACACAGGAGACCCCGAAGAAAATCTGATTTTGTCCTACACACTGCGAGAAACTTCAGAGACACCCGGGTTCTCACAGGACTCCAGATACTAAGATCTACAGCCTGTACAGTCCCTGGACGCACTGCAAGATTTCATGTAAAATATTAATTACCGGGTGATATTGTACCATATTATTATTTTATATTGATTTGTTTTTTTTTTTATATTATCCAATCAATTACCGATTTATTTGACATAAATAAAACAGCATTAATTTAGAAAAGTATAAGTTTATTAAGTTTTAAAGAAAAGTGAAAATTGTGAAAGATGGCCTTTTCTACCCATAATGAAAATAGTCCAATTACTTTTTTAAAACACTGCATACAAAATAAACTAATAACTGAGTAGTATAAAACTGTTAAACAAACAACCACAGTCCATAGAGCCACAGAAACACATCTGTACCTGACTAGATTCCGATCGCGACTGATACAGGTTTGTACTTGATTACGTTCATGTATCACTTTGTCAACACAGTGTTGCCATATGTTAAAAATAAATACAAATATGTAGTCTAAAACAATTCTTTTAAATAAAAATCAATAATATTGTAGTTTAAATATACATACCATTATTGTATAAAAACTCTTAATAAACATAAAATTACAACAAACAAAAACAGCGCGTCTAATAATTTGGCCATGGACTGTATGTCAGATGAATATTTACAGCTCAAACTACTGACTAATATCTATGAGAACCAAAGTGAAGACGAATATCTACAGCTCAAACTGCTGACTAATATCTATGGAACAGGTGATGTCGACGAATATCTACAGCACTGGCAGAGATTGGATTTGCAATTATGTATAGCATATTGGCATAACGTAATATTGCGTTATATATGTAATATTGCGTAATATTGTTATATACGTAATATTGCGCAATTCTCATATCCGATGAAAACAAGCTGGCCTCCCTATGATTATCTCAAACACAATATACCTAATGCCGACAAAGTCATTCAAACTAAATGTACTCACTAGGTTTTCTCTTTTCTACCATTTATTATACTGTTATTATGTTACCGATTCTGCTATGTACCTCATTACTATTACCAATACTTCTGTGTTACCTCCCTTGGGATTACTTCGATCATTATCATATGTTTGTGACTGATGTTACTTCGATCATTATCATATGTGACCTACGACAGTGGGGTGACCTATGACCTTGGGGTGACCTACGACCGCGGGGTGACCTACGTCCTTGGGGTGACCTACGACCGTGGGGTGATCTATGACCTTGGGGTGACCTACGACCTTGGGGTGACCTATGGCATGGTTATTCAATAAATGATTCCTTGTGCTTGCACCTCTCTCGCCCCTATGCTTGGATTTGTTCTTCGTAATGCGAGATCATTTACCAATGAAATTGCAATACGAATAACATATGAAGCACTTGTCCGCAGCATCCTGGAATACAGCTCTATTATTTGGGCCCCCTCTGAACAAAACCATATCCTGGAAATAGAAAGAGTACAAAAAAGGTTTATGCGTTACCTGTATATGAGGGAATATACATACTACCCATTCCTGTATCCATCGTTGTTTTTAACAGGAATGCTCGATCTTAACAACTTAGAAGCCCGCCGAAAAATATTTTTGGGGAAACATTTTTTTAAGCTGATCTTCGGTACTGTACTGAATCCACCTATGTTGAAGGAGATTAACCTATATGTCCCTAACGCGTATACTCGTGGGAGATCCCACGCACTTTTTTATGCTCCGAAAGCGAGAACTTCTTCCTTTCAGAGTGCGCCATTAAACAGAGCAATTCACCTGCTTAACAATTCTGTATTGAGCATCGACATCTTCAATGTTACCTATAGAGAGTTCAGTAACTATCTTTTGACATACGTCTCAACATAGTGAAACTGCCCACTTGGACTTTTTTTTTTCTTCTCTTAAATTTTGTAATCTTCTCTGTAATAATTTTGTGTATAACTGTTTAATGGAGAACCTAAAAAATAAATAATATACGAAACGTAACTCTCTCTCTTTCTATCTTCACTAACTTATATCTCCCTCTCAACTTCCGTTCACCTCGCCCGATCACACTTTTCGTAACGCTCTCGTCACGCATTCACCAGCTTACTCCCCTAGTCAAGCGTGCGTAAAGAAGTTTTACTACAGAAATGTACATATTTTATTACATTACAAAAAATTGGTTTCCCCTTCAGTACAAATCATCACAACAAACGTACAACAAGAAGATTTCCCCATCTTGTATCACATAAGGTACAAAGTATTGTGTATTTGGGCTGCAATTTAAATGAAAGATTGGATCCTTCATTTGAAATCAAATGCCTCATTTTGCAACCTTTATCCGTATGAAAAAGATGTTCTGCAGTCATGATCTCAACCTTGGATTACGAATGCAAATGGTCAGATGCTACGTTTTTTCAGTATTATTTTATGGAATGGAAGCATGGATGCTTACTGAAGAACTGATAAGGCGACTTGAGGCATTCGAGATGTGAATCTACAGAAGAAAACTTAAAATAAGCTCGATGGACAGGGTTACGAATGAAGATGTTAAAGAAAAGGAAGTTATTAAAACAATAAAAATCCGTAAACTTCAAAATCTAGGACATGTGATAAGACATCCAGAGAAGTAGGAGATCTTGCATCACATAATGCAGGGAAAGATTGCTGGAAGACGGGGTCCTGGAAAAGGGAGAACATCATGGCTGAAAAAGCTGAGACAGTGGTTTGGCCAGTCTCCTGTAGAGCTGTTCCGGTCCGCAGTAATCAAGTATCACATATACAAATGTATTTATATACAGTACATTCTCACTAGACAAATACGTCCAATAATCCCGCACTCTTCGCCCGCGCCTCCCTCGCCCCTCTATGCCAATGCGCTCCATCGCCGTGTCGTCGTCTCGCACTACTAGCAGTCTAACCTCAAAACTTGTCTCATGTGCACTTGCGTACATATTTACCTGTTGTTTTGAAGTGAGAATAGTGTATAATTAAAAATGTCAAGTAAACGGAAACACAAGACACTAGATTTGAAAGATAAAATGGACATTTTAATCACTCAGCAACGTAAGCAGATATGCACTTTAATATGACAATAGCAGTCAATTACAATAAGCGCGTTTTCACGTCAACGCGTATGTTTCCACAGAAATTGTTATAACTCCGTTATTGTTCTAGTGACATCCCTAAACCAAAAAGTAGAAGCTCCATAATAAATTAAGCTACCCATCACTATTCAAGTTATCCATAGAAATACAAAAAAGACCTATTCTGTCAGATTCACAGTTGATACATATTTTACCCGCCAAATCACCTATGGCCCGCCAGACATTGTTAATTTTTATTAAATATTCTTGCATGAAATGATAAAAAAGTGAGGTGATAAATTGTTTATTATACATTTATACAATAGAATAAGTATCGTTTTTTTATATAATTCGTGATTTTAGTACCGTTTTCACATAAAAACATCGCGTGAGTCATTTTAACATTTTTTTTATGTTCGCTATCTAAATTTTAATATTTGCAAATGTTAATATTTATTTTTAATATAACAGTTTGAAAGCTTATTTCGTAAACTTTCAAAAACAGTTTTTAGTATTTGGTTACGTTCAGAAATGTTTCATTTATAGAGCTTTAATTGTGAAGCGGAATAACACAAAAAATTTCGTTAATCTGTCATTCGTTTAAAAGTCTTGCAAAGAGGAAGATTAAAAGTAAGCGACTGTCTACTGTTGCGATTAGGAACGTGGAATGATAGGCGTTGAAGAAGATCAGGACTATCAATTAAGTTATGTATAATTTTAAATAACATTACCGAATCTGCTATATTTCTTCGACAAGTTAGCGTCTGTATTTTGAAGAATTTGGCAGAGTCTTCATTACTAACATGAGATCGAAAAGAACGGAAATTGAGATACCTTAAAAATCTATTTTGAACACTTTCAATTCTATTTTTGTGTACTGCATAGCCTGGGTTCCATACTTGAGATGCGTATTCAAGAATAACATATGAGAAATATAGTGTTTTGAAAGTAGTAAGGTCTTTGAATTGTTTACATGAGCGGATTATGAAACCAAGCATAGAAGATGCATTAGTGACTATGTGGTCGATTTGTTTATTAAAATTCAGTTTACTATCAAGTAAAACCCCAAGGTCCTTACTTTCGAATTTAATAGATAACGGTACAAGAATGATTGAGTATTCATGGATAAATACGTTTTTATTCCTAGTAAAGCGCACAACGAAGCACTAAGATATATTTATTTCCAGACAATCCTAGTTTTTTTTATTTAAATAAAAAAAAATGTTACATAACACGTTGATACCTATCCTTTGAAGATAAAATATCAAAATCGGTTCAGTAGTTTTAATGGTATTGGTAGCCTAATTAAGTATCGCCCGGTGAATTCATTCATTTTTCATTCATTCATTTATTTATTCAACGCCCAGAGGGCTTTTACAGTAATACAGATATAACAGATGATTTTTCAACAGATAGAGAAATGATAAGAATAAAAATGCACACAAGTCACAAAAATACAAAAATACAGCGATTTGATAAGTTTACAAAAATATATTTATGTTTAGGAATAGTTTTGGAACAAGTTTTTTACAAGATCCACAAAATTCGCCAAGTTGATGTTGAATATGTCAACATCACTTAAGTACTGATTTCCCATAGTGTGAAATCTTTGTATCGGAGAGTGGGCAATGTAGTTCCGCTTATGAATGCTGCAGTAGAATAGTGTGTTTTGTCGTGTGGTTACTGTCGGTATTCGTAAGTTTATGAGTTGTAGGAGTTCGCAACAGTAGAATTTAGAGTTAAGTATTTTGAATAAAAATGTCAAGTCGTTTATTTTCTAACACATACATTATTTTTAAATAAAAATGTAAATGGCAACAGTATCATTTTAGCTCTAATTGATAGTCGATTTGTGTTTTATATTCGTGAAGCTTTGTGCGCCCTGCTGAAAGCGCACAAAAAATTACACTTATACGGTTTTCTTCCACGTATATATCACGGTGATATATTTTAAATTTATTATCACAGAAAAGTTAAATAGCTGACAGGTGTGTGCATACTTATTCGAATTGCAGTTATAAAATTCTAGATGTACACTATCTATGTGCTGCCAGAATCAAAGAAAAACCATTTTTACGTTCTGAGTGAAGTTTTAATTCACCGCATACATATTTAATTAAAAGCAGTTTTGTGTTCAAAATGTATAATTCCAGTTGTGGATTCATCTGACGACACATTTCGAAGGAAAACATTATATTATTTAAAGTGCTTTATAAAATTCTTGCAGACAATTTATGTGCCGCCAGAATCAAAGAAAAAACATTTTCATGTTCCGAGTGTAGTCTTAATTCACCGCTTAGAGATTTAATTAAAACCCCTTTTGTGTTCAGAATGTAAAATTCCAATTGTGTATTCATCTGCTGACATATTTCGAAGGAAAACATAACTTTTTTCGAAGTGCAAATATAAAATTCTAGTTGCAGACAATTTATGTGCTGCCAGAACCAAAGAAAAACCGTTTTCACGTTCTGAGTGTAGTTTTAATTCACCGCATACAGATTTAATTAATAAATATTTTTAAAAAAAAAATTTAAAAAAAAAGGATCACTACCCCCCCCCCCCCCCCTCCCTGAAGAAGTACCTATATAGGGGGGGGGGGGGGGGCGGCAAAATTTTCCTCCGCCCCGGGCGGCTGATGCCCACGGTACGCCACTGCAGGTTTGTGCATACTTATTCGAAGTGCAGTTATAAAATTCTAGATGCACACTATCTATGTGCTGCCAGAATCAAAGAAAAACCATTTTTTATGTTCTGAGTGTAGTTTTAATTCACCGCATACAGATTTAATTAAAAGTAGTTTAGTGTTCAGAATGTAAAATTCCAGTTGTGGATTCATCTGACGACACATTTTGAAGGAAAACATATTATTTGAAGTGCTTTATAAAATTCTTGCAGACAATTTATGTGCCGCCAGAATCAAAGAAAAAACATTTTCATGTTCCGAGTGTAGTTTTAATTCACCGCTTACAGATTTATTTTTTTATTTATTTATTTTAAATACATAAACGGCTATAATGCCTTTTATAAATAAACATATAATAGAGTACAAAAGTAAGAAAAATAATATCATTTGATAATAGTAGTTTTAAACTTTAAAATAACATACAATCATTTTGTGTATCATAACAAAAAATAACAAAAAAGAACAATGAGAAATATCATCATTTCATTTCCATGTATGTCCATAATGCGTATATAAAGTTACATTTTGGAAAAATAATTTTTGAGTGCATGTTTATATTGCGCTAATTTTAAGAAATAAATGTCGCCGATGTTAGCATGTTCATTTCCCAAAATGTGTAATCGACTGATTGGTGAGTAATAATGTGATAATGTATGTGTGTTTTTATAGTTTATATGTATGTTTCTTTTTTTTAAATTATATTGTAAAACTGCATATCTCGATACAGGAATGCCCTAGTGAGATGTGCAGCTTATGTATTTCTTATTTTTTTTCAATAAATAAATAAATAGTAGAACGGTAGAGTGAGTCTATTGTTAGCGCGACCAGGGCAATGAAATCGTATTAGTTCTATTAAATCAGGGGTATCCAAGACCGAGTGAATTATTTTATATAATATTAATAGATCACAGATTTTTCTGCGATCTGATAAATTTACGAGATTAGTCCAGTTTAATAACAAATTATAGTCCACGGATTCTCTTGCAAAGCCTAATTTAAAATTAATATACCTAAGGAATCTATGCTGGACTTTTTCAATCGCTTGAATATGGATATTGTAATGTGGAGCCCAAATCCTAGAATTATATTCCAAAATGCTTCTCACTAGCGTTATGTATAAAATGCGAACAGTATCAATGTTACAAAATTGTTTGGTTATTCTAATAATAAATCCTAAAATCTTCATTGCTCTATTAATAATATTAGTTATATGGCTAATAAATGTAAGTTTTGAGTTAAAAATAATACCTAGATCATTTATTGTTTCTACTGAGTTTAATATAATTTTGTCAAGATTGTATTCATAAATGGTTTGTTTCTTTATTTTATAAAATCTTATTAGTTGATATTTACTTATGTTAAGTGCCAGTTTATTGCTTATACACCAATTAAACAAGTTGTTTAAATTTTTTTGTAAAATTATGCAATCAGAAGTATTTTTAATTTTTTTATATAATTTTAAATCATCAGCAAATAACAGGATATCAACATCGGAAAAAACGTCTACAATGTCATTAATAAATAAAATAAACAGTACTGGTCCTAAATGGGAGCCCTGTGGCGACCACTAGTGGCAGAAAAGGCATCCGATATTACGTCATTTAACTTTACAAAAAGTTGCCTATTTGTTAAATAACTCTCTACCCATTTAAGAAAGTTGCCGGTTATATATATACTCCTTAATTTATTTATCAATATTTTATGACAAACTTTATCGAACGCCTTGCTGAAGTCAGTATATATCGAGTCTACTTGACATTTATCTGCAAAGGCATTCGCTATAAAGTTTTCATATATCAGTAGATTTGTCAGAGTTGATCTATTCTTCATGAAACCGTGTTGAAACCTTGTTATAATCCCATTTAATTTAAAACTAATTTTATCCAAAATAATTTTTTCAAATAGTTTTGTAATAGTTGACAGTATACACACAGGTCTATAGTTGCGTACATCGCATTTGTCACCTTTTTTAAATATGGGTGTGACGTAACTATTTTTCCATGCAATTGGAAAACATCCCGATGACTGACATATTAAAAATTAAATAGAGGGGATACGACAAGGCATGTATACATTGTTTCAATAGAATTGGTGGTATTTTGTCAGGACCCGAACTTTTTTTTATATCTAATTTGTTAATATGAGTTTTAATTTCATTTATATCTATGTGAATGTTAGAAATTTGTAAATTGATGTTAGATGAAAAAAAAGGAATTTCACTATTATCTATTGTGTTGTCATATACATCTTTAAAAAATGAAGCAAATAAATTAAAACCACTTTTGTGTTCAGAATGTAAAATTCCAGTTGTGAATTCATCAGACGACACATTTCGAAGGAAAAACTTATTTGAAGTGCTTAATAAAATTCTTGCAGACAAGTTATGTGCCGCCAGAGTCAAATAAAAACCTTTTTCATGTTCTGAGTGTAGTTTTAATTCACCGCATACAGATAAAATTTAAGCCAGTTTATTGTTCAGAATGTAAAATTCCAATTGTGTATTCATCTGCTGACATATTTCGAAGGAAAACATAACTTTTTTCGAAGTGCAAATATAAAATTCTAGTTGCAGACAATTTATGTGCTGCCAGAACTAAAGAAAAACCGTTTTCATGTTCTGAGTGTAGTTTTAATTCACCGCATACAGATTTAATTAATAAAAATCGGCAAATAAATATTTAAAAAAAAGGATTACTACCCCCCCCCCCCCCCCCCCCTATACGCATTACGCATGTCTGTAATGCAAAAGGGAACAATAACAACCATATTGAGAGCACTACGAGATGGCTTGTGACATTTGAAGGAACTGTTTTTCGTTAGTTATGAGCTCGCCTTCTAATTTGGTAAGTGCCTTGGTTTTCCTTACTTCTTAGTAAGTAGTCCATAATTCTACTAGACACATATAATCATTCAACTTCAAACAAACTCTATTCGTTTTCGTATTTACAGTCCATTTCGCCAGTTGCATTTGAGGCTGTCATTTTCGAAGACAGTTTCGGATGCAAAATGATAGCTGTAGTCGGTTGTAGTCTGTAGTTGTTAAGTTAGTTTGTAGGTAGGTACTATAGTGTTTTCAAAAGCGGGAGATTTACGTCATCAGCTGTTCTTGGCCTATAAAGTCTCTCATGCTGACTTGCCAGCGCAGCTATGCCAAAATAATTCCAAAGAATTTTGGAAAAGAGAAAAAGAAAAATGCATGGAAGATATAAATGGTGTTATACGAGAGTTCAAGGTGACGGCTTCCCTTTAAAGCACATAAATAGTTGCAGTCAGGACACGAAACAGGTTTCTCTCCACTTAGAATCAGCGAGTGCGTTCTTGGACGTCCCTTTTTAAAATATGAATAGTTGCAGTCGGGACACAAAAAGCTTTTTGTCCAATGTGGGTAAATATGTGACGTTTTATTGTTATTTTGTAGAACATGTATATTTGCAGCCGTGATATGAAAAAGGTTTTTATCCACTATGGGAAAACATGCGATTTTTATAGATTTCTCTTGGTAGTACATGCATGGTTACACTTATTACAAGAAAAAGGTTTTTCTCCGCTGTGAATCGCGCTGTGGATAGTGTGGATTTTCAAATCTCCCTTTCTAGAACTTGAATAACTGCATTCGGGAAAAGAAAATGTTTTTGTCCGCTGTGGATAAACATGTGATTTTCGCGGTGCCTCTTTGTAGAACATGAATACTGAATAGTGCAGAAGAAACATGTAACAGGTTTTACGTCACTATGAGTCAGCAAATGATTTCTAAGAAGTTCCTTTGTACAACATGAATAATTGCAGTCGGGATATGAAAAAGGTTTTGGTCCAGTGTGGTTAAACGTGTGAATTTTTAGATACCGTTTTGTAGTGCATGAATAGTCGCAGTCGCGACAATAAAAAAGTTTTTCGTAACGTGCCGTTTTAGTTTTTTTTTTCCGAGAAGAATAATACTTGCAGTCAGGAAATGAAAAAGGTTTGTTTCTTCTGTGAATCATAATGTGGATATTTAAATCTTTCTTTTGAGAACTTGTATAACTGCATTTGGAACATGAAAAAGCTTTTACTCCACTATGAGTCAGCTTGTGAAACAAAGTGGAGTGTTTCTCCACAGGGAAACCTTAGGAAAATTACTTTCCTCAGGGCCTCCTCCTCAGTGGAGCTAATTTAAAATAAAAGTACGCATTGTAAAACCATGTAGGTACATTATAGGTAAGACATTGTTAAATTGTGGAGATCCGGAAGGAATGCAAGGCCGATAAAATAATATTTTTTTTATTTTTTTTTATTTTTTCTTTTATTTATATTTGGGAAAGTTGACAGCAAATCATAAACTACACAATAATTCAATTATAAAATGGTTAATTATGCCAATTATAAACTTTCCACAGATAATAATAGTAAATTAATGTGTGACATTATAAAGGTGTTTACTTAATTAGTTCATTTTTAGTTACATTATGTGAGGGGGGGGAGGAGAAATATAGGATAAGGATTAAAAGGCGGAGGGAGAGGGGTAGATTGAACTTCCTAGTTTGAGTCATTTTGCTTAGTGAGATTTTGTTTTATGTCATGTAACGTTGAGTTAAAAATGTCAATGTGGTAATAATTTAAGTTGAATGAATGTGTGGATCTGTAGATAAATGAGTTATATTTGGAGTTAGTCTTGCAAAGAGGAAGATTAAAAGTAAGCGACTGTCTACTGTTGCGATTAGGAACGTGGAATGATAGGCGTTGAAGAAGATCAGGACTATCGATTAAGTTATGTATATGTCATGTAACGTCGAGTTAAAAATGTCAATGTGGTAATAATTTAAGTTGAATGAATGTGTGGATCTGTAGATAAATGAGTTATGTTTGGAGTTAGTCTTGCAAAGAGGAAGATTAAAAGTAAGCGACTGTCTACTGTTGCGATTAGGAACGTGGAATGATAGGCGTTGAAGAAGATCAGGACTATCAATTAAGTTATGTATAATTTTAAATAACATTACCGAATCTGCTATATTTCTTCGACAAGTTAGCGTCTGTATTTTGAAGAATTTGGCAGAGTCTTCATTACTAACATGAGATCGAAAAGAACGGAAATTGAGATACCTTAAAAATCTATTTTGAACACTTTCAATTCTATTTTTGTGTACTGCATAGCCTGGGTTCCATACTTGAGATGCGTATTCAAGAATAACATATGAGAAATATAGTGTTTTGAAAGTAGTAAGGTCTTTGAATTGTTTACATGAGCGGATTATGAAACCAAGCATAGAAGATGCATTAGTGACTATGTGGTCGATTTGTTTATTAAAATTCAGTTTACTATCAAGTAAAACCCCAAGGTCCTTACTTTCGAATTTAATAGATAACGGTACAAGAATGATTGAGTATTCATGGATAAATACGTTTTTATTCCTAGTAAAGCGCACAACGAAGCACTAAGATATATTTATTTCCAGACAATCCTAGTTTTTTTTATTTAAATAAAAAAAAATGTTACATAACACGTTGATACCTATCCTTTGAAGATAAAATATCAAAATCGGTTCAGTAGTTTTAATGGTATTGGTAGCCTAATTAAGTATCGCCCGGTGAATTCATTCATTTTTCATTCATTCATTTATTTATTCAACGCCCAGAGGGCTTTTACAGTAATACAGATATAACAGATGATTTTTCAACAGATAGAGAAATGATAAGAATAAAAATGCACACAAGTCACAAAAATACAAAAATACAGCGATTTGATAAGTTTACAAAAATATATTTATGTTTAGGAATAGTTTTGGAACAAGTTTTTTACAAGATCCACAAAATTCGCCAAGTTGATGTTGAATATGTCAACATCACTTAAGTACTGATTTCCCATAGTGTGAAATCTTTGTATCGGAGAGTGGGCAATGTAGTTCCGCTTATGAATGCTGCAGTAGAATAGTGTGTTTTGTCGTGTGGTTACTGTCGGTATTCGTAAGTTTATGAGTTGTAGGAGTTCGCAACAGTAGAATTTAGAGTTAAGTATTTTGAATAAAAATGTCAAGTCGTTTATTTTCCGTCTGTCTTCTAGTGTGTGTATTTTTAGAATATTTAGTAATAGATTATATTTTAAGTCTTCTAGTGGGATATTTAATTTAAAATTTATAAAACGCAGAAATTTTTTTTGTATTCGCTCAATATTATTAATGTGAATTTTGTAAGATGGAGACCAAACTACCGAGTTATATTCAATTTGGCTTCTAACTAGAGATACATATAATGGAATATTCGAATAAAACAGGATTTTTATTTCTGAAGAAAGTCAAGGTTTTACACTTTTCTACATTTAAAAATAAATTATTTTGAATGCACCAATCTTTAAACTTACTAATATTTGACTGTAATATTTGGCAATGATTTATATCAGTTATTTTCTTGTATAGCTTAATGTCATCAGCAAAGAGCAATACCTCGACATCATTGAAGCAATTGGTTATATCATTGATGAAAATGAGGAACAAAACCGGGCCAAGGTGACTGCCTTGCGGTAGGCCACTAGTAGCCCAGAACGCTTTCGACATCCAAGATTTTATTTTGACGAACAGTTTACGATTTAATAAATAGCTAGTAAACCATTTTAGCATGTTACCCCTTATTCCTAGAGCAAATAGTTTTTGGATTAGTAGTTTATGGGATACTTTGTCAAATGCCTTCGAAAAGTCTGTATATATGCAGTCGACTTGTTTATTTTCTGCAAAAGATTGTAATATGAAGTTTTGAAATATTGTTAAGTTAGTGGCGGTAGATCTACCTTTGATAAAACCGTGCTGTTTTTGGTCAATTAATTTTATTAATTTGGGATAGATTTCATCAAGGACCAGTGATTCGAAAAGCTTGGGTAGTACTGACTGTATACAAATGGGACGATAATTGGCTATATTAGTGTCGTCTCCTTTTTTGTAGATAGGTGTAATGAAGCTAGATTTCCACCGGTCTGGAAAGTGTCCAAGGGTTAAGAGACGGTTGAATAATAATGTGAGTGGTTTAGACAATGTATTAGAGCATTTTTTGAGGAATATTGGTAAAATGTTGTCTGGGCCAGCGGATTTGTCAGTGTCCAAGGAAAATAATTTCTGTTCGCAACATTTTTGTGTGATATGGCAATTTGTTAAGTGTGTGGTCTTGCTAAATTTGTATTCAGGTATTTTGTAATCTGGGGTTTCTTCATGCTTTACAATGCATTACTCCAACCGGAGGTCTGGTCCCGGTTGTGAGTTTATAGGGAAGCTTCTGCACCACGGGCGAGGAGACCCAACTGCTCACGTACTTCCGACGTCTGGGCATTCAGCCTGCAGGCGTCGGCATCCCACATCATCGGCTGCATTCAACAACCACCGAAACCATCAAGAAAGGACCACGGCAAAGCGTATGATTTTCCCCATTAACATTATTGTATAAGATTCGTATTGAGCCAATATAGGTAGGAATACTTGCATAACTGTCATACTTCAGATTCACAATACATGTTCTAAACTAAATAACCTGTTTAATTTGACAATAACCTATCCTGAACAATGATATGAGGGTTGAGATTCCACACCTGAGAGAGTCATAGCCTGGGAGAGAGTATCTACATAGTAAGAAGGTGAGAAGAAGGTAAAATCCCATAATATTACAATAGTTTTACTTTAATTAATGGTGTAATTATTCGTTTTTTGACTCATTATCACTCAGTTCAAAATCTAATACAGTGTTGTTTACATTTTTATTATAGTTTCTCTTGTTCTCATAATCATCAGTTTGTTTAAACCAGCATTTCTCTTCAGAGTGGAAACGGCTACCTTTATTTAATTTTTCACAAGTTTTGCAGGGCTTAATTTTATCAACTCTTACTTTATTAACAAATGTATTTCTCTTGAATTTATCATAATTATTTTTATTGACTGTTTGTTCATGTTTACCAATTTCATTGAATAGATTTGCAGTCGATGTTATAGATTCCTTATTCATTTTGTACATTATATAATCTGGTAGACCCATAACAATAAGATGAATCAATGTCTGTGTGTCAATATTTTTATTTATCTCTAATAACAATCTTTCTTTCTTTGTGGCATATTCTCTTAATGAACCTCCTTGAAATTTAAAGGCAAATGCAAATTTAACTTGTGACCAACCTTTGTTTCCGTATGTTTCACAAAAATTTGTTTTCCATATTGCCCATTCTGCGTTTACTGTATATTTTATTAACATACTAGTGTACCAATCTAGGCACTGTTTTTCAAGTAAATACTTTAAAGTCTCAATTTTTTCTGCCTCCTTTAATATCTCAAAACATTTACATTCATTTTCAAAATCATCGATCCATTGGTGTACATTTGATGTTTTTCCTGAAAACTTCTCGAGTAAAAATCTTTCTGTTATTTTTCCTAGATTTTTATTTTCAGTACTAATATTATTGTCAGAAAGTTTCGTGTCATATATAATTTCTTCCAGGTATTGGTCACCAAATTGTATATTCTCACCATCATCTAAGTAAATTTTCCTCAAATAAGGGAAACCATATTTTCCGTGTTTGATATCTTTTCTTTAGAGAATTCTTAATTTTGTAATAAACATCCGTACTCGTTATGACGGTATGTTTGCTTGCATGTTTTAAATCATCGGGAATATCAAATATATGTCCATCGGGTGTCTCGATTGAGGTTACGCAGATCACATTGCTTTTTCCATCCGATGCTGCTGACACTGTAAATGTGAATCTTAATTTTTCCATTTCCAAGGTTATTGTTTCTCTTCACTAAAATTGTAGTTTTATAAGACAATTTGTCAATTTGTTGTAATTTTTTATTAATAATGTGACATACAAATATCATGAGTTGCTTTGCTGACAAAGAAACTACAATTAAAGTTATTTGTCCGTCTTCAAAATATTATATCACTTTGTAATTAAACTTACTTTTCAATCTTCTTATTACTTCAATCTGTGCTACCCAGTAGACAACAAAACAAAAAAAACCTCTATCATTTTCTGTCTCCATGACAACACCTATTTAAAATTCGAACCTAAAGGAATCCTATGCATTTCTAGGTAGGTACCTATTCCTTTACACATATATATATTTTTTTAATTGTTTATGAATATTTATGCATAAAAGAAATTTTAAGAATAGAAAGTAGCAATTTCAAAATAAAACTAGTGTGCTTTAGACCACACGACTGAAGTAAAACTTCACAAACTTATGCCGTTAATTAACAATCTAACAATAACAGGAATAAAAATATCCCCATCCCCTCGGGGCGGATGGGGGGGGGGGGGGTATGCGGAAATCCTTATTTTTATTACGACCTATTTATATACCAGCCAATTTTTTAATATTCATATTTTACGAGTTTCGTGTTTATTAATTCTACTACAAAGTTTATAACTGCTGTCGGAAATCGAAAATGGTATCCATGTAAGAGAATTTCGCATCTTGAACGTTTACACCGTGTTAAGAACAGGTTTTAACTTAGATTGATTCTGCGCTACATTTGCCAAATAATAGTTACACACGGAACAAACAATTTCTCAGAATTTTGCTGTATTTAGTATGCAACTCAAATGTAAAGCTTCACTCGGTACGCGATGAATCTGCAACTCGTTATTTAATTTATCGTTGTATTCTGAACACAAAAGCAGTTTGTGAATTAAAACTAATGACAACGAATTAAATAAATAGTCTACAACTAAAGTTTTGTAACTGCATAATAAGAGAATGTTTTCCTTCAAAATATGTCAGCAGATAAAACCTCAACAGAAATTTTATATTCTGAACACAAAACTGGTTTAAATTATATCTGTATGCAGCGAAGTAAAACTACACTCAGAACGTGAAATTGGTTCTCTTTGATTCATTCTGGCAACACATACATAGTCTTCAACTAGAATTTCATAACTGCACTTCAAATAAGAGAATTTTTTCCTTCGAAATGTGTCAGCAGATGAATCCACAACAGGAAATTTACATTCTCAACACAAAATTGGTTTAAATTAAGTCTGTATGCGGCGTAGTAAAAGTACACTCAGAACATGAAAATGGTTTTTATTTGATTCTGGCAGCACATACAGAGTCTGCAACTCGAATTTTCTAACAGCACTTCGAATAAGATAATATTTTCCTTCGAACTGTGTCAGCAGATGAATCCACAATATTGAAATTTTACATTCTGAAAACTGTTTTAACCCTTCGAATAATAAGAAAAAAAATCTGTAAACTTTTGCCTGTCAAGGTTTGCGCACGAAATTCCCGGTTCTTCCCATGCATTTAAATGTTCTTTAGTTATTAGTTACTTTTTTTCTCTTCGTTTTTATTAGTTACTTTTTTTACCCTTTTGCAAAAAACAAAATTGTTCTAAAATCTAGATAAAATAATTTTTCCGACGTGCTTATTAGAACATTTTTGTTTCTAAATATTAAAATCTTGATATTGAAAATGTAAATTGGCCCAAAAATACACACATGCGAATATTCGAATTAAATTACTTCAAATAGAATAAACTTAATTTAAATACAGATTTCTTTTCTTAATTTTTTTTAATAAAACTGTCTCTTCAGTTTTTATCGCATTCATACAATTTTATTTTTAAATGAAATGTGTGGGACAATTTGCGTCTCTGTGATTAGAAGAGTTAAATTAAATGGCGGAAATGTGGCGAATTAAAACTATATTCATAATATGAAAATTGTTTCTCTTTGATTCTGGCAGCACATACGTAGTCTGCAACTAGAATTTTATAACTGCACTTCGAGTGAAGGTGGTCTAGTTTCTAGGTCTAGTAGAGGGGCGGGTATGTGGTGGATAACCTCCAATGCACTTCGAATAAAATAATGGTCTCCTTCGAAATGTATCAGCGGATGAATACACAACTGAAATTCAATCGTTATATTCTGAACACAATTCTGGTTTTAATTAAGAGTGAATTTGTTTTCGAGTTCCCAGCTTTATTTTACGCCTTTCTCAACACAGGTATACCCTAGTGAGACAGGCATCGAATAATATAATGTAAACAAACCTTATACAGATAAATAAATTTAAAAAATACTACTTCTCTCATAATATGGGTACGGTTTTCCTACGAATTACGAAATTTGCAGCTTAAAAAAATATAATTAATGACATAAATACTAAAATAATGAGTTGGATTCGTAAACGAAAGTATCGTAGAAAATTTTCCAATAATTATTATCATTTAAAAAATATAACTTACTGTACTCCCCCCACGCTACGCCACTGATGTACAACGATGTTTACATTACGTTTCCTTCTAATGATAATAATTATTTTCTTAAATAATTTTTAAACATGTTTGTAAAAATATGAGCGAGTTTACTAACAGATAGTGAATTTCACAGATAGTAAGTAGCTTGTAAACTCGCCGTGTGTGTGTCATCGAGGTTTCAGATAGTCGAATGGGGTATTGATAAAAGTTACCATTTTTCAACCATTTAAAAAGCTTTGCACTGGCAACATTCCTGTCAGATTGTTACCTTCCTGTGGTTACCAATTTGTGGAAAATTCTCCAAATTAAGGGGAATTTTAAAGATATTAAATCGATTGGGTATTTGTGGGGGGGGAGGGTTCAACAAAATCAGGGGGGACAAATCAACAAAATAATATTTCACCACCCTTTGAAAAATTATTAAAAGTAATTAAAAAAATAGCCCGTAACGTACCCTATTACCTATTGACTTGCCAGTGATGAAATGCCAATTTGTCCGGTCATCTGTGGAAAGAACCTTGATTGGATGACCTTGATGTTCGGAAAATGCGGGGCGCGGAGGTCTACAATGTGAGTACTGACGTAAAATAAGCAATCGTTGATTATCCAACTAACTAACTAACCGTCACGCTGTATCGTTTTTTAGGCAGAGACGACAGACCGCCAAACAACTTGGTCTTGGCACACACTCCTTGACTCGTTCATGTTCATTCATCGTATCATACATGCTCTTCTATTTTTCTGACTCTTGACATGGCCCGACTAAACTATCTGATTCACTTGGTCGTGCCAAGTTTTCCTTGAGCGTCCCCGACTTCTTCTACCATTCATATTTGCGTCATGTTTCCCAATTATGTCCTCTGCGTGCGAAATTTCTCTAAATATACAATAAACATTGTTAATCTCGATTACCTCCCAGGTAGGTATGGTCCTGTATATTTTCTGTCGGTAGAGAATATTTAAAAAAAAAAACGAGTTTGCTTTAGACCACACGACTGAAGTAAAACTTCACTAACTTATAAAAGAACATATGACATTGGGGTGACATTGACATTCCAGACAATATGGTTTGTTGCATTTCGCACAGTAGTACACACTCATGCGTCTTTTTTTCAAAAGTTGCTCAATTTCCTTTTGCATGCTCCGTTTCCTTTTTTTAATGACACTAACCACTGATCACGATTACCGTTCGAATCGATCACCGTTCGCATCGATCACCGTTCGCATCGATTGCCATTCGCATCACACTTTTCGTAACAATCACATTTTTCATAACGCATTCACCTACCCCTAAGTGTCGAGCGAGGGTAAAAAAGTTTTACTTCGATAAAATAATAAATAATAGATTATAATAAAACAAATAAAAAACTTTATTCCACTTAATTTTATTTGACCGTAACCGCTTTCAGCTCGTCAGAGCCATCTTCAGGCTCGACTGGTCCAGTCTGAAGATGGCTCTGACGAGCTGAAAGCGGTTACGGTCAAATAAAATTAAGTTTTTTTTATTTGTTTTATTATAATCTATTATAATGGACTTCCACCACGAATTATCAGTTTCAAAAATAGAAATATTAAATAATAAATACACATTTTTAAACTAACCAAAATTTCTCTAAATAACAAATAAACATTGTTAATCTCAAGTGACCTCTCCTGTATATGTTCTGCCTGTACAGAATATAAATAAAACAATAAATGTACATTTTTACTCAGCATCACGATCATTGATCAAGGATCAATTGTTTTAGTTTCGTATCTTGATCGATGACCCGGCGGATGTAATTTTTGCCATATAGTTTGTTACAATGATGTGTCTAGTTTGTAGTTAGAATTAAGATTGAAGATAATATATATTATAAGTTTGTGCAGCGTTCTTGAGGTGATTTTTCACAAAAACGGCGCTATACAAATCATCAATTTATTATTATTATTATTATTTATAATATATTCTCCTGACACACCTTTCCTCGTTCTTTTGCTCTCCTGATTATCCATTATCCAAATATATATATAGGTATAAATATATTTATTTTTTTAATATTGGAAATTACAAGTGAGATTTATTATAATTTTGTTTTCTTTTGCACCATTTTTTCAAGCAAATTTCTATTTTTAGGGAAAATATTGTTGTGGATGGATGGCCCCTAATCGGATGGAATGAAGCAAGATAGGATGGGTTCCACTGGGTTTCCTGCCACCCTTCAAATCATGTGTTCAGTTCATACGCGGTAGGAGTGGAAAACAAGAATGTGGACGCTACGAAGCACCGCACAAAGAGACCGTTTATTCGAGCTCATTCTCTCGCAGGCTAAATCCTATAGATATATGTTTTTCTCTTTTTCCTTTCATCGAGTTTCAAATCGCAACGGTGCTTAAGAAGTTTTCACTTCAATATATTTCATTTCTATTACACTATAATAAAGAAGAAAGATTTGATTGTTTGTTTGTTTGCAGTGAATAGGCTCCGAAACTACTGTACCGATTTGAAAAATTCTTTCACTGTTGGGAAGCTACATTATTCCCGGGTGACAAGCTATATAGTTTATAAAGTTAGCTAAGAAGGGGATGCGGGAGGGGAACGGGGACGCACGGAAAAGGTGATTCAGGGGGGGGAAATGTTTTTATTTTAATATATGGCATTGCAACGCATGCTGGGAACCAGCTAGTTAGAAATAAAGATACTTATAGGGAATTTGACTATTACCATTGTGCCATTGTGGGTATTTTAGAACCTATACATTGGCAACACTGCACCTTTGTTTCCTTGGAGAATAACAGAAAACTGTGGTCAAAACAAAATTTAACAAAAACGTTTCGCAAACTATACGAGAATGTCGGTGAGTTTTTATCAGATTTCAATACGGTTTATAATGATTATGGAGGAACATGTTTTTAGGCATGTCTCGTTTGTATTATTCGGAAACACGCATTGTTTTAGGACACTCGTGAAAAACATGACGTATCGATTTTTGAGGTTATCTTCTGACAACATACCGGCTTTTTTTATTCAATTTTGCTTTATTACGACTTGGTTTTAATTATAAATCATATTTTTAAAACGTAATTGAGGGCTTAATATTTTTCTGTTTATTTTCCGTATAATTTAACCTACGCATTTGTCTGTCATCCGAGTTGAAAGTATAAAACACGAACGTTTTTTTATTTCTTATTAAAATGTTCATGCGATGTTTTATTTTCAATTGCATTTCTTCGAATCTGCGAACACCGTTCAGCATCGAAACATTATTCGAAATGATTGTAGTTAATAATTTCTCTTTAAAAATTCGTCAACGCATTTGCTAAAATCCAATAACATTTCTATTCAGATAAACAAATTGCTTTCGATTTGTAATTTTAAGCATTTTAGTCAACCACATTGAAGACTATAGACATGTTGTAGAGATCTCAAAAGTGGCAAGCGAAAGACAAGGTAATTGTCATACTTTAGATTTAGCGGTTTTAGTACTGCGGTTTAGTGCAGCTTTCGTTTAAACTCAATCCAGTAATTCGAAGTAGGTACTTTTTTGTTTTTATTTTGATGAGAATTTATTTTATAAAATTGGTACTTCCGAAAATGTCATATTTGATTGACTATTAGTTAAAAAAGGAATAGGTAAATTTTGGATAGGGCCTGATTTGCTTATTATGAATAATATTTAGAAAAGAACTTTAAATTCGCCTTAATTACTATAAAAGGAAACTTTTTGCATTTCGGGCGGCGGAAAATTATGCATTTTAATTTTCAATTGCGTAAAACCAAAATTCACTTCGCGAACCGATCGGCGACTGTCAGCGGCCACTAGGTACGTCACTGTTATGTTGGTATCCCTGATACTTTGCAAAGAACTAAATACTACTGTGGCCAACTTCGTGGAGTACGTGAAAACACGGTTAAACTACGAAAGCTGCATGTCATCATAATTTTAAAAAACATCCCAGGCTTTGAATGGTTTGTTTGGCAAAGCAGGGTTAGTCTAGCGGGTTTGTGTAATTATGATTTAATTGTGTTTTTCATAATAACGCGCTTCTTCTTGTATCCCACGAAGATGGCTACGGTCGTATTTAGCTCTTGTTAATGCATCAGGGATACCAACATAACAGTGACGTACCTAATGGCCGCTGACAGTCGCCGATCGGTTCGCGAAGTGAATTTTGGTTTTACGCAATTGAAAATTAAAATGCATAATTTTCCGCCGCCCGAAATGCCAAAAGTTTCCTTTTATAGTAATTAAGGCGAATATAAAGTTTTTTTCTAAAAATTATTCATAATAAGCGTGTCAGGCCCTATCCAAAAATTACCAAGGAATATTCTGTATAATCGTAAATTAATTTACCTATCTCTAGCTGAATTCACAATCCGTTATGGAATTACTTCTTGGGGACATTCTTGTAAAACTAATATAAGTTAGGTATATCCAAACATTACAAAACTCCCTTACAAAAAGCCGTAAATATACCAATGCACACAGAAGCAACACTTAATTAATATACAAGTCTCTGAATGTTTTACCTGTCAGAGAATTATTGTTGTATAATATTAATAAAAAATTACTAAACAGTTTTATCAATACACTGAAAAACTGGTTCGATAAAAATCTCCTCTCTTTAAATACCGAAAAAACAAACTTTATCCCATTCTCCATCAATAAATTTAAATCTAAACCAGAAATAAAAATTCTAATACATCAGAGTAAATGTAGTGGAACTAATTGCACTCCAGAATGTTCTACACTGAATTCAACTTCCAAAATTAAATATCTTGGTGTATATATAGATCAACATTTTAAATGGAAAACACATATTTGTGAACTTGTCAAAAGAATTAGGAAATGTATATATATATTTATAAGACTCAGAAATATTCTTAGACTGGAAAACCTAAAAAGAGTGTACTATGCAATTGTTCAATCTATATTACAATACGGTATTATAGGATGGGGAGGAACATATGATGTTATTTTAAATCCTCTCAAAATAGTTCAAAGATTAATAATTAAGATTATATTGAAAAAACCATATACATTTTCTACCGAAAAAATCTTTTCAATATTCAAAGTAACTACAATAGACAATTTATATAAAAAATATTCAATTCTACAAACTTTCAAAGAAATACAGCTAAAAAAATTACATTTCAATATCTCAGCAAGATATCAAAACAATATTAAAATCCCAAAATTTAATACCAAGCACATCCAAAATTCCTATCTGTATCATGGTATAAATTATTTCAACAAACTCCCATTAGAAGTAAAAATTATTGAAAATAAAAGTAAATTCCAAACTAAATTAAAAAATTACCTGAAACAACTGTAAGAGTTACATTACTATTTCAGTTCATTTAAATCTGTTAATCGACACATCTCAAGTTTCTCTTACTATATCTATTGTTAATAGTTGCAATATTATTATTCACCTACTCAAATGATAACATTGATAACATAATTGAGTATGAATTCACTCACCAAACACAAGAGCCTTGTCTCTTTATGGTGAGGAAAGGCTTTTATTACATTAATATTACAAATCTGTTTAATATGTAAAAAAAAATGTATAATTATTGTAAAAACAAACAAATATTAAATAAAAAATAAAAAAAATAAAATATTGTAAGTCAACTTATATTGTCTGATTCCTTGTATAGGGAAAGAGTTTTCCATAAACATAATACAAGATTCACTCAAAATGAAGGATTGGTGGTTCCGAAATGTACCAATAAATACGGTGAAAGAACCCTAAACTATATTGTGCCCAGAATATTTAACCACTCAGCAATGTAAGCAGATATACGTTAATATCACAACATCAGTCAAGTACAATAAGCGTGTTTTCACGTCAACGCTTATGTTTCCACAGAAATCGTTATAACTCTGTTATTTTCCTAGTGACATCCCTAAAACAAAAAGGAGAAGCTTCATAATAAATCAAGCTACCCATCACTATTCAAGTTTTCCATAGAAATACATAAAAAAATCTTTTCTCTCAAATATATGATAGACCGCCAAATTGCCTACCCACTGTTAGACATTGTTATTTTTTTTATAAAATATTCTTGTAAGAAATGGTAAAAAAGTGAGGTGACTAAATTGTTTATTATACATTTACACGATAGAATAAGTATTGTTTTTTTATATAATTCGTGATTTTAGTACCTTTTTCACATAAAAACATCGCGTGAGTCATTTTAACATTTTTTTTATGTTTGCATCCTAAATTTTAATATTTACAAATGTTAATATTTATTTACAATATAACAATTTGAAAGCTTATTTTGTAACCTTTTGAAAAACAGCTTTTAGGATTCGGCTACGTTCAGAAATGTTTAATTTATAGAGCTCTAATTGTGAAGCGGAAATAACATAAAGTTTTCGTAAATCTGACATGTCGTTTAAGACGTAAAAAGTGCATATTCGCGATATATCGGAGTGGTTAATAAACTACCAATGACAATTAAAAATATAAACGTTATTACACCTAAAGTTAAATATAATCTAAGGAAATGGCTATTAAATACTGAAGATTTATATTGATGCCCTACTGAAGCCCTTGTTTTCCTAATTGGAATTCACATTCTAAGGAAATGGAAAATCATTATAAATTTGTATTACTATAGAAGTACTTATTCATTAAATTCATTTGTACTTGTTTGTTCTATGAGGCTTATACTGCTTTTTACATAATTATATTTATACTATTCTGTAATTTAACTGTAATTCTGTAATTTCAGAAAACTAAAGTCGACAAGAGTGGGGAGACTACGAAGTCTATAAATATTTGTATAGCGCAGTTTTGTGTTATTTCACTTCAAGTGCGCTTAACTAAATTAAATTTAAAAGTAATCCTATAGTGTTCCTTACAGTCCTTACAAAATAATGATATCTATATATTATTAATTAAAGTCCTCCGCGCGTCTGTCTGTCTGTTCGTGATTAACTTAAAAACTACTGAACGGATTTTCATGCGGTTTTCACCAATAAATAGAGTGATTCATGAGGAAGGTTTAGTTATATAATTTGTCGAGGTTTTGCGTAAATTGGTTGAAATATATAATATATAAAGGAGAATGTCTGTATGTGGTGGACGAGCGTGCTGGCATGTGAGCGGTGTGGATTTAATTTGTATGCAAATTAACAGATGGCGTAAGTTAATTTATCATGGTTATAAAGGTTGGGTAACCATCCTGTAGATGGCGTTGTGTTTCATTAGCCACAGCAACGTGTGGCCGGGTAGCTAATACTTATATACAAAGCAATGCCAAGAGAACAAAATTAACAGTTTCTCACAAAAACGGCGCTATATAAATTACTTAGCCAAGTATTACAATAACAGTGCTGTTTTGGCACAGATAATGATTAAAAAATCTCAACCAATAGGCGCCTTGAAAAGTGAGTTCATAATCAAAGCGGCCAATGCGGTAAGATTTCATTCTATCTAATTCTCTCACAGGCTAAATCCTATAGTTGTATGTGTTTGTCTCTTTTTAGTGTCGTTTCCTTTTCATCGTGTTTCTAATCACAACGGTTCTAAAGAAGTTTTACTTCAAAAATACCCTGAAAGCTTTTCCAATACACGGCAAACAAACACTAGTAAAGCCAAGCCATATATGCAAATTACTTATTATCTTAATATATAAAACAAAGTCGGGTTAGTTACACTATTTATAACTCGAGAACGGCTGGACCGATTTTTATGATCTTTGATTTGTTGTATTTGTCTCCGCCCCGAATAGCAGAAAAATTCACGAAAAAAAAAATTATAAAGAAAATTCTTTTCCGCATACATATTGTATGGAACGAATTCTCATCTTTTGAGAGAGCTGAAGCAATATTGTGATAAGTATAATATTGAGTAGTGAGTGAATTCCAAAAATGTCAAATGTCAATGCGCTGATTGTTTTGCTTTTGTTCTTAATAATATAATGCTGCCCCTCTTTCTTACACACTAAATGTCAACAGTCGAAAATGGGACAAACGGTGAACATATAATAGGAAAAATACAATAATTATAATAAATCTCCCTCACACGTATAAAGAAAATGTAACACAATTCCCATAAATAAGTGAAAAACTAAGAAAATAACTAAAATTATAAATCTGTACATAACGCCATCTCTGATACTGACAAAAATAAAGCACGGACAGTTGTGCTTTGATAATTGCTTCAATGTGTAATTTTTAACTTAAATAAAAAACTTAATTTAATTCAGTTAATAAGTTAATAAAACAGTAATTGATTCTGAGGCGGTACGGGTCAGCTAGTATTAGCATAGTTTTAAAAACACAAGTAGAGTCTTAATGTGAGAATCAATAGAGGGACCCATTTGGTCCCTAAAACGGTTCTGAAAAGTGACTGTCACGTTTCTCATGTTCTGTTTCAGATTCAAGTACAGGAAGTCCGTAGTATCGCACGCATCGAGCGCATCGGAGCACATTCGCACATCCGAGGGCTGGGCCTTGATGAAGAGCTCCAGCCCCGCGCTGTGTCGCAGGGCATGGTCGGCCAGAAGCCAGCTCGCAAGGCCGCCGGCATCATTCTGCAGATGATCAAAGACGGTAACAGCGTACTTCTCTAGTTTCTTTTCCTTTCCTTATTTATTTTATGTTTTTTTTACATTAACCCCACACAGGAGACCCCGAAGAAAATCTGATTTTGTCCTACACACTGCGAGAAACTTCAGAGACACCCGGGTTCTCACAGGACTCCAGATACTAAGATCTACAGCCTGTACAGTCCCTGGACGCACTGCAAGATTTCATGTAAAATATTAATTACCGGGTGATATTGTACCATATTATTATTTTATATTGATTTGTTTTTTTTTTTATATTATCCAATCAATTACCGATTTATTTGACATAAATAAAACAGCATTAATTTAGAAAAGTATAAGTTTATTAAGTTTTAAAGAAAAGTGAAAATTGTGAAAGATGGCCTTTTCTACCCATAATGAAAATAGTCCAATTACTTTTTTAAAACACTGCATACAAAATAAACTAATAACTGAGTAGTATAAAACTGTTAAACAAACAACCACAGTCCATAGAGCCACAGAAACACATCTGTACCTGACTAGATTCCGATCGCGACTGATACAGGTTTGTACTTGATTACGTTCATGTATCACTTTGTCAACACAGTGTTGCCATATGTTAAAAATAAATACAAATATGTAGTCTAAAACAATTCTTTTAAATAAAAATCAATAATATTGTAGTTTAAATATACATACCATTATTGTATAAAAACTCTTAATAAACATAAAATTACAACAAACAAAAACAGCGCGTCTAATAATTTGGCCATGGACTGTATGTCAGATGAATATTTACAGCTCAAACTACTGACTAATATCTATGAGAACCAAAGTGAAGACGAATATCTACAGCTCAAACTGCTGACTAATATCTATGGAACAGGTGATGTCGACGAATATCTACAGCACTGGCAGAGATTGGATTTGCAATTATGTATAGCATATTGGCATAACGTAATATTGCGTTATATATGTAATATTGCGTAATATTGTTATATACGTAATATTGCGCAATTCTCATATCCGATGAAAACAAGCTGGCCTCCCTATGATTATCTCAAACACAATATACCTAATGCCGACAAAGTCATTCAAACTAAATGTACTCACTAGGTTTTCTCTTTTCTACCATTTATTATACTGTTATTATGTTACCGATTCTGCTATGTACCTCATTACTATTACCAATACTTCTGTGTTACCTCCCTTGGGATTACTTCGATCATTATCATATGTTTGTGACTGATGTTACTTCGATCATTATCATATGTGACCTACGACAGTGGGGTGACCTATGACCTTGGGGTGACCTACGACCGCGGGGTGACCTACGTCCTTGGGGTGACCTACGACCGTGGGGTGATCTATGACCTTGGGGTGACCTACGACCTTGGGGTGACCTATGGCATGGTTATTCAATAAATGATTCCTTGTGCTTGCACCTCTCTCGCCCCTATGCTTGGATTTGTTCTTCGTAATGCGAGATCATTTACCAATGAAATTGCAATACGAATAACATATGAAGCACTTGTCCGCAGCATCCTGGAATACAGCTCTATTATTTGGGCCCCCTCTGAACAAAACCATATCCTGGAAATAGAAAGAGTACAAAAAAGGTTTATGCGTTACCTGTATATGAGGGAATATACATACTACCCATTCCTGTATCCATCGTTGTTTTTAACAGGAATGCTCGATCTTAACAACTTAGAAGCCCGCCGAAAAATATTTTTGGGGAAACATTTTTTTAAGCTGATCTTCGGTACTGTACTGAATCCACCTATGTTGAAGGAGATTAACCTATATGTCCCTAACGCGTATACTCGTGGGAGATCCCACGCACTTTTTTATGCTCCGAAAGCGAGAACTTCTTCCTTTCAGAGTGCGCCATTAAACAGAGCAATTCACCTGCTTAACAATTCTGTATTGAGCATCGACATCTTCAATGTTACCTATAGAGAGTTCAGTAACTATCTTTTGACATACGTCTCAACATAGTGAAACTGCCCACTTGGACTTTTTTTTTT
The DNA here is from genome assembly GCA_917563855.2 of Limnephilus lunatus. Classification (NCBI taxonomy): domain Eukaryota; kingdom Metazoa; phylum Arthropoda; class Insecta; order Trichoptera; family Limnephilidae; genus Limnephilus; species Limnephilus lunatus. The sequence goes on from OU830603.1 coordinate 14,369,482, forward strand.
CTTCTCTTAAATTTTGTAATCTTCTCTGTAATAATTTTGTGTATAACTGTTTAATGGAGAACCTAAAAAATAAATAATATACGAAACGTAACTCTCTCTCTTTCTATCTTCACTAACTTATATCTCCCTCTCAACTTCCGTTCACCTCGCCCGATCACACTTTTCGTAACGCTCTCGTCACGCATTCACCAGCTTACTCCCCTAGTCAAGCGTGCGTAAAGAAGTTTTACTACAGAAATGTACATATTTTATTACATTACAAAAAATTGGTTTCCCCTTCAGTACAAATCATCACAACAAACGTACAACAAGAAGATTTCCCCATCTTGTATCACATAAGGTACAAAGTATTGTGTATTTGGGCTGCAATTTAAATGAAAGATTGGATCCTTCATTTGAAATCAAATGCCTCATTTTGCAACCTTTATCCGTATGAAAAAGATGTTCTGCAGTCATGATCTCAACCTTGGATTACGAATGCAAATGGTCAGATGCTACGTTTTTTCAGTATTATTTTATGGAATGGAAGCATGGATGCTTACTGAAGAACTGATAAGGCGACTTGAGGCATTCGAGATGTGAATCTACAGAAGAAAACTTAAAATAAGCTCGATGGACAGGGTTACGAATGAAGATGTTAAAGAAAAGGAAGTTATTAAAACAATAAAAATCCGTAAACTTCAAAATCTAGGACATGTGATAAGACATCCAGAGAAGTAGGAGATCTTGCATCACATAATGCAGGGAAAGATTGCTGGAAGACGGGGTCCTGGAAAAGGGAGAACATCATGGCTGAAAAAGCTGAGACAGTGGTTTGGCCAGTCTCCTGTAGAGCTGTTCCGGTCCGCAGTAATCAAGTATCACATATACAAATGTATTTATATACAGTACATTCTCACTAGACAAATACGTCCAATAATCCCGCACTCTTCGCCCGCGCCTCCCTCGCCCCTCTATGCCAATGGGCTCCATCGCCGTGTTGTCATCTCGCACTACTAGCAGTCTATCCTCAAAACTTGTCTCATGTGCACTTGCGTACATATTTACGTGTTGTTTTGAAGTGAGAATAGTGTATAATTAAAAATGTCAAGTAAACAGAAACACAAGACACTAGATTTGAAAGATAAAATGGACATTTTAATCACTCAGCAACGTAAGCAGATAAGCACTTTAATATGACAATAGCAGTCAAGTACAATAAGCGCGTTTTCACGTCAACGCGTATGTTTCCACAGAAATTGTTATAACTCCGTTATTGTTCTAGTGACATTCCTAAAACAAAAAGTAGAAGCTCCATAATAAATCAAGCTACCCATCACTATTTAAGTTATCCATAGAAATACAAAAAAGACCTATTCTGTCAGATTCACAGTTGATACATATTTTACCCGCCAAATCACCTATGGCCCGCCAGACATTGTTAATTTTTATTAAATATTCTTGCATGAAATGATAAAAAAGTGAGGTGATAAATTGTTTATTATACATTTATACAATAGAATAAGTATCGTTTTTTTATATAATTCGTGATTTCAGTATCGTTTTCACATAAAAACATCGCGTGAGTCATTTTAACATTTTTTTTATGTTCGCTATCTAAATTTTAATATTTGCAAATTTTAATATTTATTTTTAATATAACAGTTTGAAAGCTTATTTCGTAAACTTTCAAAAACAGTTTTTAGTATTTGGTTACGTTCAGAAATGTTTCATTTATAGAGCTTTAATTGTGAAGCGGAATAACACAAAAAATTTCGTTAATCTGTCATTCGTTTAAGACGTAAAAAGTGCATATTCGCGATAGATCAGAGTGGTTAAAGATGTTAGAAAGTGGCGAAAACATGTGCAAATTGGCAAAAAAATATGGTGTTGGGCGGTGCTACTAGTAATAATCCAGTAATCCAAACATTCCTATAATCCGACACCCTCTGGTTTTTAATAGTGCCGGATAAGTGAGATTGAACTGTATTTCTATATTTTTTTAACATTTACATATATATATATATGGGATCCTTACAAAGAGATAGGTGTACAATATTTGTGTAAAATATTTAACAGCAATGCCTTTCCAGGCATTCAAGTAGGACCGGCGTAAAAGGCAGAAATATCCTTTTAGCTCAAGGTGTGTTCAGACCAACTGCCCAGATAAATAATTTCAATTGGATGTCTGTTTTGTTTTCCAGGTAAGATAGCCGGACGCGCCGTGCTTTTGGCCGGACAGCCGGGCACTGGTAAGACCGCAATAGCCATGGCGCTGGCACAAGCTCTTGGACCTGATACTCCATTCACCAGCATGGCAGGTTCGTACACTAAGGCGGGTCACGATTGTATGGGGGAAAAAAAAAACTTGTTTTGGTTTGTCTGTTAGTGATAAAAGGGTGTTAAATGAAGATGTAAAATCACGTAATTTTTTTAATAATATTTGGATATCATCTTCTTCCTCCGGATTGAGTTTGAAATTTCACAAAATAGAGAAAAACCCACCCTTGTTAAATCTGTAAAAAATATTAGATAAACAATTAAAAATGAACTTTTTTTCAATAAAACACAAATTAGAGAGAATATTCTGACTTATTTATTAAAAAAATATATGATTATAATTAACATTATCTCAAGACAGTGTATTCAAATACCAGCAAAATCCTTCTTACTCTCAAATTTCGGCATTATTTTGCGAGACTCAATCTTTGCCTTAATAAGACCTTTTCTTGCAGACTTCGTACACAAAGTAGTCGAGGCTTCAGTAACAGTCTTTACAGCTCTTTCAACTGCTTGAGTATGACATGGCAGACGCAGAAGAGGCAATTTACCTTCTCCCCCCTGTGCTACAAATAATTAAAGATCTTCATCCGATATATTCTTCAGTATTGGGGGTTCGGTTAAATTTTGCTGCTAAATAATAAGGTCGTAGTAATATGATGCATCGAGGTTTATGTTTGGAAGTTGGAACAGCCTTGTTTTACTTAGTTTCTTACTGCGTGCTTTTAGTACACGACGCGCAGCTAATTCCCGGATATGCTTGTGAGGGTCAGTTAACATTGCAAGTAGTAAATTTTCGGGGTGTGCAAAGTAACTGTTTCTTTCTATGACTGGATCAATTATAGTTTTTAGTTCAGGGGATAAGTATCTAGACGCTGAAATTAGCTGCCATAGGTGACGTGCTCCATCCTAACAGGTGGGATGAGTTTTAATACTGAACCAAGTCGGAGCATAAACTTTAACAACGTATGTTGCTAAAATAATAAGATTCTCTGTAGGAGCTTCCGTTGCAACATAAAGACGAAGAATTCGGTTAGCACGCGTAAGCCATCTGGCATGAGACATTTTTCCAGGAGATTTGTGGCCTAAATCTTCAGGTAATTCCCCCACCGTAACTGCAGATACGATTTTATACAAATATAACTGATCTGTACTTAGGTCTTTAGTTAATAATTCAGGCAACTCTCCGTCAATTTTCTGAAAATGAACAATAGGCTTTTTTTCACAGTTTTCTAAAGCTAGTCCTATTGTCCCTGAATATGTTTGAGGTCCAGATGTATTACCGTCAAGATGTGTGAACAAATGACGAAATGGTAACTCGTTCATGTGAAGCAAGCAAATTATCCATTGCAATGGTTTATCCAAATGTTTTTCAAGCAAACGTATTATACCTCCATGTTTTCCAACGTTTACGTTCGTTCCGTCACATCCAATAGCCATTAATGGTTCAAATGGTATTTCTTCATTTAAAAAATAATAGACAATTGTTCTTTCTATAACTTTCGACGTGCCAGAGTTTGGTGCAATATAACCCAAATATATTGAGTCTGGCTCTTTTATCATTGAAGTATGTTCTCTGTAATTCCTCCCCCCTTTTTCCCTGATAATTAATGTTTTATCTTTCCGGCCATCAAAATATAATGCGAGTATCTGTAAAACTATGTGTTGTGCCTTAATATTTTCCTTTGTTTTCTTTCGTTCTCTGCGAAGTTTACTTTTGTCAATAACTGGAATATTAGACTTGATGTCATACAGAACTGCTGAGGCAATGGCTGCCGCTGCTCTATCCGAAACTCCATATCTATCACAAGTTTTCGGCAGTGTAGAATAATCAATAGTGACCGCAGCCTGCTTCTGAGGCATTTGAGATACAACATTTGGTTTGAAAACATCATTGCAATCGGATTCATTTGATACAGAAGACCTGGAAATATCGATTAGAGAGGTAGTTGGCTTACCTGAGCTTTCCTTTTTAGACGTACGCAAGGATTTTTGCTTCAGAAGTTTTCTTTTCAACGCAGTTTTCATTCATTTTGTTGTAGCGGTATCCACATTTCCTATTATCATTTTTCGTGTAGTACGTTAGTCACTAATGAAACTCTGTTCATTTACAGGTATTTTTTATCTTTAGGAAGTCACATTTACTGAAATCTTTGCATTTGCAAGACAAAATATCAAATAGCACTTTACTTCTGCGACGGAATTCCTCCATTTTTTTCTCCGGTATTTTAGGATGTGACTTAAGAAGGTTTTTGCATTTAAAATTATATGACCTCAACATGCGTGCTACTCGCGAGTGTGTAACGATGGGAATAGAAGCCTTTCTCCATATTTCTTCAATTCGTGCTGTCACAGTACACTCTATTTGCTGAAATTTGGGTTCTAGTTTGGTCTCTTGATTTAATTTTATTTGATGCCTGTTCCACTCAAAAAACTTCATAACATCACAATAAGTTGGTAAAACATTGTCTTTAACGTCGCAAATTTCACCAAATATGGGACATTTTAACGCATTCCGAGTAAGTTCCATTGCGAAAACTTGTGCAACGTGACCTACCGCTTAAAGAGCCGTAGCGATACTGACTCCAAACTCCGACGTCGGTTGCGCAGAGTCGCTGCGCTTAGTGCAATCGGTGCTTCCCCCGCCCTCACCTCGAGTCACTAATAATCAAAACTCAGATTTTTTGTAAATGAATTCATAAATACGTACCATATTTGCCATAGAATATTATAAAAATATAGTATAAAGGATTCGTAGTAACTTTTATACACACTAGAAAATACCTCTAAAAATGAAAATTTTCAAAACTTTGAAGTGAATCCGGAGGAAGAAGATCATATCAGAAATTTAAAAAATTTTAAACACGTCGGTTTGAACCCATTTGGCACCCTTTTATCGCTAACAGAATCTAAAATTATCATTTTTTTTTAAATGACCCACCTTATCGTACACGTCTCTCTGTCACTTATCCTTAAATCAACATCATCATTAAGTCCATCCTAGGGTGATATTTTGTCTACTACTGTTTCTCTTCAGTTCCCATTTTCAAATGTACCTATAAGACCGCAATAGCCATGGCGCTGGCACAAGCTCTTGGACCTGACACTCCATTCACTAGCATGGCAGGTTCGTACACGTCTCTGTCACCTATCCTTAAATCAACATCATCATTAAGTCCATCCTAGGGTGATATTTTGTCTACTACTGTTTCTTTTCAGTTCCCATTTTCAAATGTACCTACATTTTTTTTTAAATCAATATTTCTTTAGCACCGTTGTGATTTGTAACTCGATTAAAAGAAAAAGAGACAAACACATACTTATGATTAGTGGTGTAACGATGGTTTATTTACAAAGGTTCCGAGATCTACTCCCTGGAGATGAGCAAGACAGAAGCCCTGACGCAGGCCATCAGGAAATCCATTGGAGTCCGAATCAAGTAAGTAGAAAACCAGATCAATCGTAAAATAATATTTTTTTTTTACATTAACTTAAGACAAAGGAGTTTTCTTTTTAACAATAGTTCCACACAGGAGGCCCTTAGAAAAATATTTTCCCTAAGGGTCTATGTTGTTTTTGAGGATGCTGTGTGAGGAGAGGAAGTTCTGAGAAGGATAAGGTTTGAGGGATGTGTAAGAATCTGGGGTCAGTGTGTCCAGGAGTGACGGATGTATGAATCCATTGCGGTGCAAGGTGATGTTCTAAAAGAGTTCTGCTTGAGTTCTGTCTCCCTCAACCAGTATCTCCAGAAATAGCCGGAAGTGGCAAGTAGTGACATCTAACGTCTTAAATGGAAGCTTTCTTTTCCACGCACTATGATTGGCTGGGTCAAATTATCAAATGTCCCAATATCATTAGGATCTGATCGAAACAGGACTTTCTACTGATACTTCAGCCGAAACCAAAACTCTTTCAGACATATTAAAAATCCATTTTTTCATTGAAATTTGGCTTATTTTTTACACCTATACAGATAGTTAACATGTCTTAAATCTCTACATATTATAAATTAAAATCCTCCGCCGTGTCTGTGTGTCGTTCTGTCTGTTCGCGATAAACTCTAAAACTACCTAATGGATTTTCATGATAGAGTGATTCATGAGGAAAGTTTAGGTATATAATTTGTCAAGGATTTGTTTAACCCTTCAAGATTTTAGTTATATTATTGATACTGCTCATAAAAGTCCTGTCAAATGCCAGCGATTTCTTGAGAATTTCCGCGTTTCAATAAAATCAAAATAATTTAAATATTTCTAAATGTATCCAAAAACTAAAAACTGTTTTTGAAAGGTGATATATTAAAAAGTTTTAAAAGTGACTCACCTTACAATGTATCCTTTAAAAACTGAACTAAAACGTAAAAAGAAACTAATTTTTTCATAGTCGAATGTATTTTAAATACTCTTTCCAATTGTATTATTAGAAGTAAGCAAGTTGTATTTGAAATATTAAAATTTTGAATGCAAACATTAAAAAGTTTCACGTAACATTTTGGTTGACGTTTGACGTCATAAATCCGAATAATTTTATCTTTTTTGCGGATATCTATGGAACTCAAATCGTAGTGTAGGGTTGTCTCTTTCTATCACTGTTTAGATCATATATCTCGTCATTAGAGTAAGAGAGATAAAGCTACTTTTATGAGACAAGATGAGCTGACATATATATGGGTCTAATTTACTTTGTGTCAAATTGTTGTTTGACCTATATATGGGTCAGATTTACTCAACCGGTTAAATTGGTTGAAATATATAAAGGAGAATGTCTGTATGTGGTGGACGAGCGGGCAGTGTGGATTTGATTTGAATGCAAATTAACAGACGGCGTTGGTTATAAAGGTTGGGTAACCATCCAGTAGATGCCGTTGTGTTTCATTAGCCACAACAACGCTTGTCCCCGGGTCAGCTAGTGAAATAATAAAATAAAAACAATATTTGAAAATGTGAAAAAAAATAAAATTTGTTTACTGCTATAAAACAAACAAAAGATATTGAAATTTTAAAAACATGTTAACTACTTCTTGGGATAAAAATATGACACGCTGGTGAATTAGATTTTTTTGCCAAAACCGAAACCGAACCTTCGGTCAATCACTAAATATCATGTCTTTTGTCTCTATGCGCCATACAATAAACGAGATGGCACTATGTAGCCTAGTAAAAATGCTTTCGGATTCTGAAGACAATTTGGGTCATTGCTGTGAGGGAGAGAGCATGATGAACATTGTGAGTCTGAAAGAGATGGTTTGATAAACGCATGTTGATTTTTCATATTGTAGGCTTAAAATTTAATTTGACTCAAACTCGTGAGGTACCTACAAATGAATATTAACATATTTAATTTGTTATTGTATCATAACATCAACTTTTTTCTCAATGTGCTTCCATTTCTGGACCCCTAGAGCCCCCCTCTCTGATAATATGTGTATTCAGGGCTGGGCAGTATTTGAATTACTTCTATTTGAAATACAAATACTTATTTTGTATTTGTATTTCAATTACTTCCTAAAAATGTATTTTGTAATTGGTATCTCAATTACCTGATGCTGAGGTATTTTGTATTACATTTAGCGATCTTAATAATGATAATGAAAAATAAACTGACATATAATACATAGACTAAAAACACTAGAATCTAGCTCTAGACCAATATATTTGTATGTTAATATTTATAGTTGGCAACACTGTAGGTATGTCAAAGCAAGAATCTTGTCAAATGTCGTTTTCATCGTTTCGCGGTAGGTATTTACTCCTGAAGACATGAGTTAATTGATAATGCATGATAAAATTCGTATTGTACATTTTTGTGTCTTAGTATCAGATCAAGCACTAAAGGAATAATTTGACTGTATTCTAGATTATTTTTAAGTTATTTACAGTAGAGCACACTTGAAGTGAAATGACACAAAATTGCACTATACAAATGTCGTGTTATTATAATAATAATTTTTATCTAACACCTGGGTCCTATACCACAAAACTTTACAAGTGGAGCGGAAATGAGATGTGTCTTCTGAGCAATATGATTGGTCAATTTTTGCACGTCTCTGTTTCACTCTGCTCGGCTTTGCTTCTATGGAAACGCACCCTTAGATAAGGGCACTTACGGCAATTTATTGCAACCAAAGGTTCTACCAAAACCAAATGTATTTTGTAATTTGTATTTTGTATTTGAAATAAAAAAATGATTAAATTACTGTATTTTGTATTTCAAATACATGACTTGAAAGTATTTTGTATTTCGTATTTTAAATACATGCAAAAAAGTATTTTGTATATTGTGTTTTAATTACAGCAAAGCATGTATTTTGTCCAGCCCTGTGTGTATTGTATTATGATTACTATAATTACAAAAGCGAGTGTGTGCGCGTTGCAGGGAGGAGACAGAGATGGTAGAGGGGGAGGTGGTAGAGGTGCAGGTGGAACGGCCGGCCACGGGCGCCGGAGCCAAGCTGGGGAAGCTGACGCTGAAGACCACCGATATGGAAACCAACTACGATATGGGCAGCAAGATGATTGACAGTTTCGTCAAGGAAAAGGTAAACAAACACTTCTTTTATTTTTTGGTTATACAGTGAATCCTCTATCTATCGTTTTTGAAGGAACCTTTTGAAATAAACCTCTTGGAATATAGAAAAAATACATTAATATTGAAAGGTTCAACCACTCTGATCTATCATGAATATGCACTTTTTACGTCTTAAACGAAATGTCAGATTTACGAAAACTTTGTGATATTTCCGCTTCACAATTAAAGCTCTATAAATTAAACATTTCTGAGCGTAGCCAAATATTAAAAACTGTTTTTGAAAGGTTATGAAATAAGTTTTCAAATTGTTTGTTACAAATAAATGATAACATTTGTAAATATTAAAATTTAGAATGCAAAAAGAAAAAAAAGAAAAATTACTCACGTGATGTATTTATGTAAAAACGGTACTAAAATCACGGATTATGTAAAAAAAACAATACTTATTCTATTGTATATTTCTTGTCTATGGACAACTTGAATAGTGATGGGTAGCTTGATTTATTATGGAGATTCTACTTTTTGTTTTAGGGATGTCACTAGAACAATAACAGAGTTATAACGATTTCTGTGGAAACATACGCGTTGACGTGAAAACATCGTTATATTATCGTGTATGTCCTACGTATCAGAGTGGTTAATTTATTTTCATGTCCATAGTTTATTTATTTTAATCTCACTAATTTAGTCTTCCACCTCTTCTAAAATAAGCATTACACTGCTATTGTCATATTAACTTGTATATCTGCTTGCGTTGCTGATTGGTTAATATGTACCGGTTTAACATGGCGCTTGATGCTGGAAGGCTGCGATCACCACCGTGTTGTCGGAAGCCATTAGCCGCATTCTTGCTTTAGTGACCCGGTGTTGCATCATCGGTGTAGGAACAGATATGCTCATTTCTTCACTTTTATTTATATTATTTTCTTTTAGTTTATTTATTTCATCCAATAAATATCATGAATATAATATCATATTACAGTCGTGTATTGGTTACATTTTAAGTATATTTTCCCTTTTTACTTTTTATTTTCTTCCTTTTCTTTTACACAGTAGTAATCATAACATAATTTTATTGACAATAACATTCAATTACTTACAAAGTTAAAAACATAAGGTAATAATGCGTTAGTAACATAGACATATGAATATTACTAGACCTGCCCTAAGTGATAAAAGCGTATTATTTCCCCCTCCCATTGGAACCGCCTGGCATTCCATTGGTCAAGCACGCATCGGTGCATTTTACGAAATAACACTGTAAAAAAGTGGCTTGTGTTTTGAAAACGTGTTAAAATAGAAGTGAAAAAGAGAATAAACCCAATTTTCGTATTACATTCCGTAGGCAAGCATTATTTTACACTATTTTAAGCCAATTCAGATCACATAATACAATTGTTTTTGAACATACACTATCACTCGAGATACATGGCGTGTGCCCGTCGCTGTTTGCTGGGGTAAGTAAATTATGAAACATTTGTAAAAGTGTCTTAACTAAATACGGCAACAAAATATTAGTCTCGACCTTACTTTGCCGTATTTGGACTTAATTCATTACGAGCAATTTGCGCTCCCATGTAAAAAGGTCTATTCATTTAAAAGCAGAGTTTGCTTTTAAGAACTAAATGGTGATATTATAATGCGAGATGCCTGTATACTGTCACATTGAGTTTTGACATATCACATATCACCAAAGCCAGCTTCCCGCTCTTCATCCCGCTGTAGTTGGTTTCTACCCCTCACCTTTCTGTTCTGGTCTATTATTATTCATATATCTATGGTTAGTAAGTTATAAGTTAATAACATTGTTATAAGAATAATGTTATAATAATAATTGATGTCATTAGAGCAGTATCAAAATAGGAAGAAAAATAAATATGTAGGTAAAAACTGTTATATAGAAGTAACATAATATATATTTTAATTTGTGCCTAGCCTGCCTCACTAGGCGAACCTGTTTATCGGAACTATGTGTCCGACAAAACTTAAGCGAGAGACAGCTTACTCTAAGGTCAGCAAATCTAAATGTTACTAATCGTTTAATCGAACTTTCTCGGTCAAATCATTTGGAATAAACTTCCCTCAGCTCTTACTAATATCCAGAATTTGGCAGAATTTAAACGGGCTTTAAAAACAAAATTATTTAAAAAATCGTACCATTCATGAATCCTAACATCTTTTCACTACAAATAATACGTCATGTTCTCAAGTTTCCGGTAATTGTTTGGTTTCGGTTTCCTCCTAACTGTACTTTTATGTTTAAATCCGAATTTATTGTAATAAGTTAGTGTATTATATTTTAGTCTAAAAGTTATTTTTTTGTCCTGTGCTACAATAACACCGTTATTGTCTATTATTATTGTCCTGTGCGTGATACAACAGCACTGTTTTGTTAATCTTTGTTCTCTTGTCATTGTTTTGTAAATACTGTATATTCTTTATTTCATAGGTATTATTTTATCAATATTTTGTAATGAACTCGTAAGGAGTACTGTAGGATTATTTTTAAATGTATTATAGTTAAGCGCACTTGAAGTGAAATGACACAAAACTGCGCTATACAAATTTTTTTTTTTTTTTTTTTTTTTATTACATTAGTTACATTTATACAGCAAAATTACATAATAATAATAATATTTCAAATAACTGTAGATATTAAAAAGTGTACAAGTGTTATTATATTATGTCTTGTACGTTATTAGTTCCTAGCTAGGCAGATTGCCTGTTCTAAGGAACCAAATGCTGGTGAAAAATGTCTTCTGTAAAAAGAAAGAAAAAAAACAAAATATTGTTTTTTTTTTTTTTTTTAGATTAAATATACATATACTAAGTTTAAATATACTATACTAAGTTTTTACTGATTGTGCCATTAATAGTTAGCCAAGTTTTAAATGACATTATTTAATAATTTTTCAGACTCAATCCTACCTAAGTCTATCAACCATTTAGTTATTATTGTACCGATGCATGCCATTTTACATGTTTTAATATTTAATTCTGGGGGGATTTTATTATACAATTTCGGTCCCAGATATGTATATGTCTTTTGAAACTTTGCCGAATTGCTCCCTGGGACCACGAGATCCTTTCTGGTGTGACTTCTTGTTATATATTTATGGTCAATTTGCTTAAGATTTTCTACATTTTTGTGTACGTGGATAATTACCTTTTTTATATAGTTTTGACGAACATCAAGTACATAAAATTTTTTGTAGAGCTGATCGCTAGAAAACCTATAGGGTTTACGCATAATGACTCTAATTATGGATTTCTGGGCCTTCACTAATGGATCTAAAATTGTTCTACCTGACGCTCCCCAACCAATACAACCATACGTTAAGATGGGGTTGCATAATCCGAAATATATTTTTCTTAAGTCTTGTTGTTTGATTATGTTTCGTAATACAAAGAATACATGAATCAATTTTCTTACCCTTATTGAAAGTTTGTCGATGTGAAATTTCCACTTAAGATGATTGTCTATAATAACGCCTAGATATTTGATGTTTTTCACACTCTCCAAAGCTTCACAGTTGCAGTTAGAATCAATATTATCGGAATTACAGTTAGTCTTATGTGTTTTTATTGTGTATGATGTACTAGGTTGTCCTATTATAGTTGAACTGAATCTTATGTATTTAGTTTTAGCTATATTTAATGTAAGTAGATTTTTGTCAAGCCATTGTTTTATCGCATTGATTCCACTTTCAGCATGTTTATGTGTTTGAGTCCAGTCGTCTCCTTCAAATATAGCTACCGTATCGTCAGCGAATGTAATAATTTTTCCGCCTACTTTTAGGTCGCATAACTCATTTATGTAGATTATAAATAGAAGAGGTCCCAATGTGCTTCCTTGCGGTACCCCAAAGTTAGTGTCTAGTGAATTACTTACTATTTTTCCCAATTTGAGTTGCTGGCTTCTACCTGTTAAGTAACTCTTTAACCATTCGTAGGGCATTCCTACAATGCCAATATTTTTTAATCTTTTGAGGAGTAATTTATGTGAAATCGTATCAAAAGCCTTGGCTAAGTCTAAGAACAGTGCAATGTTTTTCTTTCCGCGATCTATATTTCTAGAAATATGTTCTGTAAGTTGCGCTATAGCATCGTCCGTTCCCCTCCCCGGCCGAAAGCCAAACTGATTTTTGCTTAAAAGTTTTCGGCTCTCTACATAATTACTTAATCTATTTTTAAATATTTTTTCTATAATTTTTGAGATAGCACTTAACAGGGATATTGGCCTATAATTGCCCACTTGGTTTTTAGGTCCACTTTTGTAGATCGGTACCACTAAAGACTTTTTTAGATGGTCGGGGAAAACCCCTGAAGAAAAGCTTTTATTGAAGATGTTCGATAAAGGTGATGCAATATTGTGTTTAATGATTTTAAGTATATGAGTGTTAAGACCGTCAGGACCTTTCGAATGTGTATTATTGAGATTGTCAATAATTTTTAAAACCTCTTCATTTGTCGTAGGTGAAAATTGAAAGGAAAAAGAATTATGTTTTGTTTCTATTGCCGATGCCAGTGAATCTTCAGTTTCCTTGGTGACACTTAGGATGTTTTCCGCAAGGTTAGACCCCACCGCCGTAAAGTATTGATTAGTGTGGGAAGCAATTATACCCGAATCAGTGGTGGCTGTGTTTCCAATCAGGAGTTCTTTAATATTAGGGTCGATTGTGTGTTTAGTATTGGTAATTTGTTTAACGATGTTCCACATGTTTTTACTAGATGGATCTCGGTCGAGTTGATGCTTATAGTACCGTTCTTTTGCATTACGTATAACATCTTTACAAATGTTACGATACCTACGGTAATTCTGTTGTTTGAGAGTGTTTTGTGGATCTTTGGTCGCCACTTTGTGTAGATGATTTCTTTTGTGTATAGCTTTTACAATACCTCTGCTAATCCAAGGAGTAAGTTGTATTTTTTTATGTGCAATAAGTTTATCTTTTGAATTTTGTGTTATATGCATGTTGATTTTGTTAATAAATAAGTTGAGTGCGTTGTTAACATCAGTCACTCCACATACATCTTGCCATGTTTCCTCATTTAGATCTTTAATTAATCCGTCATAGCATATGGATGATGTGAACTGTTTAGTTTTTACTTGTTTTTTAAGAGATGTATTTGAAATGCTTATTGCTGTTGTATAGTGATCAGTTATTGTATTGTGTATAACAAATGCATTGGAAGCCATAATATTTCTGGTATTTATGTGATCTAAACATGACATGCTATTATTTTGAACCCTGGTAGGAACTTTAATATTTATTGCAAAGTTGTTTTCTGCCATGGCGCACATGTAATCGTGACATTGTCTGTGTATATTTCCAAATGTGTTTATATTTATATCCCCCATCAATATTTGTTGTTTGAAATCACTACATTTTTTGAGTTCAGATATGAGATTATCCAGAAATGGATGTATGTCATGGAAAGATGGTGATCTGTAAATGGCTAAAATACATAGAAATCCATTAATTACTAACTTCAGACAATTTGATTGACTGATGCAAATTTCTTGAACTTGACAGTGTATGTCATCGCGAATGTAGGTTACGACTCCACTATTTTGATTTAATTTTTGTGTTGTGTGATATTCATGATATCCTGTAATTTGTTTTGCGAAATATGATTCATTCAGTCTGCATTCTGTAAGGATTATTATATGAAATCTAGCAGTTGACTTAATACTGTCTAAGAATAAAAGAAAGTCATCAAAATTTTCCATTGTACGGATATTTTGATGTATAATATTGATTTTGTTTAAGCTCCAATTAAATTCGTTGAGTTCATCAATTTCTTCTATGATAAATTCATTGTTTGGCTCTCCAAAATTATCTATTTCCATATAAGCGTTTAAACCCATTTTATTTTAGATATATTATGAAATATTATCTTAGGATCGCTGAGTTTTAGGTCTATATTTACAATTGCAAAGAGGGAGATTAGACAATAAAAATATTTTAATTTAAGTTTGGTGTTTGTTGATGGAGATAATGTTTGTGTTAGGTTCAAATTGCACGATATTAATAATAATTTGAAATACTTAGTGTATACTATGGTGATAAATGGGATGATCAGATAATGATCTAAATGTTTAGTGCTTTCTGTTGAAAATAATAATAATAGTATAAGAGAAAAAACAGTACCTTCTAGTCATTTAATGTCCGTTAGCTTTTGGTCCGAATCAATCAGTATTGGCCTCGAATTATCGTCCCTTTTTACAAAAATTCTCCCAGCCTTTGTCCAGACATATCTATAACTATATTCCCGTGCTAACTGCCTGGCTAGGAACCATAAACGTTTGGCTTGAAAAGTTAGGTGTTCAGAAACATATATTGGGTTTCTGGGACCTGACATACCTATAACACTTGTATTCATTTTTCCTTCTTTATTTTCACTTTGGTTAAATTTTTTTATTGCAGAGTGTAAATGTTCTTTATGCGTTACTGAGGTTAGTTTAACAATTACAGTCCGTGGTTTATTATCCCTGGCTTGAGTAGGTTTTTCCCTTCACGTAACTCGGTAGATTTCTTCAATGTCCTTTGATCCTAGACTGCAGTTTGTTGTTTTGCTTATGTTGAATATAATAAATATTACGTTATTATTATTATTATGTATTGAGGCAGAATTTTTAGTAAATTGTTTCTCGTAATTTTGTCTATGGTTTACTTATAAATGTATACATAATTATGTTCTTATACAGCAATAGTTTATTTTAGTTTACATTATTGCTTGCAAATACACAATACAAAAACAGCAAGGTTTATTACTACAATAATTGTCAGTGACAAGGCGTTTGGGTGAGGGCACCAGTATGCTCGATCATTAGAACATATCCAAATTTAAAAAACAATTTTAAACTCTTGCTGTGTTTGACTCAGTTTGATATTTTCTGGGAGCATGTTGAATATTTTTGTGGCAAAGTATCTAAAACTACAATTAACCGCTTCTGTGCCAAGAGCGAGATATCTCGCATTCTTGGTCGTGTCCAGCAGGCCGGCCATAGAAAAATAGCGAGTTTACTCGCTCTTTTTAAGCCTCTGTATCATACATATGTCCCGTTTTTTATTAATTCAAAATATGGATCACACAGAGACGACATTGGGATGATTTTGTTTTTTTTTTTTTTGATTTTGATTTTTTTTTTTTTAAATAAGATGTAAAAATGATTTATTTTGATTAAAAGTTCACGGCCTGCTGTACACAGCTACACTTCTACCTACTGGCACTTAAAAGGTTAAATAAAACTAAATTTCACACAAAATTTCTCCTGGGATATTTATAATCTGGTGCTGCTTTCAGATCCAAGCGGGAGACGTGATTACCATAGACAAGGCCACTGGAAAGATTACACGGCTGGGAAGAAGTTTTACACGAGCTCGAGACTATGATGCAACTGGTGAGTCTAAATCACTCATTTATTATTAAATTATGGTTTTGTTTTAAAGATCAATTAGTATTCTCTCAGAGATTCACAATAATTAATTACAAATATTAATTCTAAAAATTAGTAAAACCCTGGATTGTATGTGCTAACCACTAGAGCAACAACTCATTTTAACCACTCAGATACGTAAGCGTATATACACGATAATATAACGATAGTAGTCAAGTACAATAAGCGTGTTTTCACATCAACGCGTGTGTTTCCACAGAAATCGTTATAACTTCTAACGTTATTGTTATAGTGACATCCCTAAAACAAAACTTAGGAGGTCGATAATAAATCAAGCTGCACATCCCTATTCAAGTTTTCCATAGAAATACATAAAAAGACCTACTCTGTCAGATACACGGTAGGTACAGATTTTACCCGCCAAATCGTCTGTGCACCGCTAAACATTGTTATTTTTTTATTACATATTCTTGTATGAAATGATATACATTTATACGATAGAATAAGTATTTTTTTTACATAATCCGTGATTTTAGTACTGTTTTCACATAAAAACATCACGTGAATCATTTGTACATTTTTTTGATGTTTGCATTCTAAATTTTAATATTTACAAATGTTAATATTTATTTGTAAAATGAAAATTTGAAAGTTTATTTCATAACCTTTCAAAAATTGTTTTTAGTATTCAGCTAACTAACTAACTAACTAAAATCACACCGTTTCTCCGCAGGGGTAGGCAGAGAGGACGGACCGCCAAACAACTCGGTCTTGGCACACAATCCTTGCCTCTTTCACATTCATACCTCGTCTCATACATGCTCTTCTATTATTCTGACTCTTCTATTATTCTGACTCTTGACATGGCCCAACTCAAGTATCTGATTCACTTGGTCGTGCCATGTCTTTCTCGGGCGTCCCCGACTTCTTCTACCATTCACATTTGCATCATACATTTTCCTTACACTCCTTTCCTCGTTCATTCTCTCTACATGCCCGAACCATCGGAGCGTTCCTTTCTTGATTTTTCTCATTACGCTTACATCAGCCTTGCATTCTTTGCGGATCTCCGCATTTCTCACACGATCATACATGGTTTTACCACACATACGCCTTAGGGATCTATTCAGCTTTGTTCAGAAATATTATACAGCTTTAATTGTGAAGCGCAAATAACACAAAGTTTTTGTAAAACTGACATTTTGTTTAAGACGCAAAACTCGTATATTCGTGATAGGTCGGAGCGGTTAAAACTTTCTTCTCCGTTAGCTCCAAATTTTCAGAAGATAATTTTTTTAAATTTTCGCCAACATTAAAAAAATCATACCTTCGAAGTTTGGAGAAACATGGAGACAAAAACTTATTATAATGCTATACAGCCTATGAATTAACCCATATTTTACCGTTTATCTCATATTTGTAGGATTTAAAAAAAAAATATTAAAAAATCGTAAAGTTTATAAACAATCAATCAGACAATCAATGGTATACGTACGTTGGGTGCCCACCGGTACCGAGGGGCTCAATGAAGCTAGTTCCTTGGAGCATCTTCCATTGAAATACCGGTAGAACACCTGACGCCTGTGTTCTAAAGATTGCAATCTGTTTGTTAAGATACGAGAATCGATCAAACAGTCTACCCGTTTCTGCATAGAGTCGAGGTTTTTTTTTTAGGTGTTTTGGAGCTCCAGACCAGAGGTGGCTGCCAAATTCGACTGTGGAGCGCACTTGTGATTTGTACAGGGTTAGCAGTTGTGTACTATTAAAGTATCTGCGGGCCCTGTACAGTACGCCCAGTTTCTGAGAGGCTAACTTAACTCTGGCTTCAATGGAATCGCCCATATCTGAGCTGGTCACTTAGAGTTTCACCAAGCATATCTATGGAGTGCCTTTTCGGATGATTGCTGCCATTGAAGGAGACTAGATTTTCATTTCGATATCTTTTAGACATAATCAGACATGATTGGGTCTTTGAAACATTGAATGTCTAACTATTACAAATTTAATCTGAAGAACTTATCAGAATTTGAAGGGACGGCAGAGGAACTCGATTTTCTGCTGTTTTTTTTTTCTTAAAATATTGAATTACGTGAGAATTTCCATAGATTTCAAATTATACTATACTATTCAAAGTCATAGCTGGTGGTACATGGACAAGAGTAGCTAATGATAGAGAGAAATGGAGACAGTTATTATAAATAATGTAATGTAGTTTGCTGTCTGAATAAAGGCTATTATTATCATTATTTATTTATTTTTTTATTTATTTATTGTATGGTTGTATACTGTACTATTTGTACACTGTACTATTTGTAAACTGCATTATTGTTTATATTGAATGAGTAATCTAATCATAACTGTTTGATGTTTCCAGGAGCTTCATGTCGCTTTGTCCACTGCCCCGAGGGTGAGCTCCAGAAGAGGAAGGAAGTGGTGCACACGGTCACGCTTCACGAGGTCGACGTCATCAACTCGCGAACTCACGGCTTCCTCGCTCTCTTCTCTGGTAACTATTTGCTTTCTTTCTTTAGCAGTTCACATTTTTTTTGACGGCAACCATTATTGAAGAGTAAGGCTCTCCCCTAACAATTCGTGGGTCGGGGTTAAAATCCCGGTGTGTGCAAGTAAATTTTATTTGACTGATTTGTGTTATTTCACAATTTAATCATTTACCCGCTCCGATCCCTAAACTAGTTTACACGACAATATAATAATAGCAGTCAAGTACAATAAGCTTGTTTACACGACAATATAATAATAGCAGTCAAGTACAATAAACTTGTTTACATGACAATATAATAATAGCAGTCAAGTACAATAAGCTTGTTTACACGACAATATAATAATAGCAGTCAAGTACAATAAACTTGTTTACATGACAATATAATAATAGCAGTCAAGTACAATAAGCTTGTTTACACGACAATATAAAAATAGCAGTCAAGTACAATAAGCTTGTTTACACGACAATATAAAAATAGCAGTCAAGTACAATAAGCTTGTTTACACGACAATATAATAATAGCAGTCCAACTTAGTAATATTAAATTGATAATTAAATATTACTAATCTTTGTTTTTTCTCGTTATATTTCTCCCAGATATGTTTATGGTGTGGTAATTTTTATTTTTTTATGAAAGTTCTCTCTTTATTGATTTTTCTCCCCATTTTAAGCGGACGAATAAATTTAAAATGTTATGAACTGGAGAAAATATTTTTGGTTAAAAATTATTTCTAATATTTCAATAACGTCTTAAGTTAAATTTCTGTGTCAAAAATTCTGAGAGAAATCAATTTGTGTGTAATAAATAAGTCAAGTTGTAGTATTTTCAGCACAAAACGGGTGCTTGGATTTTTATTTTAATGATTTTATTTGAAGTTAAATTAAAATTCTAAATCATGTTTTGTCTAGATAATGAACAGTTTTATAATACTGTATTACTATTTGGTATGATATATGTATTGTATAATAACTTTGCTCGTTTGAAAATTAACAAATACAGTGAAACCCTCTTAAGAAGTTTTCCAAGGGACCGGAAAAAACCAACTTCATAAAACCTTATATGTGGGAAAAATTAGGCCAATTTCGAGCTGAGGGTCCGAAAAAATCAAACTTCTTAAGCCACGAAACGTCTTAAGAGAGAACTTCTTAAGAGGGTGTCACTGTATTGCTATCGACCAACAGTAAAACTATTTTTTTATTAAAAAAATGTAAACTTTTTCAAAATTTAAAACATAAGTTTACCACATAAAATAACGATCTTTCGAAATCAATTTATCGTTTTTCTGTAAAAATCTTCGACACGTCTATGAGCTCATTCAAAAATGTCATTTTTCAGCTTTGTCTGGTTATTAACTCTTAATATTTGTTTGTAGGTAATAATACAATTTGAAAGCTTATTTCATAACCTTTCAAAAACAGTTTTTAGTATTCGGCTACGTTCAGAAATATTTCATTTATAGAGCTTTAATTGCGAAGCGGAAATAACACAAAGTTTTTGTAAATCTGACATTTCGTTTAACACAAAAAACTTGCATATACGTGATAGATCAGAGTAGTTAACTCCCGTGACACATATAGCATTGTTAATTTGTTTAGATTGACATGCTACCAACTATAGTTGCATCAAGGTATGAGGTGATTAGCAGGATTCTATCCATCTTACTAACAATGTGTTTTGTCAATGTATTCCAGGTGACACGGGAGAGATAAAGTCGGAGGTCCGAGAGCAGATAAACGGCAAGGTGGCAGAGTGGCGCGAGGAGGGCAAGGCGGAGATCATCCCGGGGGTGCTGTTCATAGACGAGGCGCACATGCTGGACATGGAGTGCTTCTCCTTCCTCAACCGGGCGCTGGAGACAGACATGGCCCCCGTCGTCATCATGGCCACCAATCGGGGCATCACCAAGATCCGCGGCACCAATTACAAGAGCCCCCACGGTAAGTCCTAGCAAACATACTAACATATTCACTGGTATATAAATTTAGAGGGTCAGCCGCAACGGGATTGTACTGCGAAATTTCGATTTATTCGGAAATACATTGTATTCTTACAAATTTTCTTCGAATATATAAATTTGAAGAGCCGGCCGGGGCGATAATAAGCCACATAAATATGATTTACGCGGAAATTATGCAATATTTTTACTAATTTATTTCGAAATCAGCTGCGAAATTTCAATTTATGCGGAAATATATCACGTTTTTATGAGTTTAAAGTTTAAAAGGACGGCCGCAAAAATTTGATGTATGCGGAAAATATTATAGACAATACAGATCTTACGCCGTAACCGCTCCTGAGGCAATATGCGAAGAGTTATGTGACCCCCTCTCCGCTGTAAACAGGAGAGGGGTCATTTTAATTACGGAGCTGCCTAAATAGGCGAATGTCAGCTGTAAAGTTGACAGATTCAGTACAAAGAAATGACATTTCGTGGCAGCTCTCTAATTCATCTGACCCCCTCTCCTACCATAGGAAGAAATATTTGATAGCGTAGACAACACACAGGCGCTTTATTAATAATTTTTTTCAAATATTTACAGGAATCCCCATTGACTTGCTTGACAGAATGATAATAGTTCCCACATCTCCGTACAGTCAAGCAGAACTGAAGGAGATTCTCAACATAAGGTAAGTCTTCCCAACAGGCCTTCCATTGATTTGCTTGGTGTAACTCTAACTCACTCTCATCAGCTCAGGTACAGGGGCTCCATTCAAGTCAGAGCCAAGTTAGCCTCTCTAAAGCTGGACGTACTGTACAGGGCTCGCAGGTAGTACACAATTTCTAGCCCTGTACAAATCGCAAGCGCATCTCACAATAGAGAAGTCCAGTCCATTTTTTTTATTTTTTTTTATGAAAAATGACCTTCTAACTTAACCCAATAGCTGCCCAGACAATATACTCTGTCAACTATGACGCGCCAAGCTATTTCAGTATTTTTTAAGTTCTCAATTAAATTAATCTTTACGGCATTCCCATTGCCATTGAGGGCTTTGTTTATATTAGACACTCATAACTGATATCTTTACTATATACTTTATAAGATATTTGAATCCTCGAGTGCGTCCCGTAACGTATTTTTGACATAAATAGTAAACACCATCAGAATAATTGAGTGCGGTGAACCGGCCATAGTGCTGACTCACTAACACAAATAAACAAAGAGATATAAGATAAACACTCACATGTCATTATGGAGTGTATCGAGTTCGGCAACGATTCTCCAACTTTTTTCACATTTTATATTTGATATTGCACTAGATTGTATTACATTTTATTTACACAATGTTTTAAAGATTTAAAATTAATATTCTTTTTTCTCGTGGAATATTGTTGAGCATGGCCAAACACATAACGGTACGTTACATTCGCCACACATGTACTTCGTCGCTTTTCTTGTTTTTGGTCTAAGTTTAGTGTTTGAGCAAACATAACAGTTTTTATAAGGTTTTTGGGTTTTTTCCTTTGCGGGTATTGGTATCGGCATATGTTTTACTAGCATTTTGGCAGATAACCGTAATGGCACATCTTGTGACGAACATGGACCAACTTCAGGGTGCGATGGAGTATGATGTTTTTCTAATAATTGTCTTATCACATTTAATTGGAAATCAGGAAAAGTAATGTTTTTGGAACTAACGGTTTTGTGCATAATGTACGAATTCAGTAAATATAAATCGATTAAATGAAAGAAAACTTTTTTGTACCACTTAATTGATTTTCTAAGGGAATTTACACTAGTTATCATCATATCCGCTTTATCTACTAAGCCCATATTTTTATTATAATCTTGAATACAATTTGGCTTCGAAACTACTTCTCCAGTTCTAAAATTTATTTTCCCAGTTGGAGAAACTTTATCATCATGAAGCGTCGTTAACATGTGAATTTCTCTTTTGTCGAATCGGAATACTGAGAAGTAATTTCCCCTTTCTTCAATTTATTAAATTTTGGCATGTTTTTACGGTTTTTTCGCACCGTTCCACATGCGTTAGTTTGGTGGTCATGCAAAAATTTAAATAATATTGAACTAGTGTACCAATTATCTACATATAATTTGTGGCCTTTACCGAGGTAGCCATTTAACATAGTGGTGACAACAGCCCCTGAAGCCCCAAGACATTGCTCGTCAGTGACATCCGTCCCATCTCCACAATAAATAATTATATCTAAAATATAACCTGTCTTCGAGTCGCACAAAACAAACATTTTTATTCCAAACCGATGGCGTTTGGATGGAATATATTGTTTAAACTTAAGACGTCCTTTGAACTCTATAATGCTCTCGTCAATGCATAGATTTTCGTATGGCACCATTGTTTCCTTGAACATTTTTCGAGTGTGATTGACCAGAAGTTTATTTTTATTTAATTTGTCACCAGCAATTTGTGAATCAGGGTCTGACATATGCAGCATACTCAGCAATATCTGGTAACGATTTCTTGCCATCGTCTTGCCAAATATTTTACTTGTCAGAAGGGGATCTTTCGACCAATGCTCTTCTATCGTGTGGTGCTTATTTCTGGTCATAAGCATTGTCACTGCAATAAATATGTAGAGTTCATTAACTGATGTATCTTTCCACCTGCGAAGCCGTGAATGTTCAGAAATAACTTTATTTCTAATAGTTGCTTGATAATATTTGTTTGTCTCCTTGACAATTTCGGCCATTATATTTGTATTTAGAAAGTGTTTAAAAAAATTTGTTTCCGGGGAATTTTCTGATAATAATGGGGTCGCGATTATTCCAGATGGAAAATCATTAAATTCATGGATTATTGGTTTAAAATTTCCGGAATTCACAGTCCAATTTCCCGACGAAGTTCTTTGGGTAACTTCAGTCTCCATAGGCTCATCTTCATTGACACTAAGTTGCGTTATTAAATCCGAGTCATCATCACTTTCCTCAATTTCGGAGTCAATATCGAGGACGAATTCTCTTATCTCTTCTTCACCGAGATTGCGTCTTGACATATTTAGGGATATTAAAAATAAAGTTTCAAAAATGATTGTATAAAAGTACACACGAAATGAAATATCAAACTAAATTTAAAAAAAAAAACACAAACTAAATTCTCAATTCGGGAATAAAAACTCAAGTCCACATCTCCGCCGAATATGAAAAAAACTTTTAGAACCACACCACAGAGAACGCAATAAGAACCACGTGACATACACACACACGACGCTGCGATGGCGGGAGAATCAAACGACTGCACCAAGAAATCTGTTGACCTTTTTTGGATGCTGCTTTTCATAGTATAAACAATTTAAATTATCATATTTTACAAGAGATGTCGCTAAGAAACAGTTCATAATATTTTACAAAATAATATTTAGCCCCATCTACCATCAGAACTTAGAAATATCATCCTCGAAACATTCATACTGGCGATTTACGTGATACGGCGTAAATGGCAGTTGTGGCACGGAACGTTCGTACGCCGATCCGCGTAAATGGCAGGGATTGGGTTAAATTACTGCATATTTTTATTTTTTTTTAGAGTTAGTTTTAATAGTTAAAATAATTTTCAAAGTTTTAATTTTTGGAGATCCCTCGAAAACACCCATATCTATGGTGAATTTTGTGATGTCATCTACTAAAATAACGATTCATATATTTAAGATTTTTATGTTGGTTTTCTTGAATCTCACATAGATTTGCGCAGGCGCGCGGCCATCTTGTTTATTATAACGCGTTGATTGGCTAATGGCTTATTTATTGCAAATGGCGAAATCAAATTCTTTGCAAAACAATGAATGACGTTGATGAATTTAACTTGCAGTTTGCTGTTTTTGATGATAATTTTCGTTTAAATGATTAATTCACTGTGATATTAGTGTAATTCAGCATAAGTACCAATGCTGCCTGTACTTTTTTCAGTTTTAGTCCTTAAATAATGTTTTTTTGGTGATTTAGTTTCGTTCGGTTTTTAGGTTACTGACATTACATAATCAAAGGTTACTTCTCTATAATTTTTATGACTTTTCCGCGTGAATTTAATAAAACTTCCATAAAAGTTATATTATTTGATAATGTAAAAGCCTTATGCATGTGTAAATAAATACAAATTCGAGAAATCAACGCATTAATTGCTTAAAACCGAGTCCAAGATGTCGGATTTTTTCAGTTATTTTTTCGGAATTATTATAATATTTTTTTATCGTTTTTAATTGTATGAACGAGATAAAAAGTGAAGTGACAGTTTTATTCCAAATTCATAAAGTAAGAGGACTGTATTTTTTAAATTTTGAATTTTCCTAATTTTTTCGACCATTTAATAGAATATGTTTACAGTCGGCTGTTTTTTTTAAATTTTTTCATTTTGAAACTTAAAATACTGCATTTTTCAAACACAATCGTATATGTCAGATACAAAAATCTAAAAGGCAATTCTATTAACTTTCTATAAAGGTATATGCTTTTACAACATCTTCAAAAATAAGAAATATATAGAACATTCGCTTGTGTCATACCTAAAATTCCCATATAAATGACGTATAGCATAAATAAACCAGTCATTACCGTGATTACTATTGTGACGTCACCATAACAGCATTACACAGCATACCAACCTGACGCTGTGTTTTAACGAGAATATTAAAAATGCACTTTTTAATATTTTTTTAAAAACTGTATGTTTAATATTATTAAATAAAAGTTATATATTCAGAATCAGCGTTTATTGGTCTATGTGAACATATTTTTTTAAAGCCATAATATTTTTCACTGGAGTTCCTTATTGAATTTGACAGCCACCTCTGGTCTGGGGTCCCAAAATACCAGAAGAAAACCCTTGTCTCTTTTTTTTCTATATAAGTATTACAGTATTTACCTAATTATTAACATTTTAACACAATAGGTTTTTTTTTTTTTAAACATTTTTACATAATGTATTTTACAATTTTATTATGTTGTGTGTAAGGTAGGTTTGTGAAGGTGAAACTGTTAGTTAATAATGATGTATGTTTCGTGAACACCTCACTAGGAGAACCTGTGCTGATGTGTTTACGTGTGTGTTATGATTAAGTATGACAAGTATTTACGTGTTGTAGTAGAATTTTTTTTTTTTTTGAATGGTTTGAATGATTATGTGGAACGATTCGATAGCATCTGTGTTTCCTTTCTCCCACAACATGGGTCTCTTCAAGACCCATGTTAACTTCTTCCATTCCTCAAAACGACCCTCCACACAGCATCAAAGGACATCCTGAGAAAAAAACCCTGGTAAGACAGTGCAATTTGGGTGACAGGTATCTTAACTGCCGTCCCGGGAACCATTTATTAGATAACCCCTGCCATAGGTCACCCCAAGTGGTTCACTACGTATGGTGACTTGGCAGGAGTTCCCGGGTTCATGGGGTGAGGTTTATCTAGGTTTTGGCGGCCAATACGTTTTCCCAATAGGAGTGATTGGTTGAGGGAGACCTAACCTATATCTCTCATTAACTCCCAGATTCCTACCCACCCCTCTTACCTTTTTCCTTCCCAGAAATTACTCTCCTGCCTTTCTCTAAAAAAAAACCTCCACACAGCATCCCTAAAGATGACATACGCTCTGAGGGAAATGTTTTTCCTCAGAGCTTCCTGAAGGATCTAATAAAAACAGAAACTACAAAAACATTGTTTTGAAAAAAATAAGTTAGTTATTACAAAAATGGTGTCATCCAGCATATGGCATTTTAGTGAGGCATTCAGTTATAAAAAGCGCGAACAGATATCTGTTGAACCGCAAGCGCTTATGTATTGTACCGTCACATGACGCTATTAAATATTTCTTCCGTGCGATGATCTTTTATATTTTACAGCTGTGTGTGGCAGCGTTTTAAGTGTTAATCCATATTTGCATTAGATTCTAACACTCATGTTTGATTATTTGTTTGTTGTACGCAGGTGCGAAGAAGAAGACTGCCAGATGTCGTCTGACGCACTGACCGTGTTGACTCGTATCGCCACAGAGACCTCCCTGCGCTACGCCATACAGCTCATCACCACGGCGTCCCTTGTGGCTCGCAGGCGAAAGGCCACAGAGGTATCAATCAATTCTCTTTTAACCCCTAAGTCCAATTTGTTCACTTTTGGGAACAGCCCATCATATTTCATAGAAACGTATAATCATCTCCCTTAACCACTGGAGCGATTTCGGTCAAAAAATGGACCACTTTTATTTTTCTGCGATTGATTTCGGTCCGAAAATGGACCACTTTTATTTTTCTGCGATTGATTTCGGTCGAAAAATGGACCACTTTTATTTTTCTGCGATTGATTTCGGACCACATTTGTAAAACATTTATTGTAATTATTTAAAACATTTCCTTGGCCAGCTGTTTATTTTAACACAAAGCTATTGAAATGCTTTATCTATTATCACCATAGATGTCGCAAATCCAAACTTCGTAGACTATTTTAGAACAATGTTTGAATATTTTTTTAAAATATTTTTCCCCGCCATTTTTAACAGCTGTGTACGGATAAAATTGAGTCCTTTTTCCATGGATAAGGATTTTCATTATCAAGTATACCACAGACAACATACAGAAACCGAAAATATTCTATGTTGACCCGAATAAGTATCCCTCACGGCAGTTTCAAGTAAAAACACCAAAAATTTGCGCGATTATAAACTTTACGATTTTGCTATATATATATTTATAAATCCCACAAATATGAAATAAAAAGTAAAATACAAGTTAATTCATTGGCTTTATAGCACTATTAGTATATTAAAATATAAGTGGATAAACAGGTCTTTAAAACACGCGCGATTTTTCAGACCAGTTATCCACGAATACTTTACGCTATTTTTTTTTATTGGTACACTTTGAAAACATAAATATTGATATTATTATTAAAAATTTGGAAATAAGAACTATTAATGAATTCGTGATGTGACATCACAATATCTTGTTGTCATGGAAATGAAAAACACAAATATTAATTTGCAATCTGTCACATAAGATTAATAGTTGACATCACAGTTTTTACTAGTTATTGTGTGTTGTCAAATGAGTTCTAACATTGATAATTTAAATTGTTGGTGAAAAATTAAAAAAATGATCTTCTGGGAAATCTCAAGCAATCGAGGCAAATTTATTTATTTCGCGTGGTCGCTCCAATAGATAAAGGCTCAGTTTTTATTGTATGTACATGATTTGTTGTATTTTAATGTTTTAGGTTGCCATGGAAGATGTGAAAAAAGTTTACTCCCTGTTTCTGGATGAGCACCGATCTTCCCAGTTCCTCAAGGAGTATCAGGATGAATTCATGTTCAACGATATGGGTGAGTTCCTTCCCTGATGATGCTAGACAACCTCCCATAATCATATCCAATATTACATGTCCAGTCTATCGAGATTCACCTATCGTAACAAACGGATTGCAATATTTAGAATGCAGCTTCCGGTGAAAATGCTGTCAATGGAAGATGCTTGGAGGAACAGAAGACAGAACAGAGAACAGAAGCGTCATTGATGCCTTCGGTACCGGTGCATAGTCAGGAAACGTGTCAAACGCGTACCCAACATTTGAACACGGTTGTCATTTTCTACGGTCGTTTCTACGACTCGTTCTTGACTTTGGAAGGATTTGCTGGCCTCTGTTTCCTTCAAGACCCATGTTCACTCTTTTCCTCAAAAATACTCTCCGCACAGCATCCCCAAATATGTCATGGACCCTGAGGAAAGTAATTTCCCTCGGGACCTATGTCATCTGAGATGCTGTGTGAAGGGGAGAAGAAGGAATGGACATTGGTCTTGAAGATAGCCATGTTGTAGGAAGGAGGAAACACAGAGGTCGGAAAATCGTTTCACAGCCGAGCTGTTGAACTCAAGAATTAGTTGAAGAAGTGACCCATTCTCGTGATATAAATGTCAACCGTGTATATATGTTGGGCGCGTGTTTGACGTGTTTCCCGACTATGCACCGGTGCCGAGGGGATCAATGACGCCCGTTCCTCGGAACACCTTCCATTGAAATACCAGTAGAACAAGGATGGCATTCCCACCCGATGCCTGTGTTCTAAAGATTGCAATCTGTTTGTTAAGATGGGAGAATCTATCAAACGGATCGCCTGTTTCTGCGCAGAGTCTAGCACCCTCCACACAGCATCCCCAAACATGGCATTGAGGGAATTTATTTTATACCTAGTACATATTTGATTTGCTTGATCCAGCGTTCTACCATTCATCATCGCATTGTATTTTCTCCTTTACACTCCTTTCTTCAATCATCCACTCTACGCGTCCAAATAATCTAACCGTCCCTTCCTTAAGCCTTTCTGTCTACCCGAATGCACAGTTTTCACACAGTCATACATGGTTTTACCGCATAAACCCCTCAGGGATCTCATTTCTATAGCATTCAGTCTACTTTCATCCTTTCTCTGCCAATTCCATGCCTCACTGCCATACATCAGAGTAGATACCAGCACTCCATTGTGGACTGCTAGCTTCGCTTCTTTGGTCAGTTTAATAGAGTTACCTGCATTTACCCTTCTTTCAATATCTCTATCGGCCTTCCCATCTCTCATAAACATACTTCCCAAATGCACAAACTCATCCGCCTGCTCCAAATATTCATCATTCACAACTATATTGCACATTGTTTTCTTACTCTCTCTTTCAAACACCTTTAGACTTACTTACATTCATCATTAACTCATTCTTCTTACATACTTGGTTCATCCTTGACACAAGAGACTGTCGATCTTCCATACTGTTAGATATCAGCACCGCGTCATCAGCATACAACAGGCAACATACTTTCAGATTACTCAATTTCGCGCCCAATCCCATCTCTTTCAATTCTTGCATAGAATTTTATCCATGTATAGATTGAATAACCATGGTGACATTACGCAGCCTTGCTCAACACTTTTTGTGTCGCTTCCCTCATATAGAGACACAATTGCCTGTATGAGATTCGTATTCATTCCATACTTGGACAACACCTTCCATAGCTTTTTTCCTATGAATTCGGTCATATGCTTTTTGTAGATCTACAAAGGCACAGAAGAGTTTCTGGTTTTTTGCAAGAAACCTCTTGCAATCTTTAGAGCACAGGCGTCGGGTGGAAATGCTATCCTTATTCTACCGGTATTACAATGGAAGATGCTCCGAGGAACTAGCGTCATTGATCCCTTCGGCACCGGTGCGTAGTCGGGAAACACGCCAAACGCGTGCCCAACATGGAAGATATTTGACTGTTGACATTTGTCACATGAGAACGGGTCGTTTCTTCGACTCGTTTTTGTGTTCAACAGCTCGGCTGTGGAACGATTTGCCGGCCTATGTGTTTTCTCCTTCCTACAACATGGGTCTCTTCAAGACCAATGTTCATTCCTTCCTCTCCTCAAAAAGACCCTCCACACAGCATCTCAGATGACATAGGCCCTGAAGGAATTTTTTTTCCTCAGAGCCTCCTGTGTGGAGTTAATGTAAAAAAAATAAATTAATACTGTTCATAAAAAGTCTACAAACAAATGGACTTCATTCTACCTGTCACAACATCATGCAATATCAATATAACCTAGAAATCTGGTCCTTCCACTCATAAAAGCACCTTGCACATCCCTATTTTATACTTTGTTTCCAATCTTACCCTTTCATAGAGAATTCAGCACCCATTATCAACATACATACTTTCAGTTTGCTCATTTTCACACCCAATCCCTAAATATTGTTTATTTTTTGTTTCAGATGAAAAGGATAACACCTCAGATATGGATATCGTAGTTTGAATTATATCTTATTATTTTAAGATAAAAAATTCTTGTCAGTATGATGAAAAAAAAATACAGTACTCTCTCAGTAATCAGTAATCTGCCGCATGATTATCCCACAATCTGACGTTATCATTACGCCAACATCAGTTTGTTGAAATTTAAGAAGCCGACTATGAATGCAACTGTGACGCCGCGCCTTACGCAAAACCGTTTTCGTACGTGAAGCTTGTTACAAAACTACTTGCATGATAATATCATAAGAGGTTTTTCCAGAATAACTAACTAAAAAAAAAGATTCTCTCATTTTGGAAATATTTGTCAAAAAATATAATCACACAAATATAAACTGATTTTATTATTTCTACACAAATCTGAATACATACCCAATAAGAAAAAATACAATTCAAAGGAGTTTTCAAATAAGTAAAGACCTTTTTTATACTTTGACTGTTGCCAAAACTGACCAAATTCATTTAAAAATGTTCCGAGTAGCTAGATTGATGAAATCAACAGTTATGTCAAGAATGATATTTGCGTAAGCGATTCTGACCTTGTTCTTGATACAGTTTATTTTTATGTAAGGGTTAAAATGGCCGGCGGGCTCGTGTAAGGACAGATTTAGGGTATTTTGAATGTAGGCACTATAATTCGCCGTTTTAGGACACTTTTCTGTTTTTTTGGCAGGAAAATTAATGAGAGAGTACTGTACATATAAATTACTGAACAGGCAATACAATAGAAGTGTATTTTAGGCATGTTATTACGTTTGAAGTGAGCGAAATTTTCCCTTACTTTTAGTAAAATTGATCAAACATTTCTAAATGCTTTCTAGAACAGATTGTCTGTTAAATTTCGCCGGCTTTTGTAGGGCCTAGGAGTCGAAGGCTTTTGTGTAAATGGCTGCGCAATTGAAGTAAGCACAAATTTAACTTTCTTTTAGTGAAATATTGAAAAAACATTTTAGTATTTCGAAGTATTTTTTCAATTATTTGATTTGTGTGATTTTGCACTGTGCTGATTTAAAATAAAACTGAAGTCATCAATTCACACAAGAATGTCACTCGTCAGGCTGACGGAATTGAATATCTGTTCGAGAAATTTTTCGACATTTCAATCTTCACCCTCCAAAGTAAGGGATAAATGAGCTTACTTGAAGCACGCGGAAATGCCCGCAACACACTTCTAGGGAGTTTTTGTTCAGTGGTATAAGTAAAATGATAATCTCATCGATATGAAAATGTACTGTACCAAAGTTGGAGAATTTTCAATGAATAAATTTTATGTTTGAAATATTGTGTTTTTTTTAATATTGTTACTTAAAATAAAAATTTTGAAATTTATATTTCCCAGAGGGGTAGGCAGAGAGACTGGAACGTCACACAGCTGTCCTTGCATACAATCCACTTGTTATTTTTACTGAAATAGTATGTTTGACTTGATCTTGCCATGTAGTTATAATGTATCTAAGACTTCTTTCAAAATTGGTTATGTGAAAAATTCAGACAAGCAATAAGTACCCACCAATACACAGCGTCTGGAAAGTTGTAGTACAAGCAGGAAACTGGTGAATCTACATCATTTAGAAAACCAAAAAATCATTTTTTGGCTATCTAAGAATTTTGATTTTTTTTTTACTTTTTTCAATTTTTTCAGCAATAAAAGATAAAATTATGTAAGTACTTTTTTTTATTATAGCACCCCCCACCACGCGTTCCTGCGCACTGACATGCACGAACCCGTGTAGCTTTCTTTTCGATCTTCCTTCCCCCTTGACATATTTCCCGGGGAAGATCGGAATATGACCCTTCCGGCCTTACCCTTTTTGAGTTTCCATACAAAAAGTCACTTTGTTGGAAGTGTTTTTTAGTTGATGTATGAGTGGATGGAGAGTGTTTGATGAGGAGATCCTCTCCACGTCAGGCAGGATTGCCTTCATACCTTACCGATATTGAGGTTAAAATGCTCCTTGAGATCACGGCACTTCCAAGCCGTGATCTTGTGTTCAGGCTTATAATAATGATGATGTTTAATTGAAAACACTTAATTATCCACGATATTAAGTTTTATTTAAAATATTATTTACAACGAATATACATTCGCGCACGAACTGGTAGTGAGGTAAAATTGCCGTGCAACCGGATGGATCGAGTACTAGAATCGGAATAATAATATGATCGCATCTCGGGGCAATCGGTGACATTTAGTGCCGGTCATCTGGGATACCATACGCGTGAAAATAAGTAATGTGAATAAGAACTGCCATAACTTATTCCCAAACTAAGAAGTTCGTGGGGGCGCATTTGTGGTGGTGGTAGTGCTTAGTGCAGGAACAGCGCTGTGCCGGGCGGACCATTCCCGGCTTATTACCACCGCGGCCGGCTCTTCAAATTTTGATACTCAAAGTTAATTCGTAAAAATACCATATATTTCACGTAAATCGAAATTTCGCGACCGAATCGCATCGCGGCCGGCCCTCTAATTGAGATACCTATTGGGAATAAATTCATTAAATACGATATATCTTGTAAATCGAAATTTCGCAGCGGATTTCTATCGCAGCCGGTCATTCTAATTCAAACATTCGAAGTAAATTCCTATAATTTCGCGTAAATCAAATTTTCGCGGCCAATTACTGCCACGGCCCGCACTTCAAAATTCGAATATTCATTGTAAATTCGTAAAAATACTATGAATTTCCTTGTAAATCGAAATTTTGCAGCCAATTTCCGCCGTCACTCTCCTTTTAAATTAATATTTCGAAGAAAATTTGTAAAAATATGACATCCCAATGTTAACCAATTCAGATTTAGAAGGTAATAATACGAATTAGGACAATGTTAACCGCGTAAATCGATATTTTACCACCACTGTCTGTCAGATTCAGATTTACGAAATTATACCCATATAATACTTTTAGTTTGAGTGATTTATAATTTTCTACTAAATGTGCATTTAAAAAATATACTTTTCTGGATCAGTTTCCAAAACACTTTGAGAACACTTTTCCGATCTTACCCCGTAAGGGGGAAGACCGGTATACCAAAATTATAAATGGCCTATTTTTGTTGTATAGGTCAGGGGTTCCCAAACTTTTGCAAGTCGCGGCACCCTTAGAAAATTTGAATTTTCTCACGGCACCCCGTCATATAATGTCTAATGTCTATCTATAGGAAAACTTACAAAGAAAATGCAAATATAATACAAATACAAAAACCGTTTAGTGCGACGGGTGAGCCTGCAGCTCGCTGCACAATTTTTCAAACCGGGGAATAAGGCTTGATACAGCTACTCTCATTTCTTTTTCCACATTTATTTTTGAGCGATATTTGCTCTTTATAACCGCAATCGCTGAAAATCCAGCTTCGCACAGATATGTGTTGTGTTTGTATTCGTTCATGTCAATTTTGATTTTTAGTAAAGGCATGAGGGGCGCCTCGCGGCACCCCTGACCTCTGTCCGCGGCACCCACTTTGGGAACCTCTGGTATAGGTAAATAATTAAAATGCTAATTTGGTAACAAAAGTGAAGTGCCGTTTTTAGTAAATCTTACGGCTAATATGATTATTTGCAATTTTAGAATAAATGCCGGTCTTGCCCCAAAAATTTCCCATTTTACCCCACATTGAAAAATAATTTACAGGAAGTTTTGATTGGCAGTTTTTGGGTATTTTACTGTGGATAACTTGATAAATAAAAATTAACTCACATAGTTAAGAGGTGGTTCTCCGAATTTCAACCGATTTCTTGCAAACCTCCCTTAAACATTTGAAGTTTTTAAGCTCTTAAAAAAATATATATTATTCTTGAAGATAATATCTAGACATTTATCGTGCTGAAACGCAAATTATATAAAATTCCCTCGATTGAAAAAAATCGCAAAGTATGCTCCAAAAATGATTATAAACACATTTGTTTCGGTTATTTTACAAGTTATATGTATGAAAAAAATCACAGCGTTTCTTTAAATAAAATTAAAGACAATTATCGGGAGATTTTTGCTCTATTTTTAATGAGTCGTGTTTTATTAAAGATTTTCATGATTTTTGCATCAATTTTATCGCTGTAAATGTTAGTGCGCTCTTCTAACATTCGCAATTTCATATCTCTCCATCTTCTTCTTTTTGGGGCCGGGAACTGAGCCTTAAGAGCTAAAGGTAACAGAATAAAATTAAAAACTTTGCAGAAATAGCATGAATTCTTCATTAAAAAATTCCAAAGTGGACCAATGATCAATAAAATTCATCTCATCAAAAAAGCACACGGTCTTACCCCAACTCATCCTATGTGTTTTTATTATTTTTTTTATTATCAGTAACTTTAGTTAGAAAAAACGTATGTTGAGTCATTTTGAAAACTTCTTTATGTATGCAAAATTTTTTAATTAAAAAAAATAAATGTTTATTTGGAATTATATATTTTGAAAGCTTATTTCATCACCTTTCTAAAACAGTTTTTAGTTTTTGAATGTGATCTGAAATATTACAAATATTGTTGTAAAGTAAAAATATTTTGACCATCCGAAAAAAATGACAAATTTTTTAAGGGTTTTAAGACAATTCTTTGTTTTCTCCCAAGGACTTTACCGCTCTCAACTTTGGAAAAAAGGATTTGGGAAAAATAAAAACAGAAAAATGCATACAAAATTATAGTTTGTAATATAAAAACCTCATCACATTTACAAAATTTGATCACAATTTTAAATTTTCTAACAAATACATCATTTAATAATACACTCCATTAGCAAAATTGAATACACAATACATGGTATATTCTCAACTAAACTAACAAATACTTAAATTAGCTTTGAATTTGTGCATAGATTAGCGATCCTTCTCATTGAAATCCCATTTTAATACATTTACAATGTAGTTATCTTGTGTATTTTCTACCGGTATTTCAATGAAAGGTGCTTCACTGTTGAAGCAGCCATCTGAAACCTGCAGAAAACTTACACAAAAAGACAGATTGTAGATGTAAACTTTGATGTCAGGCTATGTTTACGATTCAGGTATTTCAATGGGCGGCGCTCTAAGCTAACACAATTGATCTTTTCGACACATGTCCAAGATGGGAATGGGTGTTTTCTCTCTTCAAGACCTTCCAAACAGCATGTGTTAAAAAATCAATTAACAATACAGACGTTGCATAGTGTATTCAAAATTTGCCAATCCGAAATACACTGGAAATCTCAATGGAACATACCATTATATCCTCTGTCCCTACTTCTTAGGTTAGGAGACTTAGGGCCAGTTGTTTCACAGAATTTGAACAATTTATCAGATTTCAAATTCTGTGAAAATTCTATTCAAGTTCTGTTATTATAAACAGAACTTGAAAATTAAATTTTAAAATTTAAAAATTGTTCAAATTCTGTGAAACAACTGTCCCTTAGTTTGGAGTGTTTTACAAAACTTCAAATATAAAATGGTCAATAGTCAATCAGTATCATTTTGTATTTTTTACATTTGAAAGGTCCCTGTAAAAAGCCAATTCTCGGTCCGTTTCAGCGTTTGAACAAATTTCAAACAGCCGACAAGCTTAACAACCTGACAGTTGTGCTTTTCCACTGGCCACAATTTGTTCAAAAGCTGAAATGGACCTAGAATCAGCATAATTTGACGACAATATTACATTCGAAATTCTGTAAAACAACTGGCCCTTAGTGATGTGTTAATACAGTCAGTCA
The DNA here is from genome assembly GCA_917563855.2 of Limnephilus lunatus. Lineage (NCBI taxonomy): Eukaryota > Metazoa > Arthropoda > Insecta > Trichoptera > Limnephilidae > Limnephilus > Limnephilus lunatus. Next base: position 14,405,585 of record OU830603.1, read on the forward strand.
CATTACTGAATTAAAATACATGGTGTCTGGAAATAAGTCATACAAACGAGGAAACTGGTAAATTTTTATGTTATCTGTGTAATGTAGAATCATCAGTTTCCCATTTTGTACAACTAATTTCCAAACACTGTGTACAAGCAAGGTTTCTAAAATGAAAAAAAAAGCATTCTTTGAAATAGAAAAAATTTCTAAAATGAAAATGTTTCACATTTTTGTAAATACATTGCTAAAAGTAATTTAAAAAAAATCAAATAAATTGATTTCATTTACAGCTAAGTATTTGGCTGAGTTTGTTTTATGTAACTGACTGCAATAATTATAATGCATATATAAAAATTAAACTTAATAATAAAAATGATAAACATATATGTCAAAAGTAGTTATAGGTGATTTTGCGCGACATATAAATGTGTTTTGAAATGTAATATGTTGGCAGTATAAATATTATTTCATTTAAGTGTCAATGCTGTCTGTCGAAGCTGTTTGCTGAGAATCTGACAGAAATTCACAATATTGAGATGTGTTTTGACAGAAGTTTTACAATATTGACAAATATCTGACAGTAATTAATCACGGGATTCTGACAAATTCGTAATATTGGTATAAATTTCGCAATAATCTAACAAAAATTTATAATAATCTGATATGAAAATATCTGGAGTCGGTGAAATATTTTCCCATTATGTTTCTGGTGGATTGACATATTGTTCTTGTATTGTTTTGTATTTATTATACTTATATAGTGAATTACACTTACATTGCGTGAATTTACTAGATAATCATTTGTAGAAAAGTGTGTGGAAGGGTTTAGTCTTTCATTTGGGAAAGATTTAACCCGGACATAAAATCTGGAGCACCGTTAATAATCTAACAAAAATAATATCAAAATGATTCATACAGAAACTCACTATACTGACGAGAATCTGACAGAAATTCACAATACTGAGATTAGATTAGATTAAATTTAAACCTTTTTGACAGATGTTTACAATATTGACAAACATTTGACAGAAACTAACGACTGGATTCAGACAGAAATTCATAATATTGATATAAATTTCGCAATAATCTAACAAAAATCAACAATATTCAACGATTCGTACAGAAACTCACAACATTGATGCGATTAAATTTAAAGATTTTTGACAGAAATTTACAATATTGACAAACATCTGACAGTAATTATTAACTAAGGATTCTGACAGAAATTCATAACATTGATATAAATTTCATAATAATCGACCAAAAATTAACAATATTGAAACGATTTCTTTCAGAAACTCACTATATTGACAGGTATCTGACAGAAATTCACAATATTGAGAGATGATTTGAATTTACAATATTGAAAAACATCTGACAGTAACTAAGCACAGGATTCTGACAGAAATTCATAATATAGATACAAATTTCATAAAATCTAACAAAAATCACCAATATTGAAATGATTCATACAGAAACTCACTGTATTGATGAGAATCTGACAGAAATTCACACTATTGAGATATGACTTGAATGTAATTTTTTTTTTTTTTTTTCAAAGATTTACAATATTGACAATTATCTGACAGTAATTGGTCAGAACCATTGGATTCTGGCAGAAATTCATAATGCTGACACAAATTTCACAATAGTTTTAAAAAAATCAACAATATTGAAATGGTTCATACAGAAACTCATATTGTAAGAGAATCTGACGGAAATTCACAATATTAAATTTAAAGATTGATAGAAATTTACAATATTGACAAAAATCTGACAGTAATCAACCATGTGATTTTGACAGAAATTCATATAATATTGATATGAATTTCACAAAAATCTAACAAAAATCAACAATATTGAAAAAAATTTCAGAAACTCAATATATTGACAGGTATCTGACAGAAATTAATAATGAAATGACTCTGAAGTTCACAATATTGATATCATGAATCTGACAGAAATTCACAACATTGACACGAATCTGACAGTTATTCACATCCATCTGACAAGAATTGACCACCAAAAATCAGTATGGATACAAAATACATAATAAAATAGAATATTTTAAAATTGCACTTGTAAAGCATTTTCCTATATCAAAATAAAACCCTACAAAATGAAGATATTTAAAAATATATTACAATAGTCTTAAAGAAAGCTTTTTGCTTTTTTCTTGCATTAGTGACAAAGTTTTAATTGGGTCGTTTAACACAAATTCAAATGTTAACATTCTCTTCAAATGGTCAGTCAAATGACATTTGAAATGCCGATAATAGGCCCGTTTCAGCTTTCGAACAAATCACAATCAGCCGACAAGCATAACATGACAGTTGTGCTTTTTTGTTTCAACACAATTTGTTCAAAAGATGTAACAGACCTAGAATCAGCATTTGATGGAAACTTTTCAATTATAAAAAAAATTAAATGGCGCTCGTTGGCGATTAAAATTTTTTTACATTAACTCCACACAGGATTTCCTGAGGGAAATAATTTAATTTCTCTCGTGGACTATGTCATCTTTTGGGATGCTGTGTGGAATATTGATACTTTTTTAGTAAACGAAGGAGATAAAGTTTTGAGAAAAAAGGTTTGAGGGGTGTGTAAGAATCAGGTGATCGGGTCAAGAGGTCTCCCTCAACCTGCCTCTCCCGATCCAGCCCGCCACGCAGCATCCGCCGTCAAGACCTGTTCAAACCTCACCCGTGAACCTGGGCACCCCTGCTAAGTCACCATCCGTAGCTTTCCACTTGGGATGACCTATAGCAGAGGTGTTGGTTACCCAATAAATGGTTCCCTGGCCGGCGGTACCCAAACCCGCCTCCCAAATTGAGATTTGATGACAATTTCACATTTAAATATATGTGAAAAATTGTACCTTCCCTATCTAAGGTTAGAAAACATCAAATTATGTGTACATTAGCTACACAGCCGCTATAAAAAAAAGCCAGACACCATCTATAAAAGTTGTACTACAATGATACCGGGTGTTTCAAAATGGACCTGATAGACTTTAAACCATAATTCCTGAGCTTATTTCAAGTAAAAAATAAAGATAAATGGCAAATTGGTCAAAGTTCAAATTATTTTTCAATTAAAAATTTAAATATTTATTTCTTAAACATGTCGATATTTATTATATCAGTTCATAAGTTAGATAACTATAGATTAAATATGCAGTATTAGTTAGCATGATTTATTTCTGGGTTATTATGCCGTGTGGCGCTTTCTACTTCTTTAAGAAACATTTCGGACAGCGTTACAGTATCTATCATCGGACATTTTTACAATGTCAATCATCTGCCATCGGACAGTGTTAAAGTGTCTATCATCTGCCATCGGACAGTGTTACAATGTCAATCATCTGCCATCGGACAGTGTAGCAGTGTTACAATGTCCATCATCTGCCATCGGACAGTGTTACAATGTCAATCATCTGCCATCAGACAGTGTTACAGTGTCCATCATCTGCCATCGGACAGTGTTACAATGTCAATCATCTGCCATCGGACAGTGTAGCAGTGTTACAATGTCCATCATCTGCCATCGGACAGTGTTACAATGTCAATCATCTGCCATCAGACAGTGTTACAGTGTCCATCATCTGCCATCGGACAGTGTTACAATGTCCATCATCTGCCATCGGACAGGGTTACAGTGATGATTTTCCATCGGACATTGATAATAAATACTGTAACACTGTCCGGAATGTTGGAAGGAGGGAACGCAACATGGTATGATAACCCAGAAATTTGATTCACCTTAATTACTATAAAGTATAACTACTTGCATTTGGGGCGATGGAAAATACTGCATTAAAAATTTCTATTAGGTAAAATGAAAATTTGCTTTTATCTGATGATACGGCAGCCATGCCTGAAACTAACTTCCATACCGGAAATTACGGATACCATCACATTGAAGTAACATTTTATCTGATGATATGGCAGCCATGCCTGAAACTAACTTCCATACCGGAAATTACGGATACCATCACATTGAAGTAACATTTTATCTGATGATATGGCAGCCATGCCTGAAACTAACTTCCATACCAGAAATTACGGATACCATCACATTGAAGTAACATTTTATCTGATGATATGGCAGCCATGCCTGAAACTAACTTCCATACCAGAAATTACGGATACCATCACATTGAAGTAACATTTTATCTGATGATATGGCAGCCATGCCTGAAACTAACTTCCATACCAGAAATTACGGATACCATCACATTGAAGTAACATTTTGTGGATTTATTTTGAACTATCGTATATTTTATTTACCGAAACACATTCCTTGAACAATAAACTATCTATAAAAACAATATTACTTGCGTTTACTTGATAAATTGATAGGTTTTTTGATGTTTTTGTAAACTATCACGCTTGGACATTGACAGTTCAAATCGCGGCAAAATCTGACACCCAGATGCCATAGATAATTCATTTAAAAAATATTCTGGTGTTGCTAGTTGAATGAAACTATTGGCTACATCAAGAATGATATTGGCGCAAGCGATTCTGACCTTGCCCTTCATACAGTTTCTTTATACATTAGGGTTAAAATCGCATTTAAAAAAAAAAAATCGAAAATTGATTCAATCATTTCCGTCATTTTGTTATGTTGGTATGAAATCTAACTAAATCTCACTTCTGAACAGTTCTTTCTTGTAATATGTAACAAGTTGAAACAAAAACATTATTTCAATAATTTGGGCATACATATTTAGAATATGCAAAGTACAAACATTTTATCAAATAACAGTGTCATAAATTTGTTGCATCTGAGAAAATGGAATGTTTTCTAAAAAGAAACATTAAAAATTGCTAATTGTAACTTTTGAAGGTTATATCCATCAATCCGGCCCGCCACGCGCTAGGTGGGTAAACGCGTCCGCCGCCAAGACCTAGTCAAACCTCACCCTATGAACCCGGGCAACCCCCTTAAGTCACCAAACGTAGTGAATCTCTTGGGTGATCTAAGGCAGGGGTGATGATTATTCAATAAATGGTTCCCCGGGTGGTAGTACCATATTCGCCTCCCAAATAGAGTTTCAAAGTGAACTTGTTATAATATATTGAGGTTATACTAAAATTACATTGGTTCCATGACAGTTGATCCCCGACACACTTATACCCAATATACAGTCAGTGTCCCCGAAGGGGTGTGCAGAGGATGTATCGCTGAATAACAAAAGTATAAAACAAATTTTCGTTCAAATGCATCAAGGATTAAACTACTCGTTTTTTTTTTGAAATAGGCAATTAACATCGACGGTCCCGAAGAACAATGTCAGATGTGCGATTTTTAATTGTTGCAGGGGAGCCTTTTAAAGTATCGTTTGTGCATGTTTACTGTTTTTGGTATCAAGAAATGTAGTGTTGTTTTTATCTTTAATACTTCATCTCATTTCATTAAAAAATCCAAAAATACAGACTTTTAAATCAACAAAATAAGCCAATAAATAAGCCAACAGAACAATTTTCAATTTTTGTCAGATCCGACATTGTTCTTCGGGACCGTCGACATAGTGTTACAAAAAAACGACAATGTAAATAAATTCATTTGATATCCATACCAAAACTTATTATTAAAGCCCTGTTCAAACATGGCTATAAACTATAAAAGATCATAGCACGCCAAATATCGCTCTCCACACAATCCCTTCAGACCGTTCACACCTAAGTGGTTTAACCTGTCAAGTGTCGGCCCCCCTCAGGCACCCCTTTCCTTTTTCCTAACAAAGCATCACTTTGAATTTTGAATTGAATGTTTTGTGGATTAATTTTGAGCTATCATATATTTTATTGACTGAAACACATTCCTAGAACAATAAAACTATGTACCAAAACAACATTACTTGCGTTAATTTGATAAATTGATAGGTTTTACCATGTTTTCGTCAAGAATCACGCATCAGATTTAATCGCGGCAAATTTGACATTTTGATTCCAAAGAAAAAATCATTTAAAAATATTCTGGTGTTGCCAGGTGAATGAAACTAGTGGCTATATCATCTATGATATTGGCGCAAGCTATTCTGACCTTGTTCTTCATGCAAATTCTGTACACAGAAGGGTCAAAATCGCATTCAAAAATATTTTTTTCGAAATTTTTTCCGCGCGCATGCGCACAAACCGCCCGCATTTTCGCATTCCTGGCAAATAACAGGTTAAGAGCAGATCAACCGTAGACGATACACATCTTACGCCGTAACCGCTCCTGACGTGATATACGAAAAGTTATGCACCCCCATCTCCGACGAAAACAGGAGAGGGGGTCATTTTAATTACGGAGCTACCTAGACCGGTAGATGACAGATTCAGTACAAAAATGTGCATTCCGTGGCTGCTTCCTAATTCATCTGACCCCCTCTCCTACCATAGGAAGAAATATTTGATAGCATTGTGTGAACGGTACAAAACATAAGCGCTCGCGGTTCAACAGATATCTGCTCGCGGTTTATAGCCGTATCTGAACAGGGCTTGAAGGTATTTTTGAAGTCAATTTTACGTTTGAAATTGGTAAATAATGCAACAAAAATTATAATCAATACGTATTATAAAAAAAAAATGGATTTAAGTGTGTATCCCGCTAAAACTCAAACGAGTCACGGTACGATCAAGGGAGTTATATGGTGTGGTACCCCTCTATGCCATTCATGAAGAAGGTTCCCGTTTTTACCTGAAGGCCGTGCTTTTGAAGATATAAGGGTTGGAAGTTTCGCATACTATAAATTTCTAGAACAGTCCAGAACATTCAAGAGTATTCGAGAGTATTCGAGAGCATTCCATATCATCCCAGAACATTCTGGAGTAATCAGGAGTCTGGAACGTTCGGAATCATCCCGGAACATCCCAGATCATTGTGGAACATTCCAGAACACTGTCAAACATTGTGAAATGGGTAATTCTTCGGAACAAACGTCAACGATTAATACGCACTTTTTTTGATAAAACTTTTAGATTCTTCTTAATTACCATAAAAGACAACTATTTGCATTGGGGGAGGTTGAAAATGTTACATTTTTAATTTTAGTTACGTAAATTGAAAATTTGCTTTAACACTGTCAAATCACTCTGTTTGCAATATTATTGTTATTTTAATATGTTGGTATTACTGATATTTTACATTCCATGTTACACAAACCTAGCGTAGCCGCTAAACTACTTGAAAACTGGGATGTTTTTCTTGCCTTGACGTGAGTAGGCGTTATAAAGGGGCACTTTCTTTTGAATCACAAACCATGTTACACAGACCTAGCGTATAGGTTTTTTCGGTTACGCGCCTTTGAATATATTGCCATGAAGTCAGTTACGGTATGATGTAGCCTTCCATATGGTATCAGTAATACCAAATAAAATGACAATAATCATTACAAATTGCATATGGAGAAGTGTTGTGTCTAAATACGAAAGCAAATTTTCAATTTACGTAACTAAAATTAAAAATGTAACATTTTCAACCTCCTCCAATGCAAATAGTTGTCTTTTATGGTAATTAAGAAGAATCTAAAGGTTTTATAAAAAAAAAAAGGGCGTATTAACCGTTGACGTTTGTTCCGAATATTTACCGTGAAATGTTCTGGAACATTGTGGGGCAACCCATTGGTAGGGGTATATTAAACAAGATCCGTTGTGGGTTCATAACTCCCTGAGCGAAGTGAGGTACCCCAGCTAGTTTTATAATAAATATCATTTTGGGAGGATCAACTGTTGAGTAACCCACTACAATACAGAGTCATTTTTATCAGATAAACTAACAAAGTAAAATTATTTCCTTTAAAATTGAAGATTTTTTTCGATATCAATATTTGAAATGGATAACAATGGCCTGTCTGTTATACCGAAGACTGCTTTTCTTTCAAATTAGTACAAGTCATACTTCCAAAGGATTATTTGTTCAGAAGAATGGAAAATAAAAAAAATTCTATCAAAGAAAGCTCATTTTGGAATATACATAGTTTAAAGATGCGAATGTAAATAAAAATTGATTGCATTGACTATCTAAGAAATTGATGCCAAATCATATCAGCGAGCACCAAGCTTGGACATTTTGGTCATGTGGTCGAAGGAAAAGATGTGATGGAATATCTCGGAACGAGTCACGGGACCTGTTCCGCAAAACGCACAATCGTACGTCCCATTCGCAAGTTCCAAAACTCCGTTTCTTTGCAAGAGAATCCCCTCGTCAGTTTTGGGCGTCTCCGGTTGATAAGGGACGTTGCTCTTGTTCTGTTCGCCTTGATAAGACGAATTCTTTTCGTCTTTCTGCTTCTTGACTTGCGCACGCGAGAACGAAGGCGCGGAATTCGATTCAGAGTTGGTCCTCTGTTTGTTTGGCGTCGGATTGTTATCGGCGCTCGCAAACGACTTGTGCTTCGGCCCCATCACGTGCTGTCCCACGTTACGCTCCCCGTTGATCTTCACCATGCAGTACGAACAGTAAAACTGGGTAGCCGTCGTGTATTTAACGCCGTCCACGGAATCCTCGTGCCCTGGAAGTTTGACGTGTTCGAAAGCCGCGCTGATGTTCGGCAGAACCATTCGACATTTGAAACACCAGAACTCCGTGCCGTTTCTATGCAAGATAACGCGGTTATATCCCTTGTTGTTAATGTTTTTCTTGACCGGGACGGCTTGCTTGCTGCGTACACGCGCGAGATTTTGGGCGTGCAGTCCGTTGAAGTGGCGCAGCATCGTTTCGTAGTTAGCGTACGAAGCATTGCACGCAAGGCACTCGAATATCAACGGAAGTTTTCCGTATGATACGGCTATACCGTTTTGCACCATCAAAGCTTGTTGATCAGGATTTAGACCGTTCCTCACGTTCTTGGAAGCTTCCAGATTCTTCTTATGCAACGCACCCGCGTGATGCGCGTCCAATGCGTTTTGATTCGGGATATTGCGCGAATCGCAGATAAGGCAAACGTGCTTTCGATCAGGCGTGCGGTAGATGTGATCGTATTTACCGTCGGAAGAATTCGAAGCAATCTCCATTTCGTCCGAATCTTGCTGCGGACTCTTTTTGCGTGCTTTCGTCTCTAGGAGTTTCTCGAGCTGCGAAATATCGATGGCGGGCTGCTCTGTCATATCCAACATCTGGGCGATCTTGACTTCTGCACCTTCGGAAACTTGATTACGATGAGAAGTAATTGTCGGCTGTTTGCCTTCCAAGAAGTCCAACAACAGCTTATCGTGCCCTTTAGACTTGATATGCTCTTCGACATTTTGTTGCCTCGGCGGAAGTTCCTTCTTACAAAGTCCGCAGTAAGCATACTTGGACATGGGATCAACGAAGATCTTATTCATCACGATGTGTAAATCGGTCAAATAAAACAGCTTATTTGGCCCAAACAGATCCGGATTCTGAATGATCAATTCTTTCTGCATCCTGGCGTTGTACTGATTCAGGTTTTGCACGTGAGCTTCGCTATCCATGTGATCGGCGAGCACAGCATTATCAGACTCGAGATTGATGCCACACGGCAAGCAGTTGACGAGGTTATCGTCGATAAGGTTCGCAACTAGCTTATTCAAGAACATGGCACGTTTATGCTTGGCCTCGTTAGCTTTGCGCTCCTTCTTGTCGACGACTTTGGTCGAAGATTTGACGACTGTCCCGGCATTGGTTGAATTATCGTTGCCATGCGTGTGTTTCAAGAGCTCCTCTTCAAGATTCGAGTCTTGCGCCACGACAATTTCTTCGTTACAGTCGATGCAGATGTGCACTTGATTGCCTTCTTGTGAAGCGACGATCTTCTGCTCCTTTCCTTGAAGTTTCTTCTCATTCGGATAGACGTATTCCACATTAACACTCGACACCGATTCTTTAACAATTTTTTCTGCCGGTTTCTCACGGATATCTCCCTCCAAGTTAGAACTAATGAACACATCGATATCTCCTTTCAATTTCAACAATTCATCCTTGACTTTCTGCCGAGCGTCCAAAACACGGATGGGATCCAGACTATATTCCGTATCGCGCATATCAGACCCGGCACGGTCCAAAATCTTCGAAAAATACCCGACCTCCCGCGTGATTTTAGCCGTAGCGATTTCAAACGACGTGCGTGACTTCTTGACATCATCCTTCTCATACAGCTTGTTTAAATTCTGCGTCATAAACACAGTTTTAGAAGCATCTTCTTTATTGTCTTTGAGCATCATGCCTTCCCTCCAAACCTTCGGTTTCTCCTCTTCAAACTTAATCGGACCAACAATCTCGACGATATCGTCGGCAGTAAGCGGAGCCTTTTTAGAATCGCTGCCTACATCTTCTTCACTTTGCGGGGCCGCAATATCTTCAATCTTCCTGAAAGCTTGAGTCAGCGAAAGCACGGTGCTAACCAATCCTTCGATATTCGTGCTGGGCTGCGTTTTAGCGTCAAAATTCGCCTCCAAGACTTGCGCTGCGGCGTTTTCGATTTTGTCCGGAATAGCCGTACGGGAAAAGTCGGGTTGGCAACGCACGCTCATGATAGGTGAAGAGATACAGTCGCTCACACGAACATCGCCGTATGTCTTCAACGTGAGATTCTTGACAAGCGATGGTATGACTTGATAACGCATGTCCGGCGGAACTCGGGACAGAGCTTTGAAGACATATTCGGCTTCGGACATGCCTGGAGCTAAACTTGGGGAAGCTTCGATAACAGGCAAACAAACTTTTGCTGGTGTAATTGTTTCCTTAATTTGAATATCTTCTTCAATTTTGATAGAATTTTGGGTTGGCGTTTCAGATTGTGCGTTGTTTTGTAAAGATAGATTGGAAAGAGTTGCAGCAATGAAGTCTTCAGCACGTGAAAAGACAACTTTGGTTGGGCTACCTCCATTTCTTGCGTGTTCTTCGAGGATGTTCACGTCCGGTGTCCTGGGGACGTCTAAAGGGGCACCTGGAGCCCTGGCGGCCTCGGAGAGTACCCCCTGGGGGCGGGGCAGCTGGGAGGAAGGCGGGGAGAAGGGGGCGAGGCCATCGTCAGTTCTGCTTTCTTCCTCCGGCTTGGCAGCTATGTCCATGAGGAACTTGTTGAAGGAGAAAGACATTGCCGAGTTGTCTCGTCAATCTGAAACAAAGCAATGTAAAAATTTGATTAAAATTGGATAGGTTAGATAGATTAGGATAAAATTGGATTAAAAACAGGAGATTATATATGAGACGATGCATGAATATGAAAAATTTAGGTCTCAACTCTCTGAGGAAAATAATTTCCCTCAGGGCCAATTTCATCTTTGAAGATGCTGTGTGGAGGGCCTTTTTGATGAGAAGAAGTCTTGAAGAGACCCATGTTGTAAGGAGGAAATACATAGGCCGGCAAAACATTACACAGCCGAGCTGTTGAACTCAAGAATGAGTCGTAGAAGCGACCCGTTCGCATGTGATAAATGTCAACAGTGTACATGTGTTGGGTGCGCATTTGGTGGTTTCCCAGCTATACACCGGTGTCGAGGGGATCAATGATGCTAGTTCCTCGGAGCATCTTCTATTGAAATACCAGTAGAACATTTTCGTTTTTTAAAAAGAACAAAAACGCCCGCCTAGGGATCGCTTGCCGAGCCTTGGCAAGCATGTAGACCCAGCATTAACCCTTTTTAGATGAGTGTCATGATGAGAATTTGAAATATCAGTCCACGGGTATCGCAAATTCTTTAACGACATCTATACACATTATAAATTAAAGTCTGTCTTGTCTGTTTGTGATAAACTCAAAAACTACTGAAAGGATTTTCATGTGGTTTTCATCAATAGATAAGAGTTATTCATGAGGAAGGTTTAGGTATAAAATTTGTCAAAGGTTTTTTGTAAATTGATTGAAATATATAATATACTAGCTTTTACCCACGGCTTCGCTCGCATAGTATTAGTGGGAAATTACTGGCATAATTGTTATTATTCTTGCTATTTTGTCTAATAGAAAATAATTATTGTTTAATAGAAAATTTCTAAATTTGAGAATGACATTTTGCAAATAAAAATTCTATTTTAGAAAATATTTAAATTATAGAAATAGAAATTTATTTTAAGTACCTACTCCCTATATTAGTATTTTATTCATTTTTGAATCCAGACTAACCTAAAAAAATAAGAAAATGACAGTCCACTTCAAACGCTATGCTTTATAGCAACGTTATGCTTTTTGTTCAGAGAATAAACATTTTTAGAGATATGTAGATATTAACTACGACGCCAAAAAAGTACTCTTTTTAATCACAATAAAGCACTCTTTTTAAGCCTAAAATAAAAAACATTGTTTCCAAGGTAACAATTTGTTTGACGTTTGCAATAACTCGATTTTGTTAGGAACAGAAAACGTATGATACGTAATTTCATAACGCCACAGCTCATTCACAACGCCAGAGCTTACCAATATATAAAGCCGTTGTTACTCGCAAATAATGTAGCTTTTGATTAGTGAAAGAATTTTTAAATTCCATTCGATATTTATTACGTGAAAGAGTAAGGACCATCCATACAAACTTTTGCATTTATAATATTAGTAAGATGAACGAGAATGTCTGTATGTGGTGGACGAGCAGGCTGGCAAGCGGGCGGTGTGGATTTGATTTGAATGTAAATCTACAATTTTATGCCGAGGTTGATGAAATTTTGCACATGTGACCTTCAAAACTAGAGGAAGATCACTCTCTACATTTTATTTTGAAAACCTGTAAAGCCCGGGCTATAAAACAAACAATATGACATCTCGTTCAATTTATATGTACCTGTTGCTGGAAATGACATAGCGAGGTGAGAATAGGTACATTGACTTAGAAATTCCAGACTAACAAAACAATGCATGTCATTGTATAAATTTAATTTTGTCACCTCATTTGTATAGGGTTCTAATTTCACTTTAACTTGTTCTGAGATATGAGGTGTCAAAGTTTGCAAAGACCTGCACTCATTATTTATTAACCAATTTTTGATTTCGAGGGAGAATTTTGAACAAAGTATTTTGACCACTTAGTAACGTAAGCAGATAAACACGTTAATATGACAATAGCAGTCAAGTACAATAAGCGTGTTTTCACATAAACGCGTGTGTTTCCACAGAAATCGTTATAATTCCGTTATTTTTCTAGTGACATCACTAAAACAAAAAGTAGAAGCTCCATAATAAATAAAGCTACACATCACTATTCAAGTTGTCCATAGAAATACATAAAAAGACCTATTCTGTCAGATACATGGTAGACCGCAAAATTGCCCTAACAGCCGTTAGATGTTGTTATTTTTTTATTAAATATTCTTGTATGAAATGATAAAAAAGTGAGATGACTAAATTTTTTACTATACATTTATACGATAGAATAAGTATTGCTTTTTACATAATCCGTGATTTTAGTACCGTTTTCACATAAAAACATAATGTGAATTTTTTTAATGTTTGCCTTCTAAATTTTAATATTTACTAATATAAATATTTATTTGTAATATAACAATTTGAAAGCTTATTTCGTAACCTTTCAAAAGCAGTTTTTAATATTTGGCTACGTTCAGAAATGTTAATTTAGAGCTTTAATTGTGAAGCGGAAATAACACAAAGTTTTCGTAATAATATTGTAGCGTTTACATTGGAATAGGGATATGAAATTTCCGATCTGGATACGGATACGGATGTAGGAATAATTAAATAGGAAGTATACTCACCATTTTAGAACATCCCTAAACATGCAAATAGAACCATATGCAACTAGCTAGGGCATAATAATTCATTGGAAAAGGTTCTAATTACATTTCCCTAATACAATTCCAAGCTAGGGCCACGTCCTATTTAAATATTTTCCATTAAAATATACATTTTCTACTAAAATAATTTAACTAAACTTGAAATATTGATTATGAAAATTCATATTTGCAAACACTGAAACCTCAGAACAAGGAAGGCGAAGTTAGAACCCTATACAACCAAAGTGACGAACAATAATATATATCGGAACTATGTGTCCGACAAAATTTAAGCGAGAGACAGCTTACTCTAAGGTCCGCAAATCTAGATGTTACTAATCGTTTAATCGAACTTTCTCGGTCAAATCATTTGGAATAAACTTCCCTCAGCTCTTACTAATATCCAGAATTTGGCAGAATTTAAACGGGCTTTAAAAACAAAATTATTTAAAAAATCGTACGATTCATGAATCCTAACAGCTTTTCTATACATTAAATAAGCCATGTTCTCAAGTATCCGGTAATTGTTTGGTTTTGGTTTCCTTCTAATTGTACTTTTATGTTTAATATCCGAATGTAATGTCAAATTTATTGTAAGAAGTTAGTGTATTAAATTTTTGTCTAAAAGTTCTTGTTTTGTCCTGTGCTACAATAACAACCGTTATTGTCTTATTATTTTTGTCCTGTGTGCTATAACAGCACTGTTTTGTTAATCTTTGTTCTCTTGTCATTGTTTTGTAAATACTGTATATTCTTTATTTCATAGGTATTATTTTATCAATATTTTGTAATGAACTCGTAAGGAGCACTGTAGGATTATTTTTAAATTTATTATAATTAAGCGCACTTGAAGTGAAATGACACAAAACTGCGCTATACAAATGTTAGGTTATTATTATAATGCGCCTCTTAACAACAGCTGTCAGATACAAACAAAATAGAGTGTAAAGTGGATAGAACCATGTAAAGTGGATAAATGGAGCTTGATTTTAGAATGTCTTCATACAAGTATATACAGAAATACAACACAATGTTTCTGAAAATTATTTTGGTTATAGAAATGACCTAAAGAAATGGTTTTGGCATTCAAAGGTAATTTTTGAAAAAAAAAATGACAGTTTTTTTTACATTAACTCCACACGGGAGGCCCTAATAATAATTTCCCTCAGGGCCTATGTCATCTGAGATACTGTGAGCAGTGGCGGCTGGTGTTCATAAAAATAGGTGGTGCGCTAAAATAATAATAATAATAATGGTCTTTATTTCAAGATGTGGGAAGGTGAGTGCAATCCCACACATCCCATAGAGATATCCCAAAAATCTTGGACCTAAGTACCTACTCTAATTAAAATATATTCAATTATGAAAAAATCCTACCTATTCGAAAATTAGGTCGATCCTCCATTATCTCTGGGTGCATGCAACACATTGAGTCTAAATTAATTGTATTTCTTAATATAGATTAAATTCTTTTAAAGTTTAACAACATCGTTCAATCTAAACAGACGTCATAAGGATTGTAACTCACTGAAAAAGCATTCTATATTCCATTATTGTAAAAGAGTTCTAGTAAAATAAATATTGATCCATCAGCATTTGTAAAGTCGCCGCGATTCTAAATTCAAATTCAATAACAGTTGATTCCTATCCAGAAAATTGTATGTAGATACTTATTGGCACGAAAATCGAGTTAAAAAAATGTTCAGTTTATCACACATCCGAAAGTCTTCCAGACGCTCCGAAACTCCAATAAAATATATACTGTCATAACTCATAACAAATAATGTCCGCAATGTTTATGTTGTTATGCTGTCGTTGGTCGATGCTGAGTGAAACATAGCATGAAAAAGAGTAGATATTAAAATAAAGACACGATATGGATAATAATATGACACAAACGTGTCCCCATTTAACATGCTACAGAACGAACCAATCCTTTTGATGTGGTGGAAATTTTTGGATCGCAGCCCGCGATTTCGTAAAATTTGCAAAGCATTCAACCTACCTACGATTTTGGCTCATTATAGATGTATGGAAGAACTCCTGTGATCGCTTTGCAAAACGAACCACCACTCTGAATATAGGCACACAACGATCTGCTTTGTTACGCGCGCAGTCCAGTAGGCACCTATATTACGTATGCATTATAACCGAGTGTATATTGTGAACTGTGATGAGGCGTGTCGGAAATAAGTGTTTTTTTTGGCGCTGGGGAATTTTTAGATTTAAATTAATTAATTAGATTAGATAAGATTATTAATAGATTACATTTTGGGAGTGCGGCGCTCCTCCGCACCTTAGAGCTGGCCGTCACTGGCTGTGAGGAGGGTCTTTTTGAGGAGAGGAAGGAATGAACATTGGTCTTGAAGAGACCCATGTTGTAGGAAGGAGGAAACACAAAGGTCGGCAAATTGTTCCACAGCCGAGCTGTTGAACACAATGAACACAAGAATGAGTCGAAGAAGCGACCCGTTTTCATGTGACAATGTCAACCATGCACATATGTTGGGCACGCATTTGGCGTATTTCCCGACTATGCACCGGTGCCGAAGGGATCAACGACGCTAGTTCCTCGGAACATCTTCCATTGAAATAACGGAAGAACAAGGATAGCATGCCCACCCGACGCCTGTACTCTAAAGATTGCAATCCGTTTGTTAAGTTAGAAGTTTGTTCAACTGAAGTGACGATTTATCATTAAATCACTTTGAAACCGGTTTGTAAATCTAGTAAAATTATTTTGAAGCACATTATCTTTTGAATTAACATTCAAAATGGTTGCAAAAAAAAAAAAAAATTGTGAATAAGCCGCCGCACTTTTAAAAGGCACAGATTTTGAAAAGTACACTACTTTTAAACTTAGTTACCATAAAAAACATCAGTTTCAGTCGGGACCGGTGGAAAAATATGCATTTCAATTTATATTTTTAAAAAAAAAATTGTACGTAATTTCTCGTTACGGCTGACATTTCTTATTACATTATTTTGCATACTGACCGATTTCCAGGGTACCAATCGATAAATATTAAAAAAGATTGCTATATCGCAAAAAATCACACATATTCGAGGAACGTACTAAAGGTTGCACCATACAAATTTTCGGCGTTATAAAGGGGCACTTTCTTTTGAATCACAAACCATGTTACACAAACCTAGCGTAGCCGCTTAACTACTTGAAAACTGGGATGTTTTTCTTGCCTTGACGCGAGTAGGCGTTATAAAGGGGTACTTTCTTTTGTATCACAAACCATGTTACACAAACCTAGCGTAGCCGCTAAACTACTTGAAAACTGGGATGTTTTCTTGCCTTGACGCGAGTAGGCGTTATAAAGGGGCACTTTCTTTTGTATCACAAACCATGTTACACAAACCTAGCGTAGCTGCGAAACTACTAGAAAACTGGGATGTTTTTCTTGAGGTAATAATTTTTCGGGTATGGCAACCTTTATTAATATTTAAAAATTGGTACCCCTTCAAAATGGAAAGAATACATCATGAAATGTCATTCGTAAAGGAAAAATTACGTACAAAAAAGTTTTTATGAAATATAAATTTAAATGCATATTTTTCCGCCTTTTTCGACTGAAACCGATGGTTCTTGTGGTAATTAAGTTTATGGGTAGTTTATTTCTTTAAATGTATGCCTATTAAAAGTGAAGCGGCTTGCGGCGGTTAGGTAAATATTTACCGGAAATTCTTGGAAAAATTATAAACCAAACTAGAATTTTTTAATGCCAAATGTCTAAAAATACTATAAGAAACCGCAAAATGTATAAATATATATCATATTGTACACGGAACACGGAAATTATTATCATGCCAAAAAATTCGTATGCTAATATTATATTTGACAGATTCGTATAGAAAATTTGACCTAAATAAAGTAAAATTGTAATAAATTGTTACCCACATGAAGGAATATTTTACCGCAAAACTATTGCGCAACAGTCAATCACGTACTAAAGGTACCTATTTTTACAAATCTTCATAAAAAAAAAAACAATAAAAAACATATTCTTTATTATAATGTACAATAAGATCGAATCACGTATTTTTTAAAACAATTTTTCGTTTCTTTGTGTGTATTTATAATTTGGGTTCGTCAAACTATGTCAAAGATAAATACAAAAAAAAATGCTTCATAAAATAAACAAACCGAGTGACTCAACAATTTATTTCGTATCTTGTACCTAATTGTCAAAACGATGACAGATTCGTCGAAATAATAATAAGGTATCTGGATAATTTATAAAGTAAAATTTATGTTGAAAATTGCATCAAGGCCGCTTGAAAAGGGTAGAAAATAACTTATAACACATAACCTAAGATTTCTGTTTATTATAAATGACGCACTTATCGTGAATTTAGGTTAGAAATGACAACGGAGCTATAAGCGGCAGTATAATAGCTGATGTAAATGGCAAATTCGTAAAGGCCAACCGTCAATAATACAAATTGTAAACTGTGGAAATATAAATTGTAAAATATTGTATTTTAGAAAGGCGTGCATCTTCATACAAAGATTTGTTGCACGATTGCTCTCAAGAGAATGGTATCATAAAAACGTCATTTTAAATCATAAAAAATTATATTTTAACAATTGCATCAGCTTTTTTCGTATAAACACAAATTATCACGTACAAAAAATGAGGTCTCCAAGTTGCGACGATTTCTCTACGACAGTTCGTCAAACAATGGATTTTTCGGCGGCATAACACAGTGAAATATACTATTTTAAGAATTACAGGAAGAAAAATATCAAAATCATGATTTAAACTGCACTTTTTCCCATAAACACGTATCACAAAATGAAGTTAAAACGGATCTCTCAGCGGTAGACAATACAAAGGGCCGTTAAAAAACTTACCTATGGAAGAAAGAACTCGCCAACAAACTGTCAGATAGTTTGTTCTAGAAAATCTAGACGGGATGCGAAGGTATCGGTGATCTAGGGCGGGTTTCAGGTGTTCCAGGATTATGTGGAGCTCTCGGGCGAAAATATGGATATACTCGTGCCCTGAAAACTCGTAATAATCGCTTCGATATGAACAAGAAATCCCCTATTGTCGGTGGAAATGACTCAAGACGGGCTGCTGCTGGAATTTTGCCAGTGTTGCCAACTCTCAAAAATATTTATCCCTGAACTAAACTCAAAAACCCCTAGAAAACGGCAAATTACTTGAAAATACCCCTAATAAAATATTTTCTAAAAAAAATTAATAATAATTAATAAATGATATTCTGTAATGTTTTTAATAATCCTTATTTATAAATAAATTATTTAATACATCAAATATTGCATCATTTTCTGGAGAAGTATCAATTTTTTTTAAATCGTACATGCTAACATTGAAAAAGCATAACATTTCAGGAGATGGATTAAATGCAGTGTAAGATCCACCATTTCCATTTAATGTGAACCGAACCATCATCATGCTTTGAAGCATTTCAATGGAGAGTCTATTCGGCAGCTTATTTTTAACGATAGTGTTAAAAATTTTTAAAAAATATATGGAATCACAAAACCCTTAAAAATACCCCTAAATATATTAAACCCCTAAAAAAATCACATCCCACTTATATTCCCCCTAAATCTGGGGGGAAAACCCCTATGTTGGCAACCCTGAATTTATACGAATTTTATGTCTATTGGCTCCCCCACACGCACACTTCGGCGCGACCGAGTCCCGCGCCACTTCAGGCCGCCGCGCAGAAAAGTTAAGACCGATAGGTTTACAGCGCAGTTCACCGTGAGACTTTTCTGCACGGCGGCCTGAAGTGGCGCGGGACTCAGTCGCTTCGAAGTGTGCATGTGGGGGGCACTTATGAGAATTGAGAATGATGGCGGAAAATATTGCAAATTGCAAGTAGTTAAAAAACTGTTTACCCGATAAAAAGAATAATATTAGTTCTTACGCAATATTATGTTGATCCCATACACGCTGTAAAATATATCAATAGTAATAAAAGAATATATAATTTTTAAGACTTATTTTTCCAAACCGTATATTTTTGTTAGCGTCAAACGCTTTCAATAAGGGACTGTCTTAAGAAGAAATGAGATCCCTTAGGTGTTTGTGTGGTAATGCCATGAATGATCGTGTGAAAATTGTGAAGATTTGAAAAGAATACTAAGCTGATAAAGTGTAACGAGTAAGATTAAGACGCTTAACGATTTAAGCGCGTAGAGTGGATGAATAAGGAAAGGGGTATAATGAGAATTTGTGACGCAAATGTTAATGGTTGAAGAAGTGGGGGATGCGGAAGAAGAATGACACGATCAAGTTAACCAAACACTTGAGTAGGGCCATGTCAAGAGTAAGAATAACAGAAGTGCATGTACAGGAGTGTCTGCCGAGACCGAGTTGTGCGGTTAATAATTTTTGCCTACTCCTGCGGAAACGGTGTGATGGTTAGTTAGTTCATTACAAAATGTGATCGAATGAAAAGCTCGACGATCGGAGATGTGCTTGGCATCAAAACTTTTATGATTTTATTGAAACGTCGCAATTGAAGCGACTTACTATGGGCAGGGCCGGATTAACCATGTCGGGGCCCCTAGGCAGTGCACGTCTCGGGGCCCCTTTACCAATGGTGGATTAACGGGGGGGGGGGTAAGTAACACATTATTCCCAATGAGTTGAGAAAAAAAACTCATTACGGGAAGTTCATTACATTTAATCAGCGGCCGAGAATTTAAATTTCGTCGAACGATGATCTTGCGATCGTACACGTGCAACTGTACAGGGCGGTTCCGATGAGTAAGATTAACTATTCTCCGTACCAGCATTTTAACATAATTGCTCAATATCGATATTATTTCATTCACAATATTTGCTTTGATAAATACCTAAATTCAAAAATGCTCAAACTCGTGATGATAAAACTATCAAATTATGTACTTTTTCTAATTATTTTTTAATCGTACGTATTTATAATTATTCAATAATGTCTAAGCAAAATAAAAATGTAATTTTTTAAAAATATATGCGCGGATCTTTTTTTATGATTTTATTTAAACTAAAATTAAAATTCTGAAACATATCTTTCCCAGATAATTTATTGCTTTATTTTACTCCATGATTATATAATTTGAAATGTGTGTTGTATAATACAAAATTTCGTTTGAAAATTTAACAAATCTGCCAACGCCTTACGGTAAAACCTTAATGTACTAAAAATAAACATATTTTCTCAAAATTTAAAACTTAGCTTTTCTAGATCAGTCTTTCGAAATCAATTTATAATTTTGTGGTGAAAAAGAGTCAATACGTATAAAATTTGATTTAAAAACGACATATTTCCGGTTTTGTCTGGTGATTCCAACTTACGGCGGACACTGTAAAAATTTTTTTTTGGTAATTTTATTTTTTTATTTCATTTTCTGAAAGACGCATTTGTTAAAAATGCTCTCACCAAATGTTTTAAAGATATTCGAAAAATTGACGGAGATATAGCATTTTATGTGAAACAATAACTTAGTAAACACCACTTTTATTTTACATACTTATGCCGACCGAGTTTCGCTACAACCGTAGGTTTTTCAGGGCAGTTTGTATGTTGAATTATCCTTCAGAAAAACTTTGACTGTGTTTTTCTCTAAACTTTGTTAACACATTTTTTAACCTCCATACATCCGATTTGCAGGTCTTAAACTGTTTGAAAATCTAGTGTCTATTTCACCACGTAGGTGAATTTTGTTTAAAAATAAGGAAAAATGGCGGACCAACGAATTTTAATTTCGATTTTTTATGGAAAATTTTCATTGTTCATAAAAAAAATAGAAGGGGGCCCATTATAAAAAAAATTCCTAAGTGGTGCCATACTGAATGGATTTACTAACAGTTTAAGATTAAGTACATGCAAATCGGACGTATAGTTTTTCTAATATGTTGTCAACCGTGTTGAAAAAAGCATTTTCGAGAAAAACGCGTTCAAAGTTTTGCTGAACGTTAATTCAACATACAAACTGTTTATAATGGTTTCATATAATATGTTCTAGGTATCTCCGTCAATTTTGCGAATTTCCTTAAAACATTTGGTTAGAGCATTATTAACAAATGCATCTTCAGAAAATTAATTTTTAAAAATGACAATTTTTTTACAGTGGCCTGGTGCCTTAAAGCCTTGTTTGGGATTTGATCAAAGGAACATGGAGGCGTTTGGAGGCCCCCCAGAGTCAGAGGCCCGTGTGAACAGAAGAAAAAGCTTGTAAAATGACTAAATAAAGATATTATTATTATTATTGTTAAAATGACATCAACTTCTTAAATTGGGGGGGGGGGAGCGGTTCATCCAGCTTTTCCACCCCGGGCCTCTGACGGGCTTAGTCCGCCACTGCACTTTACCCTTTTCTAACTTCCGAACTTTTTTTTTTCTACCACAACGTAATTTTATTCATAATTAATCTGTTTTTTTACTACATTTCGAAGGTATTCCTTCACCCCCATTCAATAAAAAAAATTAAACGAATACAATAGTACAATGAGCGGTCTTATCACTAAAGTGATCTCTTCCAGACAACCTTGGTATGAAGAGAAACAAAGAATTTTAGCAAGCAGATACGTAGTGCACACTAAAGCTTGTACAACATTTATATTTTAAACATTAGAAATAAAAGCAAAAAAAAAAAAACAACACAAATGCAAATATAAACCACACACGGCACCTATAATCATATCAACTATGAATAATACAACTATGTTTAAATATTTGTTTTAATTATTGACTTGTTATTTATCATTTGTGCGTGATGTGAACAGTTATTGGGTTATAACCTAATTATTATAATTTGTTGCTTTGTTTAATGCATGTAATGTTATTAACCTATTAATTAAATGTTCGTAATAAAAAATTAAAATATTTAAAACATCTTGAAAGCTGACTTTTTCCAAAAGTGTGCCGGAGTTGCTCACTAATTGTGAGTCGAACCGTTGACGAAAGTTATTTTTTCTTGGGGCGCGGGGCCCCCAGCCGATGCGGGGCCCCTAGGCAGTTGCCTACGCTGCCTTAGGGATAATCCGGTACTGACTATGGGTATGTACAAGAAAGCCAAACGACTAGGACCAGCTTCCACTGAAAATAACTATTGGTTCCCCACACGCACACTTCGGCGCGACCGAGTCCCGCGCCACTTCAGGCCACCACGCAGAAAAGTAAAGACCGATAGGTTTACAGCGCAGTTCACCGTGAGACTTTGGCAGCGCAGTTGGCGCGGGACTCGGTCGAGTGCGTGCAGGGGGCACTATTGAGTGCAATTCTAGGTACAATACTCACAGTTGGCCGCGCCAGGAAAAGTTATGGAAAGTAACTTTACTCTAGAAACTATATCAGGATTTGCAATTGAGGGGGAGGGGGGGGGGGGGGGGGGGGGGGGCATTAAATGAAGCTCAGGGCTGTAATAGGATAAGGGGAAGAAGATCTAATAGATTTATTTTATTTTGCGCCAAAATTATGATAAAAATAATTATTTCAGTTTTAAAAAATCAAAAAAAATAACTTAGGGAAAAATCACGATAAAATTACTATTTTATTAAACTATCATGATGATTGAACACTTTTAGCCCAAAATCATGATAAATGAAGTATTTTTATTTTTAGTGAAAAATCGTGGTAAATGAATTATTTTTTTGAAAAATCATGATTAGAATGCCGATTTTTGTCTAGCCTACTTTTTTTAGCCTACTTAGCTATTGAGAGTGGGAGTACTTCTCCCACTCACCTTCCTCAACCTCATCTCCTTCTCCTCCTCACTTTCTTCAGTTTCACAACATACTATTGGGGATGCCATAGTCTCACCGATTCCGATTAACAGGGAGTAGTCGCGCGGTTTTCATATTTTTTTAAAAGACGACAGCAATTTAATTTGTTACACACCATTTAAAAGCGTTTTCGGCACCAGTGCATCACAACTTTTAAAATAATTTAGATTACGAGCGAAACCGGTCAGTAAAACATTTACAGTATTTTTATATTGAACACGTGATAACGTGAGTGGACTCTCTTATATCTTTGTAATTTTTTCTATGGTTAACTCACTTGACGTTTAGATTGGCGCGAACGAAGAACTTTTTTCAACTGTCAACGTTATCGTGTTATTATTTTATTGCAAAACATTTATTTTTATCGTTATCTTATTATTGTGAATGTTGACACTCCTTCCTGTTATTAGAACTGTTATCTTGTGACCGAGTGTGTTTATTTATATATTTTATATTTTGTTATCTGTCAATACAATACATGTATTATACAGTTCATTAATTTGTTGATGATTTGATGCACAAAGGAACGCGCTCTAAAAGGAGGCGTCTACTAATATCTACAGGAATTCCAAAAACTGAACAAATCGGACTAATATCTATGAGAACCAAAGTGAGGACAAATATCTACAGCTCAAACTGCTGACTAATATCTATGAGAACCAAAGTGAGGACGAATATCTACAGCTCAAACTGCTGACTAATATCTATGAGAACCAAAGTGAGGACAAATATCTACAGCTCAAACTGCTGACTAATATCTATGAGAACCAAAGTGAGAACGAATATCTACAGCTCAAACTGCTGACTAATATCTATGAGAACCAAAGTGAGGACGAATATCTACAGCTCAAACTGCTGACTAATATCTATGAGAACCAAAGTGAGGACAAATATCTACAGCTCAAACTGCTGACTAATATCTATGAGAACCAAAGTGAGGACGAATATCTACAGTTCAAACTGCTGACTAATATCTATGGAACAGGTGATGTCAACGAATATCTACAGCACTGGCAGAGGTTGGATTTGCAATTATGTATAGCATATTGGCATAACGTTATATTGCGTATGCGGTTTAAAAAACTTAATTTAGTTAGTTTAGGTTAGTATTATGTAACTTGCTCAGCTGCCCTATGAGTCTGCTAAGATATATATATTTTTTTTTTTATTAGTATCTATAGCAAAATTTGTACATACTTAATGTATTTATAAATTATATTATACTAGCTGGGTTACCCGGCTTCGCTCAGGAAATCATTTGAGAGTGTTATGGAATGTTTCACAATGATGATCCCGATTCCCTATTCCCGAACATTCCACGACATACTCCGCCACCCCTTCCAGAACATTCTAGAGTTCTATAGAACCTTCTTGAACTTTCCGAAATTTCAAGAGGGCGAAACTTCCTGCCTTTATATCTTCAAAAGCACGCCCTTTAGGTAAAAACGGGTACCTCTTTTCCCGAGAGACAGAGATCGGGTACCTTTTTTCCCGAGGGACAGAGATCTATCACACCTTATAACTCCCTTGATCGTACCGGGACTCTTTTTTAATTTTTTGCGGTTCGCACGTTTTTCTGTATTTTCTTTTATAATATATAACTGTTTCCCGGCATGCGTTGTAATGCCATATTTAAATAAATAAAATGTTACTCCTTGCATGTCTTTTCCCGTGCGTTCCCCTCCAGCGTTCCACTTCCACCTTCCCCGCCACCGCTCTCCCGCTCCCCCGTCCCGCCAACCCCCCTTGCACTTCATTTCTTGACTCCTCTCCCGCACGGCCCGTAGCCGAAACTTTTTTCTAATACTAACATTATTAAACTCGTGATATCTTTCTAATTAAATATCCGAATTGAAAAATTCAAAAAGTTAAATAAAGGTATTGAAGCTGTTTTGAATATGAAGTAATTTATTTTGATAAGGATTAACACCAAGATACAAATAAAGAGCCTTTTCAAGCGGCGACATATTAATTAAATTTTTTAAATAAAAGAATACTTATTGTGGCATAACCATAATAGTTAGACATATGCTGTCGCGACCTTTTTTGTAAATAATGATGTGTTCTACAAAGTCGTAGTACATTATTTTATTCTATCATCAATAGTTTTCGCAGCGCACGCGATGTTAAGAATATTTTAGGTAATTTTTTTACACCTTGGGTTGCATTATTGGAGTTTTAGTAATGATCCCTAATTATTTTGAAAATATTATATAGCCTATGTCACTCAGGGATAGTGTAGCTTCCCAACAGCGAAAGAATTTTTCAAATCGGTTCAGTAGTTTCAGAGCCTATTCGATGCAAACAAACAAACAAACAAACAAACCTTACCTCTTTATATAGTGTAGTAGAAGTAGATTAAGGTATTATAAGGTACATTATTTTTTTTAGGTATTATAAAGTTTTTTTTTTTTCACAGTCCTCCTCACTAGGGTTTCCTGTTCTGAGGCGGCCTGTAGTTTTTCCACATTTGTATTTAGTATCCAGTTGTCTTTACATGGTCTTCAGTATGTTTGATAGTTCATTTTCACTTTGTTCTCTCAACCATATTTTTACTTTTGTTTTATTTATTTATTTCTGTTATTTTTTTTGTTTGAGTTGGTAGAGCGTTGTATAGTTTTGTCGCATTGAATTTCATATTTCTTTGTCCAAAAGATGTTTTCAAACTGGCTGTAGCTAGAATATATGAGCTGTAGATATTCATCCGACATACAGGCTGTAGATATTAGTATCTGGAGTCCGCTTTAAATCCTACAGATGTATGTATTCGTCTCTTTTTAGTGTCGCTTTTTCGAAACATCACTTTTTAAATCACAACGGTGCTAAAGAAGTTTTAACTTCAAAAAACCCATTTTTAAGGGATAAAAAACATGTTCTTTATAAACTTTTATGAACAACGGGAAGTAAATAAAGTCTAAAAAAGTAAAGCAAGTCTAAAGTCATGGTGCTTGAAAGAGAGAGCACGAAAACAGTGTGAAATATAATTGTGAATGATGAATACTTGGAGCAGGTGGATGAGTTTGTGCATTTGGGATATGTATGTTTACGAGAGATGGGAAGGCTGATAGAGATATTGAAAGGAGGGTGAATGCAGGTAACTCCATTAATAGATGACTGAATGTCGTTGGCGCTAATAACAAACTGAAAAGAAGCGAAGCTAGCAGTCCACAATAGAGTGCTGGTACCTACCCTGATGTATGGCAGTTAGGCATGGAACTGGCAAAGGAAAAAGTGTGGTAAAACCATGTATGATCGTGTGAGAAAAGTGGAGATCTGCAAAGAATGCAACGCTGATGTAAGCGTAATGAGTAAGATTAAGAAAGGGATCCTCATATGGTTTGGGAATGTAGAGCGAATAAACGAAGAAAGTAGTGTAAGAAGAATATATGACGCAAATGTGAATGGTAGAAGAAGTCGGGAACGCGAGACATGACACGATTAAATCAATCAGATACTTGAGAAGGATCATGTCAAAATTCACAATAATAGACGAGTATGTATGAGACGATGCATGTATGTGAATAAGGCAAAGAGTGTGTGCCAAGACCGAGTTGTTTGGTGGTCCGTACTCTCTGCCTACCCCTGCAGAGAAATGGCGTGATGGTTGGTTATTTAGTTAGTTAACCGCTCAGGTATTTTGGCATTATGCAAGTTTTTTTTGTATTAAACGAACTGTCAGATTTATAAAAACTTTGTGTTATTTCAGCTTCACAATTAAAGTTCTAAAAATTAAACATTTCTGAACGTAGCCGAATACTAAAAACTGTTTTTGAAATGTTATATGTTCCGAAAACCAAACTAGACTTGACGGGTTAAAACTACACACAACTAACTAATTATTGACATCTGTTGAGAGACATTACATACATTTATTTATTTACGTACAAATAGTCCATTAACAATATAATATTATAACACGAATAAAAAAAGAGAGATGACAATGAAAGGAGAGTACATACATGTGAAGAGCATTGACAAAATACATATAATATAAAAGTACATATAGAAGATAGTATAATATAAATGCATATAATATAAAAGTACATTAGTAGCTTGAAGATAGATTTAAAAAGACTAAAAAATCACATTGCTTATCGACTGCCGAAAGTCATTTAGACTTACACCAAAAAATTCAGTGCTTTGATTTGCATTGACAAGTCTCGACATTCTGGATAAAGGAGAATGATATCCATAATTAGTAGAATGTTGATTGAGGTACAGCAATTCATTATTTCAGAGTCTACGGGAAGGGATGTTGAACTGGATGAGTTTTAACAAAGCAGGTGTGTCAGTAATACTGTTGATAATTTTGAAAATGCATATTAGATCAGAGTCCTTTCTACGTTTTTCTAAAGAAGAAATGTTTAAAGTTTGTTCAATTTCATCATACGAGTATTCGCCTCTTTCAAGTCCTAACCTCCAAGCAATTCCTCGTAGGAAACGATGTTGTACAGATTCGATGTGACAAATGTGGACAGCATAGAAAGGAGACCAAATGACACTTGCATATTCAAGGTGAGGGCGAACCAGCGAACAGTAAAAAGTTTTAAGTGTATTTATATGTTTAAAGTCAGAGGTAATTCTATGACTGAAGCCGAGTAGTTTAAGTGATTTGTTTACAATGTTATTAATGTGATCACGGAAAGAAAGTTTGCAGTCAAGAGTGACCCCAAGGTCCTTGATAGATTTTACAGTAGGGAGACAAACATTATTTAGTTTATAATCAAACTGAATAGGTTTTTCGGTTCTATAAAAGGACAAAATTTTGCATTTATCAACATTAAGTTTCATGCAGTTAATTTTGCACCAATCATTAAATGAATCAATATCAAGTTGAAAAAGTAAACATAAAATACATAAGAACAAAAAATGAAACAAATTATCTTTTGTAACAACCATTTTTAATAATGTATAATAACAAAAGTAACAATAAACAAATTTGCACTTTAAAAATATGCCCTGTATCTTTTGATATAGTTAATAAACCTTACATATAATTTTAACAATTAATATATTTTTATAACATCTTCAATAAATACAATAGAGTTAAATCTGTTTGGTATAAGACAAGGAACTATGTTTTTTTATTGTCGCTTTATTTGAAAATCATTCACCTATTTCCAATGACGTTGTAAATAATATACTAGCGAGTTCCCGACATTCGTTGCTATGCCACTTAAAGAAATTGTTTCTTCCTGCGTGTCCTTTCCCATTCGTCCCGTTCCCCTTCTGCCTCCCCTTCATGCGTTCACACTTCACTATCTCAGCCTTCCCTCTCCTCACTCTCGCTTCCCCCATCCCGTGAACCTCCAAGTTCCCCTCCCCCCTCCCGCATTCCATACAGTTAGTCCCGGTACATTCAGTTTTCAAACAGCTCGCGTGCCATCTATTGCAATTTTTTTATACAAATTTTATAATGCCAGAGCTCACTAGTATATATAGAAACCATCGCGGGCATGCACACATCAAATCCCCAAAGTTTCATCGTAATCGGATGAATGGTTTAGCAACGCACAGACATCTCATATACTCAACTAGCAGTCCCGGCCACACGTTGCTGTGGCTAACGAAACCTTTATAACCAACGCCATCTGTTAAATCAAATCCACACCACGCTGCCCGCTGCCGCTTTGTCAGATATATTATGTATTTCAACCAATTTACACAAAATCTTGACAAATTATATACCTAAAAACCTTCCTGAATGAATCAATCTATCTATTGGTGAAAACCGCACGAAAATCCGTTGCGTAGTTTAAAAGATCTAAGCGCACATACAGAATAAGTGACTTCATTTTATACTTAGTAAAGAAAATACACCCAAGCAAACATATTTTGATTTTTATTATAGATAGACCATTTAAGCCAAGGACAAGGCAATTGTATTGTCTTCCATTTGGTGGTTTAAGTATTCAACTGCCACGCATCGATTAAGGGTATGTCCTAGTAAATAAATTGCATTAAAAAAGTGCCAAAATGCTCTTGTGTGTGACGAGAAAATGTTTTCATTAAACGGCAAACACTAGTAAAAGATAAGAAATAACATTTCATTCGTAAATACATGTAAATTATTTATTGTTATGAAAAATACAATAATTTCGATTCTTTCCCAAAGATTTTTAGCACCATTAGAGATAGTGAGATAGCAAACGTAGCAACAGTATAAAGAAGAACAACCTACGACGTAGGTGGTCTCATATAGCAGTCCGTATTCGTCTTAGTGTAAGCGAATAAAGAGTATCTTGGCTTCTCAGTCACACCTGTAATGTAGAATGTAGTATTCGGCGCAGTATGAAAACGCCGCCCGGTCCTATATCTATGACATACGTACACACACATTCTTTGAATATCTATCTTTATCATGCATGAATAACTTTTGAATTAAGAATTTACTGAAAACATGCAGAGTGTTTTTTATTTGCACATTCTATCTTGAGTTTGTGCAAAAATTGAAACTACAGGGTGGAGGTATCAATTTATTTAGATCTGGTCATCAAATAGTACGACTAAAGCCATTTCAAGCAATGTTTCGATTCTGAGGCGGTCTTTCACCAGGGCGATACTGAGAGTATCTTCCATTCTGGAATTTGTCTGGAAGGTTGGGTTTAGTTAAAATAAATTTGGTTAGGATTCGATTTTGAATGGTGGCCCTTCACCAGGGCGATACTGAGAGTAGCTACCACTCTGGAATGTGCCTGGAAGGTTGGGTTTAGTTAAAATAAGTTAGGTTAGGTTTCGATTCTGAATGGTGTTCTTTCACGAGGGAGACTAGCTTTCATACTGAGAGTAGCTACCATTCTGGAATGTGCCTGGAATGTTGGGTTTAGTTAAAATAAATTAGGTTAGGTTTCAATTCTAAATGATGGTATCTCACCAGGGCGAGACTGAGAGCATCTACTACTCTGGAATGTGCCTGAAAGGTAGGGTTTAGTTAAAATAAGTGAGGTTAGGTTAGCACATGGATAGTGAGTAATGCCTTGTGGGCAGTTCGCGCAGCCTACTGGCGGCCTGTTCTGGTGTGAGGTCTCGCTGAGCCTGCGCGAGGAGTTCGTACCCCACGAAGAACTTGCGCACGCTAGCTGAGCGAAGTAGCGGAGGCACGAACACGGCGTGGAGCAGCCAGTGGGGTGCGGGGCCGGACATGGCGCCAGTAGGAGCACCTGGAATTGTAATATAATTATAATGATTATATATACATATAATGCCTTCCACATATCCTCTTTTATCTTTCATGTCCATTTTCACGCATTGACTTCTTGTTATTATTTTTGTCTTTTCTCTATTTTCTTTCACCCTTAACCTCTTTTGTCATTCTTGCCTAAATTCATCCGATCTTGCTTTTTTTTGCCAATTTCTATTCATACCTGTCCTCTTTTGTCATTCTTATCCGTTTTCATTAAACTTCCATTCCATTTCCATTGTTTTATTTTGCCATTCTTGTCAATTTTTACCCTACCTTATTCTCTTGTGTTTTTCTTGTCTAATTTCTATTTACCCTTGTCCCCTTTTGTCATTCTTTCCATTTTCACTAAACCTTGTCCATTTCCACCCAACCTTATTCTCTTGTGTCTTTCTTGTCAAATTTCTTTCACCCTTGTCCCCCTTTGTCATTCTTGTCCCTAGACCTTGTCTATTTTCACTAACCTTGTCCAATTTACTAAATGTTGTCCTTTTCCAATCACCCTTGTTTTCTTTTGCACTCTTGTCAATTTTCGCCCAACCTTTTTTTCTTGTCAAATTTCTATTCACCCTTGTCCCCTTTTATCATTCTTGTCCATTTTCACTACATATTGTCCTCTTTTATCATTCCTGTCCATTTTTATTCACTCTTGTTTTCTTTTGCCACTCTTGTCAATTTTCACCCAACCTTTGTTGTCAAATTTCCATTTACCTTTATCCTCTTTTGTCATGTTTATCAATTTCTATCCAACCTTATCCGCTTTTGTCATTCTTGTCCATTTTCACTGACCTTTTATCATTCATCTCCATTATCAAATAACCCTTTTCATTCATCTTTGTCGTCATTCATTCACACTAGTCCTTTTATATTAATTTCCTTTGCTCTTGTCTTCTTTCATTCATCCTTATCTTCTACTGTCATTCTTGTCAATTACCATTCAGTCTTATCCTCTATTGTCATTTGTGTCAATTTCCTTTCACTCTTATTCTCTTTTGTCATTCGTGTCAATTTCTATTCACTCTTATCCTCTATTGTCATTTGTGTCAATTTCCATTCACTCTTATCATCTATTGTCATTTGTGTCAATTTCCATTCATTCCTATCCACTATTGTCATTCTTATCAATTTCCATTCACTCTTATCATCTATTGTCATTCTTGTCAATTTCCATTCACTCTTGTCTATTTTTGTGGAGTTTTAATCTCACCATGCCAGCCCATGCTGTAGGGGAAGCTGCACTTGAAGAGATTATCGTATCGCGTGGTCAGCTCCTGAATAATGCTGGCCAGACTCTGCCTGCGCGGTTCGTCGAGCTCGGCCAGGCGTTGTGGCGCGTGTCCGCGAGGTAACAACATTGTCTCAAACGGCCACACGGCCCAGAATGGTACAACAACCAGCCAGTCTTTGTTGAGGCAGACTATTCTCTCCTGAAACAAAGTTATAATAATAATTATAACGACATAAGCAAATTCAAAATTGAGGTATTTGAAAGAGTACGATATTAGTGGGGTGACATATGGCAGAGGTGTTGGTTATCTAATAAATGATTCCCGATTACAAAATTTACAGAACAAATAATTTAAAATTAAACACACAACCAATCCCCAAAGTTTCATCGCAATCGGATGAATGGTTTAGCAATGCATAATTTCATGATCCCAGAGCTCACTTTTATGTATAGAAACCATAGCACATTGAATCCCCAAAGTTTCGCCGCAATCGGATTAATGGTTTTAGAGGTGTTGGCATCCAATAAATGGTTCCCGGGATGGCGGTACCTATAATCACCTCCCAAATTGAATGTTGCTTGGTGTAGTAAAACTATGTATGACCGTGTTACAAATGTGGACAACTGGATGAACAAAGAAAGGAGTCTAAGAAGAATATATGACATAGAAGTGTATGGTAAAAGAAGTCAGGAACATCGAAGGAAGACACAACAGCAAATCAAATACTTGAGTCGGATCATGTTAACAGTCAGAACAACAGAAGATTAAGATTGTATTTTTTTTATTTTTTATCCTTTATTCCAGATCTCGGGGAGGGTGGTGCAGTCCCACGAGTTCCATATTATACATATACAATATATCAAGTAAAAATAAAAATATTGCAATATGAGAAAAAAAAAATTACATGGTAAAAGAAAATAATAGATAATAATACAAAATAAAATAAGAAAATTTGAATTAAGTTAACTTTTTATTATACATCTACGTCATCAGGAAGTGGCTCCACCGCTTGTAGATGGGACCCTGCCAGAAGTGGAATGCTGCCATCACAAGACTGTTTTCGCTCGAGGCTAGTCGCGTTCTGAAGTTAGTGATCAATATTAGTATGTACAAGGATGTATGAATGTGATTGAATCAAGATTTACCTTAGCTGCCAGCTCCTTGTCAACATAATCCAGTAGAAGAGATTTGCCATACTTCTTATAGTACTCTAGCTGACATCTGAAAATACAATAATTTGATTATTTTGCAGTCTGTAAATCTATTATTGAGTATGGTATCATAGCTTGGGGAGGTGACACTGCATCTGCACTAGACCCAATCATTATTTTGCAATCTGTAAATCTATTATTGAGTATGGTATCATAGCTTGGGGAGGTGACACTGCATCTGCACTAAACCCAATCATAAATACAATAACTTGATTATTTTGCAGTCTGTAAATCTATTATTGAGTATGGTATCATAGCTTGGGGAGGTGACACTGCATCTGCACTAGACCCAATCATAAATACAATAACTTGATTATTTTGCACTCTGTAAATCTATTATTGAGTATGGTATCATAGCTTGGGGAGGTGACACTGCATCTGCACTAGACCCAATCATAAATACAATAACTTGATTATTTTGCAGTCTGTAAATCTATTATTGAGTATGGTATCATAGCTTGGGGAGGTGACACTGCATCTGCACTAGACCCAATCATAAATACAATAACTTGATTATTTTGCAGTCTGTAAATCTATTATTGAGTTGGTATCATAGCTTGGGGAAGTGACACTGCATCTGCACTAGACCTAATCATAAAGTCACAGAAAACTTTTTGGCCAATTTGCAAACACCCTCGAGCGTTAGCTGACCAAAATGTGGCCAGTTTGAAGAGAGATTTTAAAGAATTTATTGGAATTATTTTCAGTTGAAGACATTTTAGATCATATTCTTACCATGATATTAATCTAACCTACGTCCGATATTAATTATCAATAGGTTATTTTTTGCTTGTCATTGATAAATTTTATTGTCCCCTGGCGCTGCGTATCGGCCGTATTGGATGGGAAAATCAAAAAAAACGTGCAGTAGGTACGTACTTTACCAAAAGACCATTTGAAATATCGAGTTATATTGTTCACGAAGTGCAAACTCTTAACCCTTTTTATTTATTAGGCAGTTGAATCGTTAAATGCGTTGATTTCAACAGGGTAATGTTTTCAACACCGAAACCAACGTCTTCCAACAGTTTCAACTTTCAACGTTATTATAGAATTATTATTACGTGTGTGGGGCATAGAGATAATAATTATACATCAATGATCCAGGCAACCCGTTAAAAGGGATTCCCCAATACAATTTTGATCTATTTTTTGTTTGTTTTTTGACTTAGTATCGTGTCGATCTCCTATACGTTTAGTTTGATGTTTGATTGTACCTACTGGCTTGTCGCGCGTCTATTCTATAGTTGCGTCAACGTGGACGTTATTTTAAACAGTTATTTTCAACAGTTGAAAATCGCCAACGATAACGACGTTGGCGTTGGATGGAATTATCGTCAACGCCCAGTACTAGTATGGAGGGTCTTTTAAGGAAAGGAATTTAGTTAAAGGTATGAGGGGTGGATAGGAATCTGGGGTCATTGTCTCCAGGACTAACTAACGTATGAATCCATCCCTCATACTGCGGTGCAAGGTGATGTTCCTAGAGAGTAAGGAAGAACCCGGGCACCCCTGCTAAGTCACCAACGTAGTGAACCACTTGGGGTGACCTATGGTAGAGGTGTTAGTGAAATTAGTGTGTGTGGAGTTAGTTAATATAAAAAAAAATGTCCAAAATTCAAAATGGTGCCGTATATACATAATGCCGAATACTTAACCTGTCCTTAACGCTGAGTTCGTTGGGCAGAAAGGAAGAGGCCCATATCTGACAGTGCGGGTGGGGGTTGGAGCACCCCATGCTGGCCCCCTTGTTCTCGAAGATCTGGACCCACGTATAGCGGGGGCCTAACTCATCCATTTGGTTCACCCACCTAAACACACAAATACCATAGATATTTCATACTTCAGTAATACAACTAGCATACACTGTTACGTTGCAAAAGATAAAAGAATAGAGTCCTTTATTGCTGTTGCGAGGAGGTAGTGAATCGAGTCCCAGTGCACAAACTCGCCACACCGCCCCCCTCTCCGTACGCAGAGGCCCGTGGCCCAAGCGCCGGCCAGCGGCCGCCAGTTCCCCGACCGGCACCCAGCACACACCTCTCGTAATTTTGCGCCTAAACGCGTCGGAGAGGCAATTCCCCCGTGTTCTACGCAACCGGAAACCATTTTGTGTTCGAAATGGTCACCATCACCGTGCTTGTCGGCGATCCCGCCTGATGACAGAGTACCACAAATCTGGAGCTAGCTGTAAGTCAATACTGAACTTTACACTTTGTGTGCAATTTAAATTTGTTCCCCTATAAAAACGTATAGAGAGATTTCCACAAATGGACTAAGTTTTAGGTTAGCCTAAGTAAACCCTTGTTACCTTGTGCCGAGGCTGGCAAGAAACTGTGTTAACTATTGTAAACCTCAGTGAATAAACCATTTATGTTATAAAATACCAGTGTTTTGATTGAGAAAGGAGACCCGGCGATGGTGTGAGAGGAGGGAGAAGTAAGCATCGAACCACAGGCACTCGCCTTGAGACTAAGAGGAATCGTGTTTGGGCCGAACCACTGAGCTAACCGATTAGGCAATTGCATGTTTTTCTTTCTGTAGGATTAAGCTGGCGCTGGCCCCCTGGAGGCTGGCAAATAGCCGCCTCCACGTGGCTTGCTAACAACACCTATGAGAAATCATAGGATATTTACAATTGAACCATTATGTATATGAAAAATAGTTTTATGTGTAAAAGGAAGTTTTAAGATATTGGCTGTTAACTACTCCGATCTATCGCCAATATGCACTGTTTACGTCTTAAATGACATGTCAGATTTACAAAAACTTTGTGTTATTTCCGCTTCACAATTAAAGCTCTATAAATAAAACACTTCTGAACATAGCCAAATACTAAAAACTGTTTTTGAAAGGTTACAAAATAAGCTTTCAAATTGTTATATTACAAATAAATATTAACAT
This sequence comes from Limnephilus lunatus, assembly GCA_917563855.2. NCBI lineage: Eukaryota > Metazoa > Arthropoda > Insecta > Trichoptera > Limnephilidae > Limnephilus > Limnephilus lunatus. The sequence continues at coordinate 14,441,526 of OU830603.1, forward strand.
TTTTAAATATTAAAATTTAGAATGCAAACATAAAAAAAATCTAAAAATGACTCACGTGATGTTTTTATGTGAAAAAGGTATTAAAATCACGGATTATATAAAAAAAACAATACTTATTCTATAGTACAAATGTATAATAAACAATTTTATCACTTCACTTTTTTATCATTTCATACAAGAATATTTAATAAAAAATAACAATGTCCAACAGTGGGTAGGCAATTTGGCGGTCTACCATGTATCGGACAGAATAGGTTTTTTCATGTATTTATATGGACAACTTGAATAGTGATGGGTAGCTTGATTTATTATGGAGCTTCTACTTTTTGTTTTAGGGATGTCACTAGAACAATAACAGAGTTATAACGATTTCTGTGGAAACAGACTCGTTGACGTGAAAGCACGCTTATTGTACTTGACTGCTATTATCATATTAACGTATATATCTGCTTACGTTGCTGAGTGGTTAAATCATTTCATCTGACTGTAGTGAGCGCGCATATACATTGAAAGTCAAAATAAATATATATAAATAAAATATTTATATATATATATAAAAATCTTGCATAACTACGTTTGTTCAAGATAAACTCTGAAACTATTTTGATGAAATTTGGCGTACTGTGTGTAATTTGGTCCAATTAAAAAGATGGGATATGTTTTATCTCGATTATAACCTCAATATTTATTATTGCAAATTAAATGTTCATGCGCCCTTGAGGTGATTTTTCACAAAAAACGGCGCTCTACAAATTATCCAAATATTATCAAATGTTTGTTATAGTACAATGCTGTTTAATTATTTGTAAGTTCCATAAGTTTCTAACAGATGGCGGTGTGAGTAAATGTAACGAAACAACACTTGGTTATCTAGGTTGGATAACCACCCAGTAGATGGTGTTGTGTTTCGTTCGCCACCGGTCCGGGGTCAGCTAGTATAAATATATAATTTGAAAGTGTATTTCATCATCTTTTCAAAACAGTTTTTTCTTTTCGGATACCTTTAGAAATATTCCATTTATTTATTTGGATTTTATTAAACGACTTCGAAAAGGAGGAGGTTCTGAATTCGACAATTTTTTTTATTTTTTAAGTTTGTTACCTCAGAACTTTCAATTGGGTGAACCGATATTGATGATTCTTTTTTATTAGAAAGCTGGTGCTTTCCGTGTGGTCCCATTTTAATTTGGTCCAGTTCTGACAATGGGATCCATGAGAAAACTATATATGCATGTCTTAAATTTGCAATAAGTATGTGCACGACAAATGGACAAATAACTCAATATTACGCCAAAAGATTTCGATGATTCTTTTTTTGAAGTAAAACTTCTTTACGCACGCTCGTCACTAAAAATCAAAAATAAACAAAAATTTTAACAAAACAAAAAACAACTTAAAAAAATGCACTAAAAAGTAAAAAAAAAAAAATTAAAATTTTTTTTTTTATTAGTGGCTATTTAGTTACAGGTTTTATGAGAATTACAAGATATATGATAAGGTATATAAATATTTCATCTGTTTGTTCTTAGTCCTCCTCACTAGGTGGTCCTGTGCTGAGGCGGACTGGTAGATTTCTTTGATTTTCCGTTATTTAGTTTCTATGATGTTTTTAATACATTCTCTAGTATGTCTGCATTAATTTCTTTCACCCATGTTTTGATTTTTTCCTTAAACTTATTTATCTTTTCTAACTTTTTCAGACTTGGAGGAAGGATGTTGTAAAGTTTAGTTGCCAGATATATGTGGTTTCTTTGGCCAAAACTTGTCTTGAATTTTGGAACATCTCGTATATCCTTTTTTGAGGCTCTTGTGTCATGTATCCGAGTTTCATTAGGAGATTTTCTGTTTTTAAAATGATGTATAAGAATATTCTTGTCATATATTTGTACGGTAATAATAATTTCGTACGATTGTTATTTTTGGAGTCGGTGTCAGCCAAGATCACCTACACCGACTCCAAAAATAACAATCGTACGAAATTATTTTTTAACTTTTTAGTGCATTTTTTGAAGTCGTTTTTTGTTTTGTTAAAATATTTGTTTTTACAGAACGGAAATATTTTCACCCTCTGAGAAAATAAGGTCGAGGCTTGAGGGGTCAAGAAAGGGGAATCTATCAAAAAATACTTACTCATCTATAACAGCTGTGATTTCCTTAACAGTCATTAGAGGCAGAGTGATGTCTGAGTCTGGATGGAAACACATTACCCTGAAATTAAGTAAAAAAATTTAATCATTAATATTATCTTATTTATCTTATAAATGTAATCAACAATCTCATCTCAATATAAAGTACAGTACAATCTCACTAATCCGGCACTGTTAACCCTAGAGTGGGCGCGCTATGAGCATTTGGCCGTCCTTTAAAAAAAAACGTTGATAATTCTTAAATCTATTACGCGTAAATTTTGAGCTTTTTGGTAGCTGGCCCCACTGTAGTTCGCAACCCGTTCCGAAAGACTGGACGCTATCAGTGCGTGGGGGGTCACTGGAGAAGGAGGTTTTTACTAACAAGTGTCGTCCCATACGGGACTGCTGGGCTACTGTTGAGTACCTCATACAAGAGGTACCTCAAATGTCCCATACAAACACGTAACATGTCCCCCCACCTCACAGAATGCATTTGTACCAATTTTTCTTTGTATTACTACGACAGCCGGCGTAGTCCAGCGGTAAGGCTCTTGACTTGCACTCCGAAGGTCGCGAGATAGAATCCCGGCTTGGCAAATAAATTTTATTTGATTAATTTGCGTTATTTCACAATTTATTCATTTAAAATAATACATAGTATATTTGCAGCATGTTCCATAGTAGAACATACTCTCTGTATCGCCCTGGTGTAAGATCACCATTCAGAATTGAAACGTTGCTTGAAATAGCTTTAGCCGTGTTTGGTGACCAGATCTAAATAGCCAGGCACTTGCCAACCTACCTCTTCCCTATCTCCTGCCCCTCCCCACTACCTTCAGCCTCACAACATACCCCAATTGGGGATGCCATAGTCGCACTGGCTCCAGACGGGAGCAGTTGGGACTCTTGTGCGGTATTCGTGTAAAAAAAAAAAGTCATGTCACATACGGGACAAATGTATGAGGCGGTGTGGTGTGAGGTTGAGGGAGACCTTTGGATCTCTCTGATAGGACTTTCTCGGAACATCGCCTCGGGCGTCCCCGACTTCTTCTACCATTCACATTTGCGTAATATATTCTGTTAACACTCCTTTCTACATGTCAAAACCATCTGAGTGTCCCTTTCTTAATCTTACTTATTACACTCACATCAGCCTTTGTTGCGAATCTTTACATTTCTCACACAATCATACATGGTTTTACCACACATACGCCTCAGGGATCTCATTTCTACAGCATTCAATCTACTTTCATCCTTCCTCTGCCAGTTCCATGCCTCACTGCCATACATCAGCATTGGTACCAGCACCCCATTCTGGACTTCTAGCTTTGCTTCTTTTAATATTATATTATTATTTTAATCATTACCGACAGGTCCCCTTTGCGGGGGCCATCCGGAAGAGGGGGTCCACTGATGCAGGAGGATCCGGAATGTCCTCCAGGAGCGCTGGAAAGTCATTATTGAAGACAAACGTAGAAGTGTACATTGGATTCACCTAGAATAAATATTATAACACACTATATTGTAGACAATTCTAAGACATTTGATTCAATTTAATTATATTTATTCATTTTATGAACATTACAATTCGATGAGTTTGTGTATTTGGGTAGTATGTTTACGAGAGATGGTAAGGCTGATAGAGATATTGAAAGAAGGGTAAATGCAGGTAACTCCATTAATGGAAGACTGAATGGCGTTGGCGCTAATAAAAAAACTGTCAAAAGAAGCGAAGCTAGCAGTCCACAATGGAGTCCTGAAACCTACCCTGATGTATGGCTGTGAGGCATGAAACTGACAGAGGAAGGATGAAAGTAAAGAAATGAGATCCCTGAGGCGGATGTGTGGTAAAGCCATGTATGATTGTGTGAGAAATGTGGATATCCGCAAAGAATGTAAGGCTGATGTAAGCATAATGATAATGAGCAAGATTAAGAGAGGGACCCTCAGATGGTTTGGGTATGTAAAGCGAATGAAAGAAGAAAATAGTGTGAAAAGAATATATGACACAAATGTGAATGGAAGAAGAAGTCAGCGATGCCCGAGGAAGATATGGCACGATCAGATATTTAAGATGGGCCATGTCAAAAGTCAGAATAATAGAATAGTATGTATGAGACGATGTATGAATGTGAGTGAGGCAAAGAGTGTGTGCCAAGACCGAGTTGTTTGGCGGTATGTCCTCTCTGCCTACCCCTGCGGAAAACGGCGTGATGGTTAGTTAGTTAGTTAAAGACATTACAAAATTAAAATTTCAAAGAATTTTTAAAAGAGAGAATATGTTAAGATTAGATGAGCGGATTTAAGCAATTTAAACATCAATGAAGCACAATCAGACTAACACCATCAAAGCTTGCCGTCTAAATTGTGCTTCATTTAATGAAAAACATATCAATATTCAAAGTGATTCCATTTAACAACAAGACGGCTCTCCCGACTGGCATAACCATTGGCAATTAGTTAGTTCTGCAAGCCGGGAGATAAAACAATGCTCTCCATGATAGTGGAGTTTTCGAATCATCCACGAATCAGTTTGAAGAAATGTGTTACAATGAGCACATCCCTTCTGTAGATGGTTCATACCGAACATGCCCAAGAGAAAGTGGGTAGGATAGAGCCACGGGTAGTAGCCATACTCCCTCAGGTAGAGAAATCCTTCACTTGATGCGGGCTCCAAACCACCGATCCACTCTCAAGTCTACTCCTAAGCAAATAAATATATAGTACTGTGAGAACCCGAGTGTCTCTGAAATTTCTCACAATACGTAGGACAAAACCCATCTGTCTCAGTCAAGTACTACATGTCATTACGATATGAGTATGAAATGTCAACCTAATATCAAACACAATACCAAGATATTTCATAGTGGAGACAAGTTTTAAATTTCGTTTGTATTCAACACTCACAATATGTGTTGATAGGACGATATTTAATTTTCAACTGAATACTACGACATATGATTGTATGTAGTCGACATAAGGTGGGTAGGGGAAAAAAGTATTTGTGGGTAGAATTCAGAGGCGGCTCCAGAAATAGAAGGTCAAAAAAAAAAAATGATATCATGTTACAATATCAAATTAAATACGATAATATTCATTTGTAGGTACCTCACAAGTTTGTCAAATTACATTTAATATAGTAAATTATTTCACGTGACAAGCGTACAATATGCAAAATCTACCTACGTTTATCAAACCATCTCTTTCAGACGCACAATATTCATGATGTTCTCTCCCTCGTGGCAATGACCCAAACTGTCTTCAGAATTCAAAAACGTTTTTACTAGGTGACATAATGCCATATTGTTTATTGTATGGTGCTTAAAGAGACAGAAGACATGTTATTGGGACATTTGAAAAATTGAGCCAGCTAATCATAGTTCGTGGGAAAGAAAGCTTTCATTTAAGACGTTAGATGTCATTACTATTACAATTTTGGAAAAAGGTACAAAGATGAATGCTAGGTACCAACAGTGGTATTACCGTTCCATTAGGCCTAGTGGCTCCAGGACACAGTGGATTGTCCGCGGCCTCTCCTTTGACCTTTTCCTTGGTGGGTTCCACCTGTCCTGCCCACGGTCTCAGCATGCGGTGCGGGGAGACCAGTACCCACTCATCCTTAAGTGGGTTGAAGCGAATGTGCTGGTGTTCTGCAAACAGATATATTCATTTATATTTAATCACTGTAGATAATATTTCAATTTGGGAGGCGGGAATGGGTAGCGGTATAGGTCACCCCAAGTGGTTCACTACGTTTGGTGATTTAGCAGGGTGCCCGGGTACATGGGGTGAGTTTTGTCTGGGTCTTAGAGGCGGATGACCAGGACACACTGAATCCGAGATTTCTACCCACCCCTTAAACCCTCTTCCTTCCCAGAACTCTCCTCTCCTTTCTTTCCTTTAAAAAAACCCTCCACACACCCCAAAGATGACATAAACCCTAAGGAAAATAATTTTCCTCAGTGCCACCTGTGTGGAGCTCATGTAAAAAAAAATAAAAAAATATTAGCAACTCTCAATTGAAAATTTGAAATGGAAAAAATCGAGTGCAGTTCACTCACGGTAGAAATGAAACCTTCACCCACACAATCCAACCAATAAGAGCCTTGAAAAGTGAACTCATAATAAAATCGACCAATGAGCACACTTGGACCCGTTGTACACAACACCTCAGTTAGGGAAATAGTATAATACTACCATATGTAAAACTTTCGTTGCTTTTTAGACGAATATGTTTGATCTTCCGGCGAATTTATTAAAATGTTGTTTTATCTATATTTTTTTTTACATGAATACTGCACAAGAGTCCCAACTGCTCCCGTCTGGAGCCAGTGAGACTATGGCATCTCCAATTGGAGTATTTTGTGAGGCTGAATGTAGTGGGGAGGGGAAGGAGATAGGGAAGAGGAAGGTGGAGAAGTACCTGGCTATTCAGATCTGGTCAACAAACATGGCTAAAGCCATTTCAAGCAACCTTTCAATTCTGAATGGTGGTTTTACATTAGGGCGATACTGAGAGTATCCTTCACTCTGGAACTTGCCGCGAATATAAAATATATTATTTTAAATTAATAAATTGTGAAATAACACAATGTAATCAAATAAAATTTATATGCCACGCCAGGATTCGATCCCGCGACCTTCGGAGTGCGAGTCAAGAGCCTTACCGCCGGACTACGCCGGCCGTCAAGTTTATCTGTATAAAAGACAGCTTGACAGAGTGCGACGCATCGTAGGTACTGTACGTAGGTAAGGTTTCATTCTAGCTCATTCTCTCGCAGGCCAAATCCTATAGACGTATGTGTTTGTCTCTTTTTAGTGTCACACGTTACCGTTTCATCAAGTTTAAAATCACAACGGTAGTAAGGAAATTTTCACTTAAAAAATCAGAAAAAATACAGTCACATCTAGGAATTAAACTTGGCAGGGTGATGCTCTATCACTGAGCTAATAGGACACTATCTCATTCAGTCTTTTTTTTTTTTTTTTTTTTTTTTTTAAAGAAAGACAAACATTCCCGGATTACGAATAACCCAACAATGTTTGAAAATCTCCTACTACCACCACAGAAAGCCGAAAATGTTGCTTGTGTTGTGATGGAGGACTTAGCCAGCCGAGGAATCGAACATGCGACGCCCGGGTGGGACCCAAGCGCTATGCCCACTCAACCACTGACCGGTCATAACTGTATCCAAATAAATTGGAATAATAACTACCAACAATATCTTCATTTTCTTAACCCTGACCGACCACAGGCTAATTTGTTGGCTTTTGGGAACAACTCATATAGGTCTAATAGAAATGATGGTTGAGAGATGGTTCCATGCCAACTCAGAATGAAACCAACTCAGAACCACCTCAGAAAGGTCATTAAACATTATGAAAAAATAATTTTAAAATAGCCAGTAACCCTAACCTAACTTAACCTATTTAACCATTTTTTTATCATCACTCTTAATGACCTTTCTGAGGTGGTTTTGATTTGGTTTCATTCTGAGTTGGACGTCACCGTTTCGGATAGGGTTGCCTGAACTTACGATCGATTTTTTTATCTTTTTCTATATGAATACCTCACAACTGCTTCCGTCTGAAGCCAGTGAGTCTATGGCATCCCCAATTAGGGTAGTTGTGAGGCTGAAGGTAGTGGGGAGGGGAAGGAGATAGGGAAGATGAAGGTGGGGAAGTACCTGGCTATTCAGATCTGGTCACCAAACACGGCTAAAGTCATTTCAAGCAACTTTTCAATTGTAATGGTGGTCTTACACCAGGGCGATATTGAGAGTATCTTCCACTCTGGAAAATAAAAAATATGGACGTTGATCGTGTAATGTCATGTAATCTCTCTCCGGAACCAGTGAGACTATGGCATCCCCAATCGGAATATGCTACGATGTTGTAGTTAGTGGGGAGGGAAAGGAGATGGTAAGAGGATGGTCTGGCGATTCAGATCTGGTCACCAAACACAATGGCTGAAACAATTTTAAGCAAAATTGCAATTCTGAATGGTGATTTTTCACCGGGGCGATACTGAGAGTATCTACTACTCTAGAAAGGGTCTCATAAATAAGATTAAAGAGTTGTGAATAAACGAAGAAGCAAACATACCTGTCGTATCAAATTCCTCCATATTGAAATAAGGTTGGCCCCCAACAAAATTATGACCGCGAATGAAACATAAATAATAAAACACGACAATAAAAGCCTTAAATACACCAGCATAAGGGTTACATTGTACCTACAAATTAACAATAGTCGTGAATATTGAAAGTTTAACCCTCAAGTCTCAGATATATATTTTGTCAGATATAAGATCAATATATTTCGGCTTTGTAATAAAATCGAAATAAATTGAGTATTTCTGAATGTACCCGAGAACTAAAAACTCTTTTTGAATATATATATATATATAACTAGCTTTTACCCACGGCTTCGCTCGCATAGTATTAGAGGGAAATTACTGGCATAATTATTGGCATAATTGATATTATTCTTGCTATTTTGTCTTAATAGAAAATAATTATTGTTTAACAGAAAATTTCAAAATTTGAGAATGACATTTCGCAAATAAAAATTCTGTTTTAGAAAATATTTAAATTATAGAAATAGAAATTTATTTTAAGTACCTACTCCCTTTATTAGTATTTTATTCATATTTGAATCCAGAGTAACCTAAAAAAATAAGAAAATGACAGTCCACTTCAAACGCTATGCTTTATAGCAACGTTATGCTTTTTGTTCGGAGAATAAACCTTTTTAGAGATATGTAGATATTAACTACGACGCCAAAAAAGTACTCTTTTTAATAACAACAAAGCACTCTTTTCAAGCCTAAAATTTAAAAAAAAAAACATTGTTTCCAAGGTAACAATTTGTTTGACGTTTGCAATAACTCGATTTTGTTAGGGACAGAAAACGTATGATACATAATTTCATAACGCCACAGCTCATTGATAACGCCAGAGCTTACCAATATATAAAGCTGTTGTTACTCGCAAATAATGTAGCTTTCGATTAGTGAAAGAATTTTTAAATTCCATTCGATATTTATTTCGTGAAAGAGTAAGGACCATCCAACCAACCAACCATCCAACCAACCAACCATCCATACAAACTTTCGCATTTATAATATTAGTAAGAAGTAAGATGTTTTTTGAATTTTATAATTTGAAATAAATTTATATTTTTTTAAGCACAAAAATTTTGAATGCAAACATAAAAAGTTTTAACCACTCAGACACGTAAGCGGATATACAAAATAATATAACGATAGCAGTCAAGTACAATAAGCGTGTTTCTACAGAAATCGTTATAACTCCGTTATTGTTCTAGTGACATCCCTAAAACAGAAAGTAGAAGGTCCTTAATAAATCAAGCTGCATATCTCTATTCAAGTTGTCCATAGAAATACATAAAAAGACCTATTCTGTCAGATACATGGTAGATACAGATTTTACCCACGAAATTGCCTATGGGCTGCTAAAGCTTTTTGCCTAAAGCTTTTTGGTGTGGCCTGCTTAAAAAAAATCATACCGAGAACAATTCTCTTTCACAGTGTTTCAGCTACATTTTAAAGTTATTATTACTAAACCCAGCGGAAGTTATAACATAGCTGACAGGTATGTGCTTACGTATGCACCTATGTTTCTAGAAATCAGGTTAGACACAAATACGCACGTGATCTAACATTCTTTTTTAGTTTTCTTTAAATTTCTTAACAAAAAAATAGGTAAGAAAAACTCAAGATATACCAATAAATAGATTTCAAGATATGTATGTAATAGATATGAACTCTTACAGTAGTTTCAGGTAATTAGTCAATTTAAATTGGATATTGAAAGAAGGGTGAATGCTGGTAACTCCATTAATGGAGGACTGAATGCCGTTGGCGCTAATAAAAAACTATCAAAAGAAGCGAAACTAGCAGTCCACAATGGAGTCCTGGTACCTACCCTGATGTATGGCAGTGAGGCATGGAACTGGCAGAGGAAGGATGAAAGTAAACTGAATGCTGTTGAAATGAGATCCCTGAGGCGTATGTGTGGTAAAACAATGTATGATCGTGTGAGAAATGTGGATATCCGCAAAGAATGTAAGGCTGATGTATGCATAATGAGTAAGATTAAGAAAGGGACCCTCAGATGGTTTGGGCATGTAGAGCGAATGAACGAAGAAAGCAGTCTAAGAAGAATATACGACGCAAATGTGAATGGTAGAAGAAGTCGTGGACGTCCGAGGAAGACATGGCACGATCAAGTGAATCAGATACTTGAGTCGGGCCATGTCAAAAGTCAGAATAATAGAAGAGAATGTATGAGACGATGTATGAATGTGAGTGAGGCAAAGAGTGTGTGCCAAGACCGAGTTGTTTGGCGGTCCGTCCTCTCTGCCTACCCCTGCGGAGAAACGGCGTGATGGTTAGTTAGTTAGTTAGTTAGTTAAATTGGAATTTATGATTATTTTCAATAATTTTTATATCTAGTTATACCAAGCATATCAATGGAAGGCATGTTGAGAAGATTGCTTCCGTTGAAGAAGACTAGATTGTCACTTCGATCCCATTTAGACGTAATCAGATATGATTGAGTCTTTGAAACATCTTTGATATAATCTTAGAATTTGTAATAGTAATAATTTGTTCACTAGAATATTATGATAAGCGATTATGACATACATAATGAAGGTTAAATTAATGTTTTCATCTTTGGACTGCATATTTAACTTTAATTTTATATAAGTAATAATAATAATATATTATTTAAAAAATTTGTACACAAAAATGCAAAAGTCGGTCATTTTAAATACATGTAGGATTACGAAAGATTTTTTAAATATTTATATTGAGGGATCAGTAGGATTTATCGGACCAGTTAGGATTTCATCAGAGCCGAACCCTCTGATATGAAAATATCTGGAGTCGGTGAAATATTTTCCCATTATGTTTCTGGTGGATTGATGTGTTGTTCTTGTATTGTTTTGTATTTATTATACTTATATAGTGCACTTACATTGCGTGAATTTACTAGATATTCATTTGTGGAAAAGTGTGTGGAAGGGTTTAGTCTTTCATTTGGGAAAGATTTAACCCGGACATAAAATCTGGAGCACCGTAAATAGAAATAAAGTGATCTAGAAAAGACATAAGTAATTAAGATTTATGTCTTCCTCCGCTTTTTGGTTAATACGGAATATTTCTTATTCAAACAGTTAGATTTAGCTTTATTATTACGAAAAGTTAGCATTTATGTCGGGGGAGATGAAAAAATATCCATGTTACATTTTAATTTTGTTTAAATTAATTCTTCTTCTTTGTGTGCCCTATCAGGTCCCCCCGACGTTGGCGATCACTCTTGAAAAGGTCTCTCTGTCTTGCGCTGCCTGGACTAGCTCCTCTACACTTCTAATACCGGTCCACTCTCGTACATTTCGCAGCCAAGATACATGTCTCCTACCAGGCCCTCGGCTACCCTCTATCTTGCCTTTCAATATTAAATGGAGCAAGTGATACTTCTCCCCTCGAAGTATATGACCCAGATATGAAATTTTCTTGTTTTTTTATTTCTGCTCTAGCCCGCCTGAGAATTTCTGTGTTGGTGATCATGTTGGTCCATGGGACCTTGAGCAATAATAATTCTCCAAATTAATTCACTTACACTATATACGAACTTGTATGCCATATTCATATATACATTACAGTATCTGGTTCCCGGCATGCGTTGCAATGCCATATTCAAAGTAAAACATTGTTTCTCCCTGAATCACCTTTGCCGTGCGTCCCCGTTCCCCTCCCGCGTCCCCTTCCTAGCTGGCTTTATAAATTATAGCCTATATGTTATTCTGATGTATGAGCTACATAATTGTAAAGTTTCATTCAAATCCATTCACTAGTTTTTGCGTGAAAGAGTAACAAACATACATACATCCATACAAACTTTCACCTTTATAATATTGTATGATTTCATAGACAATTTATAATATTGTAAGATTTCATAGACAATCAATGCTGCCAATCATAGAAAAAATATTATTGCCATATAAAACAATAATTTATTCATGTTATAAATGCATTATTGTCAAGTTTGAACCTGTATTTGTAACAGAAGATCATGGAGAGAGATAGAGGTATTAGAATAATTACACATACCCGCTAGACAAACCCTGCTTTGCCAAACAAAGCATTCAAAACCTGTGATTTATATCTTATTGATTAATCATCAAATTAGGTAGTTTTGTTTTTATTTTGATGAGAATTTATTTTGTAAGGTTGGTACTTCTGACAAATGTCGTATTTAAAAAGGAATATTCCTTATTATCCGTGAATCCGATTTTTACCATATATATTTTTGAGTACATAATCGTATTCTTGTTTGAAATGGCTTTTACCATGTTTGGTGATCAATGAATAGCCAGATATTTTCCTCTTCCCCTGCTCACCACACAAAATACCTTAATTGGGGATGCCATAGACCGACTGAATGACCGGTCAGTGGTTTAGTGGGCATCGCGTTTGGGTCCCACCCGGGCGTTCCGTGTTTGATTCTTCGGCTGGCTAAGTCCTCCATCACACCACAAGCAACATTTTCGGCTTTCTGTGGTGGTAGTAGGAGATTTTTAAACATTTTTGGGTTATTTTTAACCCGGGAATGTTTGTCTTTCTTTAAAAAAAAATCTTTTTAAAAAAAAATAATTAAATGATAACAATTATTATAAGTAATAATTATTAGCTTGAAACACTCATCTACATTGAAAAAATCTCCCGAGAAAAGATACATTCCGCTGACAAACCCGCATCATTCTGATATCCGGTCAACTGCTCTTTAACCACTGAGCTATGGCGGCTTATCTAATACCCGCCAAATAATTCAATTTTTACTAGTGTTGCATTCAACAATTACTGCTTATTACTTATTACATTTTTCCGCAAACAACCAACCAACTTTATTTGTATGAGAAAGGCATTTTAAGTGCTAAATCTCTCACTATGTGGCGTCGAGAAAAATGTAATAAGCAGTAATTATTGAATGAAACACTAGTATAAATTGAATTTGGCGGGTAGGAGATAAGCCGACGTAGCTCAATTGTAGAGCATTTTACCGGATATCAGAAGGATGCGGGTTCGAATCCCGTCGGCGGCATGTATCTTTTCTCGCGAGATTTTTTCAATGTACTTAGATGAGTATTTCAGGCTAATAGTTATTGCTTATAAAATTATTACCCTTTGTGCTATGCATAAAAATCTTGTCTTAAAAATTAGTTTATATATTAAAAATAATAAAATAAAATGCCTCTGAACGGTTGTAAGCAGTTGTCTAATGATACTTGCTTGATTGTAAATAATATGTATTAGTTATAAGTCACTAGTTATAAATCTTAGTTGTAAGTCACTAGTAATAAATCAGCTGCAAATTATAAGTTATAGGTATAAGTGATAGGTTATAGGTTAAATACATTAAGTTATATATATATATAAGCGCTCGTGTGGTAATATTCTCACAAAAACGGCGTTTTTGATTTTTATTATTTTATATGGTTGAATAGGGTAAAACTGAGAATACATATCTATCACCTTGGATATAACATCAAAGAGCTATCTTAAAACGATAAATCTACTACAAATATCACGAAAAATCGAAAAGTAACTTACCGATAGCATTAAATGTAGTCATTTTCGTCAGGTTTTCTTTTTCACTACACAATGGCCGTTAAAAAGATATTAAATGCACAAAACAATGTATATTTAATGGCACAAGAAATATTAAACATGAATAGTACTTCTCCAGTCAAGTAGAGATAGGCTAGTGCTTAAATTATCACGAATTCTGTGCAATATCACATTAATAACAGATAAGGTATTCGTATCCATCATTTCTCCTTTATTAATATTAGATAAGCGATGACGTTAGTTATAATATATTAAGGACGTTAGTTTTGTTGACAGTGCTAAGAGCGGATCACAGATTGCAAAATCAACAATAATTTACAATCAGTAATGGAGGTAATTAATATCAATTTAAGATGTTGATCAATTTAAACTGACAGTTGACAAGTGACAAAGTGACAGCTTGTGTCGGTGTTGCAAGATGAAAGAAAAAATAATTCGCTAGAATAAAATTAAATTGGAGAGAGTGTTGTGTCATTTTCAAATATTGAAAATCTTTCTTGAAGATATAAAGAAAAGGGTGGATTGTTTCAAAAAATTTGAACAATTCATCAAACATTTGAACAAAATTTCTATTCAAGTCATGTTATTATTTTAGTTTAATGAAGCAACCGGTATATAATGATATAATAACAGAACTTGAACGGAACTTTAATATAACGTGATAATTTTCTTTTCCTTAATTCATCATAATATAACTGTTTATACAGTTTTTACAGGTTATTGGACTACCACGCTAGGCTCAACATGCCCGTATTTTGGTAGTAATTAACTTAAAATATTTGATGAATTGTTCAATTTTTTTAAACAACCCGTCCTTAGTATGTTTTATTGCTCTAGGAGTCCAAAAATCTTATTTGTGTAAATTGACTTACTAACTAATCATCACATATTAATCTTTATATCAATTACACATCTACCCTGATTATGGATACTGTAACGCTTTCCGAAACGTTGGCTAAAAAAGGAGGTAACGCAACACGGCATAACACACCAAAAATAAATAGTGAAAACACTTGACAATGAAAATCTAAAAATCATGTCAAGTTTGGCGTTTAACATTTTGACCAAAGCATTTTGAAATAATTACTTTAGAGAGTAGAGTGTGAAATCACACACGGTAGAAATGAAACCTTCAGAAAACTAAAGTAGTCAAGATGTGAAGGATGATTTTTTCCATATTTTTGTCGCCGAATTCCAGTGCACCTTTTCCTACACATTTGGTCATATTTGCGGTTTCTTCTTCGGAATCGCTAGATGTCGTTTTCTTTTGCCGGTTCATTTTGGAGTGGTTTGAAGATTGGATATTAATTTTACAAAAAATTTTTTTTTTTGGACTTCGTAGTATTCGACCGCTAGTTTGGCGGAATGCCTGCAAAGATTCGTCAGGCGTATTATTACCACTACACTAAAGGAAACATTACAAATGAGGAGGTTCTCCAAAGAATCGAAGGAGGAAGGCACCTGCTCAGGACCTTGTCCGAAAGGCGTGCAAGATGGATCGGCCATGTTATACGACAAGAAGGCCTCTTGCATACCATAATGGAGGGTATGACCGAGGGGACAAACTCTAGGGGACGCCCACGCCGAGAGTACCTGAACGACCTGCTGGTGGACGTGCGCTGCTCATCATATGCAGAATTCAAAAGAGCCGCACAAGACAGGGAAGAATGGAAGAGAAAATTAGAGGAAATTGCTGCAAACCAATCCCAGGATTGAAACCAGAGAGAGGGACACTAAAGGAGACTTGCGTGAGATCGTGGATTTATCGTATGATAGTGGAACCAGTACCCGTGAATAAAATACACATTTTATTGCTATCTTATTCTCTCGCAGGCTAAATCCTATAGATGTTTGTGTTTGTCTATTTTTAGTGTAGCTCGCTTCCGTTTCACCGAGTTTCAAATCACAACGGTGCTAAAGAAGTTTTCATTTCAAAAGCTTAGGTATTTATTACTTTTCAGAAAACTAATACTCTGCTTATCTAATTGGTTTGCCATTTAAATATTTAGTAAATAAAAAAAAATCGAGTGCATTTCACTTGCGGTAGAAGCGAAACTTTACCAAAACAATTTCAACCAATAGGAGCCTTGAAAAGTGACATCATAATCAAGCGGCCAATGAGCGCAGTTTAACGTGTCGTAGGTACTGAAATACTTCATTTCCGTTTCATCCGAATGTCAAATCACAACGTAACTAAAGAAGTTTCACTTAACGTATATCAATTGATTGTACGCATTGAAAAATTTCAGACTTAATACGCAGTTAGGTTAGGAAATTAGATTAGGTTATCTTAGGTTAAGGATTGACATTATTTGCTGAACAATCTTGTCTCTTTGCTGGCCATAGGTGGCTGCTCAACTGACTATATTATTTGCTGGAAAACATTTTATAGCTGACCAAAACCGCAATATTATTAAGCTGACCATTTATTTTTTTAAATGACGGTCCTAGCAAAAAAAAAGTTTTTTATTCAATGTATAACCTTTTTTCATTATTTAGATTATAAATCGACTAGAAATCTGCAATTTTTTATAGATAAGACTGGCAACACCGTTTTTAACTAGTTTTGTTTGAAGTTGGAAAAATAGAATTTTAAAATGAATAAATTATCTCTTTTTAAATTTAATTCTTCTCGAATAATTTTATTAAATCGATTTTTTTTAGAAAGACAAACATTTTCTGGGCTACGAATAAGAATAATTCTTTTTCTTACAGCCATCATTATATTATGAAAATCAAAGTGTTCAATTCACATGCGGTTGAAGTGAATCCATCAGAAAACTGAAGTAGACAAGAGTGGGGAGACTATGAAGCACCGTACAAAGAGGAGACCGATTATACTATCTCACTCTCTCGCAGGCTAATTCATATAGGTACTTAGATGAATGTGTTTGACTCTTAGATGAATGTGTTTGACTCTTTTAGTGTCGCTATGTTTCGTTTCATCGAGTTTAAAATCTCAACGGTGCTAAAGAAGTTTCACTTTAAAAAGTAGCTTGTGGAATATGGCGTACCTACTCCCAGCAAAGAATTGAACCAATGAATGAAAAAAAAGCGTATTAAATATTGTTTTTTTATTATACTCATTTTTATCTAATTTGGGAGGTTAATGTAAATACCGCCGCCCCGGGAACCATTTATTTAATAACCAACACCTCTTCCATAGGTTACCTCAAGTGGTTCGCTATGTTTGGTGACTTAACAGGGGTGCCCGGGTTCACGAGGTGAGGTTTGTCCGGGATTTCCGCGGATGCGTCTGCCCGCCAACTGCGTGGCAGGCCGGATCGGGAGATATTTGTTGAGGTAGGACTACAGCAGGACTCTCTCGGAAGATCGCCTTGCACTGCAGTGGGAGGGATGGATTCATACGTCCGTCACTCCTGAATACACTGACCCCCAGATTCCTACCCACCCTTCATAACTTTATTCTTCCCAGAACTTCCGTTCCTTCCTTTCCTAAAAAGACCCTCCTCACAGCATCCCCAGAGATGATGTAGGTCCTGCGGAAAATTATTTCCAACAGAGCCTCCTGTGTGGAGCTGATGTAAAAAAAACATATAAAAGCAATATAGAATTAATTATTGTATCGTGAAATTCTGATATCGACGGCCTCCGTAGTCGAGGGCAAGGCTCTCGACTACGAATCCGAGGTTGCGGATTCAAAAACATTAATATATGTATAATAAAATATTTGCGGCACGCTTCAGAGTTGAAGATACCTACTATCAGTAGCGCACTGGTTTAAGTTGCATAAGACCACCATTCAGAAAAATTGGAAAGTTGCTTGAAATGGCTTTTTTTGAGTACATCTGAATATCCCGGTACTTCCCCACCTTCCTCTTTCCCATCTCATCCCCACCCCCTACCTTCAGCCTCACACAGGGATGCCATAGTTTACTGGTTCCAGACCGATGGGACTCTCGTGAGCATTCACATAAAAAATAGTAAATAGTAACGTCGATTTTGAACTCGCTGTAACACTGCATAATGAATAAAAGCATTTTGAACACGCTGTATATAATTTATACGACGAGATGCACTTTAAACACGCTGTAAATATTAAAATAATGACGACAGTTTGTGTTAGGTACGCGGATTTTAAAGACGGTGTAATGGCATACTTTTTAACACTACTTTATAATGAAAACGCATTTTGAACACTCTGTATGCAATAACATAATGATAAAAACAGTTTGTGGAACACGCATTTCAACACGCTGTATATTATTATCAAGATAAAATGGTTTGTTTTTCGTTTTTATTTGAACAGTTTGCGATCATATGGCAAAACATATGTTCCGACATTAGCGCCACAGCGAAATTTTCCCGAAGCTATTTCCATAGAGTTGCTTTTACTCTGAAATACGATTTACGCATGTCTATCGCTGTATCGACCGATCAGCGCGGAGAAACAATAAGTCCACATAATTCCAAGCAAAAATATACCTTCATACAAATGTATTTACGTATTTATATCGTGTACTCGTTTTATCTTACTTACAACATTTCATCGGCAATATGCAAGCCGATAACGTTGACTAAATGCCGTTCAAGCAAATATGGCGTTTATTGTAATGTAATATAAGATTTACTCTTATAAGTAAAGTGCACAATTTTACTACGTTCTGATTCTGAGATGCTGACGCAATTTCGAATACATAATGTTATAAGTTTATATTTTTTATATTCGATTTTATGCTTTGTTCAAGTGGGATTAAGGTTGGTTTTCACGTGCTTTAAAATACGGATGGAAATAGATTTGTTAGTTTCAGGTGTTACCACCTGACAGCGCTGCTAGGAAAAACACATTTATACTAGAGCTCCGCTAGCGGACATTTTATAAAAAAGTATTTTCGTTGGTATTGCTTGTTTTATTGCGTTTTTGTTGTGAGTTTTAACCTGTTTGCGAAGTGGATGTTGTAGCAACGGGTCATGCGCCGCTTTCCGTCGTGCTTTCAGTAATGGCTGAAAAATTTGCCGCAGTCGCCTTTTGGTAGCGGAAAACTGTGCCCGATTCGTCGCGGAGGGAAGTGTTGTAAATCAAATCTATAAACGTCCGCCATTAATGTAGTACATTTCGAAACGAAAACCCAACAAATATAACAACCAACAGTTCTCCGACAACCCGACATTGCAATTCCCGTGAAAATATCTTCAGAAATAACCCTAATAAACGATTTTCCGAACGCAGCATATTTTAGTATCACAAACTTAAAACCATAGATAAAAAGTGATTACAGTGTGAAAAAAACCACGAAATCAAATCATTTATGATGTATTACCTTCTATAGTACATATTAACTGCTAAAATAGTAGCAAAAAGTGTTTATTGTAATTTTTTTTATATTTTATTTATTTTTTTATTGTTTTTTTTAAATTAATATTATATTATAATGGGAGAGTTTAAATTCGGCGGTGATGAAAACATTGAAGAAGATCAAGTTGTTTTGTTCGACGGGGCAAACGGTAGTGCTAGAAGAGGGAACAACATTTCTCAAGGCAGAGGAAATAATGGGGGCTTTCGGCCTTGGGCTGGAGGCCCTTGGGGCTCCGGTAACAACTACTCGAGGGGGCGGGGCGGAGCACCCACCCAGGGTAATAGATCTTCCGGAACGTCGCCCCCGAAATTCAGGAGAAGCACATCTTATCCAGGAAAACCTCAAAATCAACCACACAACATTGAAGGAGAGTTTCAGGTAGAAAAAAAAACAAAAAAATACGTGTTGTGTGTTTTATTTTTAGATAGTGTTTGTTTTATGTTATAAATCTTATCCCCCCTACTAAATAATAAACGTGTTTTAAATTTTACACAATAAGTAATTGATAAACAAGTTCTGAATGTAACTTTTAAAATACGTTTATTAGTAAACCCCTAGGTGTAGATATCGATAAAATTGTTTTTGTAAACATCATATTATATTATTTTAGTCATTTTATTTATGCTTTATGCCTACGTTCGTTCCGTTTCACAGCAGGGGTAAGCAGATAGGATAGACTGTCACACAATTCTGTCTCGGTAGACACTCTTTTTTATGTGAAATAGTTATAACTGTTTAAAACCAGTGAGACTAATGCATCCTCAATTGGTGAATGTTGTGAGGCTGAATGTAATGGGGAAGTGCCTGGATATTCAGATTTGGTCACCAAACACGGCTAAAACCAGTTCAAGCAACGTTTTGATTAATCTAAATGGTGTTACCTTTC
This sequence comes from Limnephilus lunatus, assembly GCA_917563855.2. NCBI lineage: Eukaryota > Metazoa > Arthropoda > Insecta > Trichoptera > Limnephilidae > Limnephilus > Limnephilus lunatus. The sequence continues at coordinate 14,461,518 of OU830603.1, forward strand.
TTAATCTTACTCATTACGCTTACATCGCCATTTTTTTAACACAGTCAAAATGCAAAGTGTACCACTTATATGCCTCAGAGATCTCATTTCGGCGGATGACATGGCACGATCAAGTAGTGAATCAAGTAAGTATTTGAGTTGGTCCATGTCAAGAGTCAGAATAACAACAGAATAGTGTGTGTGTGAGACGATGTATGAATGCGAATGAGGCAATGAGTGTGTGCCAAGAAAGAGATGTTTGGCGGTCTATCCTCAAAACTTATCCCTAGGAACTGTAAAACGACACGACTGTTAGTTTCTTGTAAAAATCAGTAATATAAGAATTCTAGGTAGGTACCTACCTACCTAACCTAAATATGAGCATTTCAAAAAAAAGTTTGCCTTGAAAGTATAATATGAAATTATAATATTTTTTATATATATGTGAAAATATGTAGGATTTGTACCAAAAATATGTTTTAAAACTATCAAATTTTTATTTTTACATACGTAGGTACCTATTTACCGACCATTAAACGCCCTTGAGGTGATTTTTCACAAAAACGACGCTCTATAAATTATCCAATTATTATGTAAAAAAAAACAGTTCAAAATTGAGATAGATTTTCAAATAGAGTAGGTAGGTACCTACCAGCCAACTCGGAAAACTATTTTTAAAAAATTAGATAGATTTTCAAATGCAGTAGGTACCTCTCTATCAAACTTTAAAAAAAATACTCAGATAGATTTTCAAATAGAAAATAAATAAATTTGAATGTGTGTATGTTTTAAACTATTTTGTTATCAAATTCCATAGTTAACATATTTAATATTTCTATTTTTGATACTGAGTATTCTTGGTGGAATTCCATCACAATAAAATAATTATAAAACTAATTTAAAATTCAGTGGAAATTAGTTATATATATTAAGATATTTAACTAGCTTACTTCTTTATCAATTTTTTTACATCATTAAATATTTACTTCATATTAAGTCTGGTTTACGTGTAAACTAAATTAAATTTACCTAAAATCGTTGTTAATAATAAAAAAGTAAAGATTTACTTTAATCTGTCATTATTACATATATATATTATTTCAATTTTATTTTATCTGGAACATTTTTTTAATTGTAAATATCTTAACATTACAATTGGAATCGCAGTCAGGGTTGACACGAACATACTACTCATTCAGATGCATTGCCTGCATATAGCACGTTTTAATGAAGAAAAAAAACAGTGAAAATTGAAAAAAAAACAAATTCCAACAATTTTCTTATACACGATGCATCGGTCGTCCCTTTTCTCTTTAAAAAAAATAAGCAGGCGTAGGAAAGACAAAATGCTGTTTCTCAGTGACGCTTCGCAAGAACATCACAGAAATAGTACAGAACCATGCCATGGGTCACCCCAAGTGGTTCGCTACGTTTGGAGACTTAGCAGGGGTGCCTGGGTTCATGTGGTGAGATTTGTGTTGATTCACCAGGTATTGGCGGCGGATGCATCAGCCCACCAGCTGCGTGGCGGGCCGGATCGAGAGAGACCGGTTGAGGAGGCCTTTTGACCTTTCCAGCCAGACCCTCTTGACCCATCGCTCTGCACCGCAGTGGGAGGGATGGATTCATACGTCCGTATCTCCTGGACACAGTGACCACCAAATTCCTATTCGCCCCTCATACCTTTTTCCTTCCCAGAACTTTCTCTCCTTTCGTTCCTTAAAAGACCCTCCACACAGCATCTCCTAAGATGACTTAGGGCCTGAAGGAAATTATTTTCCTCCGGGCCTCCTGTGTGGAGCTAATGTAAAAAAAAAGTCAAAATATGGACCAATAATTAGTATATACAGGGTGGGGCAAATGTAATCATCCGATGTTCTTTTGCTGTAATTTTTTTTCGCCGGCCAGATCACCCTATGTAACCGTTCCAGACTTCTTTTTATGGGGTTTTTTGAAGTCGCGGGTTTACTTCAACAAGTCTCAGGCTCTTGAAGCCCTTACGGAGAATATTTGCTAGGAATGCGAGAACCTGTCGCCCGAAGTTCTGGCAAGAGTGATGGAAAATGCCAAAAAAGGGGCCCGTATGGTCATCAACTCTGGTGGCGGCCACTTGGCCGATATCATTTTCTCAACTTGATGGAATAAATTCTAATAGATTAAATAAACAAATTTCACAAGCAGAACCAAAGTTTTTTATTAAAAAAAAAAATTACAGCAAAATAACATCCGATGATTACATTTGCCCCACACTGTACATACGCTTCTAAGTTTGTGTTGTTCGGGTCAACTTTAATTGTTCTACCTAAAAATAATGTTTCTCAGTGATGTTTCACAAGAACATCACTGTGGGAAAGAATATGCATCAATACACACAATCCTAATTTTGTGTTGTTAATCTACTCTAATTGTGTGACCTGTACAAGATTTTTTTATTAAAATATATATTTTTAAATGTTTACGTGTAGGTTAGGTAGGTAGGTGCCTAACTAAAAAAACTTTTTTTTAAGGTAACTGATGTATCTATTGGAAAAAAAATGTTTTGCTTTTTGTGTTATTTTTTAAAATTTAAATATTGTTTATTTTTAGCATAGGGTACAAATTTAATTTTGGTTTTACGTTAAATTTCAGAGAGGTTTTAAAAAAATATACACTAAACAAAGATAAAATGTTATGTTACGTTTTAATGTCGTTACTGCCCGGTTTCGCACGAGTTAAAAAACTATTTCTAATTGAAAAAGTTAACTTATAATATGGGTTCAACTTAACATCTTGCCAATTTATTTAACATTTAATGAAATGAAGCCAATATTAGCGAAACTCAATCGAAAATCTGGAGACAGAAAAATCAGAAAAAGATATTGGCACCTCTGGGACTCGAACCCAGGACCTTCTACTTTCATGGCAACAGCTCTACCAACTGAGCTTAGGTGTCTATATTCAAATCGGTCACTTTTAACTGTATCATACTAGACACTAGACTAAGAACTACCAACATTATCTTCATTTTCTTAAGATGAAACCGTACTAAATAATGCAAAATCATACGTTTTTGTTTTGAAAATATGATCGCTTAGAAGTATTATAGATGCTTCAATTAAATACTGCGTGTAGAACATACCTTGGCCCTTAAATATCTGTCATTTTTTTAATAAGCCTAGAAAAAAATAAATTATCAGCTCTATAAAAAACACTTTGAAGTCCAAACTCTCCTAATTATAAACCTCATTTTGAATATGGTTTTATTGTTTAATGTGGCAAATTTAGTTTCTTTTATGATAATCGCAAAAAAAAGAAATTTACGCCCGAACCACACAAAATAAAATATAATATGCATTTTCGCGTTGTTAATTTTGACATCACGGCGACAATACGGCAGTCGACGAATTTGTAATATCAAAGTGAACCTTATACCGTCCACCGAAGAACGACTGGCAGCGGCCCCTATTTTCTGTCACTACTCCTCCGGACTCCTCAGTTGGTAGAGGAGGTTCGGGTCCCAGAGGTGCTAATATCTTTTTTTTTATTTTTCTGTCTCCAGATTTTCGATTGAGTTTCGCTAATATTGTCTTCATTTAATTAAATGTTACAATTTGAGGTTTTACTAATAAAGTTAAAAATAAAAATTTATTTAACAGTTAAATTGATGTGATTCTAGATTTTCACCGTTAAAGGTACTATCGTGATTTATTTTTGAGTTATAATGCCACGTTGCACTACCCCTTCTTTAGTCAACGTTTCATACAGCAACGTCAGTAGATACGCGCAACACGGCATAATATCTCAAAAATAAATCGCGATAAGTTAAATTGATATTTCAAAGTGTATAATATTGCGTAAAAATAAAAATTCTGTACAAATTTCACTAAACCAGAACTCACGGTTCGAGAAAGTTTTTATTTTGTTCAACGCACATATTTTTAGTTTCCCACTTAAAAAGTCTCGAACGGTGAGCTCTAGCACAATAAAATTTGCGCATAACCTTTTATATCAACTTAATCATTTGTAGTTAAATAAATAATATTTTGAAGGCTATAAAAGCACACACTAAAATCAATTTGCAAATTTTTTCTTTGATCTAGAAATTTCATGCAGTAAAATATTCTGTGCAAATTTTATTACGCCAGAGCTCACCATTAGAAAATTTTACAAAATTGTATTCACAAATAAATGGTGAGCTCTGGCGCATTATGAAATTTGCACGTTCGGATTTTCTAGAGTAACGCAACTTTCAATATTCAAGACCCATATTCACTCGTGCGTTTCCTCAAAGTGACCCTCAACACAGCATCCCTAAAAATAACAAATATCCCGAGAGAAATTATTTTCCTCGAGGTCTCTTGTGTCGAGCTGTTTTTTTTAATTACATAAAATTTTGAAAAAAATCACCTGTCTGAAATTAGTATCGTGAAACCGGTTTGTATCTTATGTGTTTATTTGTGAGGTTAAAGGAAGCTTGCTTGTGTGTGTTTTGTTTTCAGCTTGCTATATTAGCACGTGTGGGCGTTTTTCGTGATCAAAAGTCTGACTAATATTCGCTTAAATTTCATATGTACTCGTATATGCAGAATATTGTTTCAACATCATTATAAAATTCAAATGGCTTGACGATTTACGATGTTAGGCAAGTGTAAGAGAGTCAGAGCGCTTGATAAATGTGCTAGAAATACAGTGACGAAATTGGTTTCCATTTTTTTTTTTTGTTTTTTATATTTTATATGAACATCGCACAAGAGTCTCAACTGCTCTCAACCGTTTGGAGCCAGTGAAACTATGGCATCCTTAATTGGGGTATGTTGTGAGGCTGAAGGAGGGGCGGAGAAGATGATGGGGAAGAGGAATGTGGGGAAATACCTGGTTCTTGAGAGTATCTTCCACTCTGGAACGTGCAGCAAATATACTACATATTATTTTTAATTTATGATTTGTGAAATAACACAAATTAATCAAATAAAATTTATTTTCTCCACGTCGGGGAGTAAACCCTCGTCCTCCGGATTGCTAGTTGAGTGCCTCACCCTTCGACTATGGAGATCGTCTGTCGTTACTGATCATTACTTACTTATGTTCTTTATTTTATGTTTGACATGTTTTGTAGTTTGTCAAAGGAGGAATTTGTGGGTTAACTAACTGTGAATTTATTTAAAGATTTTCAGATTTTTAGATTTTTTGTCTCTCAAAATAAACATATTGTTACAAAAGTTTTTGAAGTCAACAAATAAACTACAATTCTGCTAACTATGTTGCATACATTTTAATTGACCCCTCAAAGGTTCATTATTATTTTTTAATTGATAAACTATTGTTTTAAGACAAGATTTTTATGCATAGCACAAAGGGTAATAATTATTATAAGCAATAATTATTAGCCTGAAACACTCATCTACATTGAAAAAATCTTCCGAGAATAGATACTTGCCGCCAACGGGACTTGAACCAGCGTCCTTCTGATTTCTGGTCTAATGCTCTGACCACTGAGCTAAGTCGGCTTATCTCCTACCCGCCAAATAATTCAATACTTACAAGTGTTTCATTCAACAATAATTACTGCTTATTACATTTTTCCACCTTCAAACAACCAACTTTATTTATATGAGAAAGGTATTGTAAGTGCTAAATTTATAATTAATATTTGACGAGTTAAAGTATTTCACCAAAAAATGTAGACATAATTTGTCTCGACGCCATCTAGTGCTGCCGGAAACTTTTATTTCATAAAGACGTACAATTTGATTATTTTATGTTTAACTTTTAGATTTGAATATAAAGCTTAAGGCGATCCACTAGTACAGGAAAAATCGACGTCGGAATTCACGCCCCTTTATGGGCGGAGCTTTAAAATACTTGAGAAAAGGCTTTTGGAAAGGTTGGAAAAGATATTTGAGAATTTTTTTTTTACATGTTGATTTCGTAAAGGCCTGTAAAAAACATCAATTCTTTTTTTATGCATTGTTTATTGTAATAAAACGGAATTTTTAAATTGATTTCACGAAAAAAAGCGGCGCGGAGCCTAACATGTCATTTCTCCGCTCCGGCCGGAGGAGTAGTGAGAGAAAATAAGAGCAGCTGCCAGTCGTTCTTCGGTGGACGGTATAAGGTTCACTTTGATATTACAAATTCGTCGACTGTCGTATTGTCGCCGTGATGTCAAAAATAACAACGCGAAAATGCATATTATATTTTATTTTGTGAAGTTCAGGCGTAAATTTCAATTTTTTTGCGATTATCATAAAAAACTAAATTTTCCACATTAAACAATAAAACCATATCCGAAAAGAGGTTTATAAATAGGAGAGTTTGGAATTCAAAGTGTTTTTTATAGACCTTAAAATTTATTTTTTTCTAGTATTATTAAAAGACTTAAAAAAAGGACCGATATTTTTAAGGGCCAAGATATGTTCTACACGCAGTATTTAATTGAAGCATCTATAATACTTCTAAGCGATCAAATTTTCAAAACAAAAACGAATGATTTTGTATGATTTTGCATTACTTAGTATGGCTTCATCTTAAATTGTTTTTTCTTTCCAATATCGTTTAGAATGTTAAGTTCATACTTTTCACTGGGGGAGACACAATGATTTCTGTGAGACCTATGGACAAATAATATGGTATCCACCTTAATTTAAAAGTTAAAGGTTTTTTAAACCTATAGTTGCAGAAAAAAGAAAATAGTAAAAAAATCGAAATACTAAGATCGAGAAAAAAAAGTTGTGATTCACCAGTTTTCGCTTGTATTTCGAGTTTTCTAGACACCGTGTATACTGTCATCGATTATGTCCCAACATTTTAAAAAAAAGATTTACGTCACATAAAGGTGTTATATTTTTACGTTTGTAATCGAACGAACGGTTATCGAACCCAAAACCTTGAAATAAGCTCTCATCATCGTCCACAGAGATAATGTTGCCACTATAACTAAATATTACCAATGACCCACTTGCATGCACTTTTAAATTGGCTGAGAAAAAATCACTTGAAGAGAATTTTTTATTTTTTTTCATTAACTCAACGGAGGTGGCCCTGAAGTAAACGTTTTTCCTCTTGGTCTATATCATCTATGGGGATGCTGTGTGGAGGGTATTTTTAAGAAAACTGAGACAAATAAACGACCCGTTCTAAAAGTGACAAATTTAGTGTAAACCGTCTACAACGTTTTCGTTTTTCTCAACCGGAACCGAAACGATCAATTACGCTTATGTCCTAGAAGCATCTTCTATTGAAATTCCAGTAGAACAAGGACAGTATACCTACCTGACGTCTGTGCTCTAAAGATTGCGTATCCTTTTGTTAACTCACATAGCCCTACCTTACCAATTTTTGTTCCGAACAAAAAATAATTATAGGTAGAAAAAAACTTTATTTATGGTTTGTTTTACTGTTTTACTTTTAACATCAAATATCATATTTGTTGTAGTTATTTGATTAAAAAAATTGATCAAACTTTGGGACCGTATTGCATGTAGTCAAATTTGTTAATTAAAAAAAAGCTAAATATTTAAAAAAAAAGGGTTATACAACCATTTGGGTTTTTCAAAATATATATTTGCTGTTCAAACGTCAACAAATATAAGTTTTCTGTTTTTTAAGAATATCCATGCGTGAGTATATCCACATATTTATTCATATCCATGCTTTTTTATTTCGAATATACATTACACGTTTTTAAAATATATATTAAACATTTTAAATAGAAAATAACTAACTAACTAACCATCACGCCGTTTCCCCGCAGGGGTAGGCAGAGAGGACGGACCGCCACACAACTCGATCTTGGCACGCACTCTTTGCCTCGTTCACATTCATACATCGTCTCATACATGCTCTTCTATTATTCCGACTCTTCACTTGTTCCGACTCAAGTATCTGATTCACTTGGTCGTGCCATGTCTTCCTCGTGCGTCCCCGACTTCTTCTACCATTCACATTTGCATCAAATATTCTCCTTTCCTCGTTCATTCGCTCTACATGCCCAAACCATCGGAGAGTCCCTTTCTTAATCTTACACATCACGCTTACATCAGCCTTGCATTCTTTGCGGATATCCACGTTTCTCTCTCGATCGTACATGGTTTTACCACACATTCGCCTCAGGGATCTCATTTTACAGCATTCAGTCTGCTTTCATCCTTCCTCTGCCAGTTCCATGCCGCACTGCCATACATCAGGGTAGGTACCAGCACTCCATTATGGACGGCTAGTTTCGCGTCTTTAGACAGTTTTTTTATTAGAAAATAACAATTCTATCAAGTTATTACAAGATCCTTCTAACATTCTAACGTATAAAAAAATAAAAAAACTGGATTCATGAAAACTCATCAGCCTACTATGCTTTTATTGATTTACTACACTACACGATTTTTTTGATTGACTTGAAAGTAGGAAAATCATTAGGCCACTTGCATCACATTAAAAAAAAAGACATTCCGTTTTTTTTTTATTAAATGTATTTTTGAAACCCAGGCGATTTTTTGAAAATTTCAATCCGAAAAATCAGACCATTTTTTATAAACCGGAAAGACGGGACATAATTTTATGGGTGCGAAAAAACGATAATTACATAGCCGAAAATCATTTTAAAAAAGAACGTTTTCCTCACTATAAAATGTACGGGGTTCTCTTCGTAACATCTGTCAAAACACCGCCATCTTTATAAAATCTTCAACCAAAGGATAAGTTCGCAGAGAACCAACAATAAATCTAGTGGGTGTTAAACGTCAAATTAAAAAATTCGCCTAAAATCAAAGTGTTGCCATATAAAAATAAAATCAGTGTGGAATTTTACAAAATTAATATAACATAATCGGAGACGTGACATTTTCATGCAGTGACGTCATGAGCTCAAATAATGGATTTATGTATTTAAAAAAAAAAACTCTACATTTCTAAAAAAATTTACTAACGTTTTCGTAATCTTAGTTAAAAAATCTATCCACACGATTTTTTCTAAGTCGTTATGTAATCCATGCAAGTGGCCTATTAGGGCGGGTTTTGGAACTCGACGTATCGTGTACTATAAAAAATCCACACGTACGTATGCAGTATGCAAGTAGCCCATTCGCCTGATGTAATGTAAACACTTGATAATTTATAATTTCCACCTGTCTGTGAAGTAGGTTAAAGGAAGGAAGAGACTAAGTGATGCGATGGAGATAAAGGAATACCTACTAAATACAGTACCAGCTCGGTTAATAAATGAAGCCGCCAGTTCCGCGTCATTTTACTATTACGTTCGAATCAATATAATATATAAAACTTATTATATTTTTGAATTAATTTATCACATGTCTTTTTTAAATACATCTATTTTATTCCGCTTTTGTTTGTTTATTGCGGATTCTTGGAATTGGAAATCAACCCGCTTCCCGACATCCGATCACACGGCAGATAGACTCGCTGTCGATTTCAATGCATTCTATCAATTTTCGGTGGCAATCACGCACACACACACGCAGACATAATATACATTTTTTTATGTTTTTACATAGACATTTGTGAGCTCCACACAGGAGGCCCTGAAGAAAATAATTTCCCTCAGGGCCTATATGTCATCTTTGGGGATGCTGTGTGGAGGGTTTTTTTAAAAGAAAAGGATGAAGAGGCGAGTTCTGGAAAGTAAAAGGGGATTAAGTTGTGGGTAGGAATCTGGGGTTCAGTGTGTCCAGGTCATCCGCCTCCAAGACCTAGACGAACCTCATCCCATGAACCCGGGCACCCCTGCTAAATCACCAAACGTAGCGAATCACTTGAGGTGACCTATGGCAGAGGTGTTGGTTATCCAATAATGGTTCCCGGGGTGGCGGTACCCACGCCTGCCTCCCAAATTGAAAAATCTAATATAATATAGATAGATACATACGCACTTTTCCGAAATTCGATGAAGTTTAAGCACTTCATAAACGAAATTGTGGTCGATTTTTAAAATCGAAATTTGGCAAAGTTGGTAGCGTGGTTTATTCCGATCACTTCTCCAAGGAAAGTTGAAACCTGTCAAATCTTTTTTTTTTTAAACTTTAAAAGAAATTTTAAAACTAGTTATAAGTATTTCAATAAAAAAAATGTTTATGCAGGTTGATTTTACTTATAAATTGAAAACAAAGTGGTTGAGTGCATATCGAGTTTAGGTCCCACCCGGACGTCGCGTGTTCGATTCCTTGGCTGACTATGTCCTCCATCATGACGCAAGCAACGTTTTCCGCTTACTGTGGTGGTAGTAGGAGATTTTCAAGCATTGTTGGGTCATTCGTAACCCGAGAATGTGTCTTTCTTTTTAAAATTAAAAAAAAATTCAATAACTATTTATTATATTTGTTGTGCTGATATAACTGACTGTAGATATGACTTCGAAAGCTGATATCTAAAAAACTACACTATTTGACATGTCTACATATTATAAATTAAAGTCCTCCGCCGCGTATTTAAAAAAAAAAAATTGAAAAGAGTCCCAACTGCTCCCGTCTGAAGCTAGTGAGACTATGGCATCCCCAATTGGAGTAGGTATGTTGTGAGGCTAAAGGTAGTGGAGAGGGGAAGGAGATACGGTAGAGGAAGGTGAGGAAGCACCTAGCTATTCAGATTCACCAAACACGGCTAATGCCATTTCAAGCAACGTTTCAATTCTGAATGGTGGTCTTACACCAGGGTGATTCTGAGAGTATCTTCCACTCTGGAACGTGCCGCAAATATACTATATATTATTTTAAATGAATAAATTGTGAAATAACACAAATTAATCAAACAAAATTTGTTTGCAACGCCGGGATTCGATCCCGCGACCTTCGTTGTGCGAGTCAAGAGTCTTGCCACTGGACTACGTCGGCCGTCGTGTTGATTAATAACCTAGCCAATATTAGAAACCACAAAAATAACGGTGACTGAACAAAAGGTGCTTTATTTTTATCGAGGCTTGGTTTATCGATTTTCCACTGTATAACAGCAGTTAAAACACTTGTAGCAAAATGATAAGAATTCTTCTTATCGGGTTTTTTTATATAGTTTTTAAGTAAAATGCCAACACAAAGTGTTTGTAAGCCAGTCCACAATTTTATACCAGCTGTTTTAATATGAACGATATTCTTATTCCTTTCTTCTTCTTCTTTGTGTGCCTTATCAGGTCCCCCCGACGTTGGCGATCTCTCTTGAAAAGGTCTCTCTGTTTTGCGCTACCCGGAATAGCTCCTCCACACTTCTAATGCCGGTCCACTCTCGTATATTTCGCAGCCAAGACACATGTCTCCTACCAGGCCCTCGGCGACCCTCTATCTTGCCTTTCAATATTAAATGGAGCAAGTGATACTTCACCCCTCGAAGTATATGACCCAGATATGAAAATTTATTGATTTTAATTAGTGTAAGCAGTTCTCTATCTGCTCTAGCCCGCCTGAGAATTTCTGTGTTGGTGATCATGTCGGTCCATGGGACCTTGAGCATTCTCCGGTGAAGCCACATTTCAAAAGCCTCTAATCTGTTCATGGTATTTATTTTCAAGGTCCAAGCTAAGGTTTTAATCTAAGCAACGGATTTTCATGCGGTTTTCACCAATAGATAGGGACATTCAAGAGCAAGGTTTATATGTATAAAAAATGCATATTATAGTAGAGAAAAGCCAAGAAATTCAAAGAAAATGTATTTGTGTGCGATTTAAAACGGCTCGTTACATAGTATAAAATGAAGTCGCTCAAAATGTACGTGGGCTTAGATCTTTTAAACTACGCAACGGATTTTCATGCGGTTTTCACCTATAGATAGAGTGATGCAAGAGGAAGGTTTATATGTATAAAACATGCTTATTATAGTAGAGAAAAGCCGAGAAATTCAAATATTCAATTCATGCATCGGGAAGCTGGAAGAAGCTAGCAAGTGTGTGGATTTTATAAAGGTTGTGTAAAGGCTTTGTGTTCCGTAAGCCACAGCAACGTGTGGCCGGGTCTGCTAGTATAAAATAAATTAAGAAAACATTTTATGATATTAAAACTTTATTCCAAGCCATTTATTACCACGAGCAACGCCGGATACGTGTCTATTAAATAAACAAATAAATGCATCTAGTTGCGTATTGCAGTGTCGTTGCAGATTGCAGTATTGCATGCACGTACACGAATACTGCAACCGTTCTAATACAACTGCATACAATTGCATACAACTGCATATAGTTGCATCGTGTGGGTGCATCACTGGGTGTACTGTACGTGCATAGTCTCGCATACTTGTAGACACACCGCCGCATTGCCACGAATCTAGGTCTAGCGCTACATAGATTAAATAATAATAGCACTCGTGTAACTTTTCAGGCCGACCGAATAAATTGATGCATCGTAGGTCATATACAGACGAGGCACAATTATTTTGTATTTTTATCCATTTTCTGGCATATTTATATATTTAATATGCAGTCGGTTTAGGGAAAATATGAAATACGATATATATCTACTTATCTTATATCTAGATATCTATATATATAAAAATCTAAAAATGTTTGTATGTATGTCCGCTATGCGTTGCTATATTAGGCAAAGGAAATGTTTCAAACTTTCAAAATACCTTTTTTGGATTATTACAACCACATGACAATACACCTGAAAAGTTTTTTGAATCATTACAAAAACTCTTACAAAAATGTCACAATTTGAAAATGACATTTTTCAAACATCGATTGTTCAATAAAAATTCAATATTCGAATAAACTTTTTCCATTAATGAATTTAATCAAAGTACTCACTTATGGTATCTACTAATCAAAATGGAATACTTTGAATTAAATTGAAAATTATATTACCTGTGTTAGGTATCAAATTTGATTGATTGTTTTTATAATATACAAAAATGAATGTTTGTAACATGTAAAAAAATTTTTTTTTTTAAAATTGCAATAGGTGGCACGCGAGCTGTTTGAAAATCTGAATGTACCGAGACTGAATATATTGAACGCTGGAGAGGGGAGGGGATCGCGGCAGGGTGGTTTGCGGGAGAGTGGAGATGGAAGACGGGGAGGGTGGAGGGGGAACGCGTGAGAGGAAGGGGACATCGAAAGGGAGACGGAAGGGGAACGGGGCGAATGGGAAAAGACACGCAGGGAGAAACAATTTCTTTATTAGTGGCATAGCAACGCATGCCGGAAACTCGCTAGTTTATATATAAAAATTAAAATATGCTTGCTTGGGGATGTATGAGTTACGAGTTGTCTATGTATTGCTGTATTAAGCATAGGAAATGTTTGAAACTTTCAAAATACCTTCTTTAAACCCCGGGTTTATTACAACCGTTTAACCTACAAACGTTTCGGGATTATTACAACCACATGACTGACAATACATGTAATCGGGGGGGCATGACAATACATGTATTGAATTGTGATAATGCCCTTACGGTTTTAAAACGGTTATCATTTGATCAAAATAATATTTTTGAGGCTTTCGTCAACTATAAAATGATTTCTGCTGACAAATATAAAACACTAGCTGGTTCCCGGCATGCGTTGCAATGCCATATTCAAAGAAATACATTGTTTTTTCCCTGAATCACCTTTCCCGTGCGTCCCCGTTCCCCTCCCGCGTTTCCTTCCTAGCTAGCAATATAAATTATAGCCTATATGTTATTCTGATGTATGACCCATATTATTGTAAAGTTTCATTCAAATCCATTCACTAGTTTTTGCGTGAAAGAGTAACAAACATACATACATCCATACAAACTTTCGCGTCTATAATATTAGTAAGATAAGATAGTCATTTTAGGTGCGCTACCTTGTAAGCATGGCCACGAGGAGTAAATTCTACGGATGGAAGATCATACAAATTGCCAGTCGGGTAGCTCAATTCGGCACAAACACGATTCTCCTTACCTCAAGGCGAGTGCCTGTGGTTCGCTGTCTTTCTCTCTCTGCTCTCCCACAATCGCCGAGCCTCTCTCCTCAATCAAAACACATGTTTCATAGCACAAATAGTTTTATTCACTGAGAATACAATAGTTAACACGGTAATTGCCAGCCTCAGCTCAAGGTAACAGGGGATTTACTTTAGGCTACCTAAAACTTGTCTAATTGCGGAAGGCTCTCTCTCTCTCTATACGTTTTTTATAGGGGCGATGAAGTTAAAATGCACACATGGTAAGATTCAGCATGGTACTTACAGCTAGCTCCAGTTTGGTGCTGTGATCGGGCGGGAACGTCGACAAACACCGGGGAAAGTTTACATTTCGAACTCGGGAGAATTTGCCTCTCCGGCGCGTTATTCACTACGCGAGGTGTTGCAAGCTGGCCGGGCCGGGATCTACTGCTGACTGCCCGGAGTGGCGGCCGGCCTCTCTGCGTACGGAAGGCAGAGGGAAAGGGGGGGGGCGGTGCGGCAAGTTTGTGCACTGGGCCCCGATTCACTTATTTCCCGCGCGACAGAAATAAAGGAACCTATTCTTATAACTTTGCAACGTAACACTTCCCCCCTCGCCGCAATAAAAGCGACGTGGCAATGGAGCTGTTGGGCTAATAAATCCTCTTACCCTTACAGCACTTGTGCAAAAAAAACATTTAAAAGAAAAAGGAGGGAGAGAGAAAAAGTTGCTAGCTGAAGAATAGTTATAGTCCAAAACAAAAGAGATAATACATGGTAAAACAAAGAATTATCTATAAATGTACATGAAAGGGCAGTGACATACATAAATACAGTTGCGAAGAACAAGGACCTGTTGGAAAAAAGGTACAAGGGTTATGCAGTGATAGAAAAAAAAACTCTAAAATTGTATCATTGGTCTGTGAGCTATTGTTTGCGGAACGTGGTTTGCGTAGGATGTCTGGGATGGTTGAACGTTTCACTGAAGTTACAAGGTTACTTTGTCACAGTAACCTGGCCCGTTTGAGATTACATTCAAGGAACACTAGGGCCTTAAAGAAAACACGAAGAAGAGAACACAGGATGAGGCTTCTTGGTTGTGGAGAGAGTTCTACCTGTCACAGAGGTCAAAAAGGGTAGCTGCATCCGGATCCTGTGGGTGAGCTGGTACGAAACCATTGAGGTACTGGAGAGTGGAATCGTAATTGGTGGTTGGTCCTTTATAGAGGTGGTGGTTTGCATAGATAACAGCCGTTGTTATTTGGTGGTTGGTACACTGGTTTTTGTACGCAGTGGGATTGTTGTGTGAACAATATTTGGTATTGTTATTTGCGCAAGGGCACAGGAGCATTTGCACAATGGCAACAGGAACATTTGCATGATGTAGCAGGAACATTTGCACAATGGCAACAGACATTTGCACAATGGCAACAGGAACATTTGCACAATGGCAACAGGAACATTTGCACAATGGCAACAGAGCATTTGCACAATGGCAACAGGAACATTTGCGTGATGTAGCAGGAACATTTGCACAATGGCAACAGGAACATTTGCATGATGTAGCAGGGCATTTGCACAGTGGCAACAGGAACGTTTGCATGATGTAGCAGAAACATTTGCACAGTGGCAACAGGAACGTTTGCATGATGTAGCAGAAACATTTGCACAGTGGCAACAGGAACGTTTGCATGATGTAGCAGAAACATTTGCATGATGTAGCAGAAACATTTGCACAATGGCAACAGACATTTGCACGATGGCAGCAGGAACAGGAACCAACCTAGAGCTGGCATGCTCGGGTTAGTTTGAGCGTCGGTTTTCTGTGATGATACAATTCGCAACTACACGCACGACTCACACTAGGTTATGTTAGATGCGGTCGGGTGCTTTTGGTACGCAGGGGTTGAAGGCATGGGACCTCCGTGACGGTAGCGAAGGCAGCATGAAGAGGGCGCAGGTGTAGGTAGGTTGAAGAGCTGCTGGTCTTCTTATTAATCCGGCAAAAAATTATTATTAGAACAAAATTCTTGAAGTTTACCTGCCTAGTAGACCAATGATGAAAAGGTTTGGAGAGAAACAAGGTGTGCATGTTGAGAAAGGTTGGATTTGTTTGACGTATAGAGAGAGACGGAGAGAGTTAACTAAATGCAACTAATGACTAATACATATTACAAGGGTACGTATTCTAGGAAGGTTCTGTATAACCCATTCAGTTTTTTTTTTTTTTTTTTTTACTAAATACATTTCCGAGAATACGTGGGTGAGGGTTTGTACGTATAACAAAATACCCTGTTCGAAAGAAGCTGGTCTTCCATGACCTATGCTCACGTCTATACGGTAGCATTTTTTCTACTTTCGAAGAACAACACATTGAGTACAATTAAGTTATGACAAGTGGGAAGGGAGTAGGAAGTTGAAAGGATCCGTGTATGAAGATTGTCCTATTTGACAAACGAAACGCCAAGTGCATAACGCATATATCCCCATTCACGGATAATTTCGAGGAAGGGGAAGGGTAGCAATTGGGAACATTTGAACGAAGAAAACTGCTGAGGACTCGGCTATTTCCGAAATTCGTCCTCTGGGTGGAGGTGAAACAAGGTCTACAGCAGTAATCCTGGTACATTACAATAATTTTTGGTAGTGTAGGACAAAAAAATACACTGGCATAAAAGAGTCTAATCCTCTACGTGTATTGGGTAGAAGATTAGGGGTCGTTTTATTCTCCTACTTGTTTGCGAGAAATGACAGACCCTTGCTCAAATCTCACAAACCTGGGGATTTTTCTTTGTTCGTCTCCCAGACAACGAGTTAGGTGTTTTTTTGTGTCCATCAACTTAACTCCCACGACACGATGCCCCATAATCATGAGTGAAGCGTATGATTAGTCCTTTTGAGATAGTAGATAGTTCCTGGGTTCTTGTGACAGGAAGTCCACGGGCATTGTTAATGAGTAAAAGGGGGTGTGGACTACATTGCGTAGTTCACACACAAAGGTTTGATATTATTTCGTTCGCACGATTCATGGTGAGTATTTTAACGTCTTCACGTATAGCGTACAAGATGTGAAATCCAAAGATTTACAAGTAAGTTTTATAACGTCTTCACGGATAACAATGAACGAATTACAATTGGGTTGCCCAGTATTGAAAGGAGGTACAAAAGACTAGGTATTTATGACATTTCTGACAAAAACCATAGAGTAATTATAACGGACTCCCCGTATCGCATTTAGTAGATATTCTGAGATTCCCATCTATGACGGCAGATTTTATAAGGTTCTCACCTATGATGGCAACAAAAGGTTAACGTTCATATAAAGGTACCTATTCAATACAGACGGCGAGACATACTGATGTACTTAATACAACAATACCGTAGCATAATAAATCCATATTAGCATACGTCAAAGACTTGCACAAAGGCAAAAACATATTTGAAGATCTGGCCAAGATTTTATACTTCAGCAATTAAAGGACAAAAAAATTCTGGCGTGCTGATGAAATGTGAATTTCATCTAAGCGTACCGCAAAAGAGATCTTTTGTGGTACAAACCCTTTTGGTTACGCACAGAGTATAGTACAATGATGGTACAACTTTTAGTTGTGCTTACACGTACGATGGTAGCAACAATACAAGACATGCGCTTATCGCTTTTTTAAATTGTCTCTTGACAAGGAAAATTATTTACAACTGTCCGACTTGAGTGTTTAAGACCATCTGGGTTTTACTTACTTAAACAGACTATGACGAACACACTTTGGTGTTACAAAAATTACAATAATGGAATGGGCTATTCACAGGGTGGTTCACTTAGAGACCTGGCTTCTTGTTGGGACCTCGTACTTTGTACGTGATAAGTCACAACATGACAACCCAAGATTTCAGTTTGAGCAGTTGAGACCAAGGGTAGCTCAATGTTGCTGAAATGTTGTACAAAATTTATTGTTAATGAAGAGACAAGTCGAAGTTGTCTCTTTTATAACGATACTTTCCAGAATATGGTGTGTCATATCCAGTTCTGGAGAAAACTAGAGCAATATGGGTTTTTTTTTTTATTGAGCGCCATTCTATTTTCTTAAAAAACAGAAAAAAAAACTTAGAACGGGTAGCAAACGTCTGATACGCCGTGGGTTTACACAGGTTTGCTTACTTAATTAAACTAAATATAACATTAGGGTTTGATGCACTTTGGCGAGGACCCGACATTTAATGTACACAAAAGATTTTTTTTAAAATTAAGAAGGGGTGACGAGGCATGACACGATGAGGTGAAAATATGATGCTGCAAGTTGTGACGATGCACAAAGCCTTGGGCACGTAGTCTCCGACTACTTGCAGTAAGCCACAGGGAATTCCTTTCTCCGAAGTGATCAATTTCAGGTAGAGGTGTGTATGCTTAGAAAAAAACGATGTTTCCAAGGTTTGACACCTGGGGCAGCAATTAGAGGCGAATGATTGATGATGACGAGATATTTATACAAAAAAAGGAACAAACAAAAAAATGAAACAAAACAACAAAGGGAGAATTATATTTTTCCCCCGAATTTGGCTACAGTTGACACTACTGTGCCAAAGCTAGAAAGGTTTTTTCGTTCGAGTGTCCTGATGAGTGACAATCGTATGCGGGAGGCCGCTCATTAGTGACGAACAAAAAGGGTTGACTTCCATAGTGATCCATGACGCGCTGTAGACGAATGGTTACTAGGAGTCAGGGAATAACCATTGGGGTTATACGGGCGTGGCAATGGAGTTTGTTTCCATGTTCCCACTTTTTACAATGTCCTTTATATGGTAGTTACCTATGTGTTTACCAGAGATGTCAGACGAAGTGTTTGGGCGAAAGTTTTCTTTGGGGAACCTTTCGTCTCTCTTTCGATCCTGGTACGCCTCCAGTAGCTGGCAGACATCTTTTAATTGCTCCAGCGTGGAAATTTTCTGGGAAGTGATGATGTTTTCGTATCGTGGCAGAAGACCGTCGATTAAAACTGGGAGAAGTTCCACTTCAGGGACGGGTTGGGCAAGCTTGATATTGATGGCTTCTGCCCTCTGCGTGAATCTAGCAACAGGCTCTCCGGAGTGCTGCTTGATAGCGAGTAAGGATAGCCTGACTCTATGTTGGGCCTTTTTTTCTCCGAAACTTGTTAAAAGTGCCGCCCTGAGTTCACTCCATGAGTTTGTTTTTCTCTTATGTATCCTGTGCCAGGTAAGCATTTCAGGAGCGATGAGGTCTATGAAGTTTCTGTGTAGGATATTTTCGGGGATTCCTCTGACTTGGGCTGTTTCTTCTATTCTGTTGATGAAATCCTCCACATCCGTGAGTCCGTTGTATTTCGTCTTCCAGGATGTCAAATCGTATATTTTGGTTGGTTCCTGGGCTTGTACCACCAAGGGTTTTGCTTCGGGGACTGTGAGGGGGATAGAGATGATTTCTGAGGTGTTTTCGGGTTGAAATTGCAACCCCTTAATGTATTTTCTATTGTAGAAAGAAGCATATTGAATAAGGCATTTTTTGGATTTATTCCTGGGGGAAATATTTCTATTTCTCAGGGCCTGTAGTAGTTCTTCCTTTCTTGACGTAGAAATGTGGGGAATTATACCCAGCGTGACTTGAGGGACTTCCATAGTGTATAGGGTCGTGTCAGTGTGACCTTACGTTGGAAAAAGTGAGAACTAGACTCTTCATCCGCAATTGGAAAGAAATTTTGCCAGGGATTGACCACTGGGGACGTATTTCTAAGTGTTTGGATTATTTGAAAATTTGGGCAGGGGTTTGCCTTAGATAATGTGTTTTGAGAAAAAAAAATCCAGGTGTTTTGGAAAAAATGTTCGAAAATTTTCGAAATCCGAAGATGAGAAATAATCGGACAAGGGTTCACCTTAGGGGAACACGTTTTTCAGAAAAAATCCCGTTGTTTTCGAAAAAAGGTTGCAAATTTGCAAAGTCCGAAGATAAGAAATAATCGGACAAGGGTTCACCTTAGGGGAACACGTTTTTAAGAAAAAATCCCGTTGTTTTCGAAAAAAGATTGCAAATTTGCAAAGTCCGAAGATAAGAAATAATCGGACAAGGGTTCACCTTAGGGGAACACGTTTTTCAGAAAAAATCCCGTTGTTTTCGAAAAAAGGTTGCAAATTTGCAAAGTCCGAAGATAAGAAATAATCGGACAAGGGTTCACCTTAGGGGAACACGTTTTTAAGAAAAAATCCCGTTGTTTTCGAAAAAAGGTTGCAAATTTGCAAAGTCCGAAGATAAGAAATAATCGGACAAGGGTTCACCTTAGGGGAACACGTTTTCAAGAAAAAATCCAGTTGTTTTCGAAAAAAGGTTGCAAATTTGCGAAGTCCGAAGATAAAAAAATCATAGGACAAAGGTTCACCTTAAGGGAACACGTTTTAAATTTTTCTTATAGCTTTCCGAAGGGGGAATTCTTCAGAAAACAGAAAGAAATATGTTTCTTTTTATACAAGCTTTCGTGGAAGTATTTGTTTGAGGATTCAACAATGTCTTGGGGCATGGTTTTATTTACGTGACTATTTATAGTCTGATTTTAGGCAGCACCAGTTTTCTGGTATTTACACGCGAATTTCCTTTCGTTTTGACAAGGTAGGATGTAATGTCACCTGTCGAGGAATTCACGTCAACGCGAATTAGGTATTTTTTGCATCGGTCGAATGTGGTTCAGCATTACCCGGTTTCAGCAAACGGCAGGAGTCAAAAATACCAAAATTGTCAAATGACAGAAGGAAGTTATTCCACTTGTTCCCTAGGCGTCAGCAAATGTCTATAAGTATGGACCAGCATGCTGCAGTATAATATTTTAGCACTTTCGGGACCAAGCGGATAATTGGTTTATCATGTACAGGATTTTAATTGTTGAATAACTTTTTTTTAAAATTTGTGTTCATTTCCACTATTCACTTGTATTTGAAAATCGCAAATTTAATCGGCCGACACTTTGTAATCACTGTATTATTCGCGGCGACAACTTTCTTGATTGGGCACCTTGCGTTGGAATACCGGTAATAATGTTTTGTCGAGTGACAACTCGTAAATGATGAAATCGGGCCCGTAATAATTTAAATTATGATACGCAGTTATGTTCGCGACGGGATTCTTGTTGGATGTGCTAGACAAATTGGGAATAAACAAGACAAAACATAATAACATTATAAAGTTTACAATTGTTGATTGAGGAACGAGACTGCGAGATCGTGGAGAGGAAAAAAAAATTATAGGCCCCACGCCTAAGCGCCAGTGTAAGCATGGCCACGAGGAGTAAATTCTACGGATGGAAGATCATACAAATTGCCAGTCGGGTAGCTCAATTCGGCACAAACACGATTCTCCTTACCTCAAGGCGAGTGCCTGTGGTTCGCTGTCTTTCTCTCTCTGCTCTCCCACAATCGCCGAGCCTCTCTCCTCAATCAAAACACATGTTTCATAGCACAAATAGTTTTATTCACTGAGAATACAATAGTTAACACGGTAATTGCCAGCCTCAGCTCAAGGTAACAGGGGATTTACTTTAGGCTACCTAAAACTTGTCTAATTGCGGAAGGCTCTCTCTCTCTCTATACGTTTTTTATAGGGGCGATGAAGTTAAAATGCACACATGGTAAGATTCAGCATGGTACTTACAGCTAGCTCCAGTTTGGTGCTGTGATCGGGCGGGAACGTCGACAAACACCGGGGAAAGTTTACATTTCGAACTCGGGAGAATTTGCCTCTCCGGCGCGTTATTCACTACGCGAGGTGTTGCAAGCTGGCCGGGCCGGGATCTACTGCTGACTGCCCGGAGTGGCGGCCGGCCTCTCTGCGTACGGAAGGCAGAGGGAAAGGGGGGGGGCGGTGCGGCAAGTTTGTGCACTGGGCCCCGATTCACTTATTTCCCGCGCGACAGAAATAAAGGAACCTATTCTTATAACTTTGCAACGTAACAACCTTTGTGAATTAGCAGGGGTACCCGAGATCACGGAGTGAGGTTTGTTGTGGTCTTGGCGGCGATTGCGTCTGTCCATCAACCGCTTGGCAGGCCTAATCGGGGAGACTAGTAGATGGAACGACCTCTTTATTTGACCTATTTTTGATCTTTTGACCTCGGCCTTGCATCGCAGTGGGAGCTTTGCATTCATAAGTCCGTCACTAATGGACAAACTCTCCTCCAGATTCCTACCCACCCCTCATACCTTTTCTCTTCCCAGAACTTCCTTTCCTAAAAACGACTCTTTCACCAGACACTCTACAGTAAAGCAATTTCATGCAACATTTCAATACTGAATAGTGGTCTTACACCAAGGTGATACTGAGAGTATCTTCCACTCTGATGTCTGAATTCTTACGTAAATGATTCTTACGATTTTAATGAAAGAGGGATAAAGTCACTCCTGGACACATTGATCGTAGATTCCTACTCACCCCTCATACATTTTTCCTACGCAGAACTTCCTCTACTTCTATTCCCGAAAATGAATATCCACACAGCATCCCAAAAGATAACGTAGCCCCGGAAGGTAATTATTTTTGTAGGGTCTCCAGTGGAACTAGTGCAAAAAAAAACATTTTCTATATACTTCTAAGAAATCTCTGAAAAATCTGCTTCTCTGTGTAATATACACCAGCGCATAAGAAAAAAAATCGACACTGTATATAGTGTATAGAATTCGTTTGATATTCATACCAAATGTAATTTGGGAGGCGGGAATGGGTGCCGCCGCCCCGGGAACCATTTATTCGATAACCAACCATAGGTCACCCCAAGTGGTTCGCTACGTTTGGTAACTTAGCAGATGACCGGGTTCATAAGGGTGAGATTAGTTCGGGTCTTAGCGTCGAATGCGTCCATCAACGAACTTCGTGGTAGGCTGGATCAGGAGAGATTGGTTGAAGTTTTGACCTCTCTAGCAAGAATTTCTCGGATCATCGCCTTGCACCGCAGTTGGAGAAATTGATTCATACGCCCTTCATTCCTCTCTGACCCCCACCCCTCATACCAATTTTTTTCCCAGAACTTCTTCTTCTTCCTTTCCTTAAAAACCAATTGCACACAGCATCCCCTAAGGAGACCTTTTTATATTATCTTCTTACAGGATGCCAACTGGGATGCCGTGTGGAGGGTCTTTTTGAGGAGAGAAAGGAATGAACATTGCTCTTGAAGAGACCCATGTTGCATTAAGGAGGAAACACAGAGGCCGGCAAATCGTTCCACAGCCGAGCTGTTGAACACAAGAACGAGTCGAAGAAGCGACCCGTTCTCATGTGACACAAATGTACAAATTTTGGGCACGCGTTTGGCGTGTTTCCCGACTATGCACCGGTGCCAACGGGATCTATGCCACTAGTTACTCAGAGCATCTTCCATTGTAATATCGGTAGAACAAGGATAGCATTCCTACCCGACGCCTGTGCTCTAAAGATTGCAATCCGTCTGTTAAGATGGGAGAATCTATCAAACGGACCGCCCGTTTTTGCACAGAGTCGAGGGTATTTTTCAGATATTTTGGAGCTCCAGACCAGAGGTGGCTCAACTGGATATTCTACCGTGGAGGGCACTTGTGATTTGTACAGTGTTAGCAGTTGTGTAGTATTAGAGTATCTGTGAAGCCCTGTACAGTACCTACGCCCAGTTTGTCTGTTTTTTAACTGTGCCCTAAGGTAAATTGTTTTCCTCAGGGTCTCCTGTGTGGAGCTAATGTAAAAAAAACTGTTTATTAACCAATCAGCAACGTAAGCAGATATACACGTTAATATGACAATAGCAATAAAGTACAATAAGCGTGTTTTCACGTCAACGCGTCCATAGAAATCGTTATAACTCCGTTATTGTTCTAGAGACATCCCTAAAACAAAAAGTAGAAGCTTCATAACTATTCAAGTTGTCCATAGAAAATATAAAAAAAACTATTCTGTCAAATACATGGTAGACCGCCAAATTGCCTACCCATTGTTAAACATTGTTATTTTTTATTAAATATTCTTAATAAAATAATAGAAAAGTGAGGTGACTAAATTGTTTATTATACATTTATATGATAGAACAATTATTTTTTTTTATATAATCCGTGATTTTAGTACCGTTTTCACATAAATCATGACGTGAGTCATTGTTATTTTATGTTTATGTTTGCTTTCTAAATTTTAATATTTACAAATGTTAATATTTATTTGTAATATAACAATTTGAAAGCTTTTTTCGTAACCTTTCAACAACAACAGTTTTTAGTATTCGGCTAAGTTCAGAAATGTTACATTTATAAAGCTTTAACTGTGAAGCGGAAATAACACAAAGTTTTCGTTAATCTGACATGTCGTTTAAGACGTAAAAAGTGCATATTCGCGATGGATCGGAGTGGTTAACACTAGAAAGACCAGAGACTTCATTTTGACGGCTGGCCGAAGTAATATGACGATATAATGCATAATAATGATTGTATTGTTGTGATTTTTTTTTTCACATTTCATGATTTATGATTTCACAACTATGGTGAAAAAAACAGGTAAGTACGGGTCTTATTTAGTTTTTGAGATATATTGACTTATACCTACAAAGACCGCCGCCGTCAATGTGACGGTTTGGGCCATAATGCTGAGTTTGTTTACAACCTTCTTTACCCAAGTTTACAATATGCCCATTCCTTCTCGTTTATGATAGTACCATGATAGTACTAATATTTCTGTCTCTTTCTTTCGCTATCGCCTATCATATAATTTATAAAAATGCCACAAAAATATATCTCTGGCCCAAATTTATTTTATGGCTCGTCGGAGAACTAAAGACAGGGTATGCATACATATATCAGAGTTGGTCCAGCTGGGTTATCTCTTGAAGAACTGGCAGAATAATTTATTGGATAATCAATACCTCTGCCGTAGGCCCCCCTAATACGTTCGCTAAGTTTGGTGACTTAGCAGGGGTGCCCAGGTTCATGGGGTTAGGTATATTTTAAAATTAGCTAACAGGAGGCCCTGAGAAAAATAATTCCCATCAGGGCCTATGTCATCTTTAGGGATGCTGTGTAGGGGAATTTTTGAAATTGGTAAAGAATGCACAAAAAAATAATATATTATAGTAAATATCGGGGGTCCAGCTGTCGGCGGATCAACTGTCGAGTCCCGGCAGATTTACTGTCGGTGAAGTTACTAGAGTAAGGGAATCAGTAAAGATTCTGTGCCAGTATGAAATACGGGGAGTGTGCCAGTGGAGACGGTAGACCCAGTGGAGTTGTGAGTGTCGTATCGATTGACCCACTTCCCAGCGAATAGATGCCGCCCGACCCAAATCACCCTCAACTCTCTACTCACTACATTATCTACAGGCCAATTATACAACCGTAGCCAAAGCATAATAGCTAACTGTGATTGCGAACTTTATATTAAATTACTATTTTAGATTAACCTTTACTACGAATCGGTTTAATTTATAAATACAAAAAAAAATAATATGATTAAATTAAAGTTTCTCCATAGACATACAAATAGCTAGACGAGAACTTACAGATGAGGGGTACAAACCAACTATGGCGGGACGAAGAGAGGAAAGAGACTTGTGATTCGCCAATAAATCAATCTAACAGTATATAGGCACCTCGCACTATAATATCACCATTTAGTTCTTGAAAGAAAATTCTGCTTTTGAATGAATAGACCTTTTTATATGGGAGCGCGAATTGCATGCCACGTTATGAACAGATATGTCAAGTCCAAATTCGCAAAGTAAGGTTCTGAGTATTTTCATAGTCGAATATTTTGTTTCCGGAGACACTTTTACAAATGTTTCATGATTTACTTACCCCAGTAAACAGCGGCTTTGTGTTTCGCGTCGCCATGTATCTCGATGTCATAGTATGTGTTCCATAGACATACAACGTCCGTGCGTAAAATGTACGATAAGAGCTCGACACTGGTCCGGACAAGAATGATGACGTCACCTTTTTTAGATTAACGCGGGGCTCTCACAAGCCCAGCCGGTTCCGAAAAATGGTTCCAATGGGAGGGGGAAATAACACGCCTTTTATCACGTAAGGGCAAGTCCATATATTTTGTACGTCCGTGAGTTTCTCCTATCGTTTCGCTTGAGTAAAATTCAAATTTATTTGTTAATTACTTTATAAAAATTATGAGCGTAAAATAGCGAACTATCCCAGATAATCTTAGCTATTAAATTATATTTTTTAAAAGTTGCTTCTTACCATTGCTTCTTACATTTATAATGAAAAAATACATTTTTAGTAGTTTACGCTTATAATTTTTCTAAAGTAATCAACAATTAAATTGTAATTTTACTCAAATGAAACAATCGGAAAAACTTCAATTTATCCAAATCATATTTTTCGCATTCATAATGTAAACAAATTCGTAGTAAAAAATAATCTAAAATAGTGATTTCAAATTAAGCTCTCAAAATCATGTTAATTTCTGACAAACCGATTTATAATATTTACTAGCTAACCCGGCAAACCTTGTTTTGCCAAATAAATTATTTCTAGTATTCACATTTTGGTTGTCAAATAAAAATAATTGTATGTATTGTAAGTGTGTGGGGATGGGATCTATGACAGAAAGAAGACGCAGCGCCATCTGTCATTCAACAACATAAATAATTTCGTTCTGTTTGAAGACGGTTAAATTTGTTCATACAAAAATACTAAAATCTCGATTTAAAAATGGAAGGGTGGGGGTAGGAGGGTGATAATTTGGGTTATAGGTATTTTTTATAGGTTATAGGGTTATAGGTATTTTTTGATGCCAAATAAAAAAAATATAAAAAAAAATAATTCGTATTTTTATTTTTAACTATATGAGCAATAACTCAAATTTTAATATTTAATTAAATATTATAATTTGAGTTTTTACTCATATAGTTAAAAATATTCATCCTAGACTTGCAGAAAGGTCAATAGATGTCGCTTATTAAAAATAAAATGGATACAATATTTATCCAGACACTATCTAGATAGCATTTAGTTCGTGTTGAATCTTGCAATCATATATAAAGATAGCAGCCAATAATATGTGCGTTAAGAAAAATGAAGATAGTGTTGGTAGTTCTTAGTCGAAGAATGATATAGTTAAAAGTGATCGAATTGGAAATGGGTTCCATGGCTCAATCGGTAGAGCAGTTGGCCATGAATGCTAAGGTATCTGGGTTCGTGTCCCAATGGAACCAATATTTTTTTTCTGATTTTTCTGTCTTCAGATTTTGATTGAGTTTCGCTAATATTGTCTTCATTTAATTTAAAAAAATGATTTGTGAAAAAAATAGATTTTTTTAATTGATAGGGACTCCTCAATCACCTAGCTGTATAAAATATACTTTACGACCTATTATCATACCTACCAAACATACATAAAAATTCGCTCGAGTCATTTCGGAGGAGTACGACCACAAACACCGTGACACGAGATTTTTATATATACCTATAGATTCATTATTTATCTACCCGTCACCCCGCTTCTCCGCAGGGGTAGGCAGAGAGGACGAACCGCCAAGCAACTCGGTCTTGGCACATACTCCTTGTCTCATTCACATTTATACACCGTCTCATACATACTCTTCTGTTATTCTGACTCTTGATATCGGCCGACTTTAGGATTTGGTTAATTTGATCGTGCCATGTTGTCTTCCCCGGGCGTCACCGACTTCTTCTACAATTCGTATTCGCATCATATATATTCTCATCACATTCTTAAACCATCCAAACGTTCCTTTCTTAATCTTTCTCAATACGCTTATGTACATAAGCTTCAATCAAGATTAACATGGCTCTCTGCCACAATCACTGTTAGAATATGGTATTATAGGATGGGGCAGTGAAAATAAAAACATGCTAAATCCACTAATTAAAACTCAAAAAGCCGTAATTATACTGAAAGTTCCTGTAATGAAATCTTCAACAAACTTAACATCATGTCAATAAAACAACTACATTCTAAAACTATACTCATTTACATTCATAAGTACAAAACCCAAGAAATAACAACTAACACGTACATTAGAAACACTAGATTTCATGGTCACATATCCAACAAGTAACTACTAACACAACATTTGGGCAAAAAAGCTTCTTATATTATCTATGGTATTAAACTTTACAATAAAATAACTCTCTCACTCAAAAATCTAAACATTATATCATTTAAATCTCAAATAAAAAGCTGGATAGGTACTAAATATGGGGAGATCAGAAATAGAAAATAATACTGATATCAAATACAGACTAAAACCGAATCTACTATAATAAACATTATCTTATTTACTTTATAATAAGTAAAAAAAAATACTACATGATATATGTTTAGAACAAATTCATTTTAATTTCATATAATTAAATTATAATAAGTAAATGAAATCCTCAGCACGGGAGATCCCAGTGAGGATATCATTATCTCTTCATGTTACTAAGAAAAAAAGAAAATAAATCATTATTATATTGCATTCGTTGCGAATCTTTGCATTCCCCATACGATCGTATATGGTTTTGCTACACATATGCCTCAGGGATCTGAGATTTGTTTAGTATTCAATCTACTTTCATCCTTCATCTGCTAGGCCATACATCAGGGTAGGTTCCAGCACTCCGTTGTGGACTGCTATATTCGCTTCTTTGGACAATTTGTTGTTAGCGCCAACCGAGTGCAGTCCTCCATTTATAGAGTTACCTACATTTACCTTTCTTTCGATATCTCTATCAGCCTTCCCATCTCTCGTAAACATACTATCTAGATGCATAAACTCATCCACCTGCTCCAAGTATTCATAATTCACTGTATAGTTCAGAAGTTTATTCACAGTCCTCCTCACTATTGATTCCTGTTGCGAAGCGGACTGTAAGGTAAGGCAGTGTGAATGTTTTTTTTTAAATTTCAGAATCCCTACCTATTTTTAATCATTGATCCTAAACTACGAGTATCTATATAAAAACTCAAAATTTTATTGTGCTGCAATAGTTATTGGGTCAATTTTTGATGCGGGTATGGGTACCGCCGCCACGAGAACCATTTATTTAATAACCAACACCTCTGCTATAGGTCAAACCAAGTGTCAAACTACGTTTGGTGATTTAGTGGGAGGGGGGGGTGCGGGTTTATAGCTGGTCTCTCTCTACTCACAGCCTGCACCGCAGAGAGAGGGATGGATTCATACGTCCGTTACTCCCGAACGCACTGACCTCTGGATTCCTACCCAACTCTCATTTTTTCTTTAAAAAGAACAAACATACAGCATCCCCAAATATGACATGGATGGTATTTTTTAGGAAAAGAAGTAGAGAAAGTTCTGAGAAGGTATGAAGGGTAGTTAGGAATTAGGAATCTGGGGGTCAATATGTCCAATAGTGACGTAGTCCATCTCTTCCATTGCGGTGCAAGGCGCTGGATAGAGAGGATAGGAGAGGTAAAAAGTTCTTCCTCAACCAGTCTCTGTATATCCGGCCTGCCACGCAATTGGTGTGCAGACTTATCCGCCGCCAAGACCTGGACAAACCTCACCCGGTCACCCCTGCTACATTATTGACATTTTTTTTTGGCCCTGAAGGAAATAACTTCTTTTAGGGCCTATGCCATCTTATGGGATGCTTTTTGGAGGGTCTTTTTAAGGAAGTGAAGGATAGGAAGTTCTGCAAAGGAAAAATATGAGGGAAGGGTAGGAATCTGGTTTTCAGTGTGTCTGGGAGTGACGGACGTATGAATTCATCCCTCCAACTGCGGTGCAAAGCAATGGTTCGAGAGAGTTCTGCTGGAGAGGTAAAAAGTTCTCCCTAAGCAATCTCTCTATATCCTGCCTGCCACGCAATTGGTGTGCAGACGCTTCCACTGCCAAGACTGAGACAAACCTCACCCCACGAACTAAACACCCTCACTAAGTTACCAAGCGTAGCGAACCACTTGGGATGATCTATGGCAAAGTTGTTGGGTATCCAACAAATTGTTCTCGGGGTGGCGGTACTTTCTTACACCTTTTAATTCTGCATGGTGGTCTATTACCAGGGCGATACTGAGAGTATCGTCCACTCTGGAACATGCCGTAAATAATATACTACCTATATGTATTTTTAAATTATGAGTAAAACCTCAAATTGTAATATTTAATTAAATGAAGACAATATTAGCGAAACTCAATCGAAAATCTGAAGACATCAGAAAAATATATTGGCACCTCTGGGACTCGAACCCCGGACCTTCGGCTTTCCGGGCGACTGCGCTAACCACTGCGCCGAGGTGTCGATATCCGATTCGGTGATTTTTAACTGTATCATACTTCAACTAAGAACCACCAACATTTTCTTAACGCAATTTTATTGGCTGCTATCTATTGGGTTTTGAATCTTGCAACCATACATAAAGATAGCAGCCAATAAAATATGCATTAAGAAAATGAAGATAAAGTTTGTAGTTCGTAATCGAAGTATGATACAGTTAGTAGTAGAGCCACGGCCCCGAAAGCTGAAGGTCCTGGGTTCGAGTCCCAGAGGTGCCAATTTATTTTTATGATTTTTCTCTTATCAGATTTTCGATTTAGTTTCGCTAATATTGTTTTAACTAACTAAAAACTAACTCACCATCACGCCGTTTTCCCGCAGGGGTAGGCTGATAGGACGGACCGCCAAACAACTCGGTCCTGGCACACACTCCTTGCCTCGTTCACATTCATACATCGTCTCATAAATGCTATTTTATTATTTTTACTCTTGACATGGCCCGACTCAAGTATCTGATTAACTTGGTCGTGCCATGTCTTTCTCGGGCGTCCCCGCTTTCTTCTACCATTCACATTTGCGTCAATTGTTTTTCTTACACTACTTTCTTCATTCATTCGCAATTTCCACATTTCTCACACAACCATACATGGTTTTACCACACATACGCCTCAGGGATCTCATTTCGACAGCATTCAGTCTGCTTTCATCCTTCCTCTGCCAGTTACATGCCTCACTGCTATACACCAGTGTAGGTACCAACACTCCATTATGGACTGCTAGCTTCGCTTCTTTTGACAGTTTTTTTATTGGCGCCAATGGCATTCAGTCCTCCATTAATGGAGTTGCCTGCATTTACCCTGCTTTCAATATCTCTATCAGCCTTCTCATCTCTCGTAAACATACTACCCAGATACACAAACAACACCTGCTCCAAGTTTTTATATAATTAAATAAATTACCGAATAACACAAATTAATCTACTTAATACATTCGCGACCTCCGGATTCGTAGTCAAACATCGCAACAATCAGCAGGTCATTAAATTTAGTCTATAAGTATGTTTATTGACCGGTAGAGCGTTTGTTTGTTGTGTCAAAGTGGCCCAGTTTATCAATACGAGTCTGTTGATAACACCATAACAAAACCCGGCCAGGCCGTCGTAGTAACCCCACGATGCCGTAGTATGCTATCCGAGCGGAATACTGCCCGCTATCGATCTTCCCCTACCTCATCTCCTTCTCCGTCCCCCCTTACCCCACTGTCCGCCCGCCACCCCCACAAACCCCGCCCGCACGCTACTACGGCAAAATATTATGTACGGCGTGTTCCTCCTAATACTTTAATACTAAAAAGGGGATTCTATATTATCTTAACAACTAAAAACTTTAATTCCATACACGCCATTAAATTATTATAAATCTCTAGTCAGAAGCCTCATGGAATATAACTCGGTAGTTTGGTCTCCCTCTTACAAAATTCACATTTAACATTGAGCGAATACAAAAAAAAATCTGCGTTTTATAAATTTTAAATTAAATATCCCACTAGAAGACAGACGTAAAATAAGCGACTTAACATTTTTATTCAAAATACTCAATTCTAAGTTTGACTGTTGCTAACTCCTGCAACACTTAAACTTACGAATACCGACAGTAACTACACGACAAAATACACTTTTCTACTGCAGCATTCATAAGCGGAACAACATTGCTCACTCTCCGATACAACGATTTCACACTATGGGAAATCAGTACTTCAGTGATATTGATATATGTAACATCAACTTGGTGAATTTTGTGGATCTTGTAAAAAATTTATTCCAAAACTATTCCTAAACATATATCTATTCTTGTAAACCTATCAAATTTATGTATCTTTGTATTTTTATGACTTGTGTGCATTTTTTATCTATTTTTATTTTTATTATTTCTTTATCTGTTTAAAAATCATCTGTCATAAATTAATTGTACAACCAAACATGTAAAAGCCCTCTGGGCGTTAAATAAATAAATAATTTCGCTTCTACCGCGTGTAAATTGCACTCTAATTTTTTCCGATGATCTGACAAACAGCCGATCCGATTTGCTGTACCACAGCATGCTAATTTTTCAATTTGGGAGGCGGGTTTGGGTACCGCCGTCCCAGGAAGGCTCCATCGAAGCCAGAGTAAAACTCTCAGAAACTGGGCGTGCTGTACAGGGCCCGCAGATACTTCAATAGTACACAACTGCCAACCCTGTAGCCCCACGGTTGAATTTGGCAGCCACCTCTGATCTGGAGCCCCAAAATGCCTTTAAAAAAACCCTCGACTCTGTGCAGAAACGGCGGTCCGTTTGATAGATTCTCCTAACATAGCAAACTGATTGCAATCTTTATATCACATGCATCAGGTGGGAATGATGTCCTTGTTCTACCGGTATTACAATGGAAGATACTCCAAAGAACTAGCGTCATTGAGCTCCAGGGCACCGGTGCATAGTCGGGAAACACGCCAAACACGCACCTTTGCGACATTTGTCACATGAGTACGGGTCCTTTTTACGACTCGTTCTTGAGTTCAACAGCTCGGCTGTGGAACGATTTGCCGGCCTTTGTGTTTCCTCCTTCTTACAACATGTTCTCTTCAAGATCAATGTTCATTCCTTCCTCTCCTCAAAAATACCCCCCACACAGCATCCTCAAAGATGACATAGGGCCCTGAAGGCAATTATTATCCTCAGGGCCTCCCTGGGTGGAGCTATATAAATAAATAAAAAAATCGAGTGCAGTTTACACGCGGTAGAAGCGAAACTTTTCCAAAACAATCTCAACCAATACTTGAAAAGTGAGTTCATAATCAAAACGACCAATGAGCGCTGACTAGCATAATTTCCGTTTCATATCTCAACCAATAGGAGCCTTTAAAAATGACATCATAATCAAAGCGGCCATTGAGCGCAGTTGATGCGTCGCAGGTATAGTATCTAATCGTCTTTTTCATTTCATCCGAAATCCAAATCACAGCGAGACTGTAGAAGTTTCACTTCAAAAAACTCAGAACCTTCTTTGAAAACTCACTAAGTGATGAAAAAAATATATAAAAAATTGGTCAGTTAGGTTATATACGTTTCACTAGGGTTTTGGGCATTTTAAAATGTTTTTTTTTTCGTAGTTTTTAATGACTTTTCAAAGATGTGTTGAGTTTAATTGGACAAAGACACTTTAAATACATAGCTTGCAAACTACACAATACACTACCAGCTACGATTAGACAAACCGAATCAATGACCAAATTCAAACAAGTTATAAAGAAATGGATTATAAGTATTGGTCGTCACACTATTACAAACATCTGTAAAATAAATTACAAATAGACAGAAATATTAATCTACATAAACACGTCCTTACCCATATAAAACAAATCAAAATAATAAAATACTAAATAATCTAACTCCGTAAATAGATTTGACAGGATTTACAACTGTACTGTATCTCTTCCTTCATTTAAAAAATAACTCGCTTTATGTGATTTACCCACACTTTCAATCATCTTTATGTTTCATTGTTAATTATATTACTCTTATATAATATGATATTCAATTATGTACCTCTACGCCTGTCTCAACACAGGTATACCCTAGCGAGACAGGCATCGAATAATATAATGTAAACATCCCTTATATATAAATAAATTAAAAAAATAAAAATTACGGCTTTTGATCGGAAATCCCCCTGTATAAAATAGGTTTGACTGCGGCTGTATGCTATTTGCCATATATTATAGTTCTATTAAATTTCCACAGGATACTCGGCATGTTTGATTCTGGTTAGGTTCCATTTAGGTCGGCAGCCATAGCCCGGGTCCCTTGGCAGGTCGCTCCCGCTGTATTACTGCGCCTCGTGTCTGGTCTGTACGGCACTAGGCACTAGTAGAGAGAGGTTGCCACGATAACTGGGTCACAGGGACACGGCTACGCGCACTGCGCACGCGCCTGCGCAGAGTGCACCCTTTGTTTTCGTGCCGTCTCGCTCTGGCGCAGGGGCCGCCAAGGCAATTACTGACACTATGCCGATAATAATAATAATTTTAAACTAATTGAAGTTTTCGGATTTGCCCGGGCTTTACGCAGAGGTTTTCTAAATCAGAAGTACTTGAAAAGTAATTTAACTAGTATTTAAGTGAAAAATTATTTAACAGTATTAGCACCGTTCTTATTTGAAAATCGATGAAACGAAAAATAGCGAAATTAAAAAGAGACAAACATAGGAATCTATAATCTAGGATTTAACTTGCGAGCGAATGAGATACGGCCGGCATGGTCGAGGAGTAAGGCTCTTGACTCGAACCCGGCGTCGGCAAATATATTTGTTTTGTTATTATTTTTTAATTGATAAACTAAGTTTTTTTTAAGACATGATTTTTATGCATAGCACAAAATTATTATAAACAATAATTATCAGCCTGAAACACTCATGTTACATTTTTCCACCCGAAAACAACCAACCCTATTTTTGTGAGAGAGATATTGTTAATACTAAATCTCTCGCTAGGTGGCGTCGACACAAATTATGTCAATTAGTAATATATAGCATATTTGCGGCACGTTCCACACTGCAAGATACTCTCAGTATCTCCCTGGTGTAAGACCACCATTCAGAATTGAAACATTGCTTGAAATGGCTTTAGCCGTGTTTGGTGACCTGATCTGAATAGCCAGGCACATCCCCACCTTCCTCTTCCCCATTTCCTTCCTTTTCCCACTGACTTCAGCCTCATAACATACTCCAATTGGGGATGCCATAGTCACATTGGCTCCAAACGTGAGCAGCTGATACTCTTGTGAGGCATTCGTATAAAAAAAAACTAAAAAGATACAAACAAATACATCTATATGATTTAGCCTGTGACAGAATAAGATACTATAATCAGTCTCCTCTTTGTGCGGTGCTTCCTAGCCTCTCCACTCTTGTCAACTTTAGTTTTCTGAAGGTTTTACTTCTTCCGCGTGTGAATTGCACACTTGAATTTTAATTTAGTTACTTACTATATTTCAAATTTTACACAAATAGTTTAGTAACACATAATAGTATCCTATACCTAAATACTTGCTTTTATCACACATACTTTGTTAAATGTACATTCAAATTTTGTTATTATTGTAATACTAACAATCTCCTATGTACCACTATATACTTATAACAAGTTAGTTTTAACCCGTTAGTTGCTTTGCAACAGGCATAAGCTAGTATACTTATAATATCATGTACCTATCACTTGAATGTAAAAGCCATTCTATGGCGTTTAAATAAATAAATGAATTATAGAAGATACATGTAAAATATAATTTCAAAATCAGTGTGTGCAATTCACGCGAGGTAGAAGTAAAACCTTCTGAAGGGTTTTTCCCTTTGTGCAAAAAATCATTTTGTGTGTAAGCAATGATTTTTTAGCCCGTTTGGGTGCACAATATTTTCAGTTCTATTTTTAATACATAGGTAAATTTTGTTCACGGTCAATTTCATTTTGGGGGATTTTCAAGTTCATTACTAACAGCAAAGTAGGATGAACGCTCGGCTAGCAGTCGGAGGGGGCAGGTTTGGTACTCATAACTGTTACCTATCGACTTACCAAAGAACGGTAATATTTTAAATAATTTATTAATTTTATTTCTATTATTTATTTTACAATAGGTGCTCTTAATGTTACCATTTTTTTTCTGTCTTATACAGGAATACCACACAATGCTCCTCTCTGGAGCCAGTGAGACTATGGCATCCTAAAATTGAGAGTATATATTTTTTTACATTAGCTCCACACAGGCAGCCGTCAGGAAAATAATTCCTCTCAGTACCTATGTCTTCTTTCGGGATGCTGCTTGGAGGGTGTTTTTAGGAAAGGAAGTTCTGGAAAGGAAAAGGGTGTTAGGAGTGGGTAGGAATCTGGGGGTCAGTGTGTCCAGGAGTGACGGACGTATGAATCCGTCCTTCCCACTACGGTGCAAGAGATTGCTTCCGAGAGAGTACCTACGGCTGGAGAAGTCAAAGGGACTCCCTCCACCATTCTCTCCAGATTCGGCCTGCCATGCAGCTGACAAACCTCACCCCATAATAATAACATTAAAATTATATATGGTATATTTGTGGCACGTTCCAGAGTGCAAGATACTCTCAGTATCGTTCTGGTGTAAGACCACCATTCAGAATTAAAACGTTGCTTGAAATGGTTTTAGCCGTGTATGGTGATGATCAGATCTAAATTGTCAAGTACTTCCCCGCCTTCCTCTACCCCATCTTCTTCCCCTCCTCACTACCTTCAGCCTCACAAAACACCCTAATTGGGGATGCCGTAGTCTCACTGGCCTCAGAAGGGAGCAATTGGGACGCTTGTGCGATATTCAAATAAAAAATCCTTATTAATTTGAATTTAGTATCTATTTTGTTTAAATTTCTCATGATTAATTAATTTTGACAAGTCAAATTTCATAAATTTTCATGTGTCTGTGATATTTATTTAAGATGTCATAATGTACTTAGGTACTAGCTAGATTTACTAAAATAATATCCGATTAATATGAGATTTTTATGATGATGGTGAAACGAATATTTATATTTTAAATTTAAGGTAAACATCTTAAGAGGCCGCTCTCCGAATTTCTACCGATTTGACTTCGAAACACGTGTCACACAGATAAGATTTTAGATTTTCATGACCAAAAGTATTTTCGTTATTTATTTTAGGGGTGTTATGGCGTGTTGCACTACATCCTCCTTTAGCCAACGTTACGGACAACGTTACAGTGTCCATCGTCACCACACATCTGCCCTGATGATGGACAATGGCTGTCCTAAACGTTGGCGTATTACTAATACACGTGTTGTAAATGTTACACAACTGTTTACCTAAATTAAGAAAAAATCACCAAAAAAGCCAAAAACGTATGTATGTATTGTTAGTGTGCCTTATATCGCTACAAATATAGGTAACAGGCATAAAAATCGCTTGGCAAACTAAGTGTAGAGGTCACAATTTTAGGTGCAAATAAGTTTTTATTGATTTTGTAAATAATTTTATAAAAAACTAACTGGCGTTCCCGGCATGCGTTGCAATGCCATATTCAAAGAAATAAATTGTTTCTCCCTGCATGTCCTTTCCCGTGCGTCCCCGTTCCCTTCCTGCATCCCCTACCCTCCTGCGTTCCCCTTCCACCTTCCCCGCCCACCCTCTCCCCTCTCCCGCTCCTCCGTCCCGCAAACCCCCCTCCCGCGTTCCATATATTCAGTCCCAGTACATTCATTTTTCAAACAGCTCGCGTGCCACCTATTACAATTTTTTATTCATATATTACAAATACAATCAATCAAATTTGGTACCTAATAAAGGTATCTGTTTAAAATATCTATACTTAATTTTTAAAATCCATAGGTAATTTTTTTAATACAAAAAAAACAACTGCCTGCTAAATTCACATTCATCAAAACACGCGAACTGTCAAACGTGCGAAGTTAAAATAGTCGTTAAATTTTCTGAAATTTTCTGCGCAATTTTCTTAATTTTTCTTTCCGTAAGAACCTTCTACAAATTATAAAACTTTAAAAAAAAGATAAATGAAATAGGTAAAGTCTTAAAGAAGTTATGGCGTGACCAAGGGAAACATGGATTCATTTTTATATATTTTTATATACATATATAGATAAAGATAAAAAAAAACTAATCAAGAGAAACTATCACAAATAATTTAAGCAATAAAATAATATTTTTTAAAAGCTGTCCCTTATATGCGTTCATACATTTCTATTGAAAAAATATTATATTTATTAGTTTACGTTTATATTTTTTATAAATTAATTAACAATTTAATTTAAATTTTATTCAAGCGAAACGATAACAAATGCTTTAATTTATCCAATGCATATTTTTTTGTTTTTGTAGTGTAAACCAATTCGTTGTAAAGATTAAACGAAGTTAGAGATTTTACATTGGTTTACCAGTTGTATAAAATTTAAAACTCGATAATTAGTAAGATCCTAATTAAGTACGAAGTTCATAATTTTTTTGTATTTTTCTTGGGCATTTACTCTGTAACAATTTATAGACATTTTGTTTTGAAGAGTTTTAATTTTCAAAATACATTTGTTACTTTATATATTTTTTTAAATTTCCTGCTACCGATTTTATGATCTTTGATTTGTTGGATTTTTCTCCACCCGAATAGCAGAATAACTATTAAAACATTGTAAAAATTCACGAAAAAAAAAGTTATTAAGAAAATTCATTTTTTAATACATTTGAAACGACTTCTCATCTTTTGAAAGAGCTAAGGCAATATTGTGATAAGTATAATATTAAATAGTGAGTGAATTCCAAAAATTCATAAACGTTAAATGTCAATGTGCTAATTGTTTAGCTTTTGTTCTTAATCATATACTGCCCCTTTTTCTTACACGCTAAATGTCAATAGTCGAAAATGAGACAAACGGTGAACGTATGTCTGCACCCCTTCAAAGGAAAAACACAATAATTATAATAAATCTATTAAATGAAACGCATTTTTTTACATAAGCTCCACACAGGAGGCTAATTATATTCTCTCAGGATCTATGTCATCTTAGGGGATGCTGTGTGGAGGGTATTTTTAAGTAAGGGGAGGATAGGTTGTTCTGGGAAGGAAAAAGGTATGAGGGGTGGGTAGGAATCTGGGGTCAGTTTATCCGGGAGTGGCGGACGTATGAATCCATCCCTCCAACTGCGGTGCAAGGCAATGGATCGAGAGAGTCCGGCTGGAAAGGTCCAAAGTTGCGCATCGATAATTGCTTCATTGTGTAATTTTTAACTTAATGAAAAAACTTAATTTAATTCATCAGTTATTGATTCTGAGGCGGTACGAAGTTCGTCGGGTCAGCTAGATTAAAATATAAAGGGCTCCATCGTAGTCAGAGTTAAGTTAGCCTCCCAAAAACTGGGCGTACTGTACAGGGCCCGCAGATACTTTAACATTACACAACTGGTAACCCTGTACAAATCACAAGTGCGCTCCACGGTTGAATATGGTAGCCACCTCTGGTCTGGAGCTCCAAAATACTTGAAAAATACCCTCGACTCTGTGCAGAAACGGGCGGTCCGTTTGATAGATTCTCCCATCTTTACGGATTACAATCTTTAGAGTACAGGCGTCGGGTGGGAATGCTATCCTTGTTCTACCGGTATTACAATGGAAGATGCTCCGAGGAACTAGCGTCATTGATCCCTTCGGCACCGGTGCATAGTTGGGAAACACGCCAAACGAGTGCCTAACATTTGTACACGGTTGACATTTGTCACATGAGAACTGGTCGCTTCTTCGACTCGTTCTTGTGTTAAACAGCTCGGCTGTGGAATGATTTGCCGGCCTCTGTGTTTCCTCCTTCCTACAACATGGGTCTCTTCAAGACCAATGTTCATTCCTTCCTCTCATCAAAAAACACTCTACACAGCATCCCAGATGGTATAGGCCCTGAGGGAAAATATTTTCCTCGGGGCCTCCTGTTTGGAGTTAATGTAAAAAAAAGAAAAATAAAGTAACAAATATACATTGAAAATTAAAACTCTTCAAAAAAAAAAGTAGTAAATTATTTAAATTGGTTTTTTAGTTATTATTATTTGTTTAGTTTAATATTAGATGTTTATTTTGTTTGTAATAATTTTTTTGTTTGCTTTTTTTGTATGTTTTCATTGTTTGTAATATGTACTAATTTAAAAAAAAAATTGTGTTTGTTTGTAATCTGCTTTTGTGCTTTGTATATCACCTAATAAAAATCATCTGTTTGTTTTTATTGTGTTTGTGTTTTCATTTTGTGTTTGTTTTATTTTAAATATTATTTCTAAAAAAAAGATAGTAGAAACAATAGAGATTAGGCCATGTATCACTATAAGTAGATATTGAATCGCGTGTCGTCAATATTGTTTATACGCAGAGCAACGCCTTTGTTTCTACCTGCACAGCAAACGTAGTAAGTTTGGTTGTAGTGTGACGACAGTCCGCACGCTTTAATGGCATATCTCCTATTGTTTCTATTATCTGTGATAAAAAACCCAAATTAATCAAATCATTAGACAATAAATAATCAGTTTTTGAATAGATATCAATGGTTTGGGATTTACACGGTCAAAAGTATTGTCATGATTTATTTTTGGGTTTTCATGCCGTGTTGCGGTACCTCTTTCTTTAGCCGACATTTTGGACAGCATAACACAGTCCATCATCAGGGCAGATGTGTAATTATCTACGTAATATAAATCACACTTCGGCCCTGATGATTAACACTATAATGCTGTCGGAAACGTTGACTGAAGAAGGAAGTTGAAGAACTTTTAAAACTTTTTTTATGTTTTCATTCAAAATATTCAAATTTCTAAAATTATATATTTACTTTTAATACGCTTTTCAAAAACAGTTTTAAGTATTTACGTTCAGAAAATTTTATTTTGACCCTCTGTTAAAAATGGTCCAGGCCTGAGAGGTTAAGATAGAAATAACTGAATAAATAAATGCTCTAGTGTGTCCATGTCAATAATAGCAGACAATCAATGATTGTGAATGAAACAAGGAGTATCGAGAAAACGGCTTTATAGTAGTTAATTAAAAAAATTATATTACATTAGTTATTTATTGTCTAATATTTTTGATTTATGCAATGATTGGTAAAGAATTCATCCAGTTATCAATAATTCTTATCTATGGTGCTAATATGCATACGTGTGCACATTCTACACATGTTCAGGCAAACATGTACATATACATACGGTTCCATGACAGTTCATCCTGCGACAATTCATCCGGCGACAGTTTATCCTGCCGACAGTTCATCCTGCCAACATTTCATCCTGCCGACAGTTCATCCGGCCGACAATTCATCCGGCGACAATTCATCCGGCCTGATCATTTAGAAGATTTTTTCTTCAAGTAAGTATGCAAAGAGGATATACGGCCGTACAACCAAAATCGATATACTTATATCTGAAGGCATCTTAAGTGGAAATCCGCTGTAACCTAGCCTAACCTAACCTAACAAATTAGTGAATTCACCCTAAAAAGATGGTGTTAATTTCAGATAAAAAAGTTATATTATATGCAAGTAGGAATCCTTCGTATTTTGTTATTCACGCATGCTTCTTCGGAGAGTCGAAATTATTGTTAGTAAAAATATTTTTACAGCGGATTTCCACTCAAGATGCCTACAGATATAAGTATATCGATTTTGGTTGTCGGCCGTATATCCTCTTTGCATACTTACTTGAAGAAAAAATCTTCTTAATGATTGTCGGCCGGATGAACTGTCGGCAGGATGAACTGTCGGCAGGATGAACTATCGGCAGGATGAACTGTCGCCGGATGAACTGTCGCCGGATGAATTGTCGCCGGACGAATTGTCGGGTCACCATACATATGCACAAACTTATACATTTATTCACCTATTATAGAGGCAATGCATTAGTAGGTGGATGATTCGATAATTACAAAGCGGCTCTAAGTGAGGAGATCGTCAGGTATATGCAAGTATAAGTTTTTTTCTGAAGGTAGTGGTAACATTATAATACGATAGTTCAAAGCGGAACAGTTCAATGGTAAATGGTTTATAATTATTATTTCAGTATGTTAATTATAATTAGGCACCTCTGTCTAGGTCACCCCAAGTGGTTCGCTACATTTGGTCACTTAGTAGGGTTGTCCGGGTTTATGTGGTGAGGTTTGTCCGGGTCTTGGCGTTGGATGCATCTGGTTACCAGATACGTGGCAGGCTGAATCGAGGAGATTGGTTGAGGGTAAACCTTTGAACTCTCTAGCATGACTCTCTCGGAGCATCACCTTGCACCGCAACGCCTGTCACTCCTGGACACATTGACCCCCAGGTTCCTACCCACCCGTCGTACCTTTTCCTTCGCAGAACATCCCCTCTTTCCTTTCCCTAAAATGATCCTCCATACAGCATTCACAAAGATGACATCTACCCTGAGGATTGATTTTCTTCTATAAGGGCCTTCTGTGTAGAGCTATTGTTAAAAAAAAATGGGTAAAAGGAAGGTTTCAGAAGTACCTACTTGGCTGATCAACAGAAAAGTGTATTTTAATGTGAATAAGTACTGCAGAAGAGTCCCAACTCTCTGAAAACAGTTGAACTATGACATCCCCAAATGGGATATGTTGTAGACGGTGGCCCGACAATTCGTCCGGCGACAATTCATCCGGTGACAGTTCATCCGGCGACAGTTCATCTTGCCGATAGTTCATTCGGCCGACAATTCATCCGGCGACAATTCATCCGGCCTGATCATTTAGAAGATTTTTTCTTCAAGTAAGTGTGCAAAGACGATATACGTCCGTACAACCAAAATCGATATACTTATATCTGAAGGCATCTTGAGTGGAAATCCGCTGTAAAAATATTTTTACTAACAATAATTTCGACTCTCCGAAGAAGCATGCGTGAATAACAAAATACGACATACTTATACGTGCAGTTGGCTTAGCAAAAAACCGTAAAGATTCCTACTTGCATATAATATAACTTTTTTTTCTGAAATTAACACCATCTTTTTAGGGTGAATTGACTTATTCGTTAGGTTGGGTTAGGTTGGTTACAGCGGATTTCCACTCAAGATATCTTCAGATATAAGTATATCGATTTTGGTTATACGGCCGTATATCCTCTTTGCATACTTACTTGAAGAAAAAATCTTCTTAATGATCAGGCCGGATAAATTGTCGCCGGATGAACTGTCGGCCGGATGAACTGTCTCCAGATGAATTGTCGCAGGATGAACTGTCATGGAACCGTTGAAGACTGAAGGGAGAATGTGGCTATTCAGTTCTGGTGACCAAACATAGCTAAAGCCATTTCCAGCAACAACCTTTGATTCTAAATTGTGGTATTTATTAGGGCGATACTGAGGGCATATTCCACTGTTGTTTTTATGTGAGGACAACCGATCTGCATTTTCAATTTTTTACAAAATTTAGATCACTAATGGTCCCTGAGCCGTGTGTGTGGTAAAACCACGCATGCTCGTGTGAGAAATGTGGAGATTCGCAAAGAATGCAAGCCAACGAACTAGATTACGAAAGCTACCCTTAGATGATTTGGGCATGTAGAGCGAACGAACGAAGAAAGGAGTGTAAGGTGAATGGTATAAGTCGGTCC
Organism: Limnephilus lunatus; assembly: GCA_917563855.2. Lineage (NCBI taxonomy): Eukaryota > Metazoa > Arthropoda > Insecta > Trichoptera > Limnephilidae > Limnephilus > Limnephilus lunatus. The sequence continues at coordinate 14,504,672 of OU830603.1, forward strand.
CCAACGAAGACATGGCACGATCAAGTGAACCAAATACCTCAGTCGGGCCATGTCAAGAATCAGAATAACAGAAGAGTTCCATGTTCGAGGTGTAAGGCTCTTGACTCGCAATCCGAAGGTCGCGGGATCGAATCCTGGCGTGGTCAAATAATATTTTTCTGATTAATTCGAAATTAATTAATTAAAAATAATATAAAGTATATTTGCGGCATGTTCCAGAGTGGAAGATACTCTCAGTATCGCCCTGGTGTAAGACCACCATTCAGAATTGAAACGTTTAGCCATGTTTGGTGACCAGATCCGAATAGCCAGGTACTTCGCCACCTTTTTCTTCCATATCTACTTCTGCCCACTACTTTGAGCCTCACAACATATCACAATTGGGAATGCCATAGTCTTACTGGCTCCAGACTTGGAGCAGCTGGGACTCTTGTGAGTATTCAAACAAAAATAATTCAAAACGAGACAATTTATGGATGTGAATGAAACAAGGAAAATGTAGGAGAGGGAGTTCTGGGAAGGAAAAAGTTATGAGAGGTGAATCTGGGGGTCAGTGTGTCCAGGAATGACATATACGTATGAATCCATCCTTCCCATTGCGGTGCAAGGCGACGGGTTGAGAGAGTCCGGCTGGAGAGGTCAAAAGACTTACTTCAATCATTCTCGATCGATCCGGTCCGCCACACAGTAAGTGGGAAGATGCATCCAAGACCCGGACATTAATTTAGCGAACCACTTGGAGTTCCTGGAGCAGCGGTACCCATACCCGCCTCTCAAATTATATGTATTGTTAACATTTTATATATATATATAATTATATATTCCACTACAGAGTTAGTTTAATCGACAGCCCGCTTTAAATGATCAATAAAACATAAATGATGACACCACAAGGCGCTAGATGTCAGGATGTGTTAGTACAACTTTGCATAGGAACTAGGCCATACTAATTTAACGTCAGCTTGCCCATGTAATGTGTACTCATGTCGTACGGAGCTATGTAAACACGGCTCGTGTAGGACTGACGGACGTTGTTATGTAGTTGATAAATTAATTAGATACAATAATAATTTAAAACTTTCTTAATTAAGTGACATTTTGCCGAAATTTGGTCCTTTTGAGACGGATTAAAAGACTAAGTTAGGAATGTTTTACAAAAGTTTTTTTTTAAAGTAAAATCTTCTTTAGCACCGTTATAGGCAAACACATACATCTATAGGATTACGTCTACGAGAGAATGAGATTAATCGGTCTCCTCTTTGTGCGGTGCTTCGTAGCCTCCCCACTCTTGTCTACTTACCTAGTGTGAACTGCACATAAGTTTTTTAAAATTAGTTCCACACAGGAGGCCATAACAAAAGTAATTCATATCAAGGCCTATATCATCTTTGGGGTTACTGTGTGGAGGGTATTTTTAGGTAAGTAAGAAGAGGAAGTTCTGGTAAGGAAGTAGGTATGAGGGGTGGGTAGGAATCTCGCGGTTAGTGTGTGCAGGAGTGACGGACGTATGAATCTATCCCTCGCACTGCGGTCCAAGGCGGTGTTTCGAGAGAGACTCTCCCGATCCGGCCTGCCAAGCAGTTGGTGTAACGAACCTCATGAGGAAGCACTTATTTCAGAGGTGTTGGTTATTCTTTTTTGTTTTTTTTTTTTACTTTAGCTCCACATAGGAGTTCCTAAGTAAAATAATTCCTCTCAGGGCCTGTCATCTTTGGGGATTCTGTGTGGAAGGTCTTTTTAGGACAGCAAGGAGAGGAATTTCTGGGAAGGAAAATGGTATTAAGGATAGGTAGGAATCTGTGGATCATTGTGTCCAGGAGTGACGGGCGTATGAATCCATACCTCACACTGGAGAAGTCAAAGGGACTCCCTCAACTACTCTCTCCCGATCCGGCCTTCACCTGTTGGACAGACGCATCCGCCTCCAAAATCCGGAGAAACTTCACCCCATGAACCAGGGCAGCCCTGCTAAGTCACCAAACGTAGTGAACCACTTGGGGTGACCTATGGCTGAGGTGTTGGTTATCCAATAAATGGTTCCCGGCGCGGCAGTAACCATACCCGCCTCCCAAATTAATTAAACTCATATGTTCAAGTATAGGTACCGAATTTCAGAAATCTTAATATATAAAACAAAGTCGGGTTAGTTATACCATTTATACCTAACTCGAGAACGGCTGGACCAATTTTTATGATCTTTGATTTGTTGGATTTATCTCCGCCCTGAATAGCAGAATAGCTATTAAAATATCAGAAAAATTCACAAAAGAAATAATGATGAAGAAAATTCTTTTCCTCATACATTTTGTATGGAACGAATTCTCATCTTTTGAAAGAGCTGCAGCAATATTGTGATAAGTAAAATAGGTATTGAATAGTGAGTGAATTCCAGAAATTCAAAAACTTCAAATGTCAATGCGCTGATTGTTTTGCTTTTGTTCTTAAACATAAAATGCTGCCCCTCTTTCTTACGCGCTAAATGTCAACAGTCGAAAATGGGACAAACGGTGAACGTATGTCTGCACCCCTCCAAAGGAAAAATACAATAGGTAATTATAATAAATCTTCCTCACACGGATAAAGAAAATGAAACGCAATTCCCGTAACTAAGTGGAAAAGTAAGAAAATCACAAAAAATATAAATACGTACACAACGCCATCTCTGATACTGACAAAAACAAAACACGGACAGCTGCGCATCGATAATTGCTTCATTGTGTAATAATTAACTTAATAAAAAACTGAATTTAATTCAGCTAATAAGTAACAGTTATTGATTCTGAGGCGGTACGAAGTTCGCCGGATCAGCTAGTTTTAAATAAATAAATCGTGTTTAAAATTGTAATCGTATCCTATGGATAAATCTATGAGGGGGGGGGGGGTGTTGTAATTCCCTTTAGTACTATTTTAGGAAGCTGATCTGTGATGTTTGATGTTGATTTGCCTTATACTGATTGCCTAAATCTCACTAAAAAAACCTGTATACCTGGCAACATCTTAAAAATCTGTTAAAACAATAATATAAATATAAATCCGTTAATAATAATTAAATATAATAATAAATACCTACAAAGTTTTAACAACACCACAAATTCACCGCAATCGTTAATATTTATTTATTACTTATTGTATATGGTAGAAAAAATACTAAAATACGTAATAAAAATAAGTTTGCTTACAGCAGCGTGGTCATATTTTTATTGCAGAAAATTTTTACTGTGCGTTTTTTAATTATTAGTTTTTACATTAAATCCACACAGGAGACTGAGGAAAATAATTTCATAGAAGAAAAAAGATAGATATAAAGAAAGATAGTTAACAGTTGGTCCCCCGTCATACTTATTTACAACTAGCAAGTTCCCGGCACGCGTTGCAATGCCACTAATAAATAAATTGTTTCTCCCTGCGTGTCTTTTCTTATTCGTCCCGTTCCCCTTACGTCTCCCTTTCCTCTCCCATGTCCCCTTCCTCTCACGCGTTCCCCCTCCACCTTCCCCGCCTTCCCTCTCCACTCTCCCGCAAACCACCCTGCCGCGATCCCCTCCCCTCACCCGCATTCAATATATTCAGTCACGGTACATTCAGATTTTCAAACAGCTCAAGTGCCACCTAGTGCAATTATTTTTATTATTTTTTACATGTTACAAACATTCATTTTTGTATATTATAAGAACAATCAATCAAACCTATTTAAAATAATGTAATTTTCAATTAGATTCAAAGTATTCGATTTTTATTAGTAGGTACTATAAGTAAGTAGGTACTTCGATTAAATTCATTAATTTAAAAAGTTCATTTGAATATTGAATTTTGATTGAACAATCGACGTTTGAAAAAAGTGATTTCCAAATTGTGACATTTTTGTAAGAGTTTTTGTAATGATTAAAAAAACTTTTCAGATGTATTGTCATGTAATTGTAACAATCCAGAAACCTTCGCGAGAGTGAAAAAAATTATTTTGAAAGTTTGAAACATTTCCTTTGCTTAACGCATAGCGGGCATACATACATACAAACATTTTCAGATTTTATATATATACCACCTTACTCATAATCGCAGAATAAGATATTACCACGGTAATACGAACGGGTTAAGTGGAATTGTCATACAAATTTCACCTAACCCGTTCTTATTACCGTGGTATTATCTTATTCTGCGATTATGAGTAAGGCGGATAGTATATAGATATGCAGTCGGTTCTATTATACTGTGTATGCCAGCGTATAAATACAAAAAATCTACACTGTAAATAAATTACTTTGATATACATACCAACTTACTATTAACGATATCTTTGAAGTTATTTTTGGTTTGATATTGTTAAATAATGCACGATAAATAATGTATTAGGATCAACTTGTTGCCGTCATCTTTGGGGATGTTCTGTGTCTTTTTAAGTAAAGTAAGAATATTAAATTTTGGTAGGTAAAAGGTATGAGGGGTGAGTTAAAGTATAAGTGTTCAGTGTCCGACATATGAATCTATCCCTCCAACTGCGGTGCAAGGCGATGCGTCGATATACCAGATGGAGAGGTCAAAGGAGTCTCTCCCGATCTGGCCCGCCTCGCAGCTTGTGGACAGACGCATTTGCCTCAAGATCTAGACAAAACCGGACATCCTTGAAAAGTCACCTAATTTAACTTGCCACTTGGTGTGTCCTATGGCAATGGCAGAGGTGTTGGTCATCCAATAAATAGTTTCCGGGGCGGCGGTTCCCATACGCGCCTCCTAAATCGTGACAAAATAGAAAAAATGTAGTTTATAAATATTATCATTGTTAAAGAGGGCGTTAGCGTGTCAAATTACATCACTAAAACAGATGTGTGATCTGTTTTTACATGAAGAGATTGTTTAAAATGTTACCAAAAGATAAAACACATCATTTTGATCATACGAAGTTTACACCTGCTGGTGGCTGAGTAAATAAAGTGTTTGGTTACCATTCAGGCGTCGTGAGTTTGATTCCTCGGCTGGCTAAGTCCTTCATAATGATACAAGCAACATTTTCGCTAATTCTGATGGTATTGGGAGATTTAAAAAATGTTGAATCGGGCGGTCCGTTTGATAGATGGATTGCAATCTTTAGAGCACAGGCGTCAGGTGGGTATGCTATCCTTGTTCTACCGACATTTCAATGGAAGATGCTCCGAGGAATTAGCATCATTGTTTCTTTTGACACCGGTGCATAGTCGGGTAACACGCCAAACGCGCTCAATGTTCAACAACTCGGATGTGGAACGATTTGCCGGTATACTGTGTTTCCTCTCTCCTATAACATGAGTCTCTTCAAGACCCATGGCCACTCCTTCCTCTCCTCAAAAAGACTCTCCACACAGCATCGTTAAATATGACCTTTCTTTAAAAATTTTAATACCGCACAAGAGTCCCAAATGTTCCCAGCCGCCTGGAGCCAGTGAGACTATGGCATTCCCAATTGGGGTACATTGTGATTCTGAAGGTAGTGAGGAAGGGAATGAGATGGGGAAGAGTACGGTAGGGAAGTACCTGCCTTTTCAGAACTGATCACCAAACTCAGATAAAGCCATTTAAAGCAAAGTTTCAATTGTAAAGGTGGTCTTACACCAGGGCGATACTAAGAGTATCTTCCACTCTGCAAATATATATCTACCTTATATTAGGTCCTTACATATGAAATTGGAGTTTTGTATGGGATGAACTTTGTATGGTAGCTTTTTCACCTTCCCAATTTGCTTCAAGTGGATTAAAACAGTTTTATCACTAACACCGCAGCCTGCAGCTAACTCGGACGTGGTTTGCGATGGATCCGCTTCCACAATAGCCTTCAATTCTTCATTATCAACTTTGGTCTCCGGCCGTCCACGGGGCTTGTTCTGCAGGTCGAAATTTCCAGAACGAAAACGTTGGAACCAAAAACGCACTGTGTTTTCTTTTGCGGCACCGTCGCCATACACATCATTAATCCTTCGAGCCGTTTCTGCAGCACTGGTGCCACGGTGGAACTCGTACTCGTAAATAACGCGATATTTCAAGTTTTCCATTTTGTAAACTAAGTGACGCAAAGAAAAAAAAACAATTAAGGAAAAAACAAATGAATTATAATTTTCGCAACACAAATACATGAGTAGCTGTATAAATTTGAATTTGGAATTCCTAACCAAAGAGAAGATATTTAAGATCAAAGTTGCCAGTACGGCAAAACGCCAATTTCATATGTAAGGACCCAACATTATTTTTAATGAATTCATTGTGAAATAACACAAATTAATCAAATAAAAGTTATTTGCGGACGAGGTGATTTAAACCCGCGATCGTCGGATTGCTAATCAAGAGCCTTACCACTCGACCACGGAGGACGTTGAGGGACGTAGACTATGAGGGAAATTATTTTCCTATGGACCTCCGTGTGAAGTCAATGTACAAATAAATAAATAAAAAGGATTCTTAGATGGTTTGTGCTTATACTGTAGAGCAGATGAACGAAGAAAGGAGTATAAGGAGAATCTTACTAATATTATAAACGCGAAAGTTTTTCAGGATGTATGTGTGTTTGTTACTCTTTTACGCAAAAACTAGGGAATGGATTTGAATGAAACTTTACAATAATAAAGTTCATACATCAGAATAACATATAGGCTATAATTTATGTTGCTAGCTAGGAAGGGGACGCGGGAAGGGAACGGGGGCGCACGGGAAAAGTGATTCAGAGAGAAACAATGTATTTCTTTGAATATTGCATTCTACGCATGCCGGGAACCAGCTGGTGTATACATAAATGCGAAAGTGAATTTTAGTAGAAGTCAGATACGCCAGAGGAAGACATGGCATGATCAAGTAAATGTTCGTGGGATATTGCAGTGGACTAAATGGACCATCACTAGTGAGACTATGGCATCCTTAATTTCGGTATTTTACTATTTTTTTTCTGTGAGTACCGCACAGGAGTCCCAAATGCTTCCATCCATTTAGAGGTCTGGTGCCAGTGAGATTACGTCATCCATTATTGAAATATGTTGTGGGTAGAGAAAGGAGATGTGAATGAGGAAGATAAGGAAGTACCTAAATATTCAGATCTGATTACCAAACATGGTTAAGGCCATTTTAATTATGAATGCTGGTCTTTCACCAGGGCAATACTGAGAGTATATTCCACTCTAAAACGTGCCGCAAATATTCTATACATTATGTTTAATGAATTAATTGTGTAAAAACACATATTGATCAAATTAAAATTACTTGCGCACGCTGGGAACCCGCTTTGAACCCGCGACCTCTGGTTTCGAAGTCGAGAGCCTTACGCCTCGTCCACTGAGGCCGGGAGGTGAAGGAAACCGAAAAATAAAGAATTTGGGAAGTACCTCGCTATTCAACAGTGGCGTGCAGTCTATAAAGCCTAAGAAAAACGAACCACAGAAATAATATGTAAAAAATCATACTATAGAACAACCATACTCAACCTGCGGCCCGGCAAGCTTTTGCGTGCGGCCCTTAAACACTTTATTATCACGAACTTGATTTAAAAAAAATCTATCATTCTAAATTTCTTATATTTTGATATTCGTTTCGACTTTGACGCACAGATAGTAATACCCGAAAAGGATTGTCATTATGGTCGACATAATCTGGTACAAGAGTGAGATAGTTTTCTTAGATTTTCACGGCCAAAAGTATTTTCATTATTTGTTTTTGGGGTGTTATGCTGTGTTGCGCTACCTTTTTCTTTAGCCAAAGTTTTCGGCAGCGTAGCAGTGTCCATCATCAGAGCAGATGTGTACCTAAAAATGTTGCTATTGCAAGATTTATTCCCAAACTATAAATATTTGACTCACAAGTACGCGTGGAAATAATTTTTAAATGAAAAGTGCCACTTCTGGAAACCACCGCATCAATTACCAATACATACAAATTGGTTAATGTGATTTTTTTTGACATACCAGATAGTGTTGCAGCCCGCGTAATAGTACAAGCGGGAAACTGGTAAATAAATCAAGTCCTAAATTTGATACTGTAGGGTTAATATCAGCTGTCTTTTAAAATGCGTTAAGGCTAACCCTCTAGTTACCGAAAAAAAACATATCAAAAACAAAATTTTTGTTATCTACCCTTTGTGCTATGCATAAAAATCTTGTTTAAACGTTAGTTTATCAATTAAAAATAATAACAAAATTTTTGGGTTATCTATTTATTTTTTTACATTGGCTCCACACAAGAGGCCCTGAAGAAAGTAATTTTTCTCAGGGCCTACGTCATCTTAGGGGATGCTGTGTAAAGGTTTTTTTAAGGAAAGGAAGGAGAGGAAGTTCTGATAAGGAAATAGGTATGAGGGGTGGTAGGAATCTAGGGGTCAATACGTTTAGGAGTGACGGACGTATGAATCTAACTCTATAACTGTATAATGTTCCGAGAGAGTCCTACTGGAGAGGTCAAAAGATCTCCCTCAACCAGTCTCTCCCGATCCGGCCTGCCACGCGGCTGGTGGGCAGACGCATACGCCTCCAAAATCCAGCCCAACCTCACCCCATGAACCCGGGCACCCCTTCTAAATCACCAAACGAAGTGAACCACTTGAGGTGACCTACGACAGACTTGTTATAAAATAAACTGCTGAGCTCATTTATATGGTTATCCACAACACTCAATGAACGATAATAATATTACAGTAGTAATATATCACTGAAGAAGAAGATAACACTAATAATAATCTAAACAAATATATGAAAGAGAACAAGACACAGAAAAATAAAAAGATAACAGTCGCAACTGGGACTCGAAACCAGAACCTCTCGTCTTACCGGGATGAGCGCCTTAGTAGACCGCTATCTTTTTATTTTTCTGTGTCTTGTTCTCTTTCATATTTTCGTTTAGTTTATTAGTGTTATCTTCTTCTTCAATGATATATTAAATTGAAGGGAATAATCTTCATCTTACTGATATTATAAAATGGCGAAATATTGTATGGATGTACGTGTGTTTGTTACTCTTTCACGCAAAAACTACCGAATGGATTTGAATGAAACTTTACAATTATATAGCTCATACATCAGAATAGGTTATTACTTAAAGTTCTGGCATTATGAAATTTGTATACAATTATTCGTTTATTGTCCAGACGAAAATCAAAGCGTTGCTACGTAATTGACATGCGCTGTTATTTTGTTATTTGTTTAGGTTGCTATGGAGATCCCTTTGATAGTTAATACGAGCTATGGCATTATGAAATTTGTATAAAAAAATTGCAACACGTGGCATGCGAGCTGTTTGAAAACTGAATGTACCTGGAATGAATGTATGCAATGCAAAAGGGGGAGGGGACTCCGGGAGAGGGGAGGGGAACTCGGGAGGGGGACTTGAGAGGGGAATTCGCGGGAGGGGGGGGAGTGGAGTGGGAAGAGGGAAGTTTGAGGAATCGGAGTGGGAACGCCAGAGGGGAAGGGGAATCGGAATGGAAACGGGACGAATGGGAAAGGACACGCGGGGAGAAACAATTTCTTTATTAAATGGCATAGCAACGCATGCCGGGAACCAGCTTGTATATTATAAAATAGAGTCTGTTCTAATAAAAGCGTATTTACAGAACCTTGTATATTTCAGTCAAGGTGACGAATGTAATAGACTAGCTTTAAAATGTGAAAATCGATCCCGGACAACTCAGAATCTTGCAACTTTAACACATCCTTTCTTTTAATAACTTTTCAAAAGGTTTTTGAAATTGCATTTATCTGAGTTGTCATGGAATTATGAAAATCATTTAGTAAGCTAAGAAAGCGCGCTCCATGGTTGACTTTGGCAGCCACCTCTGGTCTGGAGCCCGAGGAAGTAGCGTCATTGATACCCTCGGCACTGGTGCATAGTCGGGAAACACAACAGCATGTACACGGTTGACATTTGTTACATGAGAACGGGTCGCTTCTTCGAATCGTTCTTGAGTTCAGCAGCTCGGCTGTGGAACGATTTGCCGGCCTCTGTGTTTCTTCCTTCCTACAACATGGGTCTCTTCAAGACCAATGTTCATTCCTTCCTATCCACACAGCATCTCAGACGATATATAAATTATTTTCCTCAGAGCCTCAGGCTCAGTGTTTCCATGAGTGACGGACATACATTCCTAGTTGGACAGGCAAAACTTCCTAATATGTAATTTGTACTTTATTTTGTATTTATCTATAACTAGCTGGGTTACCCGGCTTCGCTCAGGACAATAAGATAGTGTTCTGGAATGTTGCACAATGTTGTTCCCTATTCCTGATCATTCAACGACATACTCCGCCACTCCTTCCACAACTTTCTACAGCTCTATGGAACCTTCTATAACTTTCCGGAAGACTGTTCTAGAAATTTCAAGAGGGCGAAACTTTCAGCCCTTATATCTTAAAAAGCACGCCATTTAGGTAAAAACGGATACCCTTATTCCCTAGGGGGATAGAGATCTACCACACCATATAACTCCCTTGATCGAACCGGGACTCGTTTCTGAGTTTTTGCGAGCTGTACGTTTTTTTGGACTTTCTTTTATAATATATACCATATTCAAATAAATAAAATGTTACTCCTCACATGTCCTTTCCCGTGCGTTTCCCTCCAGCGTTCCACTTCCACCTTCCCCACCACCGCTCTCCCGCTCTGCCGTCCCGCCAACCCCCCTGGCACTGCATTTCTTGACTCCTCTCCCGCCCGGCCCGTAGCCGAAACTTTTTTCTAATACTAACAATTTTAAACTCGTGATATCTTTCTAATTAAATATTCGAAATGAAAAATTCAAAAAGTTAAATAAAGGTATTGAAGCTGTCTTGAATATGAAGTAATTTATTTTGATAAGGATTAAAACCAAGATACAAATAAAGAGCCTTTTCAATCGGCAACATTTAAATTAAAATTTTAAAATAAAAGAATACTTATTGTGGCATAACCATAATAGTTAGACATATGCTAGCGCGACTTTTTTTGTAAATAATGATGTGTTCTATAAAGTCGTGATACATTATTTTATTCTATCATCAATAGTTTTCGCAGCGCACGTGATTTAAAGAATATTTTAGGTAATTTTTTTACACCCTGGGTTACATTATTGAAGTTTTAGTAAGGATCCCTAATTTTTTTGAAAATATAATATAGCCTATGACACCCGGGGATAGTGTAGCTTCCCAACAGTGAAAGAATTTTTTAAATCAGTTCAGTAGTTTCGGAGCCTATTCGATGCAAACAAACACACAAACAAACAAACAAACAAATCTTTCCTCTTTATATAGTGTGTTAGATTAGATAAATAAATAAACATCCCTCCGACAGCGGTGCACGACGATGCATCGAGAGAGTCCGGCTGGAAAGGTCAAAAGGCCTCCCTCAACCAGTCTGTCTCGATCCGGCTCGTCACGCAGCAGGTGGGCAGATGCATCCGCCGCCAGCATCTAAACAAACGTCACCCAATGAATCCGGGACCCCTGCTAAGTCACCAAACGTAGCGAACCACTTAAGGTGACCTATGGCAGAGGTGTTGGTTGTCCAATAAATGGTCCCCGAGGCGGCGTTACCCATACACGCCTCCCAAATTGAAATGGAATAATAGACTTTGCAAATGATTTTGCACTGACAAAAGTTACTTTATTCCATTCGACGACCTCCGTAGTCCAGTGGCTAAGACTCTTGACTCACAATCCGGAGGTCGCGGGTTCGAACCCGGCGTGCGTAAATAAATTTTATTTGATCAATTTGTGTTATTTCACAACTAATTCAATTGAAATAATATATATAGTATATTTGCGGCACGTTCCAGAGTGGAAGATACTATCAGTATCGCCCTGGTGTAAGACCACCATTCAGAATTGAAACGTTGCTTGAAAATGGCTTTAGCCGTGTTTGGTGACCAGATCTGAATAGCCAGGTACTTCCCAAACTTCCTCTTCCCCACCTCCTTCCCCTCCCCACTACCTTCAGCCTCAGAACATACCCCAATCGGGGATGCCATAGTCTCACTGGCTCTAGACGGGAGCAGTTGAGATTCTTGTGCGGTATTCACTGTAAAAAAAAAAAAAAAGTCGTCACCGTGTCTGAAATTGAACAGGCTTTGTAAATTCGCGAACCGGCCCCGACTAGACCAATAGTCCAAGAGCCCGTGACGATCAGATATTCGTTATTTTATAAAACCTGAAAGTTTCTCTGTGTATGTCTACTACAGGTAAAGACGATCCCCGACTATGAAGCTTGGATCACGGTGGCTTTGAAAGATATTATATTAATTAATTATAATTGTACTTACGTTATAGTATAAAAGCTGAATTTTATATATGTTACTTGAGGAACTATCAACATATGTTTTCTCAATTATCAGACAGTTTTGATGGTTCCTTCAACTTGTCAGACACATTCAAAGTCTTCCGTAGATGCGAACGCGATATATACATGCAAGCGGGTGGGAGTTAAATAGTGGGAAATTTTGACGCTAGCAGATAGACCAGGAGACGAGGTAGGTAAACTCTACGTCGTCGAGTACACGGATGAAACTACTTTTTAGTGATAATGGACACTTAGAAAACCTTAAAAAAGCTGGTCTACCGGTGCGCCTCTTGGCAGGAGCCGCGCTGCCATGGGAATAGTCAGCGTTTTTTTTCGAAAAAATTACGTCATCGAGTACACGAACGGGAATGGTGTCATATGATAAAGGTCGATTAGAAAATGAGAAAAAAGCAGGGCTTCCAACCGGCAGCCTGGCAAGTTCGCAGGCAGCCGGCGTCAAAGTGGGGTAAAAAATATGACACCATTCCCGTTCGTGTACTCGATGACGTAATTTTTTCGAAAAAAAAAACGCTGACTATTTCCATGGCAGCGCGGCTCCTGCCAAGAGGCGCACCGGCAGACCCGCTTTTTTAAGGTTTTCTAAATGTCCATTATCACTAAAAAGTAGTTTCATCCGTGTACTCGATGACGTAGGGTTTACCTACCTCGTCTCCTAGTCTAAGACCTAATACCTTGCTCTCAGACCTAATAAATGCTCTTGACATCGTGGTGCAATTTTATATACCTTTTTTACCTGATATCTTTCAATGCCACCGTGATCCAAACTTCATAGTCGGGGATCGTCTTTAGCTGTATTAGGGACAGACACAGAGAAACTTTCAGGTTTTATAAAATAACGAAGGTCTGATCGTCACGGGCTCTTGCTCTACATCTAAATGTTTATAAATCTGAATCTTGGTTTCCTTTCTCCTAAAAATCGATATAATTTCTTTAACTTCTCGGTTCATTGCTTTTTTAATTAATTCTCACATTAAATTGTACCTACTTTCTAAAATACGTTATAAGGATGAATTTTGTGTAATTCAAACTAAAGTCATTTACATTATTTTCTTCGCCAATTATTTACTCGGGCTGAGAATTCATATTTCGTCGAAATATGTTCTTACGATCATACAGGGCTGTTCCAATGAGAAAGATTAATTATTCTCCATATCAGCTTATTTAAATAATAACTGAATATCGATTTTATTTCATTCAAAATTTACTTTAATTTACCTATGCCTGCATTTAAAAATGCTGAAAGGCGCGATGTTAAAACTGTTAAAATTATGTACTTTTTGTAATTATTTTGCGATCATAAGTATTTATAATTTTTCAATAATATCTAAGCAAAATAAGAATGTAAAAAAATCTTAAGTATATTAGTTTGTAAGACCGTAAATAAATAGTCAATCTGAAGTATTTTCTTCACAAAACGCGGGTGCGTATCTTTTTTTAAATGATTTTATTTAAACTAAAATTAAAATTCTGAAACATAGCTTTCCCAGATAATTTATTGATTTATTTTACTGCATGATTATATGATTTGAAATGTGTGTTGAATAATACAAAATTTTGTTTGGAAAATTTGACAAATCTGCCAACCTACGGTAAAACCTTATTGTTCTAAAAATATACTAGATAAAAGAACAATCTTTCGAAATCAATTTATATTTTTTTGTGGAAAATAGTTAATACGTCTAAAATTTGTTTTAAAAGTGACATATTTCCGGTTTTGTCTGGTTATTCCCTCTTAAAAGGTTTTTTAATCAATAAAATACATCTTTACTTTGGTAGGTGTATCCAGTGCCAAGGTTACAATGTATGTAATTTTAATGCTTAGTAAATTTAATGAACTAACTAACCATCACGCCAGTTCCTCGCAGGGGTAGGCAGAGAAGACGGACCACCAAACAACTCGATCTTGGCACACACTCTTTGCTTCATTCATATTCATACATCGTCTCATACACACTCTACTATTATTCTGACTCTTGACATGGCCCATTATGAAAAAGTTATAAGTATGTTTATGAGATGTCTATGCATTGCTAAACCATTCATCCGATTGCGATGAAACTTTGGGGATTTTATGTGTGCATGCCCGCGATGATTTATATATGTATATACTGGTGAGCTCTTGCATTATGAAATATCCATAAAAAAATTGCAATAGGTGGCAGGCGAGCTGTTTGAAAACTGAATGTACGGAATGCAGGAGGGGAACTCTGGAAGGGGGTTCGCGGGATGGGGGAAGCGGGAGAGGGAAGTGGGGAGAGGGAAGGCGGAGTGGGAACGCTTGAAGGGGGAGGGACACGAGAGAGGGATGAATGGGAAAGGACACGCAAATAGATATCAAATATTTCGTAGTGGGAACCTACGATATACTGTTGACTGGACAACTCAGAATCATGCAACTTCAACATCTCCTGTGAAAAGCCATTGAAAATTATGAAAAAAATAGGTTAAATACATTAAGTTAAGTTAGGTTGTGGGCTATTATTTTTTTTATAACTTATTATAAATTTTTGAATTGACGGACCCGAAGAAAAATGTCGGATGTGCGATTTTGTAGATTTGTAGTAGAGCTGTTTAAAGTTTCGTTTTTGCATTTTTATTGTTTTGAGATCAAGAATTATAGCGTGGAAAAATAAAAAAATTAATTTCAATTTATACAAATTCAGAATTTTAACATAACTAAAAGAAATTCAAATAAGCCAACAGCGCGATTTTCATTTTTTAACAAATCCGACATTATTCTTCTGTACCTTCGAAATGGGTGTTGAAATTGCACGATTCTGAGTTGTCATGGAACCGATATATTTCTTTGTAATGAAATGATTCAAGATTGTTATATTTTTTTTCTATTACTAATCCTGTATTTTATTTACTTTTGTAGGAGAGAGGACCTCTCGATGGCATGCGGTCATTAGAACACTATCTAACAGACATCATGCGAGGCGCAGGCGACACTCCGGACCACTTGAAAGGTAAGGCAACACCGACTTCTTTAATCATTCACATCAAACACCATTATAGGCAAGCTAGAACCGCTATTTTGAATGAGTTTCGCCCATAGATATTGGAATATAAGAGATGTGCTATCCGCAGTTTTTACTGGGTGGGACTGCGCTTCCGGGTGTCGCCGGTGTTGTTTACCAATTAACGAATAAACCACGGACGTACAAAATACATGGACATGATCTACGCGATAAAAGGCGTATTATTTCCCCCTCCCATTGGAACCATTTTTCGGAACCGGCTGGGCTTGCGAGAGCCCCGCGTGAATCTAAAAAATATGACGTCATCATTCTTGTCCGAATCAGTGTTGAGCTCTCATCGTAAATAACACGGTAAAAATGGTGGCTTGTGCGATAAAAACGTGTAAAAATAGAAGAGAAATAGAGAATAAACCCAATTGTGGTATTACATTCCACAAGCAAGCATTATTTTACACTATTTTAAGCTAATTCAGATCACATAATATGATCGTTTTTGAACATATACGATAAATATATCAAACCACCCATACATGCACTATCACTCCGAGATACATGGCGTGTGTCCGTCACTGTTTACTGGGGTAAGTAAATTATGAAACATTTGTAAAAGTGTATTAACTAAATACAGAAGCAAAATATTGGACTCGACCTTATAGGCGACCTTACTTTGACGTATTTTAACTTCAAATTTGTTCATTGCGCGGCGAGCAATTCGCGCTCCCATGTAAAAAGGTCTATTCATTCAAAAGCAGAGTTTACTTTTTAGAACTTAATGATGATTTTATAGCGCGAGATGCCTATATACTGTCAGATTGGACTGTAGTTGGTTTCTACCCCTCACCTTTATGTTCTGGTCTATTAATATTCATGTGTCTATGGAATAAACTAAATGAACGAATAATTAACGAATAAACTAAACGAACGAATTCTTTCCGTATTCAAACTACACTGTTAACTAATACTAATGCACACCTTCAAAAAATCAACTAAATTAACAAATTCTTTTCGTACGCAAAGTACTCCGATTAGATCGTAGTCCGCCGATAGCCGCGCGGACAACATAGCGTATCTCTTTTGGATTTCAATATCTTTGGTTTCGCCTCTTATATTGAACGTCACAACTAGGGAATGCAATCTCGTTTTCGCGAGATCTCGGCCTTTTTTAGCGAGATTGATCTCGGACGAAAAAAGGGCGAGATCTCGCGAGTTTAACGAGATTGCACTCGAGCATAAAAACGTCTTATTCGAAGCGCGTACTGACACGGACGTTGCAATCTGTAATTTCCAATAGTCTGACTATTTGGTATATTTTTGGTTAATTAATCTGTAATATCTAATGGATCTACTGAGTAGATATAGTTTTATTTAATTGATAATAATATCTCAGTTTAATAGTCAACTCAACTTAGATAATAGGTTTATTTTTTTTTACTTCTCGTTGTTTTGTTTGTTATAAAAATACTGTTTTATTACTAAAAGATTTTTGTTTGATATAAGAAGAGAAGACTGGTTGTTTTTTTTTATTTGTTATTTGATAGATATTTACATACGTCAAAGTTTACTACTTAGAAGTTAATTAAAAAATTATAGACAAATACGTCAAACAATGTTTGATGCATAAAAGTCTATTGAAAAATTCGTGAAAATAAATGTTTATCTTATACCTAATACTTATAATTTTTATTATGTTTTTCCTAATTTATTCAAATATTGTGATTAGGTATTTGCAAAAAAAACACACAAAACTGCCAATCTCGCGAGATCTCGAAATTGGCGAGATCTCGCAGTATTGTTATTCATAAACTCGCGAGATCTCGCTTGAGCCCCAATCTCGCGAGATTTGCATTCCCTGGTCAAAACTGAGTAGTCGAATAGAGCCGAGCGGGTCACACGATAAGCACTCCGTCTCTTTCCAGCAGCACGGTAACACGCAAAACAACGCGCATATCATGTGATCCCGATTCTAGTTCACTACGTATGATGACTTAGCAGGAGTGCCCGAGTTCACAAGGGCTGAGGTTTGTCTACGCCTTGACGGATGCGTCTGGGCCAGATAGGGAGAGACTTATTGAGGGAGACCTTTTAACCTCTCCACCAGAACTCTCTCGAATCATCGTCTTGTACCGCAATGCAAGGAATGGATTCATACATCCGTCAGTCCTAGACATACTGACCCCCAGATTCCTACCCACCCCTCATAACTTTTTCCTTCCCAGAACTCCCTCTATTTCCTTTCCATTAAAAGACCCTCCACCCGCATTCCCAAAGATAACATAGACTCTGAGGGATTTTTTGCCTCTGTGGAGCTATTTTACTAAGTGTTAATGCGAATATCGCACAAGAGTCCTAATCGCTCCAGTCGGGAGCCAGTGAGACTGAAGATAGTACTTGGATTCAGATCTAGTCACCAAACACGGCTAAATCCATTTCAAGTGACTTGAGAAAGAGGGGTAGGGGAAGGAAAGGGGGGGGGAACGCAGAACGGGGGAAGTAGAGTGAGGAGAGGGAAGGTGGAGTGGGATTAATGGGAAAGGACATGAAGGGAGAATCAATTTATTTCTTTGAATGGCATTGCAAATCATGCCGGGTATCAGCTAGTATCTACTAAAACCTAACCTAATCTAATCTAACCTATCCTAAGTAACAAAAAATGAGTCAAAAATAATAAAATGGGACAAAAATAATATCCTGCAACTGTAATGACAATAAATTATTTATTGGTCAAACAAAGTAAAGTATAAAATAAGGTTAGGTTAGGTTGAGTTAGGTTAGGTAAGGCTAGGTTGGGCCAGGTTAGGTAAGGTTAAGTTAAGTTAGGTTTTAGTAGATATTTTGTCTGAGGTTATTTTGTCGGGTATATTATGTCGCGTGATGAAAACCTTCATTATCACTGGCAGTATCTTCAATTCTGGTCCGCCTCTAGTAAAAACGAATTGGTCACAGCAGCAGCAATAATATTGTCTGTTGTAAAGTGAGTTCTGAGTTCTAAGGCAACGCTGTGAACTGCTCTGCAGGTCTATTTTAACAACACGGCCCCAACCGATCCATCCGACCAACCAACGCAGCTAAATACATAACACACAAATACACGTCATTGATATATATGGTACTGGGATGGCCCTTTCGCTGGAAACTAGAACAAAAGGCATAATCTCTTACTTATCTCTTTTTATAAAACAACTCTTGATTAAAGAAATTTAAGACACTTATTAGTAGACATCGGATTATATGCACTAACAAAGTGCCAAAATATGCATGCAAATATGCACTAAAAAAGGCCGAAATATGCACTAAAAACTCTTGATATGCCTAAAATATGCACAATGCAAAATCAAAAAACCATTTTTATTTTTATATATTTTAATACGATACAAAAACAGTGAAATATTCTTAAAATTATGCATAGTTTTTGTGACAATATACAATTAAGTATTTTTCCAAATTTTAGAGCAAAAATGTTTAATGTTTGTCACCCAAAACGCGAAAACGACTTCTCTACGTCAACTGACGTCATCCGAAAAATTAAAAAAATTTGGCACCATTTCTGGAGATACCTGTTTTGGCAGGGTATGTATGACCTGTACCGTTGATGTAGGCATTAATATTCTTCATGTCTTCAAGACTTGGATTTTTAAACAAAATAGCGTCTAACTTTTCACCAATCTTTTCTGATATTGAATTGGGAAAGGTGTTTGCGAGTTCAACCATTGTTTCCAGTATTTATATCGATTTAAATAGAAATAGAGGAAGGTTTTTTGTTTCCAATTTTTCTATGGCATCTGGTAACTTGTAGAAAAGTGTTGAGATGAGGGCGATATTCTGTTTAATAGATGTGTCTTCAAATGCTTAATATGCAAGATTGAGATAAAAAGGCTAAAATATGCATTAACACCGTATTTAGAGAATTATATGCACTTGCATATGCAAATGCATATAATCCGATGTCTACTTATTAGCAATCTATACAAAACAAAACTATACAATGCACTTCCACTGGCCATTAGACAAAACACAATGTTTTATATAAATCTGACACCAAGTCTTAGATTACCAGCCAAAACAGATCCCACTTGAAAGATATTATCGAAACAAACTTATAAGTATATATTTTTTCAATGGTACGATGACGATTGTCTGTTACTTTAAATGTAATAGTGTTTTTTTTAGGTGCTTCAGATTTTAGTCCGGGTTAAATCTTCCTCGCAGGAAAGACTAAACCCTTCCAAACACTTTTCCATAAACGATTATCTAGTCAATCCACGCAATGTAAGTGCACTATATAAGTATAATAAATACAAAACAATACAAGAACGAAACGTCAATCCACCAGAAACATAATGGGAAAATAATTCAGCGACTCCAGATATTTTCATATCAGAGGGTTCGGCTCTGATGAAATCCTAACTGGACCGATAAATCCTACTGATCCCTCAATATAAATATTTAAAAATCTTTCGTAATCCTACATGTATTTTAAATGACTGATTTTTATTGTATGTGTTGTTATTATTACCATTTACTATAAACTGGCCATGTTTTAAAGCGCCTGTTCTCAATACAGGTTTGCCTAGTGAGGCATAGGACATCACAAATTGCAGGTCTAAAATTAAAAGAGATGTTATTATTAATGAAACAAGGCAGGACAGATGGATACTACTGCTAACTTTGTAGGCGGCCAAAAAGATACTAAAGTCGCCATGTTTTTGTTACTCGTCTGTCAAAATATTTTTAATAAACCACTCGCACTTCATTTAAAAAAAAAAGGTTTTGCGTTTCGGAAAGGAATTCGACTTTCATATTGAGGAAAAACAATGATTTTTAAAATTTATTATGAAACAACTTAAGAATTTTTTATTGCGTTTTGGAATTTTCACCAAAAATCAATTCTCATTTGTTAATTAGCGAGTTTTAAAAATTATTACAATCGGGATTGTATGAATTCTTGACACATCGGCTCTAATTTTGAAAACGTACTGAATATATTATATTACAGGAAAGTACCTACCTATTTTATTGCATTTCTGAATTCTTCACATAATCAGTTCCAATTTTGAAAATGATACTTAAATTCGAAGCAAAATTGAGTTCATTGAGCCGGATTTCACGCAGGACTAACGCATAGCACAGAAAACCGAAATTATCATGTTTGATAATAGCGCAGACCCGTCAAAAACCACAAGATACTCTGTTTCCAAGTCCAATTAGTTCCAATTTTGACAATTAAAATTTAAATAATTGTTAATTGAAATTATTATATTAAAGTTTAATTTTCTGAATTCTTTACATAATCAGTTCCAATTTAGAAATTTACATTTAAATTCAAATCGAATCCGAGATCCTGAATTCATTGAACCTAAAGTTACGCAGGACAAACGGACAACCGAAATCAGTTTTTTTTTTTTAATGATTCTAAAGGAAAAATTTAAATGTTTTAAAAATTTTATTTGTAAAAAGAGCAAAATTTATAAAGAATCTCTTAAGCCTCGATGACACACGGCGAGTTTACAAGCTACTATCTACTAAATTTAAAAGCGGGTGAATCGGCGAGTGAGATTGTCATGATGACACACAAAACTGTCCACTCGCTCAGTAGCTCGCGACATTTTTGTAGGAAACTGGACTCGCACGTAGCTGCTAGCGCCAATAGCGGAAATAACGTGAACTAATCCTTCAGACAGTTGACAGTCGAAGTCAGCTGGTTTTTGGCAGCCATATTGGAAACACAAATAAACCAATCACGAGTCGGCTTGTAGCGTGTAAAGTTGAGGACCTTTCAACTTTTTCCGTGGATTGTCAACAATCTGCTAGTTAGCAAGTAACACGATGACACTGAGCGAGTTTACTAACATATAGTGAATTTCCCAGATAGTAGCTTGTAAACTCGCCGTGTGTCATCGAGGCATTATTCAAAGTATTTAAAACAATTTTTTTTTACAGATGCCTCGAATAAAAGAATCTGATAATGTTACGAAATTAAAAGAAAATTTTACTTAGGCAATATATGATATAAAATAATATAGCGTGTGCAATTCACATGTGGTAGAAATAAAACCTTCAGAAAACTAAAGCAGACAAGAGTGGGGAGGCTACGAAGCACCGCACAAAGAGGAGACCGATTAGTCTAGCTCATTTTCTCGCAGGCTAAATCGTATAGATGTATGTGATTGTCTCATTTTAGTCTCGCTATTCTTCGTTTCATCGAGTTTCAAATCATAACGGTGCTAAAGAAGTTTTCCTTCAAACCAATGGGGAGGCTACGAAGCACCACACAAAGAGGAGACCAATTTTTAAGTCATTCTCTTGGAGGCTAAATCCTATCGATGTTGTTTGTCTTTTTTTTCAACAACTGTGTCATTTTAAACTCCACATTCACCATCCTAGCACAAAACAATTCAACGGCGCAATGTTATCCAATCATACCTAACTATTCGATGGTCACAAATTTCCCTAGTGGAATTATTTCATAGCTTCAGTCGACAGTCAGTTCTTCAGTCACCGGCCGATCAGCGGATCAGCGTAGTGCTCAGTCGCGTATTTCTTCAATGTTCAACAGTCAGTATTCAGACTTCAGTGTTCAATTCTAATATTTTATCCCTTTTTAAATATCGTAATATAAAAGTTCAAATTCAGTTTTCACTGTTAAAATGTTCAGTAATTAGTTTATAAGTTTGTTCAGTTTTTAATTCGTTTTGTTATTTGTTCAATTTTCCAATATTCTGACTTCAGTGTTCAATTCTATTATCCTTTTTTTAAATATTGTAAGATGAACGTTTTAAATCAGTTTTCACTGTTTAAGTTGTTCAGTAATTAGATGATAATTTTGTTCAGTGTTTATTTTTTTTGTTGTTTTTTCAGTTTTCCAGTATTCAGACAAATTACCCTTTTTTGCAAGATTTTTCAGTTTTCATTGTTGAGTTGTTAAGTTTTCTGTAATTAGTTGTTAGGTTTGTTCAGTCGTTATGTGTTTACTGTCAACCACAAATTATCTAATCCTTTTTTTAAAGTTGTACAATCTACAGATGATAGATTTTCAGTTGTTCATTGTTCATTTCAGTAGTCAGTTTTCCAGTATTCAGACTTCAGTGTTCAATTAAAATTTCAATCCTTTTTTGTAAGATTATTACAAACTTTTATTTTAGGTAAATTTTTCACTGTTGATAGATTTGTTCGGTTATTCATTATTTACTGTTCACTTTGGTAGTTCGTATAATGACTTCAGTGTTCAATTTAATTATTTTGTCCTTTTTTAAAGCATTGTAATATGAAAGTTTTAAAATCTTTTTTTTTTTGTTAAGTTGTTCAGTGATTAGATGATAAGTTTGTTCATTGTGTATTTCGTTTTGTTGTTTTTTCAGTTTTCAAGTATTTAGACAAATTAATAATAATCCTTTTTTGGAAGAATTTTCAGTTTTCATTGTTGAATTGTTCAGTTTTCTGTAATCAATTGATTGGTTTGTTCGGTTTTTCACTATTTACTGTTAACTTTTGGTAGTCAGTTGTTCAGTACAAGGACTCAGTGATCAATTTAATTATTTTTCCTTTTTTAAATATTGTAAGATGAAAGTTTTAAAACCAGTTTTATGTTTATTTCATTCTGATTTTTTGTCAGTTTTCCAGTATTCAGACTTCTGTGTTCAATTAAATCAGTTCATTCTTTTTTGCAAGATTTTTCAGTTTTAATTGTTCAGTTTTCTGTAATCAGTTGATAGGTTTGTTTGGTTTTTCACTATTTTCTGTTAACTTTGGCAGTCAGCTGTTCAGTACAAGGACCCAGTGATCAATTTGATTATTTAATCCTTCTTTTTAAAGATGAAAGTTTAATATCAGCTTTCATTGTTCATAATTAGATGAAAAGTTTATTCAGTGTTTATTTCGTTTTGTTATTTGTTTAATTTTCAATCCTTTTTTGTAAGACTTTCTAAATCAATTTTTCACTTTTCAGAAGTTCAGTTTTCTGTGAGTAGTCTATAGGATTGTTCGGTTGTTCATTATTTACTGTTCACTTTGATAGTTCAGTATAAGGACTTCAGTGTTCAATTTAATTATTTTTTCCTTTTTTTAAACATTGTAAGATGAAAGTTTAAAATCCGTTTTCTTTGCTAAGTTGTTCAGTGATTAGTTGATAAGTTTGTTAAGTTATTGTTTATTTCGTTTTGTTTTTCAGTTCAGTGTTCTAGTATTCTAACTTCTGTTTTCAATTAAATTATTTTATTCCTTTTTGAAAGATTTTTCAGTTTCCACTGTTGAGTTGTTCGGTACCGCGCGCTTTCATCCCGTGGCAAAATATCTCCGACACAATATGACCAAACATCCCTCGACATAATATCCCAAGGACAAAATATCCTACGGACAAAACATCCTTCAAAAAAATATCTACTAAAACCTAACCTAACCATTTTACTATTTTTGAATAATAATTAATATTGTCTGTTTTATTTTGCCCATATTTTTGTTAGGTTAGGTTAGGTTAGGCGTTAGTAATTATTTTGTTGGAGGATATTTTTTCCCTATGATGTTTTGTCGGAGGATGTTTTGTCACGGGCTGAAAAGTCGCGGAACGGAGTTGTTCAGTCTTAAGTTAGTTGATAGGATTGTCCAGTCGTTCTCTGTTAACTGTTCACTTCACTTATTTAATCTTTTTTTAGAAATTGTTCAGTTTTCTGTGATTAGTTGATAGTTTTTTTCAATTTTACTGTGCATTTCAGAAGTTAGTTTTTCAATGTTTAGGCTTCAGTGTTCAATTTAATTATTTTATCAATTTTTAAAACATTGTAAGAAAGAGGAACATTTTAAAATCAGTTTTCATTATTAAGTTGTTCAGTAATTAGATGATAAGTTTGTTCATCTGTTAGGTATTTATTTCGTCAGTCAGTTTTCTAGTATTTAGACTTCTTTGTTCCTTTAAATTATTTTATCCTTTTTCTAAACATTGCAAGAGATAGTTTTAAAAGCCGTTTTTATTGTTTAGTTGTTCAGTAATTAGATGATAAGTTTGTTCAGTTGTTTAGTGATCATTTCTTTAGTCTTTCTTTTTAAAAAAAACCTATTAATTCATAAGTTTGTTCTTTATATTAAAATTAATAAATTTGATCTTTTTTAAAAACATCGCAAGATTAAACAATTTAGGGTGTTTTCAAAGACAATACAATAGCTTTTTTTAGTTGTTCATTAGTTCAGTTGTTCATTAGTTCAGTTGTTCAGACTTCAGTGGATATTCAGTGCGTTACCTCAACATTGTTATTTCAGTATTTCCGAAGCATTTTCTAAAATTGATTGTGTTAATACAAAATTCATAGCTAAAAATGTTAGTTAGGTATATTTTAAATTTTTAAAACAACGATAAAAATTATAGTCAAGTGATTTGCGTTTTTTGTTCGCTATATTTTTTTTCAAGTTATCAAAAGCTGTGATGTAAAATAGTGATTTTTTGTGGTGTGTAAATAATATTGATAATTGATAACTAAATTGTTTGAATGCATCATTTACATTCAGACACTGTGTAATAATGAGATTTTAAAAATATTTTTTAATAAATCGCGTGAAGGGCGCACAATAGTTAATTTAACCGAGTCAGTCAAACTATGGCATCCCAAATTTGGCTACGTTGAGAGATTGAAGGAAGTGGGGAGAGGAAGATGGTAAAGAAGGAAAGAGGGAGGTTTTGGAACTGACTGGCTATTCAGATCTGGTCACCAAACACGACTAAACCCATTTCAAGCAACGCTTTGATTTTGAATGGTGGTATTACACCAGGAGGATATCTACTACTTTTGTGGCAATTTTGTGAGATTGAAGAAAGGAGATCGGGAAGATGAAGGTTTGGAAGTACCTACCTACCTGTCTATTGAGATTTGGTCACTAAACACGCTATGCCCAAGTAGATCTAGTTTCGCTTGGTTTATTTTGCAAAAAATATATTTTCGCTGTTTTTATTTTATTTATTTGTGTTAGTATTATTGTGAGAGTGGATATTTCATGCTGTAACTGTTTTAACGCTTGACTTAATAACCGGAGGTTACTTGGTTCAATTTACAACTAAAGTGACTGCACAATACACATTTATTTTAGACTAGGGAGCACCCGGCATGCGTTCCAATTGCCATGGCACTCAAAGAAATTGTTTCTCCCTGTGTATCCTTTATCATGCGTCCACGATACCGCGAGCCCCCCTCCCCCCTCCCACCTCCCACCGACCTAGCCCATCTCGAAATTTTCCGATTTTTCTTTATTTTTTAAATATTGCCTTTATTATTGTTCTAGCTGGTACCCGGCAAGCGTTGCAATGCCATTCAAAGAAATAAAATGATTCTCCCTGCATGTCCTTTCCCGTGCGTCCCCGTTCCCTTCCACCTTCCCCGCCTTCCCCCTCCCTCGTCTCTTCCCTCTTCGCAAACCCCACCTTCCTCCTTCCTTTCCACATTTACAATACAAAAATACACATTTTCATTTATACAAATTTCATATAGCCAGAACTTACCATTATATACAGCCTATGTTACTCGCTGATAATGTAGCTTTCTATTGGTGAAATCGGTTTAGTGGTTTAGGCGTGAAAGCGCAACAAACAAACACACGCACTTTCGCATTTATATATTAGCTGGTTCCCGGAATGCGTTGCAATGCCTTATTCAAATAAATACATTTTTCTCACTGAATCACTATTCCCGTACGTTCCCGTTCTCCTCCCGCGTCCCCTTCCTATCTAACTTTATAAATTATATAGCCTATGTCACCCGGAGATAGTGTAGCTTCCCGACAGTGAAAGAATTTTTCAAATCGGTTCAGTAGTTTCGGAGACTATTCAATGAAAACAAACAAACAATAAAATATTTCCTCTTTATTATAAGTATGGATTTTATTTTATTTCACTTTATTATTTAATTTTACCTTTTTATTGAATTTAAGTAATTGTAAAATACGGGCCTCAGCACTGGGCAAAGTATTCAGTGAGGCCCACATTTTTATATGATGTTTGAAAACACATAACATTTGTATCAATAATTTAAAAAAATATATATTTCCTTATTAAACAGGAAAAAGAAAAACACAGATTTCTATTTAGGTCAAAATTATTTTTTCATTATTTAGGTGAAAAAACTCCCGTTTTTGTTTAGTGCTGACGACAAATTATTATTTTTTTAAATGACACATCAGCATTTTAAACAGTCCAAAAAAAATGTTATGATTTTTTTTATTTCCGCGGCCAATTAAACAAATTAATTAAACAAATTAAAAAATCAACTCCTACCGTGCGTGCAATTCACACACGGTAGGAGTGAAACCTTCAGAAAACTAAAGTAGACAAGAGTGGGGAGACAACGAAGCACTTTTTTATCAATGTGAAGGATGATTTTTCCATAATTTTGTCGTCGAATTCCAGTGCACCTTTTCCTATACATTTGTTCATGTTATTAGTATATGTGTATTCTTATTCAGAGTCGCTAGATGTCGCTTCCTTTTGTGTTTTTTTTACTGTCCTGTTCATTTTGGAGTGGTTTGAAGATTGTGTATTGATTTTGACTCGATCTTTGGTCTGCTTAAAGTCTGGCCGCTAAGGTTCGTCAAGCGCTTTATACAGCTACACCAAATGAGACTTGTGTGGACTCTCGCAGGCTAAATCCTATATATCCCTTTTCAGTGTCGCTCGCTTCCGTTTCATCAAGTTTCACAACGGTGCTAAAGAAGTATTCACTTAAAAAAAATCAGTCGATATTGATAGGAAAGGGGTAAAGGGTTGTGCGGTTACTCGGCTGAGTGACCAGTGATGATACATGGAAGAAAAAAAACACGACTGAAGTAAAACTTCACTATCTTATAAAATAACATATGACATTGGGGTGGGGTGATATATGACATTGGGGTGATATATGACCCTGGGGTGACCTACGACCTTGGGGTGACCTGTGACCTCGGGGTGACCTACGACCTTGGGGTGACCTACGACCTTGGGGTGACCTATGACCTTGGGGTAACCTGCTACCTTGGGATGACCTTCAACCTTAGGGTGACCTACGACCTTGGGGTGACCTACGACCTTGGGGTGACCTACGACTTTGGGGTGACCTGCTACCTTGGGATGACCTACGACCTTGAAATGACCTACAACCTTTGGGTGACCTACGAACTTGGGTTAGTATGTACGCCTTACCTTAGTTGTGCAGTATGTAGGTACGCTTCACCCGATCACCGTTCGCATTGATTACCTTTAGCATCATACTTTTCGTAACGCATTCACCAGCTTACTCCCCAAGTCGAGCGTGCGTAAAGAAGTTGTACTTTAAAAAAAAACTTTAAAAAGAGTCACCGGTGACCAAAATTTAATTTATATCTCCAACTCGTAAATTGGTTAAAGTAAGTCAAGTACGTCTTTATACAGAACTATATATTATTTTTTATCGAATTTAAAAACACGTGAAATAGGTCACCAAATTCAAAATCTAAAATAATATCGGGATTTAAGCCCGTTACCTCTAAGACCTGAGCAAATGAGTTCACCACTCAGCTATGAAGTCAAAATGTTATGTAAAATATCACACTTGTAGAAGACTTAGCGAAGGATTACTTACGATTATCATTATTTATTAGTATTTCGAAAGAATTAAAAAAAAATTGTCATTTTTTAAAATTAGATTACTTAATAATTGAGCGCTCCAATTTGGACATTTGAATAAATTATTATTTTTTGTTGATAATTATATATCTACCAACTTTCATTTTTTAAACGACTTCGAAAAGGAGGAGGTTATCATTTCGACCGTATTTTTTAATGTTTGTTACCTCAGAAATTTCGATTGGGTGAACCGATATTGATGATTCTTTTTTTATTAGAAAGCTGGTGCTTCCCGTGTGGTCCCATTTTAATTTGGTCCAGTTCTGACAATGGAATCCATGAGAAAACCATATATTATGTCTTAAATTTGCAATAAGTATGTGCGCGACAAATGGACGAATAACTCAATATTACGCCAACAGATTTCGATGATTCTTTTTTCGGAATAAAACTTCTTTACTCACGCTCGTCACTAAAAATCAAAAAATAAACAAAAATTTTAACAAAACAAAAAACAACTTCAAAAAATGCACTAAAATGTAAAAAAATAATTTCGTATGATTGTTATTTTTGGAGTCGGTGTCAGCCAAGATCTCCACATCTCACCTATAACAACCTATGTATGTAGTTACCTTGGCTGACACCGACTCCAAAAATAACAATCGTACGAAATTATTATTTTTACTTTTTAGTGCATTTTTTGAAGTCTTTTTTTGTTTTGTTAAAATTTTTGTTTATTTTAAAGATTGATGAACGTTCCGTAGATGAAAATTACCTATGTTTTGCCGTTTTCCGTGTTTGGAGGTCGCGGGTACAAATCGCGGCGTGCGCATGTTAATTTTATTTGATTAATTTGTGATATTTCACAATTTATAGTATACTAGCAAACCCGGAAACACGTTGCTGTGGCTAACGAAACACAACGCCACACCATTACCCCACCTTTATAACCATCGCCATCTGTTAAATCAAATCCACACCGCCCGCTTGCCAGCTCGCTGCCCGCTGCCCGCTGCACGCTGGCCAGCCGCTCCCTTTGTATATTATATATTTCAACCAATTTACACAAAATCTTGACAAATTATATACCTAAAAACCTTCCTCATGAATGACTACCACTATTGGTGAAAATTGCATGAAAATCCGTTGTGCAGTTTAAAAGATCTAAACGCTTAGACAGCGGGAGCGACTTCATTTTATAATATGTATGTAAAGATTTGCGGCAGATTCCAAAGTGGTAGATACTTTCAGTATCGCCCTGGTGTAAGACCACTATTAAGAACCAAATCGTTGCATTTAATTAATTTGAATTGGTTTTAATCGTGTCTCACTGGCTCCAGTCGGTTGAAAGCAGTTGGGACTCTTGTGCGGAACCTACCTATATGTATTAACATCGTGATTAATATTTGGGTAATTATGCCGTGTTGCGCTTTCTATATTAGTCAACGTTTCGGACAGCGTTACAGAGTACATCATCAGGGGAGATGTGTAGGTTGTGGTGAAGTCTGTGTTTAATCAGGTAAAAGTGATCCGCCCCGAAAACCATTTATTGGATTACCAACACCTCTGCCATAGGTCACCCCACGTGGTTCGGTACGTTTGGTGACTTAGCAGGGATGCCCGGGTTCATAGGGTGAGGTTTGTCCAGGTTTTGGTTCCCTATGTGTCTGCCCACCTTCAGTGTGGTAGGCAGGATCGACAGAGATTGGTTGAGGGAAGTATTTCATTATCTCCAGCCGGAATCTCTCGACCCATCGCCTTCCACCGCGGTTGAAGGAATGGATTCGTATGTCCGTCACTCCTGGACACACTGACCCCCAGATTCCTACCCACCCCTTATATCTAATTCCTTTCCAGAACTTCCTCTCCTTCCTTTTCTTAAACAAAACCCTCCACACAGAATCCCCTAAGATAAAATAGGCCCTGAGGGAGATATTTTCCTCAGGGCCTCCTGTGTGGAGCTAATGTAAAAAAAAACATGTTGCCGGTTGTTCAGAACAACAATTGTTAGTAAAATTAATGTGATTTTCGGCGTTTAGTTTTGATGTAACCGAAAAATAAAATTAATAATCTGAAGTATGTCGTAGATCACAAGTAGAGACAATCGGAGTTATTGAAGAGTAGATAATATATTTGGTAGTATTATTGTGCATTAATGTGAATGAAGCAATTTTTTTTGCCTTGATGGATATATGTGGCCTTCGACCCTCTCTGCCGACCCCTTTACGGAAACAGCTCAAAGGTTGGTTAGTTAGGTACCGGATAGATCCATCCATGAATGAAGCTATGTTTATAATTTTATTCTCTGAGTTTAATATGGACTTGAAATAGAGATGGACATACTCGAATAACTTTTTTAAATGTGAATACCACACAAGAGTCCCAACTGCTCCTGTCTAGAGCCAGTGAGACTATGGCATCAACAACTGGGGTATGTTGTGAGGTTGAGGGTGGGTAAGAGGAAGATGGGAAAGTTACTGGCTATTCAGATCTAGTCGCCGAACACAGATAAAGCCATTTCAAGCAATATTTATGTTCTGAATGGTGGTCTTAACCAGGGCGATAATGAGAGTATCTTCCATTATGTTACTACCTACAAATTACCTACTTGTTTGTGAAACATTTCGAATCTCCAATTATTTTGAATTATCATTTTAAACATCGAATCAACTTGAATATACGATTTACGAATTTACAATGCCATGCAAAGAAATAATTTGTTTTTACAATAATTTCTTTCCCATAGGTCCCATTTCCCCCCGCGTTTTCCTTCCACCTTCCCCGCCCCCCCTCTCGCATCCCATCCCGCACTCCCGCGTTTCTTCCCTGCCTCTAAACTTTTTGAAATACACACATCTTTCAAACAGGTGGATATTAGGAGTGAAGGACATATAAATTCATCGATAGAGAATTCATTCATTCATTCATCAACATAAATTGGTCGAGAGAGTCAAGTCTAGGTTAGGTCTCTCTCAACCAGTCTCTCCCGGTCCGGCCCGCCAAATAGTAGGAGGGCAAACGCATTCGCCACCAAAACCTATTCAAACCTCACCCCATGAACCAGAGAAACCCTGCCAAATCACCAAACGTAGAGAACCATTTGGCCTTCCCAAATTTCATGATCAGAACAGATTTGCCCCGATGATGAACATTGTAACCCTATCCGAAACATTGACTAAAGACAGAGAAAGCGCAGCATGGCACAATAACCCAAAAAATTAATCATGATAATACTCTTGGTCATGAGTATTTCAAATCATAATCAACTTTTAAATTACTCCATTGATGGCCGGCGTAGTCCAACGGTAAGGCTATTGACTCGCACACACGGCAATTACATTTTATTTTATTAATTTGTGTTATTTCACAATTTATTTATTTAAAATGGCATTAACCGTGTTTGGTGACCAGATCTGAATAGCCAGGTATTTCACCACCTTCCTCTTCCCTATCTCCTTCCCCTATCCACCTCCTTTCATCCTCACAACTACCCTAATTGGGGATGCCATAGTCTTACTGGCTTCAGACGGAAGCAGTTGGGACTCTTGTGAGGTATTCATATAAAAAAAGATTTAAAAAAATCGATCGTAAGTTCAGGCAACCCTATCCGAAATGGTGACGTCCAACTCGGAATAAAACCAAATCAAAACCACCTCAGAAAGGTCATTTAGAGTGATGATAAAAAAAATGGTTAAATAGGTTAAGTTAAGTTAGGGTTACCGGCTATTTTAAAATTATTTTTTCATAACGTTTAATGACCTTCCTGAGGTGGTTCTGAGTTGGTTTCATTCTGAGTTGGCATGGAACCATCCGAAACATTGGCCAAGGCCAGAGAAAGCGCAACACGGCATGACCACCCAAAAATGAACACGATAATACTTTTGGCATTGAAAATCACAAATCATAACCAACTTTTAAATTAGTGCATTCGATCATTAGTTTAAAAATCATCTGCCCACAAAGTTAACTATGTCATCTACATCAATTAAATATTTCATTATTATGATATAATCTAAATTATAATCCATCAACCTATTAAATAATAATTTCGTTTCTAATCGTCGTGCTAATTAGTTCGAATGTAATATTGTTAATCGATGGTTTCGAAATTGCGATGTCGATTATTATGTATTCTCCCCATCACTAGCGGTTGTTATGGCCGAGGATGAACCAATCTAAAATAATTTCCCGCAGTTAGATACGACATGGGTACAATTATGTCACAATTTAAATGTCAGAATGGACAGTGAGAGGCAGAATTTTCTGAACAGAATCAAATAATAAGATTTACGAGGTTAGGTTGAAATAATGCACACATGCTTGTACAGCGCGAACAAAATGACATTCAGAAGCGCACCAGGTGGAATGTGGAAGTGGCATTTCTCCTCTACACGTACGCGCAAGTTAAAGATCGTTGAATTCATTCAGCGTATTTTGAGAAGCGAAAGTATGGAGACGTGTTTAAATGTTATTATTTTTTTATGATTTGTTTTGAAAAGAAGGTGTTTTTTTTTACGAATGGTTTTTGGAATTCGAAAATTTTTTGAAGTGAAGATTTTTTTAGCAGCGTTGTGATTTGAAACTCGATGAAACGAAAAATAGCGACACAAAAATAGACAAACATATACATCTACAGGATTTAGCCTGCGAAAGAATGATAGACTAATCGGTCTCCTCTTTGTGCGATGCTTCGTAGCCTCCCCACTCTTGTCTACTTTAGTTTTCTGAAGGTTTCACTTCTACCGCGTGTGAACTGCACTTATGTTTTTTAAGTGAAAACTTCTTTAGCACCGTTCTGATTTGAAACTCGATGAAACGACAAAACGACACTTAAAAGAGATAAATATATACATCTATAGAATTTAGTCCGCGATAGAATGAGATAGTATAATCGGTCTCCTCTTTGTGCGGTGCTTCGTAGCCTATCGGTCTCTTCTTTGTGCGGTGCTTCGTAGCTTTCCCACTCTTGTTTACTTTTGTTTTCTGAAGGTCTAACTTCTACCTCATGTGAACTGCACACATGTTTTTTAAAATTAGTTCCAGACAGGAGGCCCCGAGAAAAATAATTTCCCTCAGGGCCTGTGTCATCTTTGGGGATGCTGCGTGGAGGGTATTCTTTTGGCAAAGAAAGAAGAGAAAAGGGTATAAGGGATGGGTAGAAATCTGAGGGTCTGTATGTCCAGGAGTGACGTAGTTATCCATCCCTTCCACTGAGGTGCAAGGCACTGGATAGATAGAATCCATGTCCATAATTCATGAACCCTGGTACCCTTGATAAATCATCAAACGTAGCGAACCATTTGAGGTGAACTATGAAGAGGTGTTGGTTATCCAATGTATGGTTTTCGCGCAGCGGAACCCAGAATAAGAAAGAAACCCAAATTAAGAAATTGGGTAGTGTGGTATTCACGTAAAAAAATAATACATAACATTAACAAATTGTAATCAACAGTTTACAATTGGATTAATTTATACATGTATAATTTACCTAACTGAGAAACCAATTATTTCCTCATCATACTATTGTGTCTCGAAATTAAACAGTAATTTTGCAACTAAAACATATTATATTATTATAACAGGAGAAGTTATCATATTTATGTTGAAGGCAAGGCAAGCATTTTGGTTTGAATTTGTTTTACAGTGTTTTTCTTTAAAAATATTACACGAACGTGTGTTTGTTATTGCACTATATGTAAAATCGACCACCATAACCAGGACATCAGCCTAGCATGGTGGTCGAAAAATCCACAAATAATTGAACTATGCATTGAATAAAGAAAAAATTTAAAAAAAATTGTGCAGGCCAGTTATGAAGCTGACTGTAGCTAGAATAACACGCAATCCATTATCATATGTTAATGGTTTTAGCTATATATACTAGACAATAGATCTCAGATATGTTATTACAAAACTTTATGCAAATAATATTCTGTACCTACTCGTTATTTCAAATTATATCGCTGTGGTACATGATTAGATGAAAACATTTCAAAGGAATAATTTAATTTATTGGATTTTTACAAAGACTTTTTGAAGTAAAAATTCTTTACGCACGCTCGACTTGGGTGGTAAGCTGGTGAATACGTTACGAAAAGTGGTGAAGTGTTACGAAAAGTGTGATGCAAACGGTAATCGATGCGAACGGTGATCGATGGCAAGGAGAACGGTCGGACCTTTACGCACGCTTGACTTGGGGAGTGATAAGGATAAGGATGATCACCACAAGGTCTTAGGTCACCCCGAGGTCATAGGTCACCCCAAGGTCATAGGTCACCCTACAGTTATAGGTCACCCCAGGGTCATAGGTCACCCCAGGGTCATAGGTCACCCCATGGTCATATGTTATTTTATAAGTTAGTGAAGTTTCACTTCAGTCGTGTGGTCTAAAGCACACTCGTTTTTTTTTTTTAAATTAGCTCCACATAGGAAAATAATTCCCCTTTGTCATCTTTGGGGATACTGGGTGGTGGGTCCTTTTCGGAAAGGAAGAAGAGAGGAAGGTCTGGGTAGGAAAATGTATTAGGAGGAGTAAGAATCTGGGGTTAATTTGCCCAGGAGTGATGGACGTATGAATCCATTCCTCTCATGAGGTGATGTCCCGAGAGACTCATGCTGGAGAGTCTCTCCCGATCCAGCCTTCCACGCAGTAGGTGGGCAAGCGCAACAACCGCTAAGACCCGGATAAACCTCACCCTACCTACTAAGTCACCAAACCTAGCTAATGACGACGGCTGCCATGGTTGAAGGGTAAGGCTCTTGACTCGCAATCCGAAAGTCGCGGGTTCGAATCCTGGCGCGATAAATGATATTAGATATATAGTATATTTGCGGCACGTTTCACAGTGGAAGATACTCTCAGTATCGCCCTGGTGTAAAACTACCATTTAGAATCGAGTTAGTTGTTTAAAATGGCTTTAGCCGTGTTTGGTGAACAGATCTGAATAGCCAGCCCTCCCCTGCCCACTACCTTCAGTGGGGATTCCATAGTCTCACTGGCTCCAGACGGGAGCAGCTGAAACTATTGTGATTTATATAGTTATAATATAGTGTTTTTCAAATTCTAAAATCTATAGTTGTGCGAAAATTAAAAACAATAAACTAAGAGTGATTTTAAAATGTTTATTTTGTGTAAAATAAAAAATAAAAATTGGTGAAAAAAAGTTGTTTTTAAATATTGTGAAAATGAGTGAACAACTTGTGGCAAAAATGAATTTTCTTGGTAAGTTTTCTATTTTTAAATAATATGTTTTTATTTATACACGGTGTCCAGAAACTCGTAGTACAAGTCGAAACTACATCACATAAAAAAAGCAATATTTTTTATTTTACTTTTTCAATTTTTTTCAACAACCAAAGGCTTAAAAACTTTTTGAGTCGGATTTACGCTTCGACGCATTAAAATACATTAAATAAGATATTAACCCCTTGCGACAGATTTAGAAAAAATATATATATACATATTGATATAGGTATATTATATTCCCAATTTCGAATTAATTGTGAAATAACACAAATTACTAGCACAATAGGCCACTTGCATAGATTTCATAACGACTTGGAAAAAATCGTGTGGATAGATTTTTTTACTAAGATTACTAAAGTTTTTAGAAATGTATAGTTTTTTATTTATTTTTAAATATATAAATCCATTATTTGAGCTTGTGACGTTACTACACGAAAATGTCCCGTCTCCGATTATGTTCCCTTAATTTTGTAAAATTCCACACTGATTAATTTTTTTTATATGGCAACATTTTGATTTTCGGCGAATTTTTTGTTCGATTTATTGTTTGTTCTATGCGAACTTATCCTTTGGTTTGTTTTTTTGATAAAGATGGCGGTGTTTTTACAGATGTTACGAAGAGAACCCCGTACAATTTATTGCTATTTGTGTGGAAAACGTTCTTTTTTTAAAATGATTTTCGGCTATGTAATTATCGTTTTTTCGCACTCATAAAATTATGTCCCGTCTTTCCGGTTTATAAAAAATGTTCTGATTTTTCGGATTGAAATTTTCAAAAAATCGATAAAAAAAATAAAAAATAGGGAATGTCTTAGAATATTTGCCTAAACCGGATTTTTTTTTAAAAATTGTGATTCAAGTGGCATATTACTAGAATCAAGAGCACCCCTCGACTTCAGAGACCGTCGCCTCTTTTTTAACATTTCCTCCACACAGGAGGCCCTGAGGAAAATAATTTCCCTCAAGGTTTAGTAGGAATCTGGGGTGTGTACGGATCATCCGTCGCTAAGACCTAAACAAACCTCACCCCATGAACCCGGATGCCCCTGCTAAATCACCAAACGCAGCGAACCACTTGGGGCGACATATGGCAGAGGTGTTGGTTATCCAACAAATGGTTCCCGGGGTAGCGTTTGTGCTGTACTCACATAAAAAGGGTTAGGTTAGGTTTGTTTAGGTTAAGTTAGATTATGCTAGGTTAGGTTAGGTTACTAGGTTAAGTTAGGTTAGGTTACTAGGTTATGTTAGGTTAGGTTGGGTTAAGTTAGGTTAGGTTAGGTTAAGTTAGGTTAGTTTGGAAGCATGTCGATGTAGCTATGCAAAAACTTAGCATTTTTACATTTCCCTGATTTCTACGAATCATTCAACTCTATCTTCTGTAACTACGGTTGTTGTCAATACCGAACTGTCCTATCAGCTGTCACGGGACTGTCACCAGTCACGGCGCATTACGACCGGCGGTCAGGCATGACGGACCTTATTGTATTTGACTGCAACCTACTAGCTAACCGGCCAAACTGCCGCAAGTTACATTTTTACTAGACGTTACTTCTAACGGCTGGGTTATACCGATTGACAGTGGCGGACTTACAGGCGATATTGTGAAAACCCAAGTAATTTTTTTGAAGTAAAACTTCTCTACGCACGCTTGACTTGGGGAGTAAGCTGGTGAATGCGTGACGAGAGCATTATGAAAAGTGTGATCGGACGAGGCGAACGGAAGTTGAGAGTTAAGTTAGTGAAGTTTTACTTCAGTCGTGTGTTCTAAAGCAAACTCGTTTTTTTGTTAAATAATGCAAACCGGTTTTACTCCTAGCACCTCCAAAATGGTTGAGAGTTTCTAAATAGTTTCATAAATTACGTAAGTATTATATTTAGCTATTTCATCTTTAGCCAACGTTTATTTTAGCATTACAGTGTCCATCATCAGGGCAGACGTGTAATTACTCTGGATGGAAACTTTAATGCTGTCCGAAACGTTGGCTAAAAAGGGGATAGCGCAATACGGCGATAAGTAATATAAAAAAATAAATCGGATTTTGGCCGTGAAAATCGCAAATTATATCTAACTAGCTGACCCGGCCACGCATTGCTGTGGCTAACTAAACATAACGCCATCTACTGGATGATTACCCAACCTTTATAACCACCGCCATCTGTTCATTTGCATACAAATCAAATCAGACATTCTCCTTTAAATATTATATATTTCAACCAATTTACACAAAACCTTGACAAATTATGTACCTAAACCTTCTTTATGAATCATTGGTGAAAACCGCATTTATTTTTGGGGTATTATGTCGTGTTTCTTCTCTTCTTATTTAGCCAACGTTTCAGACAGTGTCCATTATCAGGGCAGACGTGTAATCTTATATTACATTTACATTACACATCTGCCCTGATGATGGACGCTGTAATGCTGTCCAAAACGTTGGCTAAAGAAGGAGGTAGTGCAACATGGCATAACACCCCAAAAATAAATAACTATAAAGCGGAAAACTGGTGAATCTAAATCACATTAGTTTTTCGATGTCTGTCTCACTGGGATAAACTTGTGTCGAGACAGGCGCCCACAGTAGGCCCAGAGAAATACAATCCTCAGGGCATATGAAATTCTCGGAGATGCTGTGTGGAGGGTCTTTTTAGAAAGGACGGAAAGGAAGTTCTGGGAAGGAAAAAGGTTTTTAGGTGAAATTTTAAAAAATCAATTGTTAGAGGGTTTAATATCAGTTGTTTTAAAATATATTTTAAAATGCCCGGATCCAAAAACCTTTTAACCCTTTAGTTGCCGAAAAAAATTTAAAAAATTGAAAAAAAATTTAATTGAAAATTATTAGTATTTTTTTTTAATTCTGAATACCTTACAAGAGTTCCGAATGCTCCCGTCTGGAGCAAATGAGACTATGGCATCCCCAATGTTGTGAGTGAGGATGGGAAAGGAAATGGGAAGACGATGGGACATAGGTACCTGGCTATCTAGATCTGGTCATCAAACACATCATTTCAAGCAACGTTTCAATTCTCAATGGTTGTCTTGCACCAGGGCGATACTTAGAATATCTTCCACTCTGGAACGTGCCGCAAATATACTATATACTATTTTTAATTAATTCATTGCGAAATAACCCAAATTAATCAAATAAAATTATTTTTGCCCTCCGGGATTTGATCCCGAATTACTAGTAGAGAGCCTTACTCCTCGACCACGTAGGTCGTCAAATGTGATGCAGATTCACAAGTTTCCCGCTTGTATTTAATTTTTCCGGCACCCTGTAAAAGTATTTTACTGTCAGTACTGCCCTGTTCAAATTTCAGCACTTTTCAATGGCTCGATGCATCTACGACGTTGCCAAACGCAAAGTACATATTTACCTTATAAAACTATTCGGAATATTGTTTACTAGTTGAAGTCCCCGGCGTTTCCCGGGCTTTACGCAGAGTTTTCCTCAATCGGATGTAGATATCAATTTTTTCTCTTATTTTGAATGTCAACCTATGCAAAAAGTTCACCAAGAATTTTTCAAAATTTTGCAATGGTGGGTTTTTGAAATCATGGATGTATGGACAGTATTGGACAGTGACCTTCCTCTTGTTTTGAAAGTCAAGCATGCAAAATTTCATCATATTATCTCCGCTAACCGAATTTCTACTGATTTCTTACATATCTCCCTCAAACACGTTATGTTTTAAAGCTCTTAAAAAAATATTTGTTATTCTTGAAGATAATATCTAGACATACCCCGCGCCGAAACGCAAATTATATAAAATTCCCTCGATAGAAAAAAATCGCAAAGTATACTCCAAAAATTATTATAAACACGTTTGTTTCAGTTATTTTACATGTTAACTATATGTATGAAAAAAATCGTAGTTTTTAATTAAATGCTGTTTATGAAAACCCTCGCGAGATTTATGCTCTATTTTAAACGAGTCATGTTTTATTGAACATTTCCACAATTTTCGCATCGATTTTGTCGCTTTAAATATTAGCGCGCTCCTCTAACATTCGTAATTTAAAATCTCTCCATCTTCTTCTTTTTGAGCCCTGTGGCGCCAAGGATTACATGAATTGAAATATATATTCAATTTTTATAAGAACAACTCTCTTTTTTTAACTTTTGAAGGTTATTCCCATCAATGTAATATATCATTGAAGAAGAAGATAACACTAATAAACTAAACGAAAATATGAAAGAGAACTATACACAGAAAAATAAAAAGATAACGGACGCTATTATTGGGATACGAAACCAGAACCTCTCGTCTTACTGGAACGAACGCCTTACCGATTCGGCTACAGTTATGTCCCAGTTGCGACCTTAACCACTGGAGCGCTTTTTGCCAAAATATGGCACTATTTAAAATACCTCGGATTGCTTTGCTGCCAATTTTGGCAATTTTTCTTTTATTTGTAAGTAATTAAGTAGAAGTTTACGATTTTATTATATTTTTTTTATAAATCCTACGAATATGCGATAATTGACAAAAGGTAGGTGAATTCATTGGCTATATAGAACTAAAATCAGTTTATATGTCTCCATATTAAATTTGGAGGAATGATTTTTTTAATGTGGGCAGAAAAATATTCAAAATGGTCACCAAAAAATCTCGAGCAATCGGAGAAAAAAGTTTTAAGTAAATCGTTTTATTTTTATGTGTCTTGTTCTTTTTCACATTTTCGTTTTGAATATTAGTGTTATCTTCTTCTTCCATGAAATATGTGTTTATTTCTAATAATACAATTTGAAAATGTATTCACCTTTGAAAAACAATTTTTGATTTTCGGATACATTCAGAAATCTTCCATTAATTAGGATTTTATTGCAAAGCGGAATTCATATGACGGCCTCCGTGGTCCCGAGGTTAGACTTTCGACTCACAATCCGAAGGTCGCGGGTTCAAACCCAGCGTGCGCAAATAAATTTTATTTGATTATTTTTTGGTATTTCACAATTAATTTATTTAAAATAATATATTGTACATTTGCGGCACGTTCCAGAGTGGAAGATACCTACTCTCAGTATCGCCCTGGTGTAAGACCACCGTTGAGAATTGGAACGTTGCTTGAAATGGCTTATGCCGTGTTTGGTGACCAGATCTGAATAGTCAGGTACTTCCCCACCTCCCTCTTCCATATCTCATTCCCCTCCCCACTACCTTCAGCCTCACAACATCCCAATTGGTGATGCTATAGTCTCACTGGCTTCAGACGGGAGCAGTTGGGACTCTTGTGAGATATTCTATAAAAAATTTAAAAAAAAACATTCAGAAATATTCCATTCATTTGGATTTTATTGCAAAGCGGAATTCATGTGACGGCTTCCGTGGTCCCGAGGTTGACTCGCAATCCGAAGGTCGCGGGTTCGTACCCGGCGTGTGCAAATAAATTTCATTTGATTAATTTGTGTTATTTCACAATTTATGAATTTAAAATAACATATAGCACATTGGCGACACGTTCCTGAGTGGAAGATATTCTCAGTATCGCCCTGGTATAAGACCATCATTGAGAATTGAAACGTTGCTTGAAATGGCTTTAGCCGTGTTTGGTGACTTGGTACTCCCCCACCTTCCTCTTCCCCATCTCCTTCCCCTAAATGTCTCACAACATACCCAAATAGGGGATGCCATAGTCTCACGGGCTCCAGACGGGAGCAGTTGGGGACTCTATTGCGGAATTCATATAAAAATAAATATATTTATATATTCTGATTTTCTGACAGAATATACTAGAGACATGAGGAGGTGTTTGGTGACCAGAACTGAATAGCGAGATATTTCCACACCCCTCTCTTCCACATCTCAATCATCTCCCCACAATCTCCAGTCTCAAAACATAACCTGTCTGAGGATGCCACAGTCTTACTGACTTTAGATGGATAAGAGCAGTTGGGACTCTTGTACGAACCTTAAAAAAACGAGTGTGCTTTAGACCACACCACAAGTAAAACTTCACATTACATGTATCTACATATGGCATTTCATATTAAATATATGCGTTTAATATCGTTTCATGCGTTTCATAGCGTTTCACATTAAATATATGGTTCTTTTTCGTAACGCATTCATCAT
This sequence comes from Limnephilus lunatus, assembly GCA_917563855.2. Taxonomy (NCBI): domain Eukaryota; kingdom Metazoa; phylum Arthropoda; class Insecta; order Trichoptera; family Limnephilidae; genus Limnephilus; species Limnephilus lunatus. Next base: position 14,545,794 of record OU830603.1, read on the forward strand.
TTTACCCCCAAGTGTTGAGCGTGCGTAAAGAAGTTTTACTTCAAAAATTGATTTTTTTAAATATATTAGAGCTGCGTGCTCGGTTTTACACGGTATATTCATCGATATGTGTTGACGTCAGTTTTCGTTTAAATCGGTATGCCTAGATTTCTGTTCAGTGCAATCATCCCTCATCTCATCACTTACACTGAAATAAAATCTCCTAGAATGGCCGCTTGCTAAGCTGGGTGCTTTTTTGTTGCAGGATTCATCAACTGTAATACTGGCCCCCTACAGAATCTCAGCAATATTCATGGAGGTAAATCTGACTTACCTAACCTAACCTAACCTAACCTAACCTAGCATAGCAAATACTTAGCCTATCTCATGATCCCAAAGGCCCTGGATAGGGACACGAAAAAAATATCGATACCTTGTGGTATCGAGTACTTTTCCTTTCGATACCGATACTTTTGTACTCGATACTTTGTATTCGATACTTTTACTCAATAAGTACTTTTTGGTAAGTATCGATACCTATAAAAAATTGGCTAAGCGCCTCATGTTTATGGTAACGCCATCTAGTTCAACTATGGCAAACCTTATAAAAAATTCCATTGTATTGGTATAATTGCATGCACAAGCAATCTAGTGTGTCATGGAACGAATAGATGGCTAATAATTCAAGAAAAGTAAGTTTTTTTTGTTATCTAAACATTAAGTTACTGAAAAACACCATTTGGTGAAAAAAATCTGAAAAGTGCCATACTGACTGTCCTGCCAAAACACAAAGTGGAGAAAAAAATGTATTGCAAAAATTTTGTTTTACTTTTTAGTTCGTGTTTTAATAGGTTTAGTTGGTTTTGCAGTTGTTTATGTACATAAAAACACATTACACTTTTTTATGGGTAGCTACCTAAGATAGCAATTTGTGAATTTACACGTCCTTTTTTATTATTGATAACACTTACTTTAATTTGATTTTTTCTTTTCTATTTCACTGACGCTGACGTTGTTTTATTCACTTTCATGTACCTACCATTAGATCAAGGTTCCCTATTATGTATTATTGTGACAATTATAAGCCGGTCTCAGGCTACAATTCTGTTATAAATAGATTAAATACAATTATTATGCCAATGTGGGTGATATTTTTAATATTTTCCAACTGAAATACAAGGCTGTACTGATCAAACATTTCAGCCAAACATATTTTAAATGAGGTCACTACATGACATTTTTTATTGTGTTTCTTTGCTTTCATAAAGTTGTTCAATTAATTTCCTTCTTTTCTATTATGTGTAATTTTAAAAAAAAAACATTTCTTTCTTTAATGTACTACGACTGTTAAAAAATATTTAATAAAAACGTGTTTGTAAATGGCACTTTGTGTCGTAAATTTTAAATAAATAAAAATAGATACTTGAATTGGAAAATTCTGATCCTGAGGAGCGGGGTTTGATACGTAGTTAGCCCGGTCAGAGCTGTAAATCAGGCCCTATGAAATGTAATCGATACTTTGAATTATCGATATAAAGTATTCAATACTTTTACGAGTATGATACTTTTTTCCGATATTACTCATGAGTATTGTATCGATACTTTCTATGCGATATCATGTCCCTAGCCCTGGACAGAGTTATTAGAAAATAAGTAGAGGCATGAGGAGAAAAGTTTATGAAAAATGTCTTGAAAAATGATTCGAAAATGGCTTCGAATGGTCTACAATGTTCCAGAACATTCCACAATGATCTGGGATGTTCCGGGATGTTCCCGAACGTTCCAGACCCTTCCTGAACGTTCCATAGTATTCCAGGATGTTCTGGAATGTTGTGTAATGCTTTCGAACACTCTCGAATGTTCGGGACTGTTCTAGAAATTTCTGTAGGGCGAAACTTCCAGCCCTTATATCTTCAAAACACGCACGCCCTTCAGGTTAAAACGGGAACCTTCTTCATGGATGAGGGATAGAGGGCTACCATACCATATAACTCCATTGATCTTACCGGGACTCGTTTCCGAATTTTGATTGACACATTCAACATTTTCTTCGTTCTCGCTTTCATCTTTTGCCGGTTGAGGATCAGGGAACCCTCAACCGGACTCTCCCGATCCGGCCCACACGGCATCTGGCCGACAGATGCATCCGCCGCCAAGATCTGGATAAACCTCTCTCCATGAACCCGGGCATACCTGCTAAATCACGAAGCTTGCCACTTGGTGTGACCTATGGCAGAGGTCTTGGTTATCCAATTAATGGTTCCCGGGGCGGCGGCAAATTGATCTGGCCATTTTCTGATTGTATCAGTTCTGCAGACAAATAAAATCACTAAAATCTCGCGTCAGCTGATAAATGGGTACTCAATCTCCTTTTATTCCAAGGGCAGTGTTTTGTCTATACAAATGTATTCCCCGATTTCGTCTCTGGATTTTGACACTAGTGCAAATAATTTTTAATCGTAATATATAAAACAAAGTCAGGTTAGAGTCACTATTTATAACTCAAGAACCGCTGGACTGATTGTTATGTACTTTAGATTGTTGGATTAGCCTCCACCCCGAATAGCAGAATATCTATTAAAACATCGGAAAAATTCACGGAAAAAAAATTATGAAGAAAATTCTTTTCCTCGTACATTTTGTATGGAAAGAATTTTCACATTTTGGGAATATTGTGATAAATATAATATTGAATAGTGAGTGAATTCCAAAAATTCAAAAACGTCAAATGTCAATGCGCTGATTCATTTTTGTTTTTTATCATGTGATGCTGTCCCTCTTTCTTATCCACTAAATGTCAACAGTCGAAAATGACACAAACGGTGAACGTTTGTCTGCACCCCTCCAAAGGAAAAATACAATAATTATAATGAATCTCCCTCACACGTATAAAGAAAATGAAACGCCATTCAAGTAAGTAAGTGGAAAAGAAATAAAATCACTAAAAATATAAATCCATACACAACGCCACCATACTGACAAAAACAAAACACGAAGAGATGCTCAACGATAATTTGCTTCGTTGTGTATTGTGTGACTTAATTTTAACCAAAACAGCTAATCAAAAATTCGGCGTAAATTTTTTTATAACATCGTTCTAAAATAGTCTACATAGTTCGGATTTGCGACATCTATGGTCATAATAGATAGAGCATTTCAATAGCTTCGTTGGCTGGCCATGAAAATGTTTAAAATAATTACAATAAATGTTTTACGAATGGTAGGAAAATGTGGTCCAATTTTGGACCGCTATCAATCGCAAACAAATAAAATTGGTCCATTTTTCGACCATAATCGCTCCAGTGGTTTTAACTGACAATTTTTCGTATACCTAAGCCCCTAAGATTTTACCAGTTAACCTAGAAACGCTAGCAATGTCCTAGTTCATCCTAAATCAATAAATTGCGCATCACATTTCTATTTACTCAGAGCAGCTGATCGCCCATTTCTGATTTCGTCAGATCGTAAGTGTTCTTCATTAGTTCCATCTGTCAAATTAATGATAGCTTCATAATTTCCCTTTATTGTACAAATTGAGGGTCCGGCATTGCCCGGGTATTACGCAGAGTTTTTGAAAATTAGATGTCGGCATTTTGGAAAGCATAAATGAGTATCACAGCCACGGGAATCATCTATTGGATAACCAACACCTTTGTCATAGGTCACATACCCAAGTGGTTCGCTACGTTTGGTGACTTAGAAGGGTTGGCCGGGTTCATGGGGGTTAATATTGTCTAGGTCTTGGCGATGCCTCTGCCCATCTACTGTGTGGCGGGCCGGATCGGGAGAGACCGGTTGAGGGAGGCCTTTTGACCTCTCCAACGCCAGACTCTCTCGACCTCATTGCCTTGCACCGTAATGGGAGGGTATGATTCGTATGTCCATCACTCCTGGACACATTGACCCGTATTCCTACCCACCTCTCATACCTTTTTCCTTCCCAGAAATTCCTCTCCTTCCTTTCCTTAAAAAGACCCTCAACACAGCATCACCTAAGATGACATAGGCCCTAAGGGCAAATATATTCCTCAGGGCCTCCTATGTGGAGCTAAGGTAAAAAGAAAATTAAATGTTGGTCTCTGGTGACTTTTTTAACGTTTTTTTTAACAATAAACTTTAAAAATTAATACTAGGTATTGGACAGTTATGGGCAGGGTAAGGTATTGTACTGTTACTAAGCTGAGTGACCAGTGGCGACATGCGGAACAATGTTTTTTGCTTGCTTTTAATGAAAAAAATTGAATAAAAAAAAAGACATCAAAAAGTCACCGGGAACCAAAATTTCATTTACTTTTTTTGCACCAAATAATGTCAGGAATCACTGTTTAAAGTTTTTATTTATTTATTTATTTATCTATAATAAAATATAATTACAATGGTTTTATGTATATGCCTGTCTCACTAGGGTATACCTGTGTCGAGACAGGCGTACAGGTATATAAATGAATATTGTAGTTACAAGGATATTTAAGGTAAAATACATATCACTTTGAATAGAATTAAAACAGAAAGGTGATTGGAAGGGTGATAAATCTTTTAAAGAGAGTTATTTTATAAATGTTGGAGATGAAGTAGAGAAGTAAATTCTGTGAGTAATCTATTTAAAGGTCAATTTGACAGGATTCCATTATTTTCATTTATTTTATATGGGTTAGGTTGTATTGGCATAGTTATTTTTGTCTACGTGTGATTTATTTTACAGATGTTTGTAATAGTGGGGCGTCCAATACTTATAATCCATTTTTTAATATCTTGTTTGAATTTTGTAAAGGAGTCAGTTTGTCTGATCGTAGTTGGTAGTGTATTGTATAGTTTGCAAGCTATGTATTTAGAGTGTCTTTGCCCGAAGGTGGTTTTGAAAAAAGGAGTTTGGAGAAGTTCGTTGTTTTTGGCTCGGGTATTGTGTATTGTTTGTGTAGCTTTGTATAGTGTTTTGTTGTTTTTGTGTAAATTAATTAGTATGGATCTTGAGTAGAGCTGTTTTATGTCCATAACGTTGAAGGAATTGAATATAGTATCCGTGCTGGTAGTAAGTGGCATTTTAAGAATTATTTTTATGATTAGTTTTTGTGCTTTCATGATGGGATCAAGGGCATTGGAATATGCATTACCCCAGGCTAAAATTCCGTATTCGATGTGAGATTGGCACAGTGAGTAATATACTGTTTTTAAAAGTTTTAGGTTAAGGAAATTGCGTGTTTGTTTGAAAAAGTGTATAGATTTGCGGATTTTGTTTGTAGTATTATGTATATGTTGCTTCCAATTTAGGTGTGTATCGAAGGTTACTCCTAAATATTTGATAATGTTTACTTGCTCTAGGCATGGGCAGTCACAGTTCCGGTTTAGAGATGTATATTTACATACGTGTATTTTTAATGGCGGGGGTAGGTTTGACTTTGGGATATTGGTGAGACTCGACAGTAAGTATTTAGTTTTCTGTACATTTAGAGTTAATATGTTCGAGTCAAGCCAATATTTTACCTGTTGAATTCCTTCCTCCGCTTTGGAATAAACGGTAAGCCAATCTTTTGCTTGGAAGAGTAGGACAGTGTCATCGGCGAAACTGATAATAGTGGCATCGATATCTAGGTTGCATAACTCGTTAATATATATTAGAAAGAGGGTTGGACCTATAACACTGCCTTGAGGGACCCCGTAACTAATGGGCAAATTCTGGCTCTTTGTGGTACTGAGTTTAACACATTGGAATCTGTCAGATAAAAAGCTGGAGAGGAGGCCTAATTCTTTGTTCCTAATACCAGGCCTAATTCTTTGTTCCTAATACCGTAAAGTAAGTCAAGTACGTCCCTAAACGCACTGCAAACTGACATTTCGTTCTAAATAAAAACATGAATGTATTGATTTTGTTGTGTACTTGAGATTCTATGAGCGAATTAATAGCCTTCAACGCCCTGAAAATTCCTATCAAACATCGATTGTTATTTTTATCACCTCTTCTGTACTACTCTCTAAAACTCACGAACGGTGAGCTCTGGCGTTGTGAAATATACACTACATATTTAAAAAAATATGCAGTTGTCATTTTGACAAAGAGAAGCGCTCAGCTGTGTTTGATGACAGCATGTTTGAGTCTGTTTTAATTTTCCCTCACAAAATAACTCAATTTCACAATATAACTCAACTAGCTGACCCGGCCACGCGTTGCCGTGGCTAACGACACACAACGCCATCTACTGGATGGTTACCCAACCTTTAAAACCACTGCCATCTATGAATTTGTATACAAATCAAATCCACACCGCCAGCTTGCCAGCACGCTCGTCCACCACACAGACATTCTCCTTTATATATTATATATTTAAACCAATTACACAAAACATTGAAAAATTATATATTCTTAAACCTTCCTAATGAATCACTCTATCTATTAGTGAAAACCGCATGAAAATCTGTTCAGTGGTTTTTGAGTTTTTAGCTAACAGACAGACATACTCGACGGAAGACTTTAATTTATAATATGCAGAGATACTCAATTTGGGAGGCTGGTTACCGCCGCCCCGGGAACGCTTTATTGGATAACCAACATCTTCGTCATAGATTACCCCAAGTGGTTCTCTACGTTTGGCGACTTAGCAGGGGTGCCCGGTATCATCGGGTGAGGTGTGTTGACCACTTTGAACGCTCCAGTTAGTCTCTCTCGACCCATCGTCTTGCACCGCAGTTGGAGGGATGGATTCATACGTCCGTTACTCCTGGATACATTGACTCCAGATTCCTAACTTTTAGCTTTTTAACTTTTCCCTCTAAACTTTTTCCTTCCCGGAACTTCCTCGCTTTTATTTCCTTAAAAATACCGTCCACACAGCTGACACAGCATCCCATAAGATGAAACGAGCCCTTAGGGAAATTATTTTCTCCAGGGTCTCCTGTGTGGAGCGAATGTAAAATTAAAAAAATGAAATTAGTAAGAGAAAAAACATTTCTCTGAATATAATTCGCTCTTCTATGGAAACTACAAAAGACAGATGTATGCATTTTTTAAAAATATATAAACACGTTATCCGGTAAGACGGAACAATTTACAAAAACGTAATTTTGCAAAAAATAAGTAAGTTATTACCATAGACATACAAATAACTAGACTAGAACTTACAGATGAGGGGTAAAAACCAACTATGGCGGGGCGAAGAGAGGAAAGAGACTTGTGATTCGCCAATAAATCAATCTAACAGTATATAGGCACCTCGCACTATAATATCACTATTTAGTTCTTGATAGTAAAATCTGCTTTTGAATGAATAGACCTTTTTATATGGGAGCGCGAATTGCATGCCACGGTATGAACAGATGTGTAAAATCCAAATTCGCAAAGTAAGGTTCAGAGTATTTTCATAGTGGAATATTTTGTTGCCGTAGACACTTTTACAAATGTGTCATGATTTACTTAACCCAGTAAACAGCGGTTTTGTGTTTCGCGTCGCTATGTATCTCGATGTCATAGTATGTGTTTCATAGACATATAGCGTCCGTGCGTAAAATGTACGATGAGAGCACGACACTGGTCCGGACACGCCCAGCCGGTTCCGAAAAATGGTTCCAATGGGAGGGGGAAATAACACGTTTTTTAACACGTAAGGGCATGTCCATATATTTTGTACGTCCGTGGTTATTACGAAAATAGTGTCAGCCGGTGTATGGCGGGCCGCTTGGCATTCTTAGCAAGGGTGACAGTTATCGTACGTCAATGGTGACAATCTTACTGATATTATAAAGGCAAAAGTTTGTATGGATGTATTTGTGTTTGATACTCTTTCACGCAAAAACTACTGAATGGATTTGAATGAAACTTTACAGTAATATAGCTCGAACATCAGAATAACATATAGGCTATAATTTATGTTGCTAGCTAGGAAGGGGACGCGGGAGGGGAACGGGGACGCACGGGAAAGGTGATTCAGGGAGAAACAATGTATTTTTTTTAAATATGGCATTGCAACGCATGCCGGGAGCCAGCTAGTATGCCATAATTATTTTAATTTGGACAAATTCGCACTCATACGAAACGTACAAGGAAAAAATATTTAAAAAAAAGTTACTTTCTTATTTGGTTCATAGATTTGGAGAAAACCAGAAATATGTCATTTTTAAATCAGATTTTAGACGTATTGGCTCTTTTTTTCCGTTGTTGGTTTTTGGGGTGTTATGCCGTGTTGCGCTACCTCCTACTATAGCCGACGTTTCGGACAGCGTTGCAGTGTCCATCATCAGGGCAGATCCGGTAGATCCGACGATGTGTAATTGTTAGTGTAAAGTGTGTGATTATTTACTTGGAAGCGATACCGTTTCGCCAGCTTCAATTCACTACGAGCTGGTAGGTATTTCAGGAGAAAGGGAACTGCGATTTTAGTGAAAGCGCAGTATTTACGTTAGCCTGGGGTCCGTCCATGTGAGAATTGCCGACGAAAGTGGCGCCATCCTTATTCTAGAATTACATCAAAGAAAGCATCAAGACTGTCTTCGGAACCACTACTAAAATCCACGACCTACTGAGGTCTGCAAAGACCAAGTTTCCTCTGGAAGCAGATGGAGTGTATAAACTCAGCTGTTCCGGATGTGACAAAGTTTATGTAGGCCAAACAGAGCGGACGATTTCCAAAAGGATAGCTGAACATTTTCGTGCTTGTAAACTCGGCCACCCTGATAAATCGGCAATCGCCGAGCACTTAATTGAGACCGGCCATTACTTTGGATTCGTTCCTGAGGTCCTGGGAAGACCCAAAACTTACAGATCACGCCTGATTACGGAGGCTATCGAAATCTACAAAAATCCAATTAATATTAATAGAGACGACGGAGCTAAGCTCAACAGCTCTTGGTATCCGGTAATTGACGGCTACACCAAAGCTAAACGCAAAAAATACCATGTCTAAGTATACTGTAATATCATATAATAATACAATATAAAGGTATAAAACCTTTTTTGCTTATATTGGCTACTTTCGCTTTAACCACTTGAACTCTGTTGTCTAATTCTAGAATAAGGATGGCGCCACTTTCGTCGGCAATTCTCACATGGACGGACCCCAGGCTAACGTAAATACTGCGCTTTCACTAAAATCGCAGTTCCCTTTCTCCTGAAATACCTACCAGCTCGTAGTGAATTGAAGCTGGCGAAACGGTATCGCTTCCAAGTAAATAATCACACACTTTACACTAACAATTACACATCGTCGGATCTACCGGATCTGCCCTGATGATGGACACTGCAACGCTGTCCGAAACGTCGGCTATAGTAGGAGGTAGCGCAACACGGCATAACACCCCAAAAACCAACAACGAAAATGCTTTTGGCCGTGAAAATCTAAAAACGTATTGGCTCTTTTCCACAAAAAATATAAATTGATTTCGAAAGACTGTTCTTTTAGTAAAGCAATGATTTAAATTTTGAGAAAATATGTTTATTTTTAGTACAATAAGGTTTTACCGTAGGTCGTTGGCAGATTTGTTAAATTTTCAAACAAAATTGTGTAATATATAACACACTTTTCAAATCATATAATCATGCAGTAAAATAAATCAATACATTATTTGGGAAAGCTATGTCTTAGAATTTTAATTTTAGTTTAAATAAAATCATTAAAAAAAAGATTAGCGCACGTGTTTTGTGACGAAAATACTTCAGTTTGTTTGTTTATTTACGGTCTCACAAACTAATATTTAAAAAAAAAATACATTCTTATTTTGCTTAGACATTATTGAAAAATTATAAATACTTACTTACGATCAAAAAATTATTACAAAAAGTACATAATTTCAATAGTTTTATCATCACGCCTTTAAGCATTTTTGAATGTAGGTATTTATCAAAACAAATTGTGAATTAAATAAAATCGGTATTGAGTTATTATGAATGCTGGTATGGAGAATAATTAGTCTTTCTCATCGGAACCGCCCTGTACAGTTGCAAGGGTACGATCGCAAGATCATCGTTCGACGAAATTTAAATTCTCGACCGCTATTTAATGGCTCTTAACATTGTATTTGACCCGAATTTCAATATTAGGTCAAATACTGCAGTGCGACGTAAATTTCCCCTCCAAACAACGAAAACGCGCGTAAAATTGGGATAGATTTTCCGAAGAAAAATAAAAATAAAAACGGGATAGATTTTTAAGTGCGAAGTACGCGTAAAAGGGATGCGAGCGGAAACGTATTTCGTTCTGCGTGACAGCGACGGCGATATAATGAAAAACTAAGCGCTGGAAAGAGAAAGAGTAATAAACGTATGCCGGGAAATTCGTTCAGAGTGAAAGAGAGAAATGTGCGGGGTTTGGTAGAGAAAATGAGGGATGGATGGTGAATTGGTCCAAAAGTCAATGTTTGGGGTTCACTGAACCGACACGTGGCTAAAGGGGGGCGAAAATGTGCCACGGAAAATAATATATTAGTTTGACCTATTTCTTTACGCGCCGCTAGATGGCAGGCGTGTTGACAAATTATTATTTTTTTATTATTTTATGGTTTGCGTCTAAACTAGAGGAATGAATGAATCAATATTGAAAACAGTTCTGTTGAAAATTTTAAATAAGTCTGCTTTTTGAGTGGGGGGTATGGGTACCGCCGCCCAGGGAACCATTTATTAGATAACCAACACCACTGTCATAGGTCACTCCAAGTGGTTAACTAAGTTTGGTGAATTAACAGGGGTGCCCGGTTTCATGGGGTGATGTTTGTCTAGGTGTTGGTGGCAGATGCTTTTGACAACCTTCAGCGTAGTGGGCCGGATCGGAAGTGGCCGGTTTGGGAAGACCTCTGAGGTCGGACCTCTCGAGCCATCGCCTTGCACAGCAGTGGGAGGGACGGATTCATAAGTTCGTCACTCCTCCATCACACATTTTTCCTTCCCAGACCTTCCTCTCCTTTCTTCACTTAAAAATATCCTTCACACAGCATCGCCAAAGATGACAGGGGCCTTTGGAAATATTAATTTCCACTATTTTTTTAACATAATCCATTTAAAAAAATTAACCAATGTAATGTGCAGATTTTTTTGTATTTTTTTTTATGTGAGTACCGCACAAGAGTCCCAATTGCTCCCAACGGTCTGAAGCCAGTGAGACTCTATCATCCTCAATCGGGGTATGATGTGAGGCTTTAGATAGTGGGGAGGGGAAGGATATGAGGCACTGCTGCCCAGGGAACCATTTACTCGATAACGTCAAATCAAGTGGTTCGCTAGGTGACTTAGCAGAGGAGTGCCCGGCTTTATTGGGTGGTGTGTATTCAGGTCTTGTCGGCGGATGTGCCTACCCATCAGCTGCGCGGCGGGTCGGATCTAGAGAGGCCGGTTTGGAAAGATCTCGCTGGTCTCTTTCGTCCCATCGTCTTGTATCACAGCGAGAGGGATGGATTTATACGTCCATTACTACTGCAAACATTGACCCCTTACATCTTTTCCTTCTCAGAACTGCCTCTCCTTGAGCTGGCATCAGCTCTCATCTACACTCCCCCTTAGTTCCCTAAAGGCCACAAGAGGGAAACGTCTACCAATATGCCCTCTGTCCTGTCCACTTCTCTTTAATTCCCGGAAACTATCAAGAAGTAAGAGTCCATCGAAGTAGCCTCAGTTCTCCACTCCCTTTGGTTTTCTGAAGGCCCCACGAGGGAATAAGGTATCAATTCTCCTCTTCAATCTCCCTTAGTTCCCTGAATGCCAGAAATAATTTTATTTGTGAAATATCAGTATCTTAGCTATAAACTGAAGTGTCTGTGTTTGTGTCTGTCCGCAGTGAAGTACCCCTTCTTCCTGGGAATGGAGGAGCAGGGCTCGCAGGGCCCCGGGGGCGCAGGGGACTCTGCTGCCGGGGAGCTGCCCTCTGCAGGTAACAACAAAAACAATAACAATAATTACGACATCAACAACAAAACTAATAACAACGCCAACTAAAACAACAACATTCACTAACAACAACTAGTAAAACAACAACCATAATAATAAAAACAACAATAACAACACACACATCTCTCTTTATTTTCGTGTCTACTACATTATATTATTATAAAACTGGGAACTTTCTCCATGACAAAATGGAATATTATAAGAAAGGAGATGAAAAATCTGACCTAACTTACCATAACCTAATAAAATTAACTAACCATAATGCCGTTTCCCCGCAGGGTAGACAAAAAGAACGAAACGTCATACAGCTCGGTCTTGGCATACAATCCTTGCCTCATTCACATTCATACATTATCTCATATAGTATACTTTTCTGTTTTTCTGACTCTGCAAATGGCCCAACTCATCCAGTGGGACATGTCAAATTCACACCTCACACCACTTCACACCTCGCACTTTGCACATCACATTTCACACTTCACACACCTCACCTCATATGAGTTGGGACATCTCAACAATTCATTTCAGTGTTTGAGAACTTCACACAAACTCATTCTGAAATTGTGTTTTACCCAATATGTACTACAAACAGGAGGCCCTGAAGAAAATAGTTCCCTCAGGGCCAACATCATCTTTGGGGATGCTGTGTGTAGGATGTTTTTGAGGAGACAGAGAGACGAATATTACCTTAGTAGCTACCTACGTAAAAGTACTTTACTAGTATATAGTAGGTTTACGTTTTCAAGAGTTTTTTTTTTACATTAACTCCACACTTCAAGAAAATAATTTCCCTCAGGGCCCATGTTATCTTTGAGGACGCTGTGTGGAGGATCTTTTTGTGGAAAGGAAGGACCGAACCAACATTTTGTAAGAACGAGTTGTAGAAACGACCCTTTTTTATTTAATAAATGTCTTTCTTATTTAATTAACTGTGTACAATTGTTGGGTGCGCATATGCTCGCTACTTCCTCGAAGCATCTTACATTGAAATACTGGTATAACAAGGACATCATTCCCACGCACCTATGCTCTAAAGATTCCAATCCATTTGTTAAGGTAGGAGATTCTATCAAACGAACCGCCCATTTCTGCACAGAGTAGAGGATTTTTTCAGGTTTTTGTTTACTTCTTCTTCTTCTTCTTTATGTGCCTTATCAGGTCCCCCCAACGTTGGCGATCACTCTTGAAAAGGTCTCTCTGTCTTGCGTTGCCCGGAATAGCTCCTTTACACTTCTAATGCCGGTCCACTCTCGTATATTTCGCAGCCAAGACATTTGTCTCCTACCAGGCCCTCGGCGACCCTCTATCTTGCCTTTCAATATTAAATGGAGCAAGTAATACTTCTCCCCTCGAAGTATATGACCCAGAAATGAAATTTTCTTGATTTCAATTAATGTAAGCAGTTCTCTAAATGCTCTAGCCCACCTGAGAATTTCTGTGTTGGTGATCATGTCGGTCCATGGGACCTTGAGCATTCTCCGGTGAAGCCACATTTCGAAAGCCTCTAACCTTTTCATGGTACATATTTATTTTCAAGGTCCATGTTTCACAACCATACAGCAAGACCGACCACACATAACATTCCCGAGCAGTGTGGCAGGGAGCTCCATCTTGCATGAAAGTGAATGGTTCCAAATAAAATACAGTGCGTCTAATAATTTGGCCAGGGACTGTAACATTTTAGCATTCTCTGCCTTAGTTTTAAGCTGATATTGTCATTGCAGAAGAGGGATTTCATTTTTATGAATGCAGTTCTCAATTCTGCACCTAATCTCTGTATCTGGGTCAAGAGTCTCCGTGAGGATACTGCCGAGGTATCTAAATCTCTCCACCTTTTCGACATTACAACCATTTAACCGTATCATTGATCCAGAGAGATCTAGTCGTCCAAAAGTCATCCATTTAGTTTTATTGACGTTGATTGTTAGGCCCAGTTGCTCACCAGCATTATTAACAAGATCTAATAGGTCTTGGAGGTCACTGATACTGTCAGCTAGTAATACAGTATCATCTGCATATCTTATGTTATTAATGACAACTCCGTTGATCTTGAGACCCTTCTGGGTATTACTTAAGGCTCTTTTGAAGACATAGTTGGAATAAAGATTAAATAATAGTGGCGACAGGATACAGCCTTGTCGTACTCCACGCTGAATGGCGATTGCATTAGATCTCTCATTCCCATGTCTTATTTCTGCTGTTTGGAACCAATACAGGTTTTTAATGAAATTCTGGTCTTTGGTGTCAACATTACAATCCGCAAGCATTTTCATTAGGTCAGCATGTTTTACCCTGCCAAATGCCTTTTTGTAGTTAATAAAACAGGCAAAGACTTCCTTTCTTTGGTCACGACACTTTTGCAATAGTACGTCGACAGAAAATAATGCTTCACGCGTACCGAACGCATTTCTGAAGCCAAACTGAGTGTCATCCAAGTCCTGCTCGCACTTATCGCGTATCCTGGCATGTATTATTTTAAGGAATAATTTAAGGACATGACTCATCAAGCTTATTAATCGATAGTCACTGCACTTCTTAGGGTATTGTTTTTTAGGTAATGTCTCGAAGGTGGATTTTAGCCGATCTTGGGGTATATTCCCTGTGTCATATATAGAGTTAAATAACCTCAACAGGTAGTCAACATTTTCATTATCAAAGAGCTTCAACACCTCAACTGGAATATCGTCTGGTCCGCACGCTTTTCTATGTTCTGAAGTCTTTATCGCATGAAGAATTTCTGATTTTAAAATCGATGGTCCATGTAATTGATCGTTAGGAATATTAATGTCAGGTAATATCTTTGAATGTATCATGAATATACTTTTCCCACGTTTGTAAATATCTTTTTCATCCAATATCAATTTATTGGAATCGTCAACTAAACACGATGGAGTAATTCTTCTAGAAATGCCTGTAATTTCCTTCATTTTTTGTGGAGTTTAAATGCATTGTGACTACAACTGTACGACTCTAGTTCTACACACTGTGACTTCATCCATTCTTCTTTGGCTTTTTTAATTTCACATCTAATCGTTCTTTCTAAGTTTTTATATTGTGTCTCATTATGTTTGTGTTTACGTCTCTCATCCATTAAGTTCAAAATGTGGTCAGTCATCCAATTATTTTTTCTAATTTGCTTCAGCTTTCAAATTTGTATCACAGGTTTCACATATAACTGACTTCAGGTTATCCCACTGTGTTTGTATTTCTATCGATGGATCACGAGGGAGTAGCTAATATTATTGTTCAAAGTCTGAGATATCCTATTTCTGACCACTTCTTCTTGGAGTTTCGATATATCCATTTTAATTTAAATAATAATAAATTTATCCAGTTTATTTCTTAACTTAACTAATTCTCCATGTGTCTCCATTCCAGGACTCTCCGGGATGGTGTCAGGTTCTCCCGCCAGATCCTCCCCTACCAGCGGAGGCTCAGAGCCCGGAGGAGAGAGGTTCTCCCGGAAGGTCTTCGTGGGAGGACTGCCACCCGATATTGACGAAGGTAAGATAACCAACCAAGTCAACTTTTTACAGTACAAGCTTCAATCCAAGTTTGGCTATCATTAAGAAATTAGTTCTCCATCGACATCTCTAAGTATTTTTTAGAAAGGGTGTTATATAGATACTGGAGCGCTTTTTGCCACAATATGGCACCATTTAAAATACCTCGGATTGCTTTGCTGCCAGTTTTAGGGAAATTTTCCATAGTCTAAGATCCGAACTAGAAACGACCTTCACCCATCTGTTTAATGGATGAAAAGTATTTTATATCAAATTTAATATATTAGAAAATATATTTCGAGTGGGTTGTCTGAAAAATTTCTGGCAAACTATTTAAAATATATTAATTGAAAGAGAGCGCGTATGCTATTTATTCGTGCAACAGAGAAGGATAGCGATACAGAGCATTATTTTGAAGTAGTTAATTAAAGTATTTACTAATGTATCGTAATAGCATACGCGCTCTCTTTCAATTAATATTTTTTATAGTCTTGCCAGTAATTTTTTAGACAAACCACTCGAGATATATTTTCTAATATATTAAATTTGATATAAAATACTTTTCATCCATTAAACAGATGGGTGAAGGTCATTTCTAGTGTGGATCCTCTACTACTAGACGCATTAATTTTTTTTTCAATTTTTCAACATTTCAATCATACAGTTGATTAGTCAGATATCTCCAAAAAAATCGAAATTTGAGTTGTTTTACAGTTGTATGTAAAAGTATACCCTCTATCTGGTAAAATACTCAGATAACTCATAAAAACCACAAAAACAATTATAATGCACAATAAATTGTAATTAATTTAACAAAATATTGATGTTTTCTGGGTCAATAGTAGAATATTTCAAAATATTATATTAACGTACTGGACACTTATTGGGCGTGCTGTACAGGGCCTGCAGATACTTTAATAGTACACAACTGCTAACCCTGTATAAATCGCAAGTGCGCCCCACGGTTGAATTTGGCAGCCACCTCTGGTCTGGAGCTCCAAAATACCTTAAAAAAACTCTCGACTCTGTGCAGAAACGGGCGGTCCGTTTGATAGATTCTCCCATCTTAACAGACGTATTGCAATCTTTAGAGCACAGGCGTCAGGTGGGAATGCTGTCCTTGTTCTATCGGTATTACAATGGAAGATGCTCCGAGGAACTAGCGTCATTGATCTCCTCGGCACCGGTGCATAGTCGGGAAACACGCCAAACACGCGCCCAACATTTGTACACGGTTGACATTAGTCACATGAGAAAGGGTCGTTTTTACGACTCGTTCTTGAGTTGGGCTGTGGAACGATTTACCGGCCTCTGTGTTTCCCCCATCCTACAACATGGGTCTCTTCAAGACCCATGTTCACTCCTTCCTTTCCTCAAAAAGACTCTCCACACATCATCCTCAAAGATGACATAGGCCCTGTGGGAAATTATTTTCCTCAGGGCCTCCTGTGTGGAATTAATGTAAAAAAAAAAAACTTATACCTCCCGATGTTGTTTTATAGCATATTTAATATGTAAAACATAAATAATATTAGATATATCCACTGGAGCCACAGTGCATTTTAAAACTTTTTCTCCTTTTGCTCGACATTTACAGAAGATAATTTTTTTTAAATTTTTCGCCAACATTAAAAAATCATAACTAACATTTTAACATTGAGACATAAAAACTTATTAAAGTGCTATATAGCCAATGAATTAACCTGTATTTTACCGTTTATCTCATATTTGTAGGATTTTGTAGAAAATATGTAAGCTACAACTACATTACTGATGTTGTAGCTGGAAATGAATTTAATTTTTTTTCAAAATTTCATCTTTTATGTATGAAGATCTTTCAGTATGTGGATGCGGCGCATCCCTTGACTGAAAGAATCCTAAAGATCTTCATACAAAATGTTGAAATTAAAAAAAAAATATATGTATAATTAATTTTCAGTTTCAACATCAATAACATCATATTTTTCTGGTATGTATGTATGATAACTTCTGTATAATGTAGTAATGTATGTATCGCAAATAAAATAACTTCCAAACGTGTAACCATGGTGTATGTATGTATTGCAGATGAAATAACCTCCAAACGTGTAACCATGGTGTATGTATGTATTGCAGATGAAATAACCTCCAAACGTGTAACCATGGTGTATGTATGTATTGCAGATGAAATAACCTCCAAACGTGTAACCATGGTGTATGTATGTATTGCAGATGAAATAACCTCCAAACGTGTAACCATGTTGTATGTATGTATTGCAGATGAAATAACCTCCAAACGTGTAACCATGGTGTATGTATTGCAGATGAAATAACCTCCTCCTTCAGACGGTTTGGAGCGCTGGTTGTTGACTGGCCACACAAAGCAGAGAGTAAGAGTTACTTCCCGCCCAAGGGATACGCCTTCCTCCTATTTCAGGTGATTAAAATATTATTAACTAGCTTTTGCCCCCGGCTTCGCTCGCATATTCGTCCCCCAGAGGGCCCGATTTACAGCTCAAACTTAAGTACGTATAATCAATAATAAAAAAGGACCTCTAAATTCACAAATTGCTATCTTAGGTACTCATAAAAATAGTGTAATGTTTTTTATATATATAATCAACTGCAAAACTAAACGTGCGTAATTAAATAAACAATAAAACAAAGCTGCCCTGTTAAAACACGAACTAAAAAGTAAAAAAAAATTTTTTATATAAATTTATTTCTCTACTTTGTGTTTTGGCAGGACAGTCGAGACATTTCAGTGTATTAAATTATTTATTTATTACTAGTAGTATTACTAGTACCAGTTATGGACATTATTTTTTCTTATCACTATTCTAGACGTGGGGTCTCAGAGGCTTCTGAGTTGACGTAGGATTTTTTTGGAACAAAACATCATATTAATTTTAAAACATAATAGATTTATGACAATGAAAAAATGTAATATTATAATCAACATTTTAATCGTCTACATTTACAAGCATGGGACTTTTCAGATTTTTTTCACCGAATGGTGTTTTTCAGTAACTAAATGTTTAGGTAACAAAATAAACTTACGTTTCTTGAATTATAACCATTATAAAACTAAAAGAAAAAACATGATATTCACTTTGTTAACTTAAACCTAAAGTTTACTATGATTGAACTAGATGGCGTTGCCATAAACATGAGCAGCTTAGCTAAATTTTTAAATGTATCGATACTTGCCAAAAAGTACTCATTGAGTAAAAGTATCGAATACAAAGTATCGAGTACAAAAGTATCGGTATCGAAAGGAAAAGTACTCCACAAAGTATTGATATTTTTTTCGTGTCCTTAGTCACGTAAGGCATAAATTGATATACGCAATATATATATTAGGAATATAATGTTATATTTGTCTTTGTTTCCAGGATGAATGCTCCGTCCAGCAACTAATGGACGCCTGCATCACAGACGAAGAAAAACTCTATTTATGCGTCTCTTCTCCCACTATCAAAGACAAGCCCGTGCAAATCCGACCGTGGCGGCTGGGCGACGCAGACTTTGTACTGGACGCGTCAATGCCACTGGACCCGCGCAAAACCGTGTTTGTTGGAGGAGTGCCGCGGCCACTCAAAGCCGTGGAACTGGCCATGATCATGGATCGGCTGTACGGAGGAGTGTGTTATGCAGGAATTGATACGGATCCAGAACTTAAATACCCTAAGGTATGCTAATGATCTTCAAAATGTAACCTCATCTAGACAACGGAATTTTTTTTTCAAAAATTACCTTTGAATACAAAACCATTTTTTTGCTTATTCGATGACCAAAATAATTTACAGAGCCATCTGAGTTTGTATTTTTTTTTCCTTAGGTCCTGAGGAAAATAATTCCTCAGGGCCTTTCGGGATGCTGTGTGGAGGGTCTTTTTAGGAAAGGAAGGAGAGGAAGTTCTGGGAAGGAAAAGGGTATTAGGGATATGTAGGTGTACTAGACGTTTTGTACACAAATTGCAAAAATAGGGAGCTGGACACAACTTGGCACGCCAATGTCCTTAACTTCTGGATTTAATGATTCTAAGTTAAATTAGCAAAAACTGACTCTATAACTGTTGTAAAAACACTTAAAAGACTTGCAGACTTTTGGAGACTTTTGGAGACTGTTGGGGTCAGGATAATGGGATACTGAGAGAAAGGTAGAACAGAATTTAAACTGATTAAAAAACACTTTTAAAGTAGGTTAGAACTTGGAGACTTCAGTTTCTTGGAGACTTGTGACTTCTTGGCTGGTAGTTTTTGAACTGATTTCCTACCGGTTTGCCGTTTGTTTTATAGGGCAAATCCGGGTTGGACTTTTGGAACACAGAACCTCCCTGTTTCTGAAGGGTGCTTGCGTTTACGTATTTTTCCCAATCGCTATGATTTTCGAGCAGATGTGTTAAAAATCTGTGTGATAACCTTTGCCAAGACAGTCCTGTTCCAATAAACCGAAGTCTCACATAATTTTTATTGTTTCAACAAGAAAAGGTACAAGTTTACAAATGTGATACAAGATACAATATCTAGAAGTAAATATTTTCTTAAAGTGCAATAATCACTGGTAGACGACAGTTTTTTGAGGTGTTATTGTAGTATATACCTATTTTTAGGTGATGATATATATTTCTTGATTCAAATTATTCCCGATTTCCCGAAATTTAGCTCCGAGTTTTTCGGAATGTAAATTGGCTGTCGTAAATATTTACGATTCAAACATTTCCTTTGTTCAGCATTGACCAATGGCGCCGCGTCTGGTAGCAGGGTGGGGATAACGTAAATACTCAATCATTTCCTTGATTTTGATCATTGCTGTCTGGGGTCCCTGGTGGAAGTATTACGTGGTTATTCAGATGTGTTTTCGAGTCCAATGATGCTGCAGCATGTATTTATTATCAATTGCGTTTATGTTTTCAATTGATAAGTTAATTGTAGAATGTAATAGCATTGTAGACATCATTCCAAATGCACAGTGTTTCGTTGGCCAATGAGAGCACTCCCTTTGTTTCGTAGGTTATTGGAAGGGGTAACGCGCAGCGGCACGGTATTATGTGGAAGCGTAAATTCCATTCTTGAATTCTCAGGGTTGTCATACGCTTTCGTCGACACGTTCGATACAGTAGGAATCTGGGGATCAGTGGGTCCGGGAGGGATGGACGTATGAATCCATCACTCCCACTGCGGTGCAAGGCGATGTTCCGAGAGAGTACGGCTGGAGGAGTCAAAGGTATTTCCTCTTTATATACTACAGTATATAAAGAGGAAAGATTTGTTTGTTTGTTTGCATTGAATAGGCTCCGAAACTACTGAACCGATTTGAAATTTTTTTTCACTGTTGGGAAGCTAAACTATCCCCGGGCGACATAGGCTATATTATATTTTCAAAAAAATTAGGGATCCTTACTAAAACTCCAATAATGTAACCCAAGGTGTAAAAAAATTACCTAAAGTATTCTTTACATCGCGTGCGCTGCGAAAACTATTGATGATAGAATAAAATAATGTACAATGACTTTGCAGAACACATCATTATTTACAAAAAGTGTCGTGACAGCATATATCTAGCTATTATAGTTATGCCACAATAAGTGTTATTTTATTTTAAAAATTTAAATAAAATATCGCCGCTTGAAAAGGCTTTATTTGTATCTTGGTTTTAGTTATTATCAAAATAAACTACTTCATATCCAAGAATGCTTCAATACCTTTATTTAACTTTTTGAATTACTCAATTCGGACATACCATTCGAAAGATATCATGAGTTTAAAAATGTAAGTATTAGAAACGTAAGAAAGTATTAGACGAGGGAGGGGAATGGGGACGCACGGGAAGGTGATTCCGGGAGAAAAATGTATTTATTTGAATATGGCCTTGCAACGCATGCCGGGAACCAGCTAGTTTTACTATAAAGAAAATCGACAACATTATGTGTTTTTGACGGGCAAATATTTTATAAATACTTTTGCTTCACAAATATTGCAATAACAATTATAATATCCCATTATTTTTCACAGGTCTCTGTGTTGGTAACATAGAATAAAGAAGTGTAAGTCAAGAAAACTAGAAATGCCAAATGTTTAGCCCATTTGGCACGCGCTCTGTCTTACTTACACTCGACTGACATTGTATATCTCCATCCCATTTGAATTTCATAAACACTACTGGAAATGTAATCACTGCGATCTATCGCGAATATGCACTTTTTACATGTTAAACGAAATGTCAGATTTAGGAAAACTTTGTGTTATTTCCGCTTCACAATTAAAGCTCTCTAATTGAAACATTTCTGAACGTAGCTGAATACTAAAAATTGTTTTCGAAAGATTACGAAATAAGCTTTCAAATTGTTATATTACAAATAAATATTAACATTTGTAAATATAAAAATTTAGAATGCAAACATAAAAAAAATGTAAAAATGACTCACGTGATGTCTTTATGTGAAAACGGTACTAAAATCACGGATTATATAAAAAACAATACTTATTCTACTGTATAAATGTATAGTAAACAATTCAGTAATCTCACTGTTTTATCCTTTCCTACAAGAATGTTTAATAAAAATTAACAATGTCTAACAGCGGGTAGGCGATTTTGCAGTCTACCGTATATCTAACAGAAAAGTTCCTTTTATGTATTTCTATGGACAAGTTGAATAGTGATGGGTAGCTTTATTTATTATGGAGCTTCTACTTTTTGTTTTAGGGATGCCACTAGAACAATAACGGAGTTATAACGATTTCTGTGGAAACATATGCGTTGACGTGAAAACACGCTTATTGTACTTGACTGCTATTGTCATATTAACATGTATATCTGCTTACGTTGCTGAGTGGTTAAAGCCGGATTAGAAAACACAAGGATCACGAAACTCGTGTACGTGGCATTACTTGTATTATTCTTTATTCTACGGTTGGTATTACCCTGTTAGCTGTTTAGTTTTACAAAAAGCTGTAAGCAATATGTATCGATTATACTGTCAAATGTTTGTGTGTTTGTTTGTTTATTTGCTACAATGGGCGTGACTAATTGCAGGGAGCTGGTCGCGTGGCCTTTAGCAATCAGCAGTCCTACATCGCTGCCATCTCTGCAAGGTTTGTGCAACTACAGCACGGGGACATTGACAAGAGGGTGGAGGTAAGTCTATCTCAACTATAAAACCAAAAACGTTACAAACGTCCCTCAACAGATGTCGTTAGTAGTTAAAACAGTTGGGAAATTGAATTATAAGATGGTAATCAATCATTATTTTAATAATCAGTTGTTATATTATATTTGTACTGACAATTATGGTTATATTGTAGATTTGTGTGTTTGGAACTGTAATATTTATATTTTGGAAATAAGAAAATGGTTAATCTTCTTCTTTATGTGCCTTATCAGGTCCCCCCGACGTTGGCGATCACTCTTGAAAAGGTCTCTCTGTCTTGTGCTGCCCGGAATAGCTCCTCCACACTTCTAATGCCGGTCCACTCTCGTATATTTCGCAGCCAAGACATTTTTTTACATATATTTATTTACAAAATAGAATGACATACCTACTCGTTATGTACAAAAATGCAATGAAAGCGACTTAAACAATTCCAAAAATTTTAATGCTACAGCTAGCTAAGTCTAGTTACCTAATTGAAACATGAAAAAATACCTAATTATAGGATTAAACAATACCGTTTATTGGAGATACCCACAAAAAACATATTCAAATAAATTAATCATTCCATTGCGTTACGACTTTTCTGTTTGTAGCATTCATAGACAAGCAAATAAAGTCATGTTTTTGGTGAGTAACTCAAAAATGCTGATTTTGGTGTTACCTAGTTGTAGTTATTGCCCCACGATATTTTAAAGTAATTTTAGGCATAATACCTTTGCACAATGATGTGTATCTTACTCGTCATGCTGCTTGAAGACCCGAAAACCCTTCTAGACAGAAGAGACTCCTCCGGTCACTTCTCACCCCAGAAGATAGGTGGAAATTTGAGTGGCAACTGGCCAACATGAAAAATGCCCATCTCTTACAAGACCCCACTGAGAGACATCCTGGATTCTCATTGCCTCGCAAAGTCTGGTCCGCCATTAATAGGATAAGATGCTTCCATAGCCTTTGTGCCCATATGATGTATACATGGAGCCTTAAAAAGTCGACGATGCGGTGCGGTCTACACATTTATGAATCCGAAATTGGGAGGGGGGGGTGTGCCACCATGTGTTCCGCCCCGGGTGCCACTGCCTAGACTGGCTCGCAGACCTAAATGTCCCCCACTATACGATAAAAGTATTTTAGGCATTATAATTTGTTCACGAACATGCTCGATACTTGTGCAACCAGCTGTCCTAGCTTGTAACATCTCTGTGCAAGAACTGCCTAATTATTCTAAATGTGTCAATTTTGTTGGCACTAACACTAAAACAAATTTGTATGATATTAACGCTGGAAAGGAAACATGGCTAAAGCGTCAAGATGAACCTACACAATAAGCTATATTGTTTATTTGTGTTTGTGTTTATGAAATCAAGTTTTCTAGAGTTATCAGAACATGTTGAAAACTCTAGAAAACTTGATTTCTGGATTTGAAAACTGCCACAGCCGTATGGTGCTTCAGCCATTTTTCCTTTGCAGCGTCGATATGAAGGAACCACTGTAAAATAAGTTAAAAAACTTTGAGTTATACTGAATTGTTTGTGTTTGTGTTTTAGGTGAAGCCGTACGTGCTTGACGACCAAATGTGCGATGAATGTCAAGGGGCGCGCTGCGGTGGGAAGTTTGCACCCTTCTTCTGCGCCAACGTCACATGTCTTCAGGTAATAAAATTTGGGTAGTGCCGAATGCCCTTGAACAATAGCCACACAAATTTGGGTAGTTCCGAATGCCCTTGAACGATAGTTGCACAAATTTGGGTCGTTCCGAATGCCCTGGAACGATAGTTACACAAATTTGGGTAGTTCCGAATGCCCTTGAACAATAGTTACACACATTTGGGTAGTTCTGAATGCCCCTGAACGATAGTTACACAAATTTGGGTAGATCCGAATGCCCTTGAACGATAGTTACACACATTTGGGTAGTTCCGAATGCTCATGAACGATAGATACACACATTTGGTAGTACCGAATGCCCTTGAACGACAGCTACACAAATTTGGGTAGTACCGAATGCCGTTGAACGATAGCTGCACAAATTTGGGTAGTACCGAATGCCCTTGAATGACAGCTACACAAATTTGTGTAGTACCGAATGCCCTTGAGCGTCAGCTACACAAATTTGGGTAGTACCAAATGCGCTTGAACTATAGCTATACAAATTTGGGTAATACCAAATGCGCTTGAACTATAGCTACACAAATTTGGGTAGTACCGAATGCCCTTGAACGATAGCTACACAAATTTGGGTAGTACCGAATGCCCTTGAACGACAGCTACACAAATTTGGGTAGTTACCGAATGCCCTTGAACGACAGCTACACAAATTTAAATAGTACCGAATGCCCGTGAACGATAGCTACACAAATTTGGGTAGCTGTAGTTCGGTGATTTTTAAGACTTAAAATAATCCCAGAATCAGTTAATATGCTAAGTTTTAAACTTAATTTAGTTTCTTTTGAATACCAAAAGATGTCACTAATGTTTCTTCATGGGATATTCTAGATTATGTTTTGTATGCGTAGTTTGTGCGTAGAAGCCACTTTTTTCTTCATAAGATTTATCATTAATTTGTTATGTTTAAAATTACTCTTTTTGTGACTATAGACATTTCAAGGAGTTTGAAAAAGTTTGAACTGTACTTACCATGACTTATTATTTACATCTCATTGATAAAAGAGATAGTATAAACAATATTGTTTTTCTCTTTTTCCACTTAAATTACATTTGTTTGCTCTATTTCCACTTAAATATAATTTGTTTTGCTCTATTTCCACTTACATTACATTTGTTTGCTCTATTTCCACTTAAATTACATTTGTTTGCTCTATTTCCACTTAAATTACATTTGTTTGCTCTATTTCCACTTAAATTACATTTGTTTGCTCTATTTCCACTAAAATTACATTTGTTTGCTCTATTTCTACTTAAATTACATTTGTTTTCTCTATTTCAGTATTACTGCGAACACTGCTGGGCGACAATCCACTCCCGCCCCGGCCGGGAGTTCCACAAGCCACTGGTCAAAGAGGGAGCAGATCGACCACGCGCAGTGCCCTTTCGCTGGTGTTAGCGCAAACACCATCCGCCCACCGCATTACCTAACTAACGTCACCGAAATATCGCCACGATCGTGTGGACTTACCTACCTGTCAGACAAACAAGCTGGTTAAACCAATCAATCGAATTGTTTGTTCGTAGCATCATAACCTAACTTAAAACTGCCAGCAGAGACCAACATTACTGCTGTTTGCCAATGATTATGTGAATGTACCTGTCATATAAGCAAGCTTTCTATATCAATCAATCAATCATTGTTACAGCTGTTTCGGAGATATGAGATTCTTGCTGATACGATTGTTTGGGCATACCAACCTAACCCAACATAACCATCATGATTGTTTAGATGTAATAAATTTATTAATTCAATCAATCGTATCATCACGGTTTTTAAAAGCTGTGATGACAAACAAACAAAATTAATCAATCAAAGTTTTAGATATGGGATTGTTGCTATTGATATTGTTTGGTCATAGCAACATAACCTAATCTAACACAGCAGATATGCTAGATTGTTATTGCTGCATCGACACAATTGTATGGATGTTTTTAAGAGCTGTGATTCTTGCTGCCATGGTTATTTGGATATGTCTGTCAGACAAGCAAACAAAATTAATCAATCAAAGTTTTAGATATGGGATTGTTGCTGTTGCAATTGTTTGTTCATAGCAAAATAATCTAATCTAACATGGCTAGCATGAAAGATTGTTATTGCTGCATCATAACGATTGTGTGTGGATGTCGGACAAACCAAAACTAAGTTATTCGGTCATCGTTGTTTTTGAGAGATTCTTGCTGACGCGATTTATTGTACATATTTACCAACATAACCTAAAGTAAACTAACGCTTCGAGCAGGTGACCAACATTACTGATGCGTCATCACTATTTTGTGGATGTACTTGTCAGACAAGTAACTAGTTAAGTCAATCAATCATGTTTTGAAGATGTTAGATTCTTGCTATAATGATTGCTTGGATATTCCTTCCTAATCTAACCTATCACAGCAAGATCATCATTGTTACATCGTCATGATTGTGTGGATGTGTTTGTCAGAAAAGCAAACAATTTGAACCAATAAATCAAGTCACGGTTATGATGACTGTTTGGATATACCAACATACTTACCTAACTTATTACTACCTGCAAGAGACAACACTTTTGCTGACCTAATTGTTAATGAAGATATTTCCCAATCAATCACGTCACATGCTGTAACGATCGTTCGCCACCCTCCTTCACCATTGTTGCATGATCACAATTATTGTATGAATGCACCTGTCAGACTAGCAATATAACTTTATCAATCAATCATGTCAGCGCTGTTTCGGAGAGACATTACTGATTGCTGAAGCGATTGTTCGAAGATACCAAACTATCACGACCAATTCCAAGAATCAATATCTCTTGCTGTTACGATTGTTTTGACTTATTTTTCAATCAATCCAACCATCGCAATTTCAAAGAGATATATCTCTTGCTGTCACGATTGTTTCGACATAATATCTATCAATCAATATGGCATATCTCTTTCAATGGGGTCAGAATCGTGTTGTGACGATCATTCGGATTTACAAATTTTCAAACTAATAGAAATACCAATCTATAACTTTTATTTAACGATTGTTTGTACTTCATATCAACCGAACTCTTACATATTTTTTAATGTCTCGTTAACTTGGCAATTTTGGATGTTATGATTTAGCGGTGTTATTTCGAGTTGATTGATTTTGAAAACCTGCATCAGTATTTCAGTTATCGGCAAAATTTTGAACTTGCATGCTGAATTTTCTACATCTCACCTTTTATAGTAAATATTTCATTTTAATTTGTTTAGCAGAAGAATATTTTTAAAATATTTCGATGTAATCATTACGAACGAAACATTTAAAAAATATATGTTGGTGTATTTTCCAGAAATTCAAATATAACATTATCTTCAAATAATAGCAAATCAGCGCCATTTTTTTACATTTGAAAGATTCCCGTTAAATGCCGATTTTCGTCCCGTTTTAGCATTTGAACAATTTTCAATTAACAGAAAAGCACAATTATCATGTTGTTATGCCTGTGACATGATTGCAATTTGATCAAAAGCTGAAATGGGCCTAGAATCGGCGTTTAACTAAGACCTTTCAAATGATTAAAAAAATCAAAATATTGCTGATCGTTTATTTGGTGGTGTTATATTTGAATTTTAGCGAACTTAACCCCAACTTAACAAAACACGGTGTTGATGATGGTGAAAGTGATTGAAACGAAACACAGAAAAATGTGTTGCTTACCAAAATGAAACATAAACTAATTTAAATTAGTAAAAATATTTTTTAAAAATTCGCACGGAAAAATTTAAGAAATTTTTGTAAAAAATAAAAAAAGTCAAAATTTTTCGTGTTGAAATTTTTTTTTTTTAAAGTTTTTAAATTAATATTAGTAATTCTTATTATTATTGCTAAATATTTAGTAATAAATTTTAGTAGGTAGATAATACTGTTAATTGTTTGTTTTTTTTTTTGTTTTTTAATTTTACGACGATTGAATATTTGCGTGGAATTAGATAAAATAATAATATTTAATTATTGACTATTTTATTTATTGTTTCACGCGTTGCATTAAGTATTGTTACATTTTAGTAATTATTATAATGATATATATTTAAGGTATCACAATTTTTGAGTTTAGCAATTGCTGTTTTTAATTAATTCACTATTGTGATGTTAGAATTGGCCGGAATTGTGCAATATATCGTAGGAAAAGTATTCTGTTTGTTTTTTGTTGTGGAACGGTTGTCACAACGACGTCCGTTGTCGCTGTGGAGAATTTTGTGGTCTTCCGACTTTATGTTATCCGTACCAAATGCTGTCTATAGATAAATTATACATAGATTGTTTTTAACGTCATCGAAGTTAATAACATTTTGACATCTTTGTTAGAGTGACAACTTTGTCGAAGCGACATCTTGTCAAAGTGACATCTTGTCAAAGTGTCATCTCGCCAAAGTCACATCTTGTCAAAGTGACATCTTGTCAAAGTCACATCTTGTTTAGTGACATTTTGTCAAAGTGATATCTTGTCAAAGTGACATCTTAGCATATAACAGCTTGTCAAAGTGACTTTTTGTAAATGTGAGATCTTGTCAAAGTGAC
The DNA here is from genome assembly GCA_917563855.2 of Limnephilus lunatus. Classification (NCBI taxonomy): domain Eukaryota; kingdom Metazoa; phylum Arthropoda; class Insecta; order Trichoptera; family Limnephilidae; genus Limnephilus; species Limnephilus lunatus. The sequence continues at coordinate 14,574,463 of OU830603.1, forward strand.
ATCTCGTCAATGTTACAACTTGTCAAAGTGACATCTTGTCAAACTAACACCTTGTGACGGTGACATTTTGTCAAAGTGACATCTTGTCAAACTAACACCTTGTGACGGTGACATTTTGTCAAAGTGACATCTTGTCAAAGTCACAGCTTATCAAGGTCACAGCTTATCAAGATGACATATTGTCAAAGTCACAATTGTCGAAAAGACAAAGTGACATCTTGTCAAAGTGACATCTCATCAAAATCACTTCAAGTGAAAGTGATAATTTACAAAAGTGACATCTTTTCAGAGTGACTCCTCAAAGTGACATCTTGTAAAAGTGACAAATTGTCAAAGTGATATCTTCTCATAATGACATCTCAAGTGCATTTTTTAATTATATTGTTATTTTATATCAATGGAATACTTTGTCGAGATGATGTTTTGTCAAAGGCTTCTTGTCAATCTGACAATTTTCTTGTCAGTGTGACATTTCTTAACAGATCGACTTATTTTCCGTACGTGTCAGACTGTCGGACTGTCAGACTGTTGACCGGTTGCCACGGTTACCCTAGTGAGAAGTTTCCTATATAATTTGTTATGCGTGTCTTTAGAAGCACTATTATCTATAAACTTTATTTGTCGATTTATGTGTCTAAACTTAATCACGCGTTGATCTAAACTATTGTGCAACTATTTGTACGTGACGCTCATTAAATAATAAATATTATTAAATTTAAATACTTTTGTAAGTGCGATAGATCTCAAGTGCGGCAACGTAGACTCGAGGAAAATATGGACTCACTTTATAATGTTGGCAAGACCTTCTTACATAAACAAATTGGCAATAATTTATATATCATAAAATCTCATCATTGCGACATTTTCCCATCCTCTAATTTTTCAATGAAATTTCTTCTAATCGAGAAATAAAGGTAACATTTTCTCATCACGAGAACTTGATTTTATCATCATGAGAACTTGCCAATGTAACATTTATCATGAGGAGAACTTGTCAATGTAACATTTAATGATGAGAACTTGTCAATGAAACATTTATCATGATGAGAACTTGTCAATGTAACATTTATCATGATGAGAACTTGTCAATGTAACATTTCTCACAACGAGAATTTGTCAACGTAACATTTTCTCATCATGAGAACTTGTCAATGTAACATTTTCTCAACATGCCAACTTGTGATGTAACATTTTCTTATTATAAGATCTTTTCAATGTAACAATTTTTCATCGTGAAAACTTACTGAGAAAACATTTTCTCAAGAAAATATCATCTTAATATAACATTTTCTCATCATGATACCTTGTCAATTTAACATTTTCTCATCACGATACCTTGTCAATTTAACATTTTCTCATCACGATAGCTTATCAACGAAACTTTTTCTCATGACGACAACATGTCAATGTAACATTTACTCATCGCGATAACTAGTAATTTTAACATTTTCTCATCATAATAACTTATCATCTAACTTTTTCTCATCATGAGTAAATACTTGTCAATGTACATTTTCTCTTCATGATAACATTTACTCATCACAATAACTTGTCAATGCAACAATTTCACACCACAATAACTTGTCAACGTAACATTTTCTCATCACGATAACTTGTGAATGTAACATTTTCTCATCATGATAACTTATCAATCTAATATTTCCTCATCATGATTTCTTGTGATATAAAGGTGGCCATATTTTCCTCTAGATACAACTAAACAATTAGAAATTTCTTGCATAAAGTAATTAATACTTTGCAACAGCAAAATTAGTTCAATTACTTTATCTATGGAATATCCATTGTTAAATAATTGCCTGAGTGAATCAACTTAGCTATTCCTCACAAAAAAAGGTTAGCTCTGAAAAAAAAGCATTAAATGAACGTTTAAAAAAAGTCTAGTGAAACTTTAAACCCGCGTATAACGTTACGTATAATAAATGTTGTGTGTTTTTAGTATTTTCGGACGTGTCGAAATTTTTGTATTTTTATATTTTTGTATCAAGAACGCGACATGAATAGGAAAAAAATTAATATCGAGCCTCAAATGAATTTGAAAAAAAAAAAAAAAACATTTGAAAATAATAATGTTAATATTATTATCGCCTATTTTTGGGATAGCGTTATAAACTTTTTTTAGTCAATTTTCACGCTTTGTTAACTAAACTAACCACGCAATTTACTAAGCATTGTTAAAATTAGTTAAATAATGTTTTAATTTTTATTTTCTGTAATATACCAAACGATTTGGAAAAAAATATTTTTACTTACGTAATATTGCAAATTTGTCAAATGGGACAATGATAAATATAATGAATAAATATTAAATATTTAATTTTTTTTTTTAAAACTTGGGTTTTGACTTTGTGTGACTGACGATTTAATTTAGACATGCAAACCGGTTTCGGCCCAAAAGGCCTCTTTCAGGGCCTCTGTCAAAGCAAACGTATTGTTTTCGTAAGGCATTTGTAATTAAATTAAATTCAGTTAAATGCCTATGCCAAATCTACTTTAAAAAAACCACAGTTGCCTTGAAACCGGTTTGCATGTTCGTATAAATAAATTGGTCACAAAGAACCTTCAATAGTAAATAAAAATAAAAAGATTCAGCTATCAAATTATAGAATAATAATTTTTATAATTTTTTAATAATATTGAATTATTTGAAGTCAAGTATATTATACCGCAACCACAGTTCACGCGAAAATCGTACTCATACAGATGCATTGTTTGCATAGAGCACGTTTCAAACTAGCTGTTATTAGACTAAATAAAAATTTTTTTAAGTGAAAATGAAAAAATAATTTTTACTACAAAATAATAAGAAGTAAGCAAGGACATCACTATGGGAAGTTTATACGATATACACCAAAACAAACAATTGTGATTTGTTCGCGTAAACTTTAATTCTCTCCAGAACATAGAAATATTAACAAAACAAATTTTTTGTTTTTGTTTTATGTATCATAAAGAACCATTGAAAATATGAAATTACTTTTATAATTTACATGGTGTCCGGAAACTCGTAGTACAAACGGGAAACTGTTAAATCTACATCCCAGAGAATCCAAAAAAAAAAAAATTTGTCCGCAACCAAAGTGTTAAAAAAGCTTTTGAAGCCGAGTCACATTTTAAAATACATTAAACAGCTGATATTAACCCCTTGAGTTTTTTTTCAATTTTGACTTTAAAAAATTACAACTTTAGACCCGATTTATTCGAAAACTCAAATAAAAAAGTTACACCAGAAAATCGACTTTAATTAATGATGTAAATTCATCAATTTTCTGCTTGTGCCACGCATTTCCAGACACCATGTATAATGTATCATATTATGTACATAGATTTGAATTGGTAATATTTACATTATTTACAAACATTGAAATTCAAATGTGACATTTTTATGAAATCAGTCCTTATATCATTTTTTTTAAATTTGAAAGTTCTACTCGTTCATCGACGATTCTGGGTCCGTTTCAGCTTTAAAACAAATTTTGATCTCCAAAAACACACAACTGTCATATTGACATGCTTGTAAGCTGATCACAAATTGTTCACATACTGCAATGGACCTAGAATTGTCATTTAACTAGGATTTATCAAATGACAATGTTACAATATTGTCATTTAACTAGGACTTATCAAATGACAATGTTACAATATTGTCATTTAACTAGGACTTATCAAATGACAATGTTACAATATTGTTTAATGACAATGTTATATTAGAATTTCAACAGTTCACCATAAAATTAAAAATAATAATTCCCAGTTGTTTTTTAGAAATTTAAATGTAACAGTTTCATCAAATAATGGCAATTCAGCTCCATTTTGTTTGTTTGACATTTGGAGGTTCTCCGTTAAATACCGATTCTAAATGCGTTTCAGCTTTCTATCAAATTATAAAACTGACTTATTTCAAACTAGGTGAAGTTCCCGGAGATGCCCGGGCTTTACACAGAGTTTTTGAAATCAAATGTAGACAGTGACCAACATTGCCCGCTTTCCAGCCAGCTTGTCCACCACATACAGACATTCACTTATGTATATATATATATCTTATATTTCAACCAATTTACTCAAAACCTTGATAAATTAAATGCCTAAACCTTCCTCATGAATTGCTCTATCTATTGGTGAAAATGGTAAGAAAATCCGTTCAGTACTTTTGAGTTTATCGCGAACAGACAGACAGACGCGGTGGAGGAATTTAATTTATAATATGTAGAGACGTTCATTGTCAACTTCTGCTGATCAAAATTTGTTCAAAAGATGTAACGGACCTAGAATCAGCAGTTAACGGAAACATTTCAACTGTCAAAAAAAAAACAAAATGGCGCTAAACGTCAATTTGATCAACATGTCACACCTAAATTTCTACAAAACAACTTTAGGCCTTATATATCAATTTATTTATTAATTTGTATATTTTTTTGCAAAAACCAAATATTAAAACAACTCGAATATCCTTAAATCCACTAGTCGCTAAATTAGTAATTTTTTAACTATTTATTTTGTTACCACAATTTTTTATAAGTTTTTAAAAAATATTTATTATTTATGACTTTTTTTAAATTTTATTAACTAAAAAATCAAGTATGCATTATACTAATTTAAATTGTTTGTGTGTCCTGCGTAAAATCTGCTTCAAAGAATTCAAATTTGCTTTGAATATAATAGCGTCATTTTCAATTTCAAAATTGGAACTGATTGTGTGAAGAATTCAGACAACGATAAAGCAGGTACCTACTTATAATATAAATATTTTTAACACATTTTCAAAATTGGAACTGATTTCTTAAGATTTCAGACTATCCCTTTCACTGGTCTGGGCTAATAGATAATATAAATTTGGATATGTCCGTGCGTGATATTTTCAAAAATTGTAACTGCATTGGATTCGCATGATAAATTTTTTTAATGTACCTTTTTTTATAATTTTTATACCTTTATCCATCCAATAATTAATAAAATTTGTAAAAATGTTTTCAAACAAATATTTTTGTTGATTTTTACAAGGCTAAAAAAGACTTTTCTTTAAATCGGTATTAACGCATAATCTGAGATTAAATTTTTTAAATATTTTACATTATTTTATTACACAATCATTTTGTATTTTTTTTAAACTTTCTTTTATTATAATTAATTCCTGTCATAAAAATATATAATTTTTCTGATTGAAGTGTTTCAAATATATGATTTTTTTTAAATGAATTAATTAATTTGCATAGAATTTGAAACACTTATCTTAAAAATAAATATAAACAGGGGGTCTGAGATAGCCACATCAATAACTTTACTATATTGAATCGATAGGTGTAAATTCCAATGGTTTTATATCGATATCACGAGCACGGTTGCACTGTTGACAGCTGAAACGATATTGACAGGGAATAACAAGAAATCGATATACGCTGGCAACACTGGCTATGGATCTGTATATGGAATTACATTGTTAAACATCAAATGCTACATAAAAATTAAAAATTCTAATAAATGGACATTTCCGATTTGAAATACTAACTTCAATATACATTGGCATTGAAAATGCATTTACCCATCTACTGTGTGGTGGGCCAGATTGAGAGAGACTGGTTGAGAGACTGGACTCCCTTGCGCCGCAGTGGGAGGGATGTATTCGTACGTCCGTCACTCCTGGACACACTGACCCCAGATTCCAACCCACCTTATACCTTTTTCCTTCCCAGAATTTCCTCTTCTTCCTTTCCCTCAAAAAACCCTACAGACATCATCCCCAAAGATGACATGTGCCCCGAGTCATTATTTTTTTTCAAGGCCTCCTGCGTGGAGCTAATTTAAAACAATTAGTTAATGAGGTCTTTAGTCATATTTGAATCACTTTCATTTCTCAAAGATCGAACGGAAAAATTGGTGGCGTCTTAAATGAATTAAACAAGTCTACGGATTGCGCATTTGATTTTTTTCAATTCTAAGAGCTTCGTTAGTTCACCTCCTTTCATTTAAGCTAGTTATTTTGAATAATGAACGATATCATTCAAAATTTTGTGTATATAGACAGCTTACCTAACACGCTCTAAAATTGTTTATCAAGTGACCATGGTTTATCGATTGACCGTGCTAGACCCCCTGTCATATGTAATTTTTCACATTTATATACATTTTTACCCTAACCTTAAAATAACACTGAAAAACATTGTTTTTTTTATTTTTATTAGGTACCTTGAAATGTTCCTGCATAATATTAAATTAAAAACAGTAGAAATTATTTTAGTGTTTACTATAGTATTTTGTTAATTTAATTTTAAATGTATTTATTTTGTGTCCTTTGTATGGTGAAATAACGCTAAACGAAAATGACAAAATTCTTGTAAAATTTGATTAAACACTAATTCGGACCGAGAATCGGAATATTTCGCGTAAGATGTTGGCGTTTGATTTCATGTTGTCGTCGATTAAAACGTCATACTTGGATAAAATCATCGAAATTTGTTCAAAAGCTGACGGGTCAAATTTGGCGATAAACGGAAACCTTTCATTCAAATAACACTAAATTTATCATGACATCATGATCGTTACGCTTGACGAATGATTTGATCAAACGCTGATGGGCCGAGAATTGCTGGTTTACAAAACCGTTCCAATGTACAAAATTGAAAATGGAGCTAAATTCTGATTTGACGACTGTCACAAATTGGTAAAACAGCATTGATGTCTTAAAATTTTGATCAAATGCGGAGGGGTCGAGACTCAGTTTTTGTCATTTTCTTCGGCGTTCGTTCATTGTTGTTGTTAATAATTAATTTTTTCTTAGGTAATAATTTTTTGTATACTTTTTTCCCTGTTGAACTTTTTGAAATCTTTATTATAATTATTATAAAAAAACTTATGATTTATTTTAAATTAATAATTATTATTAAAATTTATTTTTATTTTTTGTATTTTTTATAAATTAATAATAATAACATTTGGCTGAACGCAAAACTAAAGACAAATTCAAAATATTAAATAACTATTTTTTATAAAGTTTTTTTTTTAAATAATGTTAAAAAAACAATTTTTTTAAATTTTCTACACAAAAATGTGTAAGTACTTATTTAAATATAAGTCTTTAATAATTTTATTAAAAGACAATTCAGTTGAAGGCATTGCAGACAGAATTGACCCAAAAACATATGCATTGCTAGCATACAGCATGCTTCAAACTTTTCATTATCATTTGACTAGAAAAAATCATTTAAATTTGTATAAATTGTTATTACTTTTCCGCTATAAATAATAAGTTAGGCAAAAAGCGATTTTATTATTATTTCACAAATACATCGCATATAATATGCACCAATACATACAATTCTGATGTTTTTTGTGCCAATTCTAATTGTGCAGCCTAAAATAGTTGATTCATTTATTTGTTTAAAATACCAAAAGGCATTGACACTATGAAAGGAGATGTGAGAGAGGAAGGCAAATTCAGATCTGGTCATTAAAGATGGCTAAAGCCATTTCGACTTCTTTGACTCGTTCTTGTGTTCAACAGCTCGGCTGTGGAAAGATTTGTCGGCCTCTGTATTTCCTCCTTCCTACAACATGGGTCTCTTCAAGGCCAATATTTATTCCTTCCTCTCCTCAAAAAGACCCTCCACACAGCATCTCAGATGACATAGGCCCTGAGGGAAATTATTTTCCTCAGGGCCTCCTGTGTGGTATTAATGTAAAAAAAAAACTTTCTTTCCTAAAAATACCCTCCACACATCATCCCTGAGGAGAATTATTTTCCTTAAGGCCTCCTACGCTACAGTACTTGGATTGAATTTTCATAGAACTTGAAAATTAACTTTGAAATTTAATGGATTGCTTAAATTCTGTCTTAACAACTGTCTTTTATATATATTGGAATTTTTTTCATGTCATGAAGTCAAAAGAACTGAATTAAATATATTCCTACGAAAGTGTGTTGTCAACGTGTTCTTAAGTAAGGTAAATTTTCGCTTACTTATGAAGAAATTCATTATTTTCAAAACAGATAATCAATTTCAACAAAATTTCTCCCATATAAATCACATTTCTAAGGATTATATGAATCTTCAAGTTGATTAGTGAGATATCTATCAAAAATCTAAAATTTGAGTTGAGTATACAGTTATAATAAGTAGGCGTGTAACCTCTATCTGGTATATTACTCAGACACTCATAAACACCACCCAATCATACTATAATGCACAGAAACTTGTAATGGTGAATTAAATAAAAAAATTATGTTTCCTGGAACAATAGTAGGATATTTAAAAATGTAATAATAATGTACCAAACCGTTACGCTTCCTGTTGTTATTTTTTAGCACATATAACACGTAAAACACAGGACACATGTAAATAATATTTGTTTTATTGTGAACATTTGAATATTGCTTTAGAGATGTCTGACTAATTAATTAGACAATGATATTTTCAGTAGTTAGAGTATTTGTGTCAATGCCTTGAGGTAGTCGAATAATATTTTGAAAATTTTTATAATATTTTTAAATATTTTTGTTCTTAGTATAGGAAGTATTACAATCTCACAGAATTTAGCGTAAATTTATTTTTAATATTTTTGAATATTTTTTTAGTATCTTTTTTACCCTCTGTTTTTTTACTGTGTATTTTATATATTTTTATTAATATATTTTACTGGTTTGTTAATTTTTTGTTATTTTTTATTTTCCGAAAAATCTCCCACGATCCTCCTAAAATAATAAAAATCCTTGAAGCCATTTCCATAAGACCCTCCACACAGCGTCCCCAAAAATACACTGGTCCTGAGTGAAAATTAGTTTCCTCAAGGCCTCCTGTGTGGAGCTATTGTAAAAAATAGTTGTTTATCCTTTTAAATATGCACCAATTTCGCACTATGTACATCAATTATTTTATTATATGCGTAGTTTCAAAAAGTAAGATATTACATTTTCAATGGTTTTTTTAGTAATACATAAATCACGATTATTTATTTAATAATCTTATTTTAATAATTTTTCAAACAATAACCTTAATTTTTAAAATTTTAATTAAAATTAACTTTGATAGTGTTATTATCAACTTCTGCAATTATTTTAGTATGTATTTTTGTTACAGTTGTTTCGGTTTACAAGACCATTTTCAAACTGTGGTTAATCCACTTTGAGACGACCTATTTCTACGATTTTAAAATTCAAATTGATTTATTACCGGAAACCAATTTGCTGGACAATAGGCAGCAATTGGTTTAATCGGTAATAAATCAATTTAGACGCCTTCAAAAATTGACATTAAAAATCGTATAAATAGTTCGTCTCAAAGTGGTTTAACCACAGTTTGAAAATGTAAACCGAAACACCTGTAGCAAAAATATAAGTAGACCGAAGTATTTGCAGAACTTGATAATAACATAATTGTATTTAATTTTCCATTAAATTTAAAAAAATTAAATGGAGTTCTACGAATTAAACACAAAAACAATTAATAACCAACAGTTATGATTATACAATCAATTTTTATATTATTGATTATATTTGACCAATATTTGTATTAATTTGTTGAACAGCTACGATTAATCTATGAATATTTGGGTGTTTTTGATTATTCAATCAATTTTTCATAGCAATACAAATGTAACATTGTCATTTAAGTCTATTAAGCGCCATTTTGTTTTTTTTTTTACATTTAAAAGGTCCCATTAAACGCCTATTCTAGGTGCGTTTTAGCTTTCTATCAAATTTTAATAAGCTGACAAGCTTAACAAAATGATAGCTGTCCTCTTATGATGTTCACAATTTGTTTGAAAGCTGAAACGGATTTAGAATCGGCATTTAATTAGAACCTTTCAACTGTCCAAAACAAAATGGCGTTGAATAGACATTTGAAGGCAGTGTTTCATTTGAATTTCTGTCAAACAACTCCTATTTAAAACAATGGTGTTATGATTTTGAGTATTGATTCCAAATTTATATATGCCTTAGATTATTCAATAAATACTTGCATTTATTATAATTTTACAATATATTACTACTTTATTAAAAAAGTTCAATTAAAAAAATCATAAAATTTTGACCAATCAACCAACTACTTGTTTTGGAACGAATATTCACCATAAAATCACACAGCCACCATTTTTCAACCAATGCCTACAACTGTTATCCATTAATCTTAAAATTACGACATTTCAATCAAAAAACCTATTTGTATTGGAACGAATATTCACTAAAAATCACACAGTTACGATTATTCAATCAATGCCTACAACAATTATCCAATTAATCGTAAAATTACGACCAATCAACCAAACTATTTGTATTGGAACAAATATTCACCAAAAAATCACACAGTTACGATTATTCAATTAATGCCTACGATTAATTACCAATTAATCGTAAAATTAGGACAATTCAATAAAAAAATCATAAAATTACGACCAATCAACCAACCTATTTGTATTGGAACTAATATTCACTAAAAATCACACAGCTACGATTATTCAATCGATGACTACAATAATTATCCAATTAATAGAAAAATTACGACAATTCAATAAAAATACGACTAATCAACCAATCTATTTGTATTGGAACGAATACTCACTAAAAATCACACAGTTACGATTATTCAATCAATGCATACAATTATTATCCAATTAATCGTAAAGTTACGATAATTCAATACAAAATCGAAAAACATTATTGATTCTAACAATTGATTCATCGATTCACTCAAGAATGCTACCAATTAATTAAGGTAATACTTAAAAGAATTCTAAATCTGCTTTTTCTCAGATGGGTCTAGTTAAAATACTTTTTGTAAGTCATGCATTAAAATACTCGTCTTCTTCTTCGTGAGCCCTATCAGGTCACCTGGTAAATGTATCTCTATCTTACGCTTCCTGGACTATGTCCTCCCTTACTTCTAATACCAGTCCACTTTCGTACATTTCGCAGCTAAGACATTTGTCTCCTACCAGGCTCTATATCTTGCCTTTTAATATTAATTGGAGCAAGTGATATTTCTCCCTTCGAAGTATGTGACCCAGATATGAAATTTTCCTGACTTTTACTAGTTTGGGGCGGGTAAGTAGTGGATAACCTCCAATGTTGACTTTAACTAATGTGAGCAGTTCTCTATCTGCTCTAGCCCGCCTGAGAATTTCTGTGTTGGTGATCATGTCGGTCCTTGGGATTTTGAGCATTATCAGGTGAATAAAATTGTTTGCGTCCATACGTACGCAATTTGAAAATGAACAAATAGTTTTGTCTATAAACAAACTCAAATATTTCAAGTAAGGCTAACAAATACAATATTGGATTAAATCATCGACGCAAAATTGTATTTGTTAACTTTTTTTGAAATATTTAAGTTTGTTTATTGACAAAATTATTTATTCGTATTGCGTATAAACAGGCGCAAACAAGTTATTCATTGTAACATTTTAAAGCATAACTTGCTAAAAGTGTTTTTTTTCCATAATAATTAATTCCATTTATGAAAGAGCAAATTATAAATTATTTTAAGTATCACCTTAAAAAAAAAAAAAAAACACATAAACGAAATGCTTGTAGCAAAATAAAAAATATGACGACTCAAAAAAGAACATCAATTTCCCACGTATAAAAATAGAGACAAACAATATATTGAAAATTGAAATGACAAAAAATAAATGGATATCATTTATTGTAATGACGTAAGTTTCTAGTCCAATTTTGTAATGATGTATATTTTAAATTAAGTAATATCAATTTTTAAGGCAATCAATCAATTGTTCAAATAATTGACAATGAATTTGTTTTCTAAATACATAATTTTAAGTTTGAATTGTTTCACAGAAGTAAAAATGTTACATTGTCTTAAAAAATGGGAATTCAGAGAAATTATACAAATTTTTAAACACATTGTGATCAGTAAAAAAACACAAATGTCATTATCCACTGGAGCGACAGCGCAATTTAAAACTTCTTTCCCCGATTGCTTGAGATTTTTTGGTAATCATTTTTAATATTTTCCTCCCACGTTAAAAAAATCGTGCCTCCGAATTTTAATATGGAGACATACAAACTGATTATATTTCTATACAGCCAATGAATTCACCTATCCTTTGTCGATTATCACATATTTGCAGGATTTATAAAAAAAATATTATAAAATTGTAAACTTCTATTTAACCTCTTAAGTAAATCTGACCCATATATGGGTCAAACAACTATTTGACATAAAGTAAATTAGACCCATATATAGGTCAGCTCATCTGGTCTCATAAAAGTCTTTGTATCTCCCTTACTATAATGACGAGATATATGATTTAAAAAGTGATAGAAAGAGACAACCTTACACTACGGTTTGAGTTCCATAGATATCCGCAAAAAAGATAAAATTATTCGTATTTATGACGTCATACGTTCACCAAAATGTTAGGTGAAACTTTATAATGTTTGCATTCAAAATTTTAATATTTCAAATATAACAAGCTTACTTCTAATAACGCAATTTGAAAGCGTATATTAACTATTAAAAATGAGTTTCTTTTTACGTTATCAGTTATTTTAGTTCAGTTTTTAAAGGAAACAATGTAAGGTGAGTCACTTTTAAAACTTTTTAATGTTTGCATTCAAAATATCAATATTTCTAAAATAAAATGCTTACTTCTAATGATACAATTTGAAAGCTTATTTAATCACCTTTCAAAAACAGTTTTTAGTTTTTGGATACGTTCAGAAATATTCAAATTATTTTGATTTTATTGAAATGCGGAAATTCTCAAGAAATTGCTGGCATTTGACAGAATTTTTATGAGCAGTATCAATAATACAGCTCAAACCCTGAAGGGTTAATTACTGACTTAATCCGAGGTATTTTAAGTAGTGCCATATTGTGGCAAAAAGCGCTCCAGAATGTTATGCTTCTCAGTTGTTCACAATTTGTTAAAAAGCCAGTATTGGCGTTTAACAGGGACCTTAAAATGTAATATAACAGCAAAATTAGCACAATTTCAAGACAATGTTACATTTGAATTTCTGTAAAACGAAACAACTTGGATGAAATAATCGAAACTTTATAAAAATGTGGGTTTACAATGAATTTCGAGTCAAGAAATCAAATCCAGAATTAGTTATTTGAATTTTTGATTAAAAATTAGTTGAATTGTATATAATATCATTCTAGTCAATTTTTACAAAGAATAGCTAATATTTCTTCTTATGAAATTAATCAAATGAATATGATATTGCACAATTTGCATGGTTTTTGTATGAAAATGTATAGTTTTGTATTAACCTTTCCACTGCTACTGTTAACAAAATGTTACATAAAATGTTAACTCTTGTAATGTAACAAAAAAGATCTTAATATTATCATGATTTTCGGATTGACAGAAATAATATCAAGAATTGTTTTGAAAAAATATATAAACATACGTAGTTAATTTTGGGAAATGTAATTTTTTCATATTTATATTACTGCTATTAATTGACGAATATCCAACTTTTTATATTACATTTTGGTAATTTCTACTATCCATTCTATATTCCGTATCTTAATATGTATGCATTACTCATTTGGAATATAGATATACTGATTTCAATATTGAAATCATACTAATTCAGGCAAAATGTGCAATATCTCATTCTGTCGATACGATATAATATTAATTATTATACCATTGTATTATATCTGGCTTTTACATAAAGAGCAGCTAATTATTAAAGTACCAATTCAAAATTCTACCAATTTTCAGGGTAGAACAAGACAAATTTTCGTAAAAACGGATTTCCGTATAAAGTGATTTCCATAAAACAGTTTTTTCATAAATACAGGTTTCCAAAAAAACGGGTTTACGTAACGACAGGTTTCCACCTTCGGTGCTTTACATAATATGAAATACCAGTGTAGGTAAGAACAACTTTGAGAATGTGTTTAGAGATTCACCCTTTATATAAAATAATATTCTTTCTATTTCCTATGAGAATCATGGCTTTGAAAAGACCTCCAGAAATAACTCATTCAGATGCCTGGAAGAAACTTAAATCTACTGGTCTTGAATATTTTGCACCAAGTACCTTTTTTATATTGAATATTCAAGTATATAAAAGCAAAAATAAGTTTAAAAAAAATAAGGGCCGAAAATATTATAGAAGTATCATGGGAAAAACGAAAGAATAAAAAATTGTTTAGAATTTTGAATTAAGTATTTCATAAGGAGCCTCTGCACATATTTTTTTAATATTATAACCTCATAGCTAAAACAATAAATAAATAAATAAATCTCTAGTTTTTAAACCTTTTTGAACACATAATTCCATAGCTAATAAATAATTATTAATTCTTTCTTAAGACAGTTATAAATAATTTATATCTTCAACGAAGTAAACCAAGGCCACGATAGCTTTTTCCACTTAACTATTTGATAAAAATGTTTTATGTGTTTTCTTTTTAAATTCATTGACATTTGTTAGGTTAACACGAAAATCATTTAAGTACACTGTAATTCTTAGTTAATTAGAAATTTTGTATAAACGATTATATATTACAATCAAACAGTGTTATTTTCGGCTAACTCAAACATCAGATGTTACAAGATATTCTGAAGGTTGATTCTGTATTTTATATGAGACAATTAAGACAAATAGGCAAAATCAATCAGATATCGGAAGGCGTCCGTCGTGTGTTATCGGCTGTCAAATTTCTGTGATTTTATATGGCTTGCCTTTGCCTATGGTGTGTTTAATGTATTAATTACCTGCTTAAAAACATGAATTACCAATTAATTTATGGTTATTAAAAATACTCAAATATAAGCATAATAGGCGTTCGTAAATGTCTATCCGTTTGTCGTATAATTTTGATGTTTTTACACGCAATTACTTTCGATTCGCCATTTTTTCTTGGGACTAACATCTCGTAATGAGGAATACGCTACAAATCGCGTCGTTATCTCTGGCGTTAGGGTGACTACTTTTAAAGAGATGGTGTGTTAACACTGGCGCATTATTTAGCTTATCCAATTTAAAACGCGTTTTGCAGTCGTAAAAGATACAGAATCTTCTTTCTGGTAATTCAAAAATCAGATACAACATAATGGGAAGATATTTTGTGTACACTAACATAATTTGTTATCCTAATTTTCGATAAATTAGAATTTTTGTGTACATGATACACCATCAACACAATATTTGTTTAGTTAACTAGACGTTTGTGTGTGTGCGATATTCCGTTATTACAGTGTATAGCCTTCGGTCGAATAGAAACAATGTAAAATTGACCAGAAATATTGTGCATGCGATATACGGTAAATCGAATGTATGATTAACTAGAAATTTTTGTATTCGATACATCGTAAAAACGAGATTTTTTTTGCACTACTTATCGCTAAAAATCTGTGATTTTAAGCAATTCCTTCGCAATGAAATGAGTAATTAACTATTTTTTCATACGTCTCTCTGGTTTCCGTAAAAACGTGTTTTTGTAAAAAAGTGGTTTCCGTTACGCTGGTTTTTTGTAACAACCGGTTTCCGGAAAATTTTCAACGTCTCTCTGGCACCAAAATGAAAAAAATCTTAAAACTAAGTACCTAACTATAAAACTACCTATTTCTCTTTTCAAAAACCACACCCTTTTTTAAAATTCCTAGTAAAATTTTTCTACCAAGTAAGATATGCGTATGTTAGCTCATTAAATTCACTTTTAAAGTGAACATATTTTGTACTCGTAAGTTTTTTTAAATTATTATAAAACTAGACTAATTCCTATTAAAAAAAACGATTGTTGTTTAGTTTGAGATGTTTCGGGCCGCAGAGTGGGGGTGATAATTGCCCCGATGATAGCGAACCTCCGATAGGAGAGGCACCATAAGTTTAGCTTACTTGACGCGTAGAATGTCTGAGATAGTTTGAAAATAAATAATATTAAAAACGGGTTTTAATATGTATTTAAAGATCGCTGAATTTTATGAGAAAATCGTGTTAATGCTAGGGAATTAACAAAAATTAATTTGGGTAGAGCACAGCTAAATTCAGAAAAAACTTTTGTGTAAATTTCACCATACAAGAGCTTACCATTTAAATGTTTTTTCTGCTGCTGTTTTATACCTATACACTGATTTTTGTTAAAATATTAAGTTTCAAATACAGGTTTCCGGAATTTTATTTTTCTAATAAAGTGTTCCGTTGAATAACAGTGCTGCGTAAATGAGACGTTTCTTAGGATTAAAATGGTTTTCTCTAGTATTAGGATCAATTGATTTTCGCTGGCAGACGAAAATAATTGGTATTTTTTGGCTTTGTATATTTTATCAATTATTGTATTAATTTTGGAGCTGTATATGTTATGATTATATTAACTTAAGAAGTTTGACTCTCTTCAAATTTGATTTTTATAAAATGCTTAACTTTTGTCTATTTTGTATAAATGACTTTGCGTGTTGCCATTCTCTATTAATATATTGTTGTTCTGTGTTTATATTTATTGTTCATATTTTTAGCTTTAAAAACCCTTGTTATCTTTATTATTAACCCATTTACTTGTAGTGTTAACCACATTGTTATTTTTATTAACATCTCTGTTATTTTCACTTACAACTTTGTTACCACTAACAACAACTTTGTACAAATGCGTCAGTAGCACGTTTGTTAATAGTATTGACCTTTATACCTACGTTAGTTGATTTATTAACAATTTTGTTACAAAAAAACATTTTTTTCGTTATTATTATTAAAAAATTTGTTATCATCATGAATATTTTTGCTAACGTGATTAACTTAATTGGCGTTTTAACACGAACTTCAACCTGTATAAAATAATAATTAACATCTTTGTGATTACCATTAACAACTTTGTTACTAAAATGAACAACTTTCTCATGAAAATTAACAACTTCGTTATTATTTTTAACATATTTGTAATATTATTATTATTATTTTTTTAAATAAATAGGTTATAATAATATATTTGTAATATTATTTATAACAACATTTTGGCCATGCTGATTAATATTGCATTTAAAAAAATCAATAATAACAAAGTTGTAATAATTATTTTCAACATTCTTTTATTATTAACAACTGCATTGATATTGTTAACAACATTGTAACTATTATTAACGACCGTGTTATTATTATTAAAACATTTGTACTTACTATTAACAACGGCATTGCTATTATCAACAACTGCGTTGCTATTTTGATCAACTTTGTAACTATTTTTTAACAACTTTGTAATTTTTTTCAATTTGTTGGTTAGTGAGATTTTCTACTGCTTCTAAGACAATTGCCCTTTCTTACAGTATCGGGTATTATGCAATCACACGCTACAAAATCTTCCATTAAAATGTAATATTGTGTTACACCATAGAAACGTGGTTATTCTAGCCGATCCAATATAGTCATTACCATAATACGTCAACATCGTCTATTCTTATTGTAATTGCTAGCACAGTGAAATCGATAAACTCACAATGTAAGCGTAATTTCCGACGACTTTATGTCGATATTTCAAGCACGGTTGCACTGTTGAAAGTCGAACCGATATTGACAGGGAATAAATTAGAAATCGATATACGCTGATGACACTGGCGGATCTGTCTATGGACGTTCATAAGTAAATGTCAAACGGCTATATAATACTAATAAATTAACAATTTAGAAATAACGTTAATATGAATTGGCGCTTCGCATTTATCTTTTGAGACTCAAAGGGAGTTAATTAGTTAATGAGATCTTTAGTCATGTTTGAACCACTTTCGTTACTCCAAGATCGAATGGAATAAATTGATAGCGTCTTAGATGACATAAATAAGTCCACGGATCGCGTATACGATTTCTTTCAATTCTAAGAACTTCATCAGTTCACCTCCATTCATTAATAAGACAGTTATTTTGCAAAACTCGATCGCGTCTTAGATGACATCATTAGGTCTGCGGATCGCGTATACGATTTCTTTCAATTCTAAGAGCTTCGTCAGTTCACCTCCATTCATTAATAAAGCAGTTATTTTGAAAAACGAATTACATTCATTATTTAAAAAAAACAGTTTACCTGACACTAAAGAGGCGGCTTTTATCAGGTGACTGTCGAAATAATATATTGACCGTGCTCGTAAATAATGCCAACAGACCATAGATAACGGATTTAGTCAATATCGTATTGATATAGAGTTTGATCGATCATCCATGCTAGACCTCCTACTCTACCAAACAACCATAGATATATAAAAGAAACAAGGTAGCGAACGATGAACCACTAGTATAAAACGCGTGTCGCCAAAATCATTCACCTGAACAAATGCACAACTTTCATTACTTGGACGCGTTGATAGTCCGTCTAGTTTGGTAACATTCGGCACGCTCTTATGCCATATCTCACTTTGTTTCTATTATGAAGAGTGAACCCAGTGTTACAAATTACGTATCTTTCGTTAACAAACATGCCTTGTATCTACGAGATATTGTGTGGTTTTTAAAATTTATTTTACAACGAGTGTTTACTTATTTGACGTTTTTAGATAGTAGGTACTAATACAATATTCATCATTTTTGGCGGTACATAGTACTGCTTACAACTATTGGATAGCTATTTCGCCAGTCAAAACCACTAAACAAACAATGATGCTGGGTGACTAAATTTTCGAAATTCAATCGAAAATAAAACTGTACATTTTTGCGAAAAATTACACCTCTGCAATTCAACTCCCATATTTTCAAAATATTTCCAGCATTTTTGAAATTTTATTATAAATCTCTTTTAATATTTTGCATCTATCGCCCATAAATAAAATATACACATTCGCAATGGATCACGTGATACGCGATCTGTTTCGTCTGTATAATGCTGTTGAAACGAGACGGAATGCGTATCACGTGATGCACTACGTTGCACCCAGTAGCGACGTGTGATATATTAATATTTTCAATCGAAAAAATGTCACCAGTACAGTGACATCTACATTTTTCAGGAATCGCTGTCGAGTTGATGCACTTGCGTATAATCTAGTAAAAAAATTGTAACGCGTCTAGCTTTGTATTGGTCGTGTTAATAAAACTAACATGTCTATGACATTTTGTATGGATTAACCAGAGATGTTGGTAATTGGTAGATGGGTGTGTTATTTAAACCACATAAAGAGTAGGGCCCAGTTTAAAAAACTGACATAATGTTTATAGCGTTTTACCAAAAAAGTTGTCTTTTTCACTTTTTTACACGTCGCTACGGTCGCTAATCAAAAATTTGAGCCGTTTTTGGTAATACATAATTATTGCTAATAATAAATAATAAAAAAATGTTTTTTGCATAGATTCAAGAAAAGTGATTTTGGTAATCGAAAGAGATTCTTATCCCTTACCTTACTCGACATTGAAAAAAAAAATACATTTTACGGTTATGTTGACAGTTATATGGAGACAAAATACATTTGAACATAAAACTAAACTTTTTCCAGGCTATACCGATATGCTCAAGTTAGCATTGTATAAAACCCCTCTCCTAACCTAACCTAATAACATTCCTCTTCTTATTTATTGCCACATTTGGCCGATCTTTCAACACGCTCTATTTGTTAGGTTAGGTTATGTTAGGTTAAGAGAGGCGTGTCGATACAGCCACACAAAAACCTGCATTTTTTTTCTATTGCGTTTGCATTTTCGTAACACGTACCTTTCAAGAAATTATATCCGATTAGAGAATTTTTATGTGAAAAATGTAATGTTTCTGAAAAATATTTTTTAGATGGCTTAAAACAATGCATGTTGCTATTTTGTAGCAAACTATTTTGTGAAATCAAACCATTTCCTGAATCCATTGTAATATTTCAACAACATAGAAAATGTTATTTATCAAATTACAAAGTAATTGCTTTCCACGAATATTGATAGTTTGTGTTTTTTTCAAAACAAACGGCAGTTAGCTGGAATAGTTTACGACAATTTGGCTAAAATTACAAAATGTGAATTACTTTAGAAGAGATCACTTATCTCAGATTTGTTCAACAGAGAAAAAAGGTTTATCGTTTTTCGCTTTATTTTTAGGGTATTGTAATGTGTTGTACTCTCTGTTTATTCAGCCAATATTTCGGACAGCAATGCAGTGGCCATCATCGGGACAGATGAGTTGATTGTGTAACCATCAAGTACCGTAAGGACCTAGAATTTTAATGGGGTCGTGAATTTCAATTACCTCCGTAATTAGGTATGTGTCTTTCTAGGACTTCATTAACAAATTCAAAGTAATTACCGATTTCAATTAAGTGTTTGCAATTGTCATTTTGTCCGGATGGCCGAGTTTACCCGCTCGAAAGTGTGCTGAGATCCTTTTTGGCCTACAATATACCTCGTCAAGAGGAAAATGATTTTTGCAGTCCTTAGAAAAATATCCACCCTCAAACGGCATAATACCCCAAAATATTACGTTAAATGTTAATAGGTAGATCACTTCACTGAGTGACATCTCTTGAAATTAATTAAAAACATTGTTTTGCTCCCATCTTTTGACAAATTTAAGAAGATTATAATATAGAATTGAAACTATGAAATTTATTACAGGTCAAAAATTGGCAAACGGCTATACGGTGAAAATTATGGCCAGTAGTTAAAACATTTTAGATAACTACTCAGTGTATACGTTGCTGCCATCTATTGATTAAGTTGGAAACCTTGTATCAAATTCATACATCGCTCCCTTTTTTAAAAAATTGTCTAAGTTATCAAAAATTTTCTCGATGATGATTATGTCAATACGTCAAGTATTGCCAATTGCTAAAACACGTTTTTCATTGTATTTTTAATAAAAATTGCAAATTTTGAAACATTACACGGAAGCCTACAAGTACTAATTTTTCAAGTATTTTAAGGAAAAGGCAGTCAGAAAATGTAAAATAGACTAGTCAAAATTAGAAAAAAACTTGTTTTAAAAATAATTGAAAAGAACTGCTTAGAAAATTGAACAAAAGCGTAGCGTAAATTTTTATATTCAATAATTAATTGATTAAATAAATTGATTAATTACTTCGGCAATGAACGTAGACCAAATTTAACAACTATGTTGGGAAGGGGAAGAAGACATTTTGATATTGTGAAACTTTTTAGAAATATTCCAGTTTTTTATATTAGATTGTAATTATTCCTGTAAATCGTGTTTTTCAAGATAAACTCAATGCGAAGAATTTGTAAAATATGACATATATTGATATAATATGATGAAAAAATGAATAAAAAAAACATTTTAATTGAAATATTTGGTTTTATTTTTTAGTTTTGCGTAATGGGATAAAAGTTCAAAATTCAAAGATTTCTTTGTTTAAACCATTTTTAACGGGAGGCGTCTACTAATATCTACAGGAATTCCAAAAACTGAACAAATCGGACTAATATCTATGAGAACCAAACTGAGGACGAATATCTACAGCTCAAATTGGTGACTAATATCTATGAGAACCAAAGTGAGGACGAATATCTACAGCTCAAACCGCTGACTAATATTTATGGAACAGGTGATGTCGACGAATATCTACAGCACTGGCAGAGGTTTGATTTGCAATTATGTGTAGCATATTGACATAACGTAATATTGCGTATGCAGTTTAAAAAACTTAATTTATGTTAGGTTAGGTTAGTATAACATAATTGAAGTTATTTATACTTTTCCGTACAACCTCTTGCTCGGGTGCCATCTGTAGATATTAGTCCCACCTGCGCTCCATAGATATTCGTCACCACTGGAACCGTCATAGATATTTATCCGACCTTAGCTCTGTAGATGTTAGTCTTCACTCTGAAGTTCATAGATAGGTATTTGTCCAACATATGAACTGTAGATATTCGTCCGACATACAGGCTGTAGATATTAGTATCTGGAGTCTTTTAATGTCCATAAAACCGACATGTTTCGAGAGCGGTGCTCTCTTCCACAGGGTTTACTTAAAACTAATCTTAATATATAAAACAAAGTCGGGTTAGTTACACCATTTATAACTCAAGAACGGCTGGACCGATTTTTATAACCTTTGATTTGTTGGATTTGTCTATACCCCGATAGCAGAATGGCTATTAAAACATCGGGAAAATTCACGACAAAAAAAAATTATGAAGAAATTTCTTTTCCTAATACATTCTCTTATCTTTTGAAAGAGCTGCAGCAATATTTTGATATGTAGGTACCTATAATGTTGAAAAGTGAGTGACTTCTAAAAATTCAAAAACGTAAAATGTTATTGTGCTGATTGTTTTGCTTTTGTTATTAAACATATAATGCTGCTCCTCTTTCTTACACACTGGATACATGTCAACAGTCGAAAATGAGACAAACAGTGAACGTATGTCCGCACCCCTCCAAAGGAAAAATCCAATAATTGTGGTAAATATCCCTCACATTTATAAAGAAAATTTATTTATTTATTTAATACATGAAAAATCGAAAGTAGATATAGTTTTTTAAAGATATTTCACCCTCCATGCTAGGGATAACCCTGTGTTATGGCGGGTGAAGTTTACAGTTTTCGGATTACATTCATTAGTATTGGTTGAAAATATTCACTAATTAATACTATGCACACAGATTCTTCTACAATAAGAGAGTTTATGTTGGTATTTTGGATTATAAGAATAAGGTAAAGAAGCTAAAGAGTTATTGAAAAAGAGACGTTATTATTAATATATTAAGGAAAATGAGACGCAATTCCCGTAATTAAGTGGAAAAATAAGAAAATCCGTAAACAACGCCATATCTGGTACTGACAAAAACAAAACACGGGCAGTTGCGCATCGAAAATTGCTTCATTGTGTAATTTCAACTTACCTAATAAAAAAACTGAATTTAATTTTTTTTTTTTTTTTTTTTGAGTTTTTACTCATAAAGTTAAAAATAAAAATAAAATAATTTAATTCAGCTAACAAGTTAACATAACAATTATTGATTCTGAGGCGGTACGAAGTTCGCCGGGTCAGCCAGTTATAAATAAACTTTATGGTGTCAATGGAAAAGTAGGAGTGGGAAGGGGGCTAATTGAAGGCAAAATGTACAAAGGGAACAGTTTCAATGGAAGGTTATTTAAATAAAAAAAACTGTTCCCTTTGTAAATTGTGCCTTCAATTACCCCCCTTCCCACTTCTACCTTTTCCATTGACACCATTAAGTTTATTTATAATTATTTTTTAGTAAACCCTGGAAACATGTCGGTTTTATAGTCGGTTTTTTAGTGGTTAAAACAAAGAAATCTTTAAATTTTTAATTAAAATGGTGCCACAAAATAAATTTGTTGTATTTGAAGAAAGGGTCTTCAAATAGTAAAATTAGCGTAAATGGGAATAAATGATAACATAGCAGACAAATAATAAAAACGGGGTTAAAGGACATAAAATGGTAAAACATAAAAAATAGATATAAATGGGGCTAAAGGACATCAAATGGTAAAACATAAAAAATAAATGTAAATGGGGCTAAAGGACATCAAATGGCAAAACATTAAAAAATAGATGTAAATGGGGCTAAAGGACATAAAATGGTAAAACATAAAAAATAAATGTAAATGGGGCTAAAGCACATCAAATGGCAAAACATTAAAAAATAGATGTAAATGGGGCTAAAGGACATAAAATGGTAAAACATAAAAAATAAATGTAAATGGGGCTAAAGTACATCAAATGGCAAAACATTAAAAAATAGATGTAAATGGGGCTAAAGGACATAAAATGGTAAAACATAAAAAATAAATGTAAATGGGGCTAAAGGACATCAAATGGCAAAACATTAAAAAATAGATGTAAATGGGGCTAAAGGACATAAAATGGTAAAACATAAAAAATAAATGTAAATGGGGCTAAAGGACATCAAATGGTAAAACATTATAAAATAGATATGTAAATGAGGCTTAAGGACATCAAATGGTAAAACATAAAAAATAAATGTAAATGGGGCTAAAGGACATCAAATGGCAAAACATTAAAAAATAGATGTAAATGGGGCTAAAGGACATAAAATGGTAAAACATAAAAAATAAATGTAAATGGGGCTAAAGGACATCAAATGGTAAAACATTAAAAAATAGATATGTAAATGAGGCTTAAGGACATCAAATGGTAAAACATAAAAAAATAGATGTAAATGGGGCTAAAGGATATCAAATTAATGGTAAAACATAAAAAAATAGATGTACATAAATGAGGCTAAAGGATATCAAATGGTAAAACATAAAAAAATTGATATAAATGGGGCTAAAGGACAACAAATTGTAAAACAGCAAAAACTAGATATAAATGAGGCTACACCAAATCAAATAAAAACATCAGGTAAAACAGCAAAAAATAGATTATTAACTTTCGGTAACTTCTCATCGTTCTCTAGGACAACTGCAGATCGCTAACGTACAAACAACAGTTGTTGATGTCGAATATATTAAGAACGCTTTGTCATTGTGAACTGTTACTTATTCGTTGGCGATCTGCAGTTATACTAGGGAATGATGAGAAGTAACCGTAAGTTGTCCTGTCAATCCTTATCGATCTACCGTGCTAGAAGGCCTGGACACATTGAGTCCTAGAAGATTCCTACCCACCCCTCATACCTTTTTCCTTCCCAGAACAATCCTTAATTTCCCTAAAAAAAATCCTCCACACACCATCCCCACAGATGACTTTTTTTTCTTACTTACTGAAAAAAAGAGCTCCAGTTGGCATCTCTTCGAAGCGATGCGATGGGTCCGCAACAAGGTCAAGGGAAAGAAAATGCGACCGGCGTGGTCTAGGGGTAAGGCTCTTGACTCGCAATCCGAAGGTCGCGAGATCGAATCCCGGCGTGGGCAAATAAATTATATTTAATCTAATTTGTGTTATTTCACAATTAATTCATTTGAAATTTTTATCTTTACGAAGTTTGAAATGAAGTCGCTCCCGCTGTCTGTGCGCTTAGATATTTTTAACTACGCAACGGATTTTCATGCGGTTTTCACCAATAGATAGAGTGATTCAAGATTAAGGTTAATATACCTACCTAATACATGCATATTATAATAGAGAAAAGACGAGAAATTCAAATATCCAATTCAGCTGGTGGTGTGGATTTTATAAAGGTTGGGTAATGGCGTTGTGTTTCGTTAGCCACAGCAACGTGTGGCCGGGTCTGCTAGTTGTTTTATATATTAAGATTTGCGGCACGTTCCAGAGTGGAAGATACTCTCAGTACCACCCTGGTGTGTAAGATCACCATTCAGAATTGAAACGTTGCTTGAAATAGCTTTACCTGTGTTTGGTGACCAGATCTGAATAACCACGTACTTACACACCTTCCTTTTACCCATCTCCTTCCCATACCCTCTACCTTTAGCCTCACAACATACCTCATTGGGGATGCCATAGTCTCACTGGCTCCAGACGGGAGCAGCTGAGACTCTTGTAAGGTATTCACATAAAATTTTAAAAAAGATAGCATGATATTAATTAAACAGAATAGAAATCTGAGAATCTTTACATCATTACTCTTGGCTCTATAACCCCTGGTGGGTCTTGGCCTCCTCTAGAGTCTTCCTCCACTCATCTCGGTTTTGTGTCAGCTCTCTCCAGTTTAGAAGTTCCAAGGTAGATATATCTTTGAGGACATTGTCGCTCCATCTTAATCTTGGTCTTCCCAGGCTCCTTCGCCTTATCAGTCTTGAGTTCGGTAGGGACTTTGGTGCTTGATGCTCGATCATTCTCTCTACATGACCCAGCCACCGAAGACTTCTCATTTTTATAAATTTTGTGATGTTTAGATCCTTTAAGAGTATTATTAGCAGCATATTTAAATATTGCCACTTCACACGTTTGGTTTGCTCATCCGCTGCCAGAGGTACTGCTATCGCCTCTGGTGGCCAACAAGGAAACTACACCAGCTATGGCGGCCGGTAAAGAAGGGAACTACTAACGCTTCCTGGCTGGCGGCACTGGAGAACTACCAACAGCACGGGCAGCGAACGGCTGGAAAATACAAAAGGCGGAACATAATCTTGCTGATTTTTGAATGATGTTATTGTCAATTAACGTGGAGACAATATATTTCATCATAAATATTAACTTAGCGTTTTATTATTGCTAACAGTATAGAGCTCATTGTTGTAACGCCTGCGCCAAAATCCATTTTTTGAAACCGGTCCGAAGATACGCCTCAAAATTTTCCTTTCAAAAACATCCAGTGCTCGCTCATTCCTATTAGTTAGCAGCCAAGTCTAAGCTGCGTATGTGAGTACTGGTCTGATAAGTGTTTTGTACACTAATATCTTAGTGTTTCTGGACAGCAGTCTGGATTTTATTTGGTTTTTTAGGGTACCTTTTCAAAAATTTTACTTCCAAAGAGTAGGGGTTTGTTGGATGCATTCTACGACCATGTATTTTGGTCTTCTGCTGGAAGAAGTCTTCTTCTTTTCTTCTTCTTCTAAGAGACCCATCAGAGAGGTATTATTGTCGTTTGTTATCAGGGAACCTAGGTACGTGAATCTTTACATCACTCAAATATAATATCAATAACAACATTTATCAGGAAAAGTATGGAAATTTATTTGACCTCTCGTAAATACGTCATTAAAAACAATAATTTGAAGATCACATACATTAAATTTCGCTGAATTATTATTGTAAATTAATTGTTTGTTTAGATTGAAAGTCATTAAAACGCATATCAACAAAACCCAGTTAATTTCTGAGAGGTGCCTTGGATTTATCAATAAATAATAACAACATTAATATCATATTACGGAATTCATTTCGTAGAAAACAGTTAGCATGCTAGTATCACAATATATAAAACAAAGTCGGGTTAGTGATACCATTTATAACTCGAGAACGGCTGGACCGATTTTTATGATCTCTGGTTTGTTGTATTAGTCTCCAGCCCGAAAGAAGTACCTAATTATGAAGAAAATTCTTTTCCTCATACATTTTGTATGGAACGAATTTTCATATTTTGAAAGAGTTGCAACCATATTGTGAATATAATATTGAATAGTGAGTGAATTCCGAAAATTTAAAAACGTTAAATGTAATACTGCCCCTCTTTCTTACACTAAATGTCAACAGATGAAAATGAGATAAACGGTGAACGTATGTCTGCACCCCTCCAAAGGAAAACTACAATAATTATAATAAATTTCCCTCACACGTATAAAGAAAATGAAACGCAATTCCCGTAAGTTAAAAAGTAAGAAAATCACAAAAAATATAAATTCCTACACAACGCCATCTCTGATACTGAAAAAAAATAAAACACAGACAGTTGCGCATAGATAAAATTACTTCATTTTGTAATTTGTAACCCAATAAAAACACAGAATTTAATTCAGCTAATAAGTTAACATAACAGTTATTGATTTTTTTATTTTTTTTTATTCTGATTCTGAGGCGGTACGAAGTTCGGCGGGTCAGCTAGTAAGAAGTAACAAAACAAAGAAAAAAATATTTTTATATATAAAGATTAATAATTTTTTTAATTCTACTCGTACGAAACCACAGAAAATGTTTCAATTATTCATATGAAACATTTTTTTGGAATTCATTGGTTAATTCGTGGAAATGATAAATCTAAAATAGTGATTTAGCAAACCCCTCGGACTAATTTGTTCGTTTTTGAGAACAACTCGCATAGGTCATCGTTATGTCTCCCTTAAATGAAACTCTACGCTTTATATTCAAATCTAAAAGTTAATTGTACACTAAAACCAAAATTTCCGAAAGAATTTTGAAAAAAATTATGAAACTTTGATAATTTTTGAAGTAAAACTCTTTACGGAAGCTCGACCAGGGGGATAAGCTGGTGAATGCGTAACGAAAAGTGTTATGCGTTACGAAAAGTGTGATGAAAACGGTAATCGATGCGAACGGTGTTCGATGCGAACGGTGATCGGGCGAGGCGTACATACTGCACAACTAAGGTAAGGCGTACATATTAACCCAAGGTCGTAGGTCACCCCAGGGTCATAGGACACCCCATGGTCATATGTCACTCCATTGTCATATGTCACCCCAATGTCATATGTTCTTTTATAAGCTAGTGTAGTTTAACTTCAGTCGTGTGGTCTAAATTTTTATTAATTATTTCTACATGAAACGACAAATAAAATATGTATGGTTTTTTTATTTTTGAAGTGAAGACTTCTTTAGCACCGTTGTCATTCGAAACTCGATGAAACGAAAAATCGACACTAAAAAGAGACAAACGCATAAATTTTTAGGCTTTAGCTTGCAAGAGAATGAGATAGTATAATCGGTCTCCTCTTGTGCGGTGCTTCGTAGAATAAAATGTAAAATGATGTTTTAAACTTTGTAACAATATTATAATAAATAAACCCTACAATTATCCTACTCTTGTAACTCTGCATTCGTCTCATTCTCTCGAAGTTTAGTTTTCTGAAGGTTTCACGTTTCACTCCACACATGTTTTTTTAAGTAAAACTTCTTTACGCACGCTTGACTTGGGTAGTAAGCTGGTGAATGTGTGACGAGAGCGTTACGAAAAGTGTGATCGGGCGAGGCTAACGGAAGTTGAGAGGGAGATATAAGTAAGTGAAGATAGAAAGATATAGAGTTACGTTTCATATATTACTGTTGGGGTAAGAGAGGGAGGTGCGAGCACACATTTTCCTTCTCTCTATCTCTCATAGCAAGTAACGTTTCTTATATATAAGACACAGTGCAGGCCTATTGTCTGTATCACACCGTAGGAGCAAGAGAGAGCAGTGCGCGCTTACATTTTCTTTCTCTCTTCTTTTATAAGTTAGTGATGTTTTACTTCAGTCGTGTGGTCCAAGGCACACTCGTTTTTTAAAAAAATTATTATTCAATAATTTTAAATCCTCTTAAAATAGTTCAAAGATTAATCAGGTTGTTAAATTTTATTATTAATTAAGGTTATTCTGAAAAAACTATCTAGGTACATTTTCTACTGAAAAAATCTTTTCAATGTTTTTTTTTTGTGCATTACAGATTAATATAATCCTATTAAAATACACGTAACATATATACATAATTTTTTTCAATAATACATATTTTAGAGTCCTTGCCTAAATTTATTCTTGAAACCTTCAAGACTAATGTTGAAAATGTCAAGAGACCTAGAAATATCATTTAGCAGTACCATACCTCTTGTCATGCTGTGTTGGGCCAGAACGTCTGTTCTGCCATGTGGGATATAGAACAAGTCGTGGTGGCGACCCTGGCAGTAGTTGTTCGGTACGAACAATTTATAGCATTCTAAGAGGTATGGGCCGTCAATGTAGTAGTTTATAATTTTGAAAGCTGTTACTGTTAGGGTCCCATTCCTTCCAGATTGGAGACTTTCGAAGTACGTTTCAGATAGCAAATCTATGTTCGAAGTATCTACAATAGACAATAAAATTTATATAAAAAAAATATTCAATACTACAAACTTTCAAAGAAGTACAGCTAAAAAAATTACATTTCAATATATCAGCAAGATATCAAAACAATATTAAAATCCCAAAATTTAATACCAAGCACATCCAAAATTCCTATCTGTATTTTTTCTCTCAGCTCTCAGCTCTCAACTCAACATAACTCAACTCATATCATTGATTAGCGTGTCACATTTTTTCGTAACGTTTCGTAACGTTTCATATCTTTTCGTAACATTTCATAACGTATTCATCATTTTACCCCCAAGTGTCGAGCGTGCGTAAAGAAGTTTTACTTCAAAAATAAAAAAATTAAAATAAATAATTTTAGTTAGAAAAAAACGTAAGATGGGCAAATTTTAAAACTTTTTTATATTTGCATAAAAAATTATAAAAAATGAAAACATATTTCCTCACCTTCTTCACCTTTAAAAAACAGTTTTTAGCTTTCGAATATGTTCGGATACTATTGTTTATTTGGATTTTATTGAAAAGCGGAAATTTTTTGATCTTCTGACAAAATATGTCCAAGGTCTGAGGGGTTAAGCCCCACGGGTGAATATACAAAAACAATGTTATTACATCATGCAATTATGAATATGTTTTATTAACCCATTCATGACGAAGGTGCCATATGGACCTCGAAAAAGCGTTGGACTTCAATTAGTCACATCATGCCGATATATTAAAATGGCGATGCGAAATTCAGTTTTATGTAGTCTACAAGCATGTACGAACACGTTTGTCTTAGAGGCGCTCAGTTCGTTTGCATGTGCCGGCGTGGACAGACGTGTATAAACGGAGTTTGAAAAAAAGTGCAAATTTTTCAAAATGTCAAAGCGAGTGAAGTAAGTAATCCATTAAACTTATGTGTAGATTTGATTTTTTTTTTCCAAAACCGTTTATGATCCGTGAAGAATGAAATTTACTAACTATTTATAGACATATTGTTACAAAAATAATCCTTATTGTATCAAAGAGAGTACTTTGAATTGAAGGTTTTGATTTTTGGCTCCATATGGACCTTTCGGCAGATCTCACTATACATAAATTGTAATTTTTCGCAGATTTCATTGTTTTTTCGTGTTTTTTAGGGGTCTAACTGTTGAAGAAGTGATGTTACTGCTAGAAGAACAATCGGATACGAATTTGGAGGATGATGAGGTAGTGGATGTGTATGTGGAGCCGCCAAATGAGAGTGATTTGTCCGGAGCAGATTCAGCTGATGAAGATGATGGTGGAATAATTGCCAATATTTCTCGAGCGCAATTGTTTTCTAATTGCCAAATCGTAAATCGCCGTCGACACAAAAAGGGACAAGATACGCCCGATTATGATTCAGATCAAGAGAACCCTAATCTAGAGCATTTCGGAGACGAGCGTTTGGATACAACTTTCAGTGACTTCGACATAAATTTATTCGACGCTTCAGCATCACACGGTCAAGCGTCTGCAAGCACTTCTTTCGAGCCTCCTTTGAAACGATGCCGTGTTAGTACTGGAGACAGAGTGAATGATCCCGCTGAACCACCTTATCGCATTCCAAAACGTATGCCTGGTCCGAAAACTATGTTTCAATGGAAGTCTAACGATGTGACGCCAATTGTTTCTAGCATATTTCCCGAAGGAAATTATACCGACGTAGCTGCTTTATCACCGGTGGAATTATTTGAACTAAATTTTGACAACGAAATGTACGAATTCATCGTTACAGAATCCAACAAATATCAGACCAAGCAAGACCCTGAAAATAGTCATAAAGTATCACCTTTGACTGTCGGGGATATCAAAGCGTACATGGGTATACTTATAACATCGGGATTATGCCCGATTCCATCAACTCGATTGTACTGGAGCAGCTCTCGCCCTTTCTACAATAAGCAGATTGCGTCCACCATGTCTCGTGATAGATTTGAACAGATACACAAAATGATACACTTTGCTTCACCAAATCAGTTCAATAGTGCAGACCGGATGTGGAAGTTACGTCCATTTACAGATAGGCTTATTGAACGGTTTATGCGAAACTTCCGCCCAGAAGAAAATTTAAGTTATGATGAATCGATGATTCCATACTATGGCCGCCATGGATGTAAGCAATACATAAAAGGCAAACCCATTCGATTCGGATATAAAGTGTGGAGCCTAAATACACCCTCCGGTTACTTGATCAATTTTGAGATCTACCAAGGCAGCAATCCCCGGATTCCAAAGGAGTATGGTGTTGTAGGCTTGAATGCTTCACCACTACTTATGTTGGTCGATCAATTGCCAGTGGAAAAGCGCGAATTGCCATATCACTTCTACTTTGATAATCTTTTTACGGGTATGCCATTGCTGTACTATTTGCATTTTTATGGATACAATGGCACAGGTACAATTCGAGACAATCGGATTCCCAGTTCATCTCCTATCCCCAAGAAGAAGGCAACAATGTCAAAATACAACAAAGGTGTGCTTTCTCGAGGACATACTGAAAGTGCGCAGACATCATTTGGCAAGACCCCCATCTACGTTACTCAATGGGTTGATAACGCTGTTTGTTCTGTAGCTTCAACAAAATACGGAAAGAATCCATTGGATCTAGCAAGCCGTTACTCACGGAAGGAGCAAAAAAAGATCAGTATACAGAGGCCATATGCAATTCATCAATATAACACGAATATGGGCGGAACTGACAGAATGGACCAAAACGTTGCATGTTATCGCATTACTGTTCGCCAACAGAAATGGTGGTGGTCCATTTTTACCTGGGCCATTGATGTAACCATTCAGAATTGCTGGCTTCTGAAGCGCAAAGCCACGGGCAATTTTAAATTGGGGCAGTTAGAATTCCGTGAAGAAATATCAAAGCATTACTGCGAGAAGTATTCTATCAAGAAATACTTCAAGGCACCCGACAAACTCACCAAAATAGGTCAAACGGCGATGCAGTATGATACCTCCGTCCCCCATTATCCTGGGCCAATACCGATAACTGAGACTAATAAGGGAGGAAAACTGTCTTGTGCATCTTGTAAAAGCAAGCAGCGCATCCGTTGCATCACATGTAAGGTCGGACTATGCGTGAATTGCTTCGAGGGCTATCACACTAAATAATGTTGTTGAAAATTACACTTTTTGAACAATAAAGATGAAAAAATGAAATTTCTGACTAGTTATTTGCCGAAAAATCCATATGGACCTCATCCTTCTCGAGGCTCCTGGGGGATGAGGAGACGATTTTTTCAAATTCCGAAAAAAACGTTCTTATTCTACTTTCAAAACCAACCACTCTGTGAATTTTCTGCGCGAAATTCGAAAAAAAAATAGTTCGTCATGAATGGGTTAATAATGATTTCTGGGAATTGTTTACACATTTTTTTCTGAGTTTTGGTTTGTAATGCGGTTTATTAGGAAATGAATCAATCATTAGAGTAAGAGTATCTAGCATGGTTGATCGATATAGGTGTTATCGAAAATGTCTGTAACTTGTCATCGCTCAAGAGCACGACTGCAGGTCGCTATCGAACAAACGGTTCCGCGACTTTTCATCCCGCTACAAAATACCCTACGTACAAAACAAAGATATTCAAATACAAAAGAGATATACTATGATGTCCGCGCGACTGTCGCCGAACTACGGCCTAATGCGCGTAGTGTGCATACAAATTTTTTTTGTTCATTTTCTTGATTTTTTGAAGGTGTGCATTATTATTGGTTAACAATATAGTTTGAATACTGAAAGAATTTGTTCATTTAGTTTAGCGTTCGTTTAGTTTATTTGAAGGTGTGCATTATTATTGGTTAACAATATAGTTTGAATACGGAAAGAATTTGTTCATTTAGTTTAGCGTTCGTTCGGTATATTGTGAGGCTGAATGTGGTGGGGAGGGGAAGAGGAAGTATCTGGATATTCAAATCTGGTCACTAAACACAGATAAAGCCGTATCGATTCTGAATGTTCATCTAACACCAGCGCGATTCTGAAGGTACCTATCTACTAGGTACTCTGGAATGAACCGCAATTTTTTTTTATATGAGCTCTACACAGGAGGCCCTGAGGAAAATAATTTCCCTCAGGGCCTATGTCATCTTTGGGGTTGCTGTGTGGAGGGTTTTTTTTTTAGGAAAGTAGGTAGAGGAGAGTTTTGAGAAGGAAAAGAGTATAGGGGGTGGGTAAGAATCTGGGGCTCAGTGTGTCCAGGTCATCCGCCTCCAAGACTCCGCCATCTGAAGAACAGAATCTGAAGACATCCGCCTCTGAACCCGGGCACCCCTGCTAAATCATCAAACGTAGCGGACCACTTAGGGTGACCTATGGCAGAGCTGTTGGTTGTCCAATAAAGATTCCCGGGGCGGCGGTACCCATTCCCGCCTCCCAAATTAAATATAGGTATGTAACATAAGTATATTATTAACCCGTCAAGTTTGGTTTCAAAACAACTCATACAGGTCCCATAGAAATAATCGTGTCTCCCTGACCTAAATTATGCAAAATCATATGTTTTTGTTTTGAAAATTTGATCGCTTAGAAGTATTATAGGTGCTTCAAATAAATACTGCGTGTAGAATATATCTTGGCCCTTAAAATTTTTGATATTTTTTTTTATGTCTTTTAATAAGCCTAGAAAAAAATAAATTATAAAGTCTATAAAAAACACTTTGAAGTCCAAACTCTCCTATTTATAAACCCCTTTTCGTATATGGTTTTATTGTTTAATGTGGCCAATTCAATTTATTTTATGATAATCCCAAAAAAATTTAAATTTACGCCCGAACTTCACAAAATAAAATAAAATATGCATTTTCGCGTTGTTATTTTTGACATCACGGCGACAATACGGCAGTCGACGAATTTGGAATTTCAAAGTGAACCTTATAACGACTGGCAGCCAGACCTATTTTCTGTCAGTAATTTGTAATTTCTCAGACGGAGCGGGGAATAGACGTATTAGGCTCCGAGTCGCTTGTTTTCGTGAAATTAATTTTAAAATTCCGTTTTATTACAACAAACAATGAATTAATGTTTTTTACAGGCCTTTACGAAATCAACCTGTAAACAAAATTCTCAAATCCTTTTCCAACCTTTCCAAAAGCCTTTTCTCAAGTATTTTTAAACTCCTCCCATAAAGGGGCGTGAATTCCGATGTCGATTTTTTCATGAATTTTTTGCCTTAATGGCCTTTATCTAATAATTTAAAGCAAAAATAAATAAAGTAGCTCACATCCGTACTAGGTATTTGATAAACCTTTTGATTACAAGAATAATTTTTCAGTTTGGGTATTTTGATCTCAAATCCAAAATTAAGATTTGTATGAATCGGGCCGACTTTTTTGACGCAAAGTCTACACTGTTCATACAACTGTGTCTCCTTTCACTACAATTTAATTGGTAAGTACAATAAATCTACGTCATTTATTACGAATAGATTAGGAAAATCTCAGTGGAAAAGATACAGCAACGGATATTGAATGTCCCTGTGGGCGTTTATACCAACTAACTTCGCTTTCAATTATTTTATATCATTATAAATATTAAGTATTTACACGATCTAAATAACGATGCGTCACAAACGCATGAAATAATTAGGCTATAGTATGTTTTTCTGCAAGTCACTGATTGTGTGAGTCGAAATGTTGTTTGAGATGGCGTTATCCAAGTTTAGTGATGAGATCTGAATAGCCATGTACTTCCCAAACTTACTCTTTCCCATCGCTTACTCATTAGGCTGGGTTTAGACTCGTAAGTTTTTTCCTGTAAATCGCTCTTGTAAGCGATTGTAAACGACACCAAAAGTCACTTAACGTAATTTAAAGCAAGTCACAGAACTGATTCTTTCGGAAGTTTTTTGACCGGTCTAATTGCGCCCGCGCGAATTTCTGGCGTTCTTACAGCTTATAAAATCAGTTTGATAAGCTAAGAGATTTGCCGTAAGAAATAGTACCGAAATGCGTCGTTTCACAGTGGTTTTCATAGGATTTTTTCCTACAAAACTAGTATTTATTTCCACTTATGTAAGTTTTCTGGAAAATGAGCGTCCTTCTTTTCAATTATCGGTCCAATCCTTTCCAATCTTAATGTTTCTGTTTACATTTACGTACGTATTTGAAATTCAGCAGATGTCAGGTAGCCGTCATTCGGAGACAACGAAATTAATTGCCGCCTTTGACGGCACAAAAGCGCGTGGACAATTGTTTAATTAAAGCCAAAATCTATTTCAACAGTTTATTTTGGCCTCTTCGTCTTTATAGACAAAATCGAGTAAATTTGAAAGTGGCAGGTCGTTGTTGACAGGAAGCCATCTTACCGCAAATAAATTTACAGATGTAAACGGTCGCAGGAGCATTTATACAGGTCGAACTTCGGAAAAAATTCCGTGAACATTAATTACCACAAGTCGGATGCATATGTAAACGCTCCTGTGAGTGAGTGACCTGTCAAAATCTTTCGTGACCTGTCGTCATCTTTCGGTATTTTTTTATGGAAACGAAGGAGTGAAGCCGAGTCTTAAAGAGATCCATGTTACAGGTTCACTGATTGACTTCTATGTTAAACGTATTTTGGTGTAGTCATTTGTATTTCTGTTATAAACTGTTTATGTTTAAACTGCACCTGGTCTCAACACAGGAGTTTTTAGTGAGGCAGGCATAGCACATCAAATGATAATAAATAGAATTAAGAAAGAATTTTATCTTTTCTTATGTTGGCCGCATTTCAAAGAAGCCATTTATTTTGCATGTATTGCCCTGGGGTGAGCATGGCTGTCACGTCACTGATTTATGCAAATTCATAATCTATAATATCATCAACCGGTTTTAAAAAAACTAGACCATAATATAATGAAGCATGTAAGTAAAAATAGAGTTGGTCTAATAAAAATAGTAGGCATTTTAATTCTATTTTATTTTATTTTGTTATATTTTATTTTATTTATATTTGGGAAAGTAAATCAAAAATTACACAATAATACAATTATAAAATGGTTAATTATGCCAATTGTAAACTTTCCACAGATAATAATAGTAAATTAACTTACTCATTTGGCATAATTAAATGGTCTATTAACTTACTCATTTGGCATAATTAAATGGTCTAATACAGATTTAGATAGCTTAGAACGATTAATTAGAACTACATTAACAAAATTTCATTGCCATCATCCAAATTCAGCTATAGAACGTATTAATTTACCCAGAAATTTAGGAGGTAGAGGTATAGTCAAAATAACATCTTTAAAACATAATCAGGTAGAAATGCTAAGAAATTTTTTCCATAGGAAAGCTGATAGTTCAGAAATGCACAAAATAATATGCAAGGCAGATAGAAATATTTCACCATTAAATTTATACGACGAGAATGCCAGCATTCTTATAAATACCAACCAGGAATTATTAGATTCCTGGTCAAATAAAATTCTTCACGCAAAACACTTCAATTATCTCAACCAAACATATGTTGACAAATTTTCGTCAAACAAATGGTTGAGTATTGGAGAGTTGAGCGCAGAAATAGAAGGCTTTATGCTTGCCATACAAGATAGAGTCATTAATACTAAAAATTATAGGAAGCATATCATCAAAGATGCAAATCAAATTGATGATTTATGTAGAAAATGTTTGGCTTTTCCGGAAACTATAGAACATATTATATCGGGATGTTCTGTATTAGCGCCGTCCGAGTATACATTTAGGCACAATCAAGTTTTAAAAATAATTCACCAAAGTTTGGTAATTAAACATAACTTGATAGACTGCCGTAATGTACCATATTATGAATATGAACCAAATTCATTTTTAGAAAATGAATTTTATAAAATTTATTATGATAAAACTATTCTGACAGACAGAACAATTAGTCATAATAGACCCGATATAGTTTTACATGACAAAATTAAGAAAATAACTTATATCATTGATGTCGCTATTCCAAATTCTTGTAATATTCAGAAAACTGTTTCTGAAAAAATAAGAAAATATACAGATTTAGGAAATGAAATTAAAAGAATTTGGCATTCTCAGACTATAAAAATATTACCATTTGTTATTTCGGCTACTGGCATTATACCTAGCTCTCTCATTCAAAATTTAGGAGTATTAGATTTGTCAAAAAATTTGTACATAAAAATGCAAAAGTCGGTCATTTTAAATACATGTAGGATTACGAAAGATTTTTTAAATATTTATATTGAGGGATCAGTAGGATTTATCGGACCAGTTAGGATTTCATCAGAGCCGAACCCTCTGATATGAAAATATCTGGAGTCGGTGAAATATTTTCCCATTATGTTTCTGGTGGATTGACGTATTGTTCTTGTATTGTTTTATTCTTATATAGTGCACTTACATTGCGTTAATTTACTAGATATTCATTTGTGGAAAAGTGTGTGGAAGGGTTTAGTCTTTCATTTGGGAAAGATTCAACCCGGACATAAAATCTGGAGCACCGTAAATTAGTATATTGAAAACACAAAAAAATCACACTTATCTCACAGATTATTTGATATTTTTGTTACTATTTTTACTGTTTTTATTGTATATTTGTTCTATGGCGGTTATGGGTACTGCCGCCCCGGGAACCATGTATTGGTAACCTCTGCCACAGGTCCCGAAGTGGTTCACTACGTTTGGTGACTTAACAGGGGTGCCCGGGTTCATAGGGTGAGGTTTGCCCAACCTCCCAAATTGAAATTTTTATTTTTTTTTATTTTTTTTTAATTGAGTAAATTTTTTACAATAAGTTTATTTCATTCTAATATTACATATTTTATATACTCTCCTAATAAAGCAAGTGCTTGTGTTTAGGAGAGGACAACTTGATAATAACTTTTTTTTTTTTTTTTCAAATCCTTATAACAAACTAAAGAACTTAACTTATGAATAGATTTAGACTTAATAACATATTTTTTAAAGATTATAAGGGTCATTAAACAAAAAAAAAATATATAGGATGTACATAAAACCTTTGGAATAACAAACAGTCAGACCCTGTGGTAAATTATTTTCCTCATTCCTTTCTGTGTGGAGCATGTAATTTTTAGGGATG
This sequence comes from Limnephilus lunatus, assembly GCA_917563855.2. Classification (NCBI taxonomy): domain Eukaryota; kingdom Metazoa; phylum Arthropoda; class Insecta; order Trichoptera; family Limnephilidae; genus Limnephilus; species Limnephilus lunatus. Next base: position 14,612,819 of record OU830603.1, read on the forward strand.
CTGTGTGAAGGGTATTTTTATGAAAAGGATGGAGAGAAAGTTCTGGGAAGGAAAAAGCTGTGAAGGGTGGGTAAGAATATCAGGTAAGGGTGTCCAGGAATGACGAACGCATGAATCCTTTCCTTCCACTACGATCCAAGGCGATGGGTCGAGAGAGTCCGTCTGGAAAGATCAAAAGGTCCCCTTCAACCAGTCTCTCCCGATCCAGCTTCCCAGTATAAGGTCAGTAAACGCATCCGCCTTAAAGACTTAGGAAAACCTCACCTGCTAAGTCACCAAACGTAGCGAACCGCTTGAGATGACCTATTGCAAAGATGCTGCAAATTAAAATAATATTTGCATTTGTTATTTCGGCTACTGGCATTATACCTAGCTCTCTCATTCAAAATTTAGGCGTATTAGATTTGTCAAAGAATTTATATATAAACATGCAAAAGGCAGTCATTTTAAATACATGTAGGATTACGAAAGATTTTTTAAATATTTATATTGAGGGATCAGTAGGATTTATCGGACCAGTTAGGATTTCATCAGAGCCGAACCCTCTGATATGAAAATATCTAGAGTCAATGAAATATTTTCCCATTATGTTTCTGGTGGATTGACGTATTATTCATTGTTTTGTATTTGTTATACTTATATGGTGCACTTACATTGCGTGAATTTACTAGATAATCATTTGTGGAAAAGTGTGTGGAAGGGTTTAGTCTTTCATTTGGGAATGATTTAACCCGGACATAAAATCTGGAGCACCGTAAAAAATGAAGAGGACTTAGCAAGAGGACTTAGAACTCATTGTTTTGGACAACTCAGCTACTAGATTTACGAGATGAACAATGGCAATGCTAGTGTCACGATGTCGAGGTTCCATGACAGTTGATTCGCCGACAGGTAGCCCCCCGGCATACTTATATACAACATGCAGTCGGTTTAGGGAAAATACGGTATACCTACTTACACAAAATATAATTAAGTGTCCCTGAAGAACTGCAGAGAGGATATTCCACCGAATAACAAAAGTATAAAACATATTTTCATATGCATCGAGGAAAAATCTGCTTGTCTATATACTGTATAGGTACACCAGCGTATTAAGTACAAAAAATCGACACTGTAAATAAATTTGTTTGATATTCATACCAACTTATTATTAAATGTGTTTTTGAAATTAATTTTACGTTTGAAATGGGTAAATAATGCGCAAAAAATTATAGTTTTATAGTAAACTAGCTGACCCGGACACGCGTTGCTGTGGCTAACGAAACACAACGCCATCTACTGACAACGCCATTACCCAATCTTTGTAACTAACTCTATCTGTTAATTTTCACACATATCAAATCCACACCGCCTGCTTGCCGGCCTGCTCCCTTTATATATTACTAGCTGGTACCCGGCATGCGTTGCTATGCCATTTAATAAAGAAATTATTTCTCCCTACGTGTCCTTTCCCATTCGTCCCGTTCTCCTTCCACCCTCCCCCCCCCATTCCTCTCCCGGGTCCTCTTCCCCTTTCGCGTTTCAACTCCACCTCCTCTACCTTCCCTCTCACCACTCTACTCCCCCCTTCCCCCGTCCCGCAAACCCCCCTCACGAGTTTCCCTCCACCATCCCCCCTCCCAGGTTCCCCTCCCCCCTCCCTGGTTCCCCTCCCCCACTCTCTCTCGTTCCGTAACTTAATTCCCGGTATATTTAGTTTCCAAACAGCTCGCGTGCCACCTATTGCAATTTTTTATACAAATTTCATAATGCCAGAGCTCACCAGACAATAACAAACACAACAAACAAAGAATTATCCAATTTGGTGCAATCGTTCGGAAGTTATGCGGGAACATACGTTTCGGCGATTTATTTGTATTAATATAGATATATTTCAACCAATTTACACAAAACCTTGACAAATTTTATACCTAAACCTTCCTCATGAATCACTCTATCTATTGGTGAAAACCCCATGAAAATCCGTTGTGTAGCTTAAAAGATTTAAGCGTTCAAACAGCGGGAGCGATTTTGCTTTATAGTATTCAGTCATAGACATATGATATGTCCATGTATAAAGTTTATACTATGTAAACATATCATTTCTGGAAGCCAACTGTCGGCGGATCAACTTTAGAGGACTTAGAACCCATTGTTTTGGACATCTCGGCTACTAGATTACGATATTTGGCAATGGCAATGTTAGTGTCACGATGTCGATACGAGTGTCAAGAGTCGATGTTGACATAATAAATAGTGTCAACACAATCTTGGTTTTGCCATTATCTGTCGAGGTTGGTAGGGGTCACTACACACACCATAAATATCTGCTAGCCACAAAGAGCCGAGCTTTAGTTTCTCAAACTGTCGACTTATTGCAGACTGGGTGACCTTCACACGAATATTTTTCATTGGAAAAGTTCAATATTTGCCAAATAAATGTATAACTATAAAATAAAATTATAACCAACAAACCTAATAAAACCTAACCTAACAAAACCTTACGTAACCCAACCCAAAGTAGTCTAACGCAAACAAACGTAACCTAAACTGAAGTAACCTGCCGAGCGATTCTATATTTTTTGTGGGATCGAGATAACGGACGTGATCTCCAACCAGATTTGTGTGTTTTTTTTACATATTTACTGTCACATATTTTAGTTAAGATCGTTTTAAACACGAATTCAGTTTTAGTTTTTCAAAAATTCCTCCCCTCCCCCTCCTCTTGAGGGGTTTAAGATTTTTATTTATACTTCCAAAACCAATGTACAACCAAAGTTTCATGATTGCACGAATTTAGTCATCTATATGCCAAAAATGTGCGTATTCATAATGAGTGTTATAAACCACGAATAAAGGTAATTTCTACAAAATTCGCTCGGCAAATGAAATCATTTGAGTGCAAAAGTGGTTTATATTATTTTGTGAACGGTTTATAAGCAAGAAGAAAGGTAATTATGGAAAAAAAATCACAAAAATTTTTAGTTACAATTTAATTTATTTAAAAAAAATGTGTTTCTTATATAAGTTCATAAGTTTAGTTTGCGCTTTTTAGTTGACGCTTATATTTTTAACATTTTTTAGTTTTGGCTTATATTTTTATGAAGTATTTAACAATTTTATTTTAATTCTTCTCCAGCAAAACGGTAGAAAAAGCTTCAATTCATTCATAGTATATTTTTTAATATTCTTAATGTTAACTGTTTTGCTTTTACTACATAGCCGCAGTCAGAGGGATGGATTCATATAATACATCACTTCTGGGTGCACTCACCCTCAGATTCCTATCCACCCCCATACGTTTTGTTTTGCCTTCAGCGACTTCTTCTTCTTCCTTTACTTAAAAAGACCCCCGCACAGCAACTCCAAAGATGACGAAGGCCCTAAGGGAAATTATTTTTCTCTGGGCCACCTCTAGAATATTTAAAGAAAATTTCCTCCTTTTTTAAAAACACTACTTACGACATTTACTTTATTTTACGACATGTTTGTAAATACCGTATTTTTTTTAAATTTAACAAACTCCTTCACTTTAACCATGCTTTGAGGTTTCAAAGTTTGCAAAGACGAATTTTCGTAATCTATTTAACAATTTTAGATTTTGAAGATCAATCTTGTACAAAATATTTTAGTTTATCATATTTTATTAGAAAATATTTATATAGAACGTGGCCCTAGCTTAGAATTGCGTAAGGAAAACGTAATTAGAACCCTTTGCAATTAATTATTTTGCCCTAGCTGGTTGCATTTGTTTCTATTTGCATGTTTAGGTATGTTCTAAAATGGTAAGTTTACATCCTAAATGAAAAAAAAACGAGTGTGCACAGACCACACGACTGAAGTAAAACTTCACTAACTTATTAAAGAACATATGACATTGGGGTGACATTAACATTGACATTGACATTGAAATTGCCATTGACATTGACATTGACATGGCCATTGAAATTGACATTGACATTGATATTGACACTGACATTGATATTGACATTGACATTGACATTGACATTGACATTGACATTGACATTGACATTGACATTGACATTGACATTGACATTGACATTGACATTGACATTGACATTGACATTGACATTGACATTGACATTGACATTGACATTGGGGTGACATATGACATTGGGGTGACTTACGACCATGGGGTGACCTACGACTGTGGGGTTACCTAATACTGTGGGGTAACCTATGGCTTTGGGGTGACCTACGACCTTGGGGTGACCTACAACCTTGGGGTGACCTACGACCTTGGGGTGACCTACAACCTTGGGGTGACCTACGAACTTGGGGTTACCTACGACCTTGGGTTAGTATGTACGCCCTACCTTAGTTGTGCTGTATGTACGCCTCGCCCGATCTCCGTTCGCATCGGTTACCATTCGCATCACTCTTTTTTGTAACTCGCATCACACTTTTTCGTAACGTTACTGCAAAAACTTTCATTTAAAATATGTTTTAATTTAAATAATTTACACAAGATTCAACCTCAAAGTCAGAAATTGGTTTATAGATAATGAGTGCAGTTCTTTGCAAACTTTGACACCTCACATCACAGAATAAGGTAAAGAGAAATTAAAACCCTATTCAAATGAGATGACGATACATATAATATTTTTAATACTTTTTTAATCGTGTCCCACCTTTTGATAATCAGTGGTAATCCACTTTTTTCACTTGTTTTTATATAAGTTTACGTAACTCTCGACAAACTGATCGTTTACTTATTCGACCAGCGTCCAAGCGACCGTACAGTCGCGTGTTCTTAGCATCAATTACTAACATTGTTAATTGTACATTAGTCGTTTAAACTCAGTGTTACAATAACAGTTATCAGTGAGTTGATAAAGCAACCAATTATTATTGTAAGTACCTACATATAATTTAATATGCATTATTTATTTATCTTATACTAGCTGAAGTCCCCGGTGATGCCCGGGTTTTACAAAGAGTTTTCGAAATCAAATGTAGACAGTGACTTTCCCTTGTTTTGAAGGTCATAGGTGCAAAATTTCATCAACCTCATACAGACATTCTCATTAATATACATATTATACATTTCAACCAATAGGCCACTTGCATCACATTTAAAAAAAAATCCGGTTTAGGCAAATATTCTAAGACATTCTGTATTTTTTTTTATTCGTATTTTTGAAACCCTGGCGATTTTTTGAAAACTTCAATCCGAAAAATCAGACCATTTTTATAAACCGGAAAGACGGGACATAATTTTATTGCTGCGAAAAAACAATAATTACATAGCCGAAAATCATTTAAAAAAATAACGTTTTCCACACGAATAGCAATAAATTGTACGGGGTTCTCTTCGTAACATCTGTAAAAACACCGCCATCTTTATCAAAAAATCAAACTAAAGGATAAGTTCGCATAGAACAAACAATAAATCTAGTGAACGTTAAACGCAAATTCAAAAATTCTCCGGAAATCAAAGTGTTGCCATATAAAAAAAATTAATCAGTGTGGAATTTTACAAAATTAAGGGAACACAATCGGAGACGGGACATTTTCATGTAGTGACGTCACGAGCTCAAATAATGGATTTATTTATTTAAAAAAAAAATAAACAAACTGTACATTTCTAAAAATTTTTACTAAGATTTTCGTAATCGTAATAAACACACGATTTTTTCCAAGTCGTTATGTGACCAATTTACAAAACCTTGACAAATTATATACCTAAATCTTCCTCATTAATCACTCTATCTATTGGTGAAAACTGCATGAATCCGTTCGGTAGTTTTTGAGTTTATCGCGAACAGACAGATAGACTCGGCGGAGGACTTTAATCTTACTATTATTATAAACGCGAAAGTTTTTATGGATGTATGTGTGTTTGTTATTCTTTCACGCAAAAACCAGAATACGGATTTGAATGAAACTTTACAATAATATAGCTCATACATCAGAATAACATATAGGCTATAAATTATGTTGCTAGCTAGGAAGGGGACGCGGGAAGGGAACGGGGACGCGCGGGAAAGGTGATTCAGAGAGAAACAATGTATTTCTTTGAATATAAACCTTGCAACGCGTGCCGGGAACCAGCTAGTTTATAATGTAGAGATAAATTATGTTCTCCGGTAAATGTTATTTAAGAATTTGATAATTCTAGAAGGTAACATGTTTTAAAAATTAAGTGTTTTTATTAAATTTAACGTAGAATGGTTGCTTTGCAATACGAAGCAGAACTTAGCAAAAAATATTGATTGTAAATCGCTTTGCGAAACTAAGAAATAGGACTTTTAAGTATATATACGCATTTTCCGTTATGTTTTAACTCGACCTTTTGGCATTTCATCTTTTGAAGTCAAAACTTCGGTAAATAAGCATAGAGTCCACCTCACGGATAATACAGAACGTTCGTTGTCGAAGTTTAATGCACGGATAATACGGAATATTCCTTTAACTAATAGACAATCAAATATGACATTTTGTCGGAAGTACCAATCTTATAAAATAAATTCTCGTCAAAATAAAAACAAAAAAGTAACTAATCCGAATTATTGGATTGATGTTTAAACTACGAAAGCTGCATGTCATCATAATTTTAAAAAAACATCACAGGTTTTGAATGGTTTGTTTGGCAAAGCAGGGTTTGTTTAGCGGGTATGTGTAATTATTCTAATACATTTCTTTCCGTGTTCTGCTGTTATAAATACAGGTACAAACTTGTCAATAATGCATTCACTTTGTTTTATATGGCAATAATATTTATTCTACGATTGGCAGCATTGATTGATTGTCTATCAAATGTTAAATAAAAACGTTAAATATAAAATGGCGTTACCGCGTAACTGAATTAATTTAAACAAAATTAAAATGTTAAATGCATATTTTTTGCATGTTTTTTTGTCTCCTCCCACATAAATACTCACTTTTCGTAATATTAATAAAGCTAAATCTAACTGTATTATACTAAATATTCCGTATTAACGAGTAGGTAATCGGTTCAACGCATAAGTAATAAAACTTCTTTAGCAACTCTGTGATTTAAAACTCGATGAAACAAAAAAGCGACACTAAAAATAGACAAACGTATACATCTACAGGATTTGGCCTGTGAGAGAATGAGACAGAATAATCGGTCTCCTATTTGTGCTGTGCTTCGTAGCTTCCCCACTATTTTAGTTTTCTGAAGATTTTACTTCTACCGCGTGTGAACTGCACACTTGTAATTTTTTTCGTTGTTGGAAAAAACGTAAGGTGAGCCATTATTTTTAAAACATTTTTAGTTCGCATTCAAAATTTTTATATTAAAAAAATATATGCTTATTTTAATGTATAAAATTTTAAAGTGTTTTTTATCACCTTTAAAAAACAGTTTTTATTTTTCGGATGCGTTCAGAAATATTCCATTTATTTGGATTTTATTGCAAAGCAGAAATATTTTGACCTTCAAGCAAAATAGGGCCGAGAGGCCTTAGGGGTTAGTTTACCGTGGAATGGTTGGTTACCTTGAAAAACGAAGCAGGAACTTAGCAAAATAACAATATTGATTGCAAATAATTGCTTTGCGAAACTAAGAAATTGGACTTTGTAGTACCTACATATTTTGCACTTGACATTATTTGGTACTCCATCTGACTGAATTTGTTTGTTACGATCCGGTTCTGGTTTAAAGTGTTGGAAACAACGTTTTTATCCCGTTACAGTTTGCACGATAATGGTTCCTACTACAAGCTGTCAAATCGGAATAAACAATTTTATTTAACTTAAGAGGAAACTGGGCAGCGTTTTGTCCAAACAAAAATATTTGCTAATTTTCTCTCTGTATTTTGGTAATATTACATTAAAAAAAAAAATTATACAGAAATCGACCTCTAGAGTGTCGGTACGTTTTGTTTTTTTGATAAGTTACTTCTTAGAGGTGTTAGGAATTATAGGAACCTCAAAAAATCGTTAAAATTGTTTAGTTTGAACTTCATCAACAAACGTACACAAATTAAACAATGTATCTTTTAAAAATGCAAAACGTACAAAAGTAGAATTTGGGAGGCGGGAATGGGTACCGCCGCCCTGGGAACCTTTATTGGATAACCAACACCTCTGCCAGGTTACCCCAAGTGGTTCGCTACGTTTGGTGATTTAGCAGGGGTGCCCGGGTTCACGGAGTGAGGTTTGTCTAGGTCTTGGAGGCGGATGGCCAGGACACACTGAACCCCAGATTCCTACCGATCCCTTAAATCCTTTACCTTCCCAGAACTCTCCTCTCCTTCCTTTCCTTAAAAACCCTCCACACAGCATCCCCAAAGATGACATAGGCCCTGAGGGAAAATATTTTTCTCGGGGCCTCCTGTGTGGAGCTCTTGTAAAAACAAAAAAAGTTTATTTTAATATCTATAGTTAGCAAAAAAATCATTACAATCAATTCTTTTAATATAGTTAGCATCACAATCGGTCAGTTCGATGACGGCCTTCGTGGTCGAGGAGTAAGGCTCTCGATTAGCAATATGAATGTCGCGGGTTAAAATTTCCGCGTGCGCAAATAAATTTTATTTGATTTATTTGCAGATATTTCACAATAAATTAATTTTAAATAGTATGCAGTATATTTGAAAGATACTCTCAGTATCGCCCTGGTATAAGATCACCATTCGGAATTGAAATGGCTTTAGTCGTGTTTGGTAAATAATAATAATGATTTATTGTCTTCCTTCTTTACAAACATCTAGAGATAATGATATCCTCACTGGGATTTCCCGTGCTGAGGATTTCATTTACATATTATAATTTAATTATAAGAAATGAATATGAATTAGTTATAAACATATAGGTATCATGTAGTATTTTTTTTAAATAATTATAAATTAAATAAAATTGTGTTTTTTTTATAATTCAGATCAGTAGATTCGGTTTTAGTCTGTATTTGATATCAGTATATTTTCTATTTCTGTTCTCCCTATATTTAGTATCCAGCTTTTTATTTGAGATTTAAATGTTATACTGTTGAGGTTTTCAAGTGAGAGTGGTATTTTATTGAAATAGATCTGAATAGCCAGGTACTTCTCCACCTTCCTCTTTCCCATCTCCTTCCCCTCTCCACTACCTTCAGCCTCACAACATACCCCAATTGGGGATACTATAGTCTAACTGGTCCCAGACGGGAGCATTTGTGACTCTTGTGCGGTATTCACGTAAAAAATCGATGGTTTTCAAATGGGTGGTATTTACCACTTGAAAAAACTTATTTATAAAAAATATCCAAACCTTGACTGGGCTGAACTGTTTAACGATTTTTTGATTAATTAAAAAATATTATTACACTTCACATAAAAACTTTAAAATATAAACACATTATTCACATTTTTTTCTTCTTTTACGTTGGATTTAATTTTATTTTACATAAATAATTATTGATTTTAATGAACCGACGTTTTAATATGCATATATAATTTAAATTAATTTAAATTAATTTAAAGTTAATTATTAATTATTTTAATTAATTTATACAGACTCGTCCTGGGAAGGTTAAACATTCAAATGTCAACAATAATTCCATGTAAAGAAACACTTAAAAAATAAACAAATTGATATCATTAATTAAATCTATTTAATTATTTAATAAGAATATTAATTTATTTTCCGTTAAAATACACCACTAGAATTCATATTTTTTTTTTAATTATCAGAGGTAAGATTTTTTTTACTTGCCCATGGGTCGTGAAATAGTAATATAACTGGTACGCCACTGGTGGAAGTTTTTTTTGTGTATTGGGGTCGATGTATTTAAATGACCTGGCTAAAAACGCAGCGAGCTCTTATAAAGTGAGTGTCTATTATAATATGTATCAGGAGCATCTCCTATCCTTATCCTATATTCCTCTCACTCTTCTATTTATATTGTGGTGTGTTTTAAGTTCCGCGACGAGCGTTCAAAATAAAGAAAGAAGATTACTGAAGTCGGTTTGAAAGGGAGATATTAGTGAAAACGAATGACAGAGGGAGCGCGCTAATATTTAAAAAATGAGTTGTATAAATATGACTTTTTAATATTCCCACGTTTACGGAACGGCTACGGTACAAAAAGGCAACAAACATACTCGTACGTTCCTTTTCACAATAATGCTGCAGCTCTTTCTTACACATTAAATAATGGTGAGACAAAAGATGAAACACACAATGTACATACGTTAAAGTGGGAAATTTAAAAAATATATATTTTTAAATTCTAAGAGCGATAAAAGGATGCCAAATGGGTTCAAAACAACGTGTTTAAAATTTTTCAAATTTCTGATAAGATCTTCTTCCTCCGGATTCACTTCAAACTTTTGAAAATTTTCATTATAAGGGGTTTTTTTCTTGTGTATATAAAAATTACTATGAATCCTTTAAACAATTTTTTGTAGGTAATCTTCCATAGAAAATGAAGTATATTTTTACGAAATCATTAACAAAAAGTGCCAAGATTGAGTCTCGCTAAATAATGCTGAAATTTGAGAGTAAGAAGGATTTTGCTGGTTTTATAATACACTGCCTTGAGATAATTTGTATTATATTCGTATATTTTTTTAATAAATAAATTAAAATATTCTCCATATTTCGTATTTTATTAAAAATAGTTTATTTTTAATGGTTTATGTAACATTTTTTTAAAGATTTAACAAGAGTGGGTTTTTCTCTATTAGGTGACATTTCTAAGTCAATCCGGAGGAAGAAGATGATATCCAAATATTATAAAAAATTACGTGATTTTATATCTTCATTTAACACCCTTTTATCACTATTAGACAAATCAAAATAAGATTTTTTCCCCATACAGTCGTGACCCACCCTAATGTACATATTTGTTTTGTTTGTTTGTTTTTGAATATTTATTTAGATGTATGCAAAAAAAAATTTATACATCTAGTAAGAAAATATATACAAATATAATTTAGAGATACAGTTACATTTTTACAAATACATTTTAAGAGGAAAAAAAAAATTACAAAAATAAAAATGCATTTTGAGGAAACAGATAACTATGTGACAATAATATTGGTAAGATTGTTATAAATCAAAAAACATTCTTCACATATAATGCACACATCCTACGAAAAGTGCTAAGACTTGAGGCTTCCTTTACGGCATTCGGCAGGCTGTTAAAAAGTTTTTGTCCTTTATTAAACGCGCTATTTTGTGTGCACGAAAGTTTAGTTTTGGGAAGCCTAAAGTCTCCGCGTCTTCTCGTAGGATAGTTGTGAACATTTTCGTGAAACATAATGTTACTCTTCAGATAATTTGGTAGCATATTATTTTTCAGTTTGTAAATTATATGTTATATGTTTTGTCGTCATCATATTTAGATTTTGTAACATAATTTTGACTCTAGTAAACATATTGTATTTTAAAATCATCCTCATCCCCCTATTTTGTATAACCTGTAGTTTATTATGTTGGGCTTCGTTACATAGGAATAAAACACTAGAACAATAATTTAAATGCGGAGTTACAATAGAATTGTAAACAAGGCGCGTTGTCTTGAGATCCAAGTTATTTCTGATCCTTTTTAAGAATCCAACTTTTTTAGCAATTTTTTTTTGTTATGTATTCTAAGTGTTCGTCGAATTTTAATTTATCATCCAATATTACACCCAGATATTTAATACTGCTAACCCTTTCTATGTTTTCGTTATCGATTGTTAGTATTGCCTGCTCGTTTCCACCTAGGCTATCCACAATTAAAAACTTTGTTTTCGTAACATTCAATTATAATTTGTTTTGGTGAAGCCAAAGCGCTACATAATTTAAATCAGTTTGTATTTTTTCAATGGCGTCCTGTTAATTTTTACTGTATGTCTATTTAATATGTCTGTTTCCTCCACAGAAAAAAGGTTGTACTTTGTGAGACACACAATGTACGTATATTTGTTTCCTCTAAAGGAAAAAGTAGTACTTTGTGAAACAAACTCATTAACAAGAATTTATTTTCTAGAACTGGATGGAACAGTTAATTATTTATAACTTATGTTATGAAATGACTAAGAACGACCATCGCAGATCCTTTGTGGCATTGTCTAACGAACTAGGAAATAACACAATGATTCATAAAACTTCAACATAACTATTTCTTTGTAAGAATTTATAAGAAACAGAATATTCGTTTTAATCTACGCATTCACAGATAGCACCAATTTAATACGTCAACGTGAAAACAAGCTTATGCTACCGAATAGTTAATTAATTTGGGTTAAAACACTGAATGAGCGCTTTTATTATTACCGTGACGATTCACGATTACGGTATCGTGACTGCACATACGTTCCTTATCACAATAATGCTGCAGCTCTTTCAAAAGATGAGATACACAATGTACGTAGGTCTGTTTCCTCCAAAGGAAAAAATAACAATTTTCTTGCATCTCTCTCACACACCGCACTGTGATGTCTCCGTAGACCCCAACAATACTACTAGTCGTGATAATAATTTTGAAAGTATGGAATATAACGATAATAATATTGAAGAGTGAGTGAATTTGAACCAAAAATTCAAAAACCTTAAAATGTCATTGCGCTGATGGTATTGCTTTAGTTCTTAAACGCATAATACTGCAACTCTTTCTTACACACTAAATAGCAACAGTCGAAAATGTTACAAATGGCGAATATATGTCTGCACCCCACAAAGGAAACAATACAATCACTATCATACATCTCTCTCACACGTATAACCGATATTTCCTTCCCAGAACTTCCTCTCCTACCTTTACGCACAGCATCCCCTAAGATGACAGAAGCCCTACAGGAAATTATCTTCCTCAGATCCTGAAACTAACGACAAAAAATAATCATTCATAACTCTGTAACTGTAAGCGTTACATGAGTTATTCGTGCGTCATCGTATACATCTTGAGGTGCTCTAAAGAGCAAGCTGAACAAAAAGCGAGTGTGCTTTAAACCGCACGACTGAATTAAAACTACAAGACAAACCTTGCCCCATGAATTCAGGTATCCCTACTAAGTTACCAAACCTAGCAAACGAGGTAAGGGTCGACCGAGATCTCGGTCTCGGTCTCGGCATTCTCGGCTACAAATTCTACCGAGAACTCTGTCTCAGACTGAGACAGTAACCGAGACCGTTGTAAGTAGGTACGGTATAGGATAATGGGATTCAAATCTACCGCGCGCGTCCAAATTCGTCACTTGGTGTCACGACAGCTCTAGAAAAAAGTAAGCTCTTTTATATGTTGTTGTGATTAATTATAATTACTTTACTAGCCAGAATAACTACATAAACTTGTTAAGTGAATATTAAGATCATTAATCATTACGTATTATTTTATACGTATGTTGGAAAGCTGGTAAGTGTACGAAGATTTTTTAGATTCACTGGCCACATTCATCAGAACTCAGAACACAATTTGCATGTTCGTTGCTATTTTTCTTAGAACTTTGTTCATAATAAACTGCCAAAAACAGCAATGAACATACAAATCAACTTATCGACAATCTCAAATTATTGTTTAATTAAATATTTAATATTAGATACATTATATAAAATCTCACATTATTGTTTAATTAATTATTTAATATTAGATATATTATATAAAATCTCAAATTATTGTTTAATTAAACATTTAATATGAGATATATTATATAAAATCTCAAATTATTATATAATTAAACATTATTAAATTCTTAAAAATATAGTAGGTATATTATGCAAAAATAGCGCTATTTCATTTTTTTTTGTTCAATTTATCTATTCTCGGTCTCGGCTCTCGGTCTCGGCCGAGATTTTAATTTATTCTCGGTCTCGGTCTCGGTCTCGGCCGAAAACGAAAAACCTGTCTCGGTCGACCCTTAAAACGAGGTGCCCTACAACCTTGGGGTGACCATACTTATCCTTATCACTCTTCAAGTCAAGCGTGCGTAAAGGCCCGACCGTTCGCCTCGCAATCGATCACCGTTCGCATCGATTACCGTTTGCATCACACTTTTTATAACACATCACCATTTTTCGTAACACATCATCACTTTTCGTAACACATCACCACTTTTCGTAACGCATTTACCAACTTACCCTCCAAGTTGAGCGTGCGTAAAGAAGTTTTACTTCAAAAACTTAAATCTTGCAAAGTGACGAAAAAATAAGGAGGTAACGGTAGTGTCACTGCGTACTCCATTTTTTTTAACCCTTTAGTTATGTGATGTTGACGTATTAGTTTCCCACTTGTCCCACTTGCTTCCAGACACTATGTATTGTTGTTAATAATTTTACACTATTTAAAGGCTCTCGTTTATGATGAAAATAAATACAGCAAAGTATATACAGTAAGCTTGATGTCGCTTTGACCTTCAATGATGTTTAGTCCCAATAGGGTGATCATGACTGTTTAAGATAATTACTGCCAAGTCAATCAATTAATTCATTACACAGAGGTACCTATTTCAATTGACTGAACATAAAAATTGATGGAAGTGTTTCGTGGATTTGCGTGTTTGCCCAAAGTAGGCTCAAACTTACCTTACTTCGGATGAAATTGATGGATTATTTTCAATTGTTAAAATTCTTTGTTGAGCAGGTTCTAGGAGTTAACCCCGCAGGCTAATTTGTTCGCTTTTAAGAACAACTGGTAATAATTGTACTATCATAATAGAAAATATGATTTCGGTGTTAGAAAGAGAAAACATTACGCTTTATATTCAAATCTAAAAGTTATTCACAAAATAATTATGATAGCAAAGTTTCCAACCTTAATTTGAAAACAATTATGAAAACATGTGAATTTTTCTTATTTTTTTATATGAAACGACACAAAGTGAGGTGATTATAAAATATGAGTGTTTTTATTCTTTTTTTGTGTTTTCAGTAATTTGAGTTAGAAAAAAAGTGCAATTTTTAAAACTTTTTTATATTTGCGCCAATTTTTTTCGTTTTTAAAAATAATAATATTTGAAAGTGTATTTCATCACCTTTAAAAAGCAGATTTAATTTTCGGATTCGTTCTTAAATATCACTTTTATTTTAATTATTTTGCAAAGCTGAAATACTCCTGAAAGACCTTCTGATAGAACGTGCCAGAGGCCTGTAAGGTTAAATCGTTATAATTAACCTATAAGCTTTTTAACCTTTGAAAATGCTAGGGTTAAAATGCCATCACAAGCCGTACACTGGCTTACGCTATTTTCGTAATAACTTACTTGTTTATTTTATTTATTAACGTACTTTTCATTGGATTTTATATCTCCACATTTCGCACACCATCGAAAGTTTTTTTTACACATATACGCCTCAGAGATCTAATTTCTACAGCATGCATTGTACTTTCATCCTTCCTCTGCCAGTTCCACGTCTCATTTGAATGCTAGGACTATTTTTAAGGTTCAAAATACCATCGAAAATCAAGTGGTATGAGTTACGAGCAAATCCCTGGAGGAATTCTTGACACACTAGGAGTAAAATGCTCAGTGGTGTTCAACCAATTAATTCATTACGTACCTATCCCAATTGAAGCAAAAACCGCATGATGAAAAACAACAATTCTGTTTCAAGAGTGGTTTTTACGAGAAACCACCGTTCAGAAGTTTTTTTTACGTGAATACCTCACTAGAGTCCCAGCTGCTCCCGTCTGGAGCCAGTGAGACTATGGCAACCCCAATTGGGGTATGTTGTGAGGCTGAAGATAGTAGAGGGGAAAGAGATGGAAAAGAGGAAGGTGGGGGTACCTGGCTATTCAGATTTGGCTACCAAACACGGTTTAAGCCATTTCAAGCAATATTTCAATTCTGTATGGTGGTCTTACACTAGGGTGATACTTAGAGTATCTTCCACTCTGGAACGTACCACAAATATTCTATTTATGTAAATGAATTATTATTTGTAAATTAACATATTTGCACACGCAGGGATCTCAAGAGCCTTACCCCTCGACCACGGAGGCCAAGAATGTAAACGTTGTTTAAGCCTCCGCAACCCGAATTTCTACCGATTTCTTGCATTTGAAGTTTTTAAGCTCTTAAAAAAAATATATGTTCTTTTTGAAGATAATTCGCGCGCTGAAACGCAATTTAAGTAAGTACTTCCCTCGATAGAAAAAAATCGCAAAGTATTTTTTTATTTTCTAGTCTGTTTTCTTATTTTACAAGTTATATGTATGAAAAATTTCACAGTGTTTCTTTAAATGCTGTTTTACACAGCCCCCCAAGAGATTTTTGCTCTATTTTAAACGAATCGTCTTTATTAAAGATTAAAGACATTCATAATTTCATATCTCTCCATCTTCTTCTTTTTGAGGCCGGTTATGGAGTCTTAAGTGGCTATAACTCTATTTGGTGACAAAACCTAAATAGCCAGTAAATTTACCAACCTTCCCCTGCTCATCTTCTTCTCATTTGTCACCATCTTCAACCTCTCTATATTCACCAGATCGGAGATGTCATAGTCCCAGTGGCATAATAATAATAATATTTGGACGATTTATATAGCGCCGTTTTTGTAAAAAATCACCTCAAGGGCGCTGTACAAACTTACTATACATGCCTAAAATCTAGAAAGACTAAAAGCTAGACAAACAATTAAAAACAACTTATGGCTAAAAATTGCATACACCGGTTCATTGATCACCGATACGAAAATATATGTACAATATTTTGACCAATGAACGCGATGCTGCCTAAAAATGAATTAATACAGGACCATACTTACCTGGGAGGTCGCTTGAAATTAACACTGTTTATTGTCTATTTAAAGAAAATAATTGTGAACACATGTTGTTTAATCCTGAAAATATTTTAATATTAATATGTAATATATTCTTTAATGAGTGTATTTTGGAAAGTAAAACCAACATTTAATGGTGGGCGGTGCAGTAGTACAAGGATTTGATCTTCCGAGAGACAGATTAATTTGTAAGGATTCGAGTAATTTTAATTCAGTAAGAAAAGTGTGATTAAGACATATCATAGGCAATACAAGTATGATACTCTCAGATAGGTATATTTAAATTAAGTTAAGGGTATGAGAGCCCGAAAAGGTAGGTTTTTAGTTTGGACCTAAACTCTGTTGGGCTTTTTATGCATCTTAATTCCGGAGGGAGTCTATTCCAAGCCTTAGGCCCAGATACTCCGAAAGCACGATCTCAGAACTTAGTATTTGGTTTTCGTTTGGGTTCTATTAGTCTGCCTAAAGCAGATGAAGTTGCCGATCTAAGGGTTAATTGCCTCGGACCGGTATTTTCCGGGACGCATAATTCAGAGATGTAAGGTGGGGCCATTTCGTTGATTGATTTAAACACCATCCAGCACAATTTTTACTGGATTCTTTCAGGGCACTTGAGCCAGTGAAGGTTACGAAGGTGTTCTGAAATGTGTGAATATTTAGAGACTCCGGTTATGAGCCTTGCCGCTGCATTAAACACGGATTGAAGTTTGTCAGTTTGGTATTTTGGAAAACTAGCGTAGATGCTGTTACAGTAATCAAGCCGTGAGACTACGTAAGAGTTGATTAATAGTTTTGTCGCCTCTGTAGGAAAGTTTCTTCGAACTGACTTGAGTTGTCTTAGGTGAAAAAAACCGGTGCTTACTGTCCTATTTATTTGACCTAGGCTCCCTTCTTTTTTCTTTTAATCTCACAACTTTACAAACAATGTGAATATACAGATCTACTGGCAAGTTGCTTGTTAATGGCTTTGGACGTGTTTAATGACAGTTCTGAATAGTCAGGAACTTCCCCACCTTCCTTTTCCTATCTCCTTCCCCTCCCCACTACCTTCAGCCTCACAACATACCCTAACTGGGGATGCCCTATGCCATAGTCTCACTGGTTCCATGCGGTTGGCAACAGTTCGGACTCCTATCACTAAACAAATACAAAATGTTGTTCCTGAGTTAGTTCATTTGTCGGACGTTATTAATAGGCTTACGTCTGTACGGTTGAAATTTAAGAATCCGACTTCGAATAAATCTCTGACGCCAAATACCTTTCAAAATACCTCCTTTCCGATCTCGCAAAGTATTATTACAATCACATGACAATACATCTGAAATGTTTTTAATCATTACAAAAACTCTTACGAAACCGTCAAAAGGGTCACAATTTGAGGATGACATTTTGCAACCATCGATTGTTCAATCAAAAATCAATTTTTCGAATAAACTCTTTAAATTAATTAATTTAATCGAAGTACCTACTCACCTATGGTAGGTACTAACCAAAATCGAATAATTTGAGTCTAATCATTTATTTTTTTAATAAGGTAGGTACTTACCTATGTTAGGTACTAAATTTGACTGATTCTTATAATAGATATGCAAAAATGAATGTTTGTAATGTATGAAAAACGAAAATTTGTGAAAAAAATGCAATAGGTGACACGCGAGCTGTTTGAAAATCTGAATGTGCCGGGACTAAATATATTGAACGCGGTAAAGGGAGGGGATCACGGGTGAGGGGAGAGGGAATGCGGGGAAGATGGAAGGGGAACGCGTTAGAGGAAGGGGACATGGGGGGGAAGGGGTGTCGGAAGGGGAATGGGACGAATGGGAAAGGCCACGCAGGGAGAAACAATTTCTTTATTAACTCGCATTGCCTCAACACTCCGCCTTCCACGCCATGATACACCGTTTAGTAAATGTACCAATGTCTAATAATAATTTCCTTTCTGAACTTTCTAAAATAAAACAAATTGCTGTAAATAACGGATATGAATCAAGTTTAATTGATAATATTTTAAATAAAAAACTTAGCAAAATTTTAATTAATAAATATCTATACAATTCTAATAATAATAATGCTAAAGAATTGCGTAAAATTTTGTATATTAATATTTTTTCAGTTCGATGTTGCAAAAATCTCCCTTCTAATATTAAACCAGCTTTTTATACAATAAATAATATCGGTAATTTTTTTAGGAATGCTAAAGATAAATACCATAAATTGACTAATTCCGGAATATATAAACTCAAATGTAATGACTGTTCCTCATTTTATATTGGAAAAAAAACTCGTAATTTTGAAATTAGAATCAAAGAACATTTAAGGTGTCTTAATAATAATAATTTTTCCGAGTTCGCTAACCATATCATTGAAAATAACCATAGTTTTGATAAAAATACGGGGATAAATATTCTTCATATCAACCATAAAGGAAAACGCTTAGATAACTTGGAGGCCTTGGAAATAAAAAAAATCCCTTAAAAATAAAGAATCCATTATAAACAAACAATTTTTTTTTATCTTATAGCCCAATCATGGATATGTTCCCCCACCCACTCTTAAATAATCCCTAACCACACCTCCACCTTTGTAATAATTTGAAAACACTTAGTAATAATATATTGTACCCACCCACTATTTTGTGACTGTCAAATCAGTATATTATGTTTGCCCTGAGGAAGGAATGGTCGTTCCGAAACCGGTCGGCTTCAAACAAATATACAAGTGGTTCAAACAAAGTAAAAAAATGGTTTAATTTAGGTACATTAATAATAATGAAACTATAAATCGGTTGTAGATTTGATAAATAAATTTGAAACAGACATATTATATTTGATAATGCACACTCGTGTGACCTTTTATCTGATAAAAGCCAATAATTTTATACAGGTCAACAAATAATATACCTATTTGATGGTTTTGTAATGTTGAAAATGTACATCGAATTTCTTTCATTCAATTGGGTTTTATAAATATTATTACTAGCGAGTTCCCGGCATGCTAGTTAATAAAGAAATTGTTTCTCCCTGCGTGACCTTTCCCATTCGTCCCGTTCCCCTTCCGCCACCCCCACTCTTAAAAAATAATCCCTAACCACACCTCCACCTTTGTAATAATTTGTACCCACCCACTATTTTGTGACTGTCAAATCAGTACATGTTTGCCCTGAGGAAGGAACGGTCGTTCCGAAACCGGTCGGCTTCAAACAAATATACAAGTGGTTCAAACAAAGTAAAAAATTTGTTTAATTTATCTATAATGGATTACCACAAAGTTATAGCTACATTCAAAAGTATTAATGTACCTACTCATAGAAGACAATATTAGCGACTCTCAAACTAAAATTTGAAAAAAAAATCAGAAAAAAATACGTCGCATTCAGGAATTGAACGCAGGACCTCAGCCTTGCCGGGGCTCTGCTCCAACCACTGAACGAGTTCGGGGGGGGGGGGGGGGGGGGGCGGTAGGGGCGGTCCGCACCGGGTGGCACCCGATGGGGGGTGACATCCGACCGTGAAAAAAAAAAAACCAACGAATGTAGAATATTGCCACAAAAATATTTTACACATAAACACTGTCTTGTAATCTGTGTCATTCTGATTTCTTTCGTACGTTGTGATTAGCGTGAAATGAATTTTTGTTATTCTGTGTGTTTTTAAAAGTGTAGAAAGACATATTTCAAAAAATACGATAAGTTGATCGAATAGTTAAGTTTTTGTAATAAACGATAACTAATAAACGCATAATCTGAGTACAATTATAGCAGAATCGATCGATAACTGACTGAAAAAAAAATTATCAAAACAAATGTTTTTACTGTATTTCATTGTTGTCTGTACATAAATAAATAATTAAGTAAGTGATAATCATCAATATAGTATATTATAAAAGAAATTTAAAAAAAACGTGCGGCTCGCAAAAACTCAGAAACGAGTCCCGGTACGATCAAGTGAGTTATATGGTGTGGTAGATCTCTATCCCCTCCTAGGGAATCCGTTTTTACCTAAAGGGCGTGCTATGAAGATATAAGGGCTGCAAGTTTCGCCCTCTTGAAATTTCTAGAACAGTCTTCCGGAAAGTTCTAGAAGGTTCCATAGAGCTCTAGAAAGTAGAGGAGTGGCGGAGTATGTCGTGGAATGTTCGGGAATAGGGAACCGGGAAAATCATTGTGGAACATTCCAGAAAACTCTCGAATTGTCCTGAGCGAAGCCGGGTAACACAGCTAGTAATAAATAATTAATTTGGATGATTTGGAAAAACGTTTTTACACATTTGACTGGTGTAGGTAGGTAGTTTCGTCATTAATTCATCGACCAAATAATGCAAACTTTACTTGCAAAAAGTGTTTAAACCTAAAATGATTAAACTAGCGCTATCTATGAAAATAGCAGATATGAATATTCCTGAAGCAAACAGCAATAACATCGTAAAAATCTACGATGAAAAAATCTATCGAATTAATCTTTTATACTGCCATCTTACAATATTTCTTAAAAGCTTCAACTAAAGACGCACACCAAAATGAAATAAATTAAAACGTTAAGTTTCAGACGACTTTTTTCTCCATTTATTTTTGGATTTGCCAAACAACCTAATAACAGAGAGCACCATTTGACTATCAACTATGATGTTTGACGCCACCATTCTTCTTCTACTTCCTGTAGGCTGTTCGGGTCGGGTCTTCTCGTTCTCAGGCTATAAAAACAAAATAATATCGCCATCATTTTTGTCAACACAACTGCCCTCTAACATAACATCTCCAAAGCTCACATCAAACATGGGTTGTTTGGTATAAATATGCATTAAACTATCCAAGACGCACTCTAAAATATAAAAATGTCATTATTTCAGAAAATATTACAATCTGCTGAATTTTTACTACACTTTGGCTTTGTTAAACTATAAGAAACCACGAAGTACCAGAACTGTCAACTCTGGCTACAAAATGATGATGTAAAAAAACATTACAGCGTTGTAATATTTTAAACACAATTGCCATCTAACATTACATCTTCAAAGCTCCCATCAATTTACCCAAGACGCACACTAAAACTTATAAAACTTATCAATATTGCGATTTCAGATATCAGCTGAGTTCTTCCGCCATCTTGGCGTCGCTAAGCAACCATGACGGCAACTGTCAGATGTTTGGCGCTCGCGGTCGCAGTTTTCGTGTTGACTTTATCGTGTGTTGACTGTGCTACCGGCGGAAGGAATCCCGCTAGACCGGCAACCGCTCAGAAACCGGCTGTTTTGAACGCTAAGGTAAGTCAATGATTATTTATGTTAATTTTATTGTGTCTGTAATGGGTTTTTTTTAATGGTTTAGCGACATCTGCTGTGTACGTAACGTCTGAATAGTTAAGTTGTTTAATTATTTAGAAAGATACTAGATAAATAATTAGTCATTGTTTCTCGATTTATTGCGAAACTAAATTTAAGTTAGCTGGAGGTGTTTGGAAGGTTTTAAATTCACCTTTAAGACCCCGCTTTCCGTTTTTTTTACCGATTTTTAACTTACCTAATTCGAACGTTAGGTTTTAAGTTCTTAAAAAAATGTGTAAATTTTTAATTTATTTTAAATTTGTTTTTACAATAAGTATACTTTTTTTAAGTGTTTATACAGTGTTGTAAATTAATGTAAAAATAGTCTTCTCCACACCATAAAGAGACGAGGCTCGAGGCTGGTGAGTGAATTCTTGCTCAATTATATGTACCTAATCATGCAAGTAAGTAAATAATAAAATATTGCAAATAATAACAAAAAGATAAGTAAGAAAAACTCGAGATATATCTATCAATAATAAGATTTCAAGATATGAACTCTTACAGTAATTTCAGGTAAATTTTCAATTTAAGTTGGATTTTTTTTTGAATTAGGCAGTTCACACTAAAAAGAGTGCTTTGTGTATTCATGATTATTTTCTATAATTTTTAGATTTAATGGGGCGTTGTTGAAATAAGTTATACCTAGATACAGATAGGTTTTTTTTAATGTGCTTGGTATTAAATTTTTGGATTTTAATATTATTCTGATATCTTGCTGATAGGTATATTGAAATGTAAATTATTTATCTGCAGGTATATATTTGAAATTTTGTAGTATTGAAATTTTATTTATATATTATATATTGTCTATTAATTGTCTTATATTTGTAGATTATAAATATTATTTGCCGAGCCGAAACGTCAATTATTAATTAATTATATGAAATTCCCTCGATAGAAAAAAATCGCAAAGTATGCTTCGAAAATTAATTAAAACAAAACATATTTTGTTATAACAAATATTATAATCAATAATTATCAGCCTGAAACACTCATCTACATTGAAAAAATCTTCCGAGAAAAGATACTGGCCGCCAACGGGAATTGAACCCGTGTCCCTCTGATTGCCGGTCAGCTGCTCTGACCACTGAGCTATGGCGGCTTATCTAATACCCGCCAAATAATTCAATATATACTAGTGTTTCATTCGACAATTACTCATTATTACATTTTTCCAACTGAAAACAACCAATTTTATTTATTTTTTTTTGTGAGAGAGGTATTGTCAATACTAAATCTCCCGCTAGGTGGCGTCGAGACTAATTATGTCTGCATTTTTCAGGCTGATAATTATTGATTATAATATTTGTTATCTACCCTTTGTGCTATGCATAAAAATCTTGTTTAAACGTTAGTTTATCAATTAAAAATAATAATTAATATTTGTTTTGTTATTTAACATGAAAAATTTCATTTTTATGCTACTTTAGACATTTGTCGAAAGATTTTTGCTCTATTTTAAACGAGCTGTGTTTTATTAAATATTTTCACATTTTTTTATCATTAGCACGCTCTCTCTAACATTCGTATTTGCATTTCTCTTTTCAAACCATCTTCTGCTTCTTTTTGAACGCTCAGTACAGGGACTTAATATTTTATTTTTTTAAAGAACGTTGTGTTGAACACATAAATCTTAACTAAATTATTGAAAGTTGATAGATAATTTGTTTGGATGTGATGTTTATGTCGTAGGTCAATCGTAAAATCAGGCAGATCATGATGCGCCTAAGGCACTTTACGATCTGCCGCCATGCACTTCACGATGTGGCTTGGCACATCATGATCTGCCTGATTTTACGATCGGCCTACAACATTTATTTATTTATTTATTTATTTATTTATTACACGCCCTGATGGGCTTTTACATTATAGTTTATAAGTTGAGTATAAAAACAATGAAGAAAATATAATACAATGAGAAAAGAAAATACGTAATACAATATAAAAACAAAACCACATAATAAAATAAAAAGTACATATGTAAAAATGATAAGAAGTCTCACATTCAATATAAACAAAAAACTGCAGAAATTATGTAAATCTATTTGTGTCTAGAAGAATAAAAGTGATAGAATATGCAACATTTATACTGATTGGTTTTAAGATGAAATATATCACCTAGATTTGAATATTTATTTCCGAGACTGTGAAGTCTAGGAAACGGAGAATTTTGATAAGCTAGTGTCCTGGTGTTATTGAAGTAAAAGGGTAATAAATGTCGACATGATTTTTTGGGTACATGGATATTGATAAATTGAAGTAATTCTGGACAGTCAATTTTGTAATGCAGTATTTTATGTAACAGTATTAAATCTGTGCTTATTCTTCTTTCTGAAAGTTTCAAGAGAGAAAATTTATCCAGGAGGTAATTATAATCAATGTTTAGTATAGGAATACGCAATTTATAGTTTATGAACCTCAGAAACTTCCGTTGTATCTTTTCAATGTTGTCTGAATGAATATTGAAAAAGGGAGACCATAACGTAGAGTTATATTCAAGTTGGCATCTGACAAGAGTTTTATATAACATAATAAATGTGCCTAAATCATTAAAATCTTTTGCAGCTCTTAAAACAAAGCCAAGAGTCTTTAGGGATTTGTTGATAATATTATTAATATGACATACAAAGGTGAGTTTACTGTCGAACATAATGCCTAGATCCATAATTTCATTAACACAATTTAAATTTTCATCATTTAATGAATACTGAAAAAATATAGGATTATTTATTTTGGAAAAATGAATGAACTGACATTTATTTATGTTTAATGCTAGTTTGTTGATAGAGCACCATTCAAAAAGATATGTCAAATTAGTTTGAAGTGTAATACAATCATTAATGTGGTTGATCTCTTTATATAGTTTCATGTCATCAGCAAACAGTAGCACGTTTATGTTTGTGAATATATCAACAATATCATTTATAAATATAATGAACAAAATGGGCCCTAAATGGGAGCCTTGCGGCACTCCACTTGTTGCTATAAATTTGTACGAATGTGTGCCATTTATTTTCACACTAAGACTTCTTTTGGACAAATAACTAACAAACCAAATTAATAAGCTACCATAAATTCCAAGTGTCGCCAATTTATTGATTAATAAATAACATATTATGTAAAAAAGGTTTAGAGCCTGTATACCAGCATTTTTTGAGTATTTGTTGCGGATGCCTTTACTCACCTACTGCGTGGCGGGCCGGTCCAGAAAGACCATTTGACTTCTCAAGCCGGGCTCTCTCGACCCATCGTCTTGCACCACAGTGGGAGGGATGGATTCATATGTTCGTCACACCTGAACATATTGACCCCCAGTTTCCTACCAACCCCTCAAACCCTTTTCTTTCGAGGAAGACATGGCAAGATTAAGTGAATCAGGCACTTAAGTGAGTCGGGCCATGTCAATTAAGAGTCAGAATAATAGAAGAGTTTTTATGAGACGATATATGAATGTGAATGAGGCAAGGAGTGTGCCAAGACCGAGTAGTTTGGCTGTTCACCTTCTCTGCCCATCCCTGCAAGGACACGGCGTGATGGTTAGTTAGTTTAATTGAATTAAATTGTCCGTATAAATAGCGTGATCCGTGTCATAAGTAAGTAATTTTTCCTTGTAGAAAATGTCGTTTACTCATTTTGAATATCTCGTCCGTGTTCGTGTACGTCATAAATATAACGAATTTTCCTTTTAAAATTCTATTAAATCGTGTCACCTGCTTATTCGAAAAATACGTAAGCATGCGTAATTTTTAAATATACACATACTATCTGTTATATACATTAATTCACCGGGCAGTGGTTGAGTGGGCATTGCGTTTGGGTCCTACCCAGGCGTTTTGTGATCGATTTCTCGACTGGCTAAGTCCTCCATCCCGACTCAAGCAATATTTTCGGCTTACTGTGGTGGCAGTAGTTATTCGTAGCAGGGGAATGGTTGTCTTTCTTTTTAAAAAAATAAATTAAATTAAGAGGGTATAACCAGAGAAAAACAGAAATATGTCATTTTAAATCAGATTTTAGACGTATTGACTCTTTTCCACCAAAAAATATAAATTGATATATTAATATCGAAAGATTGGTCTTTTATCTAGTGAAGCTAAGTTTTAAATTTTGAGAAAAAAATGTTTATTTTTGGTATAATAAGGTTAAACCGTAGGTCGTTGGCAGATTTGTTTAATTTAAAAAAAAAATTGTATTATACATACACAACACCCATTTCAAATCATAAATATAATCATAACTAACTAACTAACTAACCATCACGCCGTTTCCCTGCAGGGGTAGGCAGAGAGGACGGACCGCCACACAACTCGATCTTGGCACACACTCTTTGCCTCGTTCACATTCATACATCGTCTCATACATGCTCTTCTATTATTCCGACTCTTCACATGGCCTGACTCAAGTATCTGATTCACTCGGTCGTGCCATGTCTTCCTCGGGCGTCCGCGACTTCTTCTACCATTCACATTTGCATCATATATTCTCCTTACACTCCTTTCCTCGTTCATTCGCTCTACATGCCCAAACCATCGAAGAGTCCCTTTCTTAATCTTACACATCACGCTTACATCAGCCTTGCATTCTTTGCGGATATCCACGTTTCTCTCACGATCGTACATGGTTTTACCACACATTCGCCTCAGGGATCTCATTTCTACAGCATTCAGTCTACTTTCATCCTTCCTCTGCCAGTTCCATGCCTCACTGTCATACATCAGGGTAGGTACCAGCACTCCATTATGGACGGCTAGTTTCGTGTCTTCGGACAGTTTTTTATTACCGCCAACGGCATTCAGTCCTCCATTAATGGAGTTACCGGCATTCACCCTTCTTTCAATATCTCTTTCCGCCTTCCCATCTTTCGTAAACATACTACCCAGATACACAAACTCATCCACCTGCTCCAAGTATTCATCGTTCACAACTATATTGCATACTTTTTTCGTACTCTCTCTTTCAAACACCATGACTTTAGACTTACTTACATTCATCATTAACTCATTCTTCATACATACTTCGTTCATCCTTGACACGAGAGACTGTAGATCTTCCATACTGTTAGAAATTAGCACCGCATCATCAGCATACAATAGGCAAAATACTTCCAGATTACTCAATTTTGCGCCCAATCCCATCTCTTTCAATTCTTGCATACAATTATCCATGTATAGATTGAATAACCACGGTGACATTACGCAGCCTTGTTTAACACCATTTTCAAATATAATCATGCAGTAAAATAAGTCATCTGGGAAACGTATGTTATAGAATAGAAGAAATCATTAAATAAAAATATACTTACATACATCCCCCCCCCCCCCTCTTGTCTAATTTAGTTTTCTGAAGGTTTTACTTTTACCGCGTGTGAAATGCACACACTGTTTTTTTAGTAATTAAATACACTGCTAAAAAACATTTTACGTGGAAATATGCGGATAATGAAATGAACTGGTATAAATCATATCTTTGTAAACGATCGAGAATTTGTTTATCAGAATGTACAAGATAAGGTTGTATAACTAATTATTACATTTCTTAATTAAACAAAACTATGATAAACGCAAATTATAATTTATTTAACTCTTGTTACCTTCAGAAATTTAGCGTATTTACAGTTGCTCTAAATATTTTCGCTTTACGGTAAAATGTTAATAAATGCAATATTTATAAACAAATTCCAAAACTAAAAGCTGTTTTTGAAAGTTGATGAAATACGCTTTCAAATTGTATAATTTAAAATTGACATATACTTTTTGATATATAAAAATTTTGCATGCCAACATAAAAAAAGAATTAAAAAATGGCTCACTTTACATTTTTTCTGACTAAAGTTACTGCTAATAAAAAATAAAAACACACACACATATACTTATTTTATTAGACAAATGTATAATAAACGTTATTGTCATCTCACTTTTTTGTCGTTCCATGTGAAAATAATTAATGAAAAATTTCCCAAAGTTTCAAATTTTTTTTTTTAAATTGCGATTTAAAATTTTTTTTTCATAAAAGGTGTATATTTTATCCTTTTGTTGATTATTTTTTAGATTTGAATATAAAGCGTGGCGTTTTGCCTTTCTAACACCGTTTAGAACATATTTCTATCTATGATAGTAAGGGAGTTACAGCGATTTATGTGAGACCTATATGAGTTGGGATAAATATGTTCTCCTGTGATTTAAACGGGCAAATCTGTTTTTGAACGGCTTCGAAAAGGAGGAGGTTATCAATTCGACGGTATTTTTATGTTTGTTACCTCAGAACTTTCGATTGGGTGAACCGATATTGATGATTCTTTTTTTATTAGAAAGCTGTTGCTTCCCGTGTGGTCCCATTTTAATTTGGTCCAGTTCTGACAATGGGATCCATGAGAAAACCATATATGTCTTAAATTTGCAATAAGTATGTGCGCGACAATTGGACGAATAACTCAATATTACGCCAACAGATTTCGATGATTCTTTTTTTTAAGTAAAACGCACGCACGTCACTAAATATCAAAAAATAAACAAAAATTTTACCAAACCAAAAAACGACTAAAAAAATGCACTAAAAAGTTTAAAAAAAATGTCGTACGATTGTTATTTTTGGAGTCGGTGTCAGCCAAGATCTCCACATCTCACCTTAAACTACCTATGTATGTAGTTACCTTGGCTGACATCGACTCCAAAAATAACAATCGTACGAAATTATTTTTTTACATTTTAGTGCATTTTTTGAAGTCGTTTTTTGTTTTGGTAAAATTTTTGTTTATTGGTTTTTAGAATGGGTTGTTTAATTCTACCTGTGGTTGTAGCTAAATTGAATCTGTTCATAAGTCAATGGTCACAATAAGAGAATAGTATGTATGAGACTTTGGGGATGCTGTGTGGAGTGTTTTTTGAGAAAAGGAAGGAGATTGAGTTCTGGGAAGGATAAAGGTATGAGGGGTGGGTAGGAATTTAATGGCCAATGTCTCCAAAAGGACGGGTGTTTGAATCCATCCCTCCCACTGCGATGCAAGGCGATGGGTAAAGAGAGTCCTGCTGGAGAGGTCAAAATGTCTCCTTATATCAATCTTTTCAGATTGACGGCTGGCGTGGTCTAACGCAATCCGAAGGTCGCGAGACTGAATTCCGGCGTGGGCAAATAAATTTTAATTAATTAATTTGTGTTTTTTCACGATTAATTCAATTAAAATAATATCTATATAGTATACTTGCGGCAAGTTCCATCCGGAGTGGAAGATACACTTAGTATCGCCCTGGTGTAAGACCACTATTCAGAATTGAAACGTTGCTTTAAATGGCTTTAGCCGTGTTTGGTGACCAGATCTGAATAGCCAGGTACTTCCCTACCTTCCTATTCCCCATCTTCTTCCCTTCCCCACTACCTTCAGCCACACAACATACCCCGATTGGGGATGCAATAGTCTCACTGGCTCCAGACGGGAGCAGCTGAGACTCTTGTGAGGTATTCATATAAAAAAGGCCTTCCACGAAATTTGGTGGGCATATGCATCCGCCGCCAATGCCTAGACAAACCTCACCCCATGAACCCGGGAATTCTGGCCAAGTTACGAAACGTGACGATGATCTCTGGCAGGGGTGTTGGTTATCCAATAAATGGTTCCCGGGGTGGCGGTACCGATACCCCCATCCTAAATTCTAAATGGTTGTAGGAATATGAATGAAGCAAAGTGTGTGTGTCAAGAAGGAATTGTGTGGCGGTCTATCCTAACTGCCTACCCCTGCGGAGAAACGGTCCGAAGCGTGGTTAGTTAGTTTTTTCATTATTTGTAAATTTCCTTAAAACAGCTGACTATGTCAACGCCAGACATTAGCCAACAAAAAATCAATAATTCTCTCCCCTTCAGAGCTATGAGATCACCGTCTATTTTCTACCATTGCTGAAAATACTATCCGAATTTCTTCCGATTTCTTGCAAACCTCCCTTAAACATTTGAAGTTTTAATGCTCTTATATTATGTGTTATTTTTTAAGATAATATCTATACATTCCCCACCACGCTGAAACGCAAATTATATGAAATCCCTCGATAGAAAAAAATCGCAAAGTATGCTCCAAATTTTTTTATTTTCAATTCTGTTTCGTTATTTTACAAGTTATATGTATGAAAAAATTCACAGTGTTTCATTAAATACTGTTTTAGACAGCCCCCAAGAGATTTTTGCTCTATTTTAAACGAGTCGTGTTTTATTAAAGATTTTCGCAATTTTGGCAATGATTTTGGCGCTGTAAATGTTAGCGCTCTCCTCTAACATTCGTAATTTCGTATCTCTCGATCTTCTTCTTTTTGGGCCGGTAACGGAGCCTTAATAGAATTTAGATAGACTGTGAGTTTTGTCTTTTATGTGAATAGAATACCCCACAATATACCCACTTTTAGTATACAAGTTAACATCTTATATTATGCACTAGATTTTGCCCCCGGCTTCGCTCGCATATTCGCCCCCCCCCCCCTCCCTCCTCCCCCACTCCAACAGCGAGCGTTTCACGTGATCCCGTCGCGACGTTCAGTGGCTACGTGTGATTTGAATAACATATTTTAGGTTTTTAGTTTTTTTTTAAATCACCGAATTTTGGTGGAATTTGGGAGGCGGGTATGAGTAACGCCGCCCGGAACAATTTATTGGATAACCAACACCTCTGCTATAGATCACCCCAAGTGGTTCGCTACGTTTGGTGACTTAGCACTTAGGGGTGCCCGGGTCTTGGCTGCGGATGCGTCTGCCCACCAGATGCATGGCAGTCTGGATCTGGAGAGAATGGTTGAGGTAGTCCCTTTGACTTCTCCAGCCAAACTTTCTCGGAGCATCGCCTTGCACCGCAGTGGAATGGATGGATTCATACTACTCTTTTTCGTCACTCCGACCCCCAGATTCCTACCCACCCTGATACCATTTTCCTTGTCAGCACTTCCTCTTCTTCATTTACTAAAAAAAAATCTCCACTAGCGTCCCCAAAGATGAGATAGTCCCTGAGGGTAATTAATTTATTTTTTTAGAGGCATCCTGTGTGGAGCTACTGCAAAACAAAAAAAAATCAGACAGCAAAATGATATCTACTTTTTGTACTACAAATATGCTCAGGAATTGTATATTAAAATCTTTCGATTACATGCTGTTACACCCAATAAATGTCAATATTATGCAATTTTGTTACAAGATTCTGCGAAATTAACGGACCCACATCACAAACAGAATAATATTATAATTATTTTTGAGCACACATGTAAATTCCCGCATGCGTTAACGAAAATCGATATATTTCTTATCAGAACTTCATAAAATGACAAAATACCTGCCTATATTGGACGGAAAATTCAAAACAGCAATATAAGAATATTATTCTTTTATATCGTTTTGTGAATTTATTTCCGTTATCAGTTTTGTCCGATAAAAAGCTTAGATATATTGGAGATAGCAAAGATAATTCATATCTATTGATTATTTATAGCAGAATATATTTACGCGTAAAAATAAAATTCTTCAGTAAATTATTTTTAGTTTTTTTTAAGGCGAGACATAACCACGTTTATCGGAGGTTTGCCCGAGGATCACATTATTATCATTTTTATTTCTATGCCTCACAAGGGATGCGAGTTATTTATATTTTAGATTAATAAAAACGATACGTTGCCATAATTTTTTTAGCGTACAATGCCTTTAAAAAATTGTAATATGTTGTACAACTAAAGTTAGCGGTGAGCACCAGATTTTATTTTTCTAGACGATGAATTAATAACTTCGGGGGAAAGAAACATCTTAAATATTAGTAACACTTCAGAATTAATTCAAATGAACTCGGCGGAAAGGTCGAATCTCCAGGCCTGTTAGGGTGAATTCGACCGTACGCTCGTCCAATACGCCGTGCCGTGGGCGCATATTTGTTTACACGGTTTCTTCACTTACGTCGTTAAGATTCCCACATTATTTTCATCTTCTTTTTTTCTTTGATAGGAAAAAATCGATAGTAGGTCCGTCCAATACACGGGTCGCGAGTCGCAATTTGTATACACGGCTTCTTTACGTACGTCTATATATTTTAGAGCAGGGGTCACCAATTACTTCCATGAGAGGTCCGTTATTTTAAATAACATGACCGTCGTGGTACGGAAGGGAAAATGCCTAACCCCCCCCCACCCCCCGGTTTAACAATTGAAATAATAAACTGTACTATTTAAATATGTGTAGATACTGTAGATACAATATCAAAGAACAAATAAGACGAATGGGTTCCGGAACATTATTTTCGTAAATACAAATACATATTATGAATAAAAACATGTAGGTACCAAGGGTTTTTTACAATATTAATGAGAAAAATTAAATTTTTTGCCTTGGACTATCCATCCAAAATTTGGACTAAAGTTTGTGCTGGCTATTGTCATTATATCTTGGAGATTTTCATCGGTAAGTCTACTTCTGAATTTATTTTTAATGAAGTTTATCTTGGAGAATGCTGCTTCACAAACATACATTGACCCAAACAAAGTGAGAAGTTTCAAGGATTTTTTTTTTAACTCCGATTATTAATTAGCACGAACAAATTTTATCCAAAACTCTTGACAAGAAACTTCCTGTTTTTGTTGTTTTAAAACTGTATTTTCTTGGAAATCGTTCATTTCCATCTGAAGAGCAGCTTAATTACTCCCAAAAATAAAAGCAGCTTCATTGCTCCACTCATCACCAGGATGCAGAGAGTAAATGTTATTTAGGATGTCGACGGAATTCTCAATTTTTTTTTAAATCTGTAAATCTGTTTTCAATTTTTGATTTAAGATCCTTAATGAACGTCTTGTATTGGCCGACGTCAAGCTCGGTATCATTGCTGATTTTTTTTAAATTAGGGAAGTGCAAACGTTCATTATCAAGATCGGTGTTGAAAAGATCGAGTTTTCGAAAGAAAGATTATTATGTTCATCACTTCTTGCCACGGACGTACAAAATATATGGACATGCCCTTACGTGTTAAAAAACGTGTTATTTCCCCCTCCCATTGCAACCATTTTTCGGAACCGGCTGGGCGTGTCCGGACCAGTGTCGTGCTCTCATCGTACATTTTACGCACGGACGCTATATGTCTATGAAACACATACTTAGACATCGAGATACATAGCGGCAAGAAACACAAAGCCGCTGTTTACTGGGTTAAGTAAATCATGAAACATTTGTAAAAGTGTCGACGGCAACAAAATATTCCACTATGAAAATACTCAAAACCTTACTTTGCGAAATTGGATTTTACACATCTGTTCATACCGCAGCATGCAATTCGCGCTCCCATATAAAAAGGTCTATTCATTCAAAAGCAGATTTTACTATCAAGAACTAAATAGTGATATTATAGTGCGAGGTGCCTATATACTGTTAGATTGATTTATTGGCGAATCACAAGTCTCTTTCCTCTCTTCACCCCGCCATAGTTGGTTTTTACCCCTCATCTGTAAGTTCTCGTCTAGTTATTTGTATGTCTATGCTTCTTGCATTATTCTCTCGAGGTTAGGATTGAGTTTGCAACAAAGCACAGTTTCAAGCCCATCCGTTGGCGAAAATCGACGGCAGCAAAAACAAAGCGAAAATTATCAAACTACGTACCTACTCAAGTTACATGTGTAAAATATTTTGTATTGTTAACACAAGGTCCGCACAAAATAGGTTGGAGGTCCGGATCCGGACCGCGGTCCGCCATTTGGTGACTCTAGTTTTAGATTATAGTCTATTTTAGAGTATAGTTGTCTTCAAAAGTGAAAACATTTTCGGGTAATAAATAACAAAACTATTCACGGTGTTCGGAAGCTTCTAGTAAAACCGGAAAACGTGAATGTGTATCTATAACTTTTTTATTTTGGGAGGCGGGTATGAGTTCGTCGCCCTGGGAAACGAAATTTATTGTGTAACCAACACCTCTGCCATAGTTCACCGCAAGTGGTACGCTACATTTGTTGATTTAGCAGAGGTGCCCAGATTCACGGTCTAGGGTTTGGCGGCGGATGCGTCTGTCTACTTACTGCGTGGCGGGCCGAAACGGAAGAGACTGGTTGGGTGAATCTCCAGCAGGATTCTCTCGGAACATCATTTTGCAACGCAGTGGGAGGGATGGATTCATGACACTCTTATTTCTTCCCACCCCTCATAACTTTTTCCTTTCCTGAGCTTACTCTCCCTTTTTGTTTCTAAGAAGACCCTCGACACAGCATCCCTAAAGACGATATAGGTCTCAAGGAAAATTATTTTCCTCAGGGCCTCCTATGTGGAGCTAATGTTAAAAAAATGAAACTTAAATTCAAACAAATGTTCTAGAGGTCATTGAACCGGAGTTACAGATAGAGAGTGATAGAAACGTATTTTTAATTTATATTTTATTTCTTCTTGAAATCAGTAAACTTTTTGTAAGAATTTATTCATCTGAATTTTTGTAAACAAATATACAATGATGGTAAGTAGATAGCTACTATTTTAACAATAGATTGACAACTTTAGTACTGTAAACATTTACAATACTTATACGTTAAGAGGAAACACGGGCACCGTGAAATTAGATCAATTGGTATTTAACAAAATTGTTCCTGCCACTATCACTGTTAACTCCCGAATACTAAGCGAAAGAAATAACTACTCTTCAGCCAGATAATACCTAAATAACATCGTGAAAATCGAGGTTTGATTTTCCCCGGTTTTCAATTCCAAAAATGGACCGATTTTAAGATTTTTGCACCAACTGTATTAAAAGAAAATATTCTATATTTGTACGTTTTGATTTTTTTTAAACACATGTCAAATTTGTATACTGCACGTCTGTTGATGGCGTCCAAAACTTTTAACCTAACTTATTTAATGAGGTAACTTATTAAAAAAAAAGTACAAGTGCGCAGTTTACACGCGGTAGAAGTGAAACTCTTAGAAAACGATAAAGCACCGTATAAAGAGATGACCGATTATTCTACCTCATTCTCTCGCAGGCTACATTATAATAGATGTATATGGTTGTCTCTTTTCAGTGTCTCTTTTTAATTTCATCGAGTTTAAAATTACAACGGTGCTAAAGAAGTTTTCAATCATAAAAAAAACGTATAGACATGCCAGTGATTGATAACTATATTGAAGTGAACACTTTTTAGCACCGTTGTGATTCGAAACCGGATGAAACGTAAAAAGAGACAAACACATATACGAGAAATAATTTTTTAGGTTTTCACGGCCAAAAGCATTTTCGTTGTATGTTTTTGGGGTGTTATGCCGTGTTGCGCTATCTCCTTCTTTAGCCGACGTTTCGGACAGCGTTGCAGTGTCCAAAACATCGGCTAAAGAAGGAGATAGCGCAACACGGCATAACACCCCAAAAACAATCAACGAAAAAAAACATATACGAGTATCTATAGGATTTAGCCTGCCAGAGAATGAAATTTTTTTTTTTTTAATTTCACGAGTTCTCGATTCCTATTTAATACGATAAATCCACGGTCCCACGTAAGTCTCCTTTAGTCTAGTGCTAGTGGTACAAAGCTCCTGACGAACCTTAGCGGCCAGACATTCTGCGGATCTTGGATCGAATCAAACAAAATACATACAATTTTTTTTTTTTTTTTGTAAAATCAATATCCCATCTTCAAACCTCTCCAAAATGCGCATGCAAAAGAAAACATAAAAGAAAGCGACATCTAGCGACTCCGAAGAAGAAAACAAAAATACTAATAAGATGTATAGGAAAAGTTGCACTGGAATTAGACGACAAAAATATGGAAACAATCATTAAAAAAGTGCTTCGTAGTCTCCCCACTCGTATCTACTTTAGTTTTCATTTTTATGTTCCACTTCTGCCGCGTGTGAATGGCACTCTCTGATTTTTTTATATTAAAAAAATATTTTTAATAGTGTTAAAATAGGAAATAGTGCAACACATTTGTGCGGACAAAACGTTGCCTGGTTTCCTCTTAACACTAGCATGTTAAATCGACATTAGTTTTAACATTGTTATGTCAAAGCATGTTAGAATATTGTCCTTGTATTAGCTACAGATAACAAATTGAATAACAAATAAATAACTTACAAAACAAATCTAATTTTTTAAATTAACGCCAAACTAATTTATTAGAAATCGTCACATCAGTTGTACAAGGTTCTTACTGACATTTTTTTCAAAATGACTTTTAAATGCAAAAGCATTTCTTTTGCTCATTTCTATACCCAAAATAAATTTCGTGGGGGTTACCGTTTTGTATAGATAAACATTTAAAATCTGTTTGTGTTTTTTTCTGAGTAAAACGTTCAACGCCTGCGTTACATTTTTATCATTATTTGAACACATGCAGATAAAATAAAATCACGCTGGTTTGTTTAACTTAAGAGATATAGATAACAACACTATTGTGGCAGATTGGAACTACAGATAAAACCATTATCGGCTTATATGTAGTTAATACACAAAATTATGTTAGAATAAATACCTAAATGAATACTTATAATTAATATATTTTTTTACAATAATCTGAAAGTATGTTGCCTGTTGTTTGCTGATGATACGGCGCTGATTTCTAACAATATGGAAGATCTACAGTCTCTAGTGTCTAGGATGAACCAAGTATGCATGAAGAATGAGTTAATGATGAATGTAAGTAAGTCTAAAGTCATGGTGTTTGAAAGAGAGATTACGAAAACATTGCGCAATATAGTTTTGAATGATGAATACTTGGAGCAGATGAATGAGTTTGTGTATTTGAGAAGTATGTTTATGAGATGGGAAGGCTGATAGTGATATTGAAAGAAGGGTAAATGTTGTAACTCCACTAATAGAGGACTGATTGTAGTTGGCGCTAATAATAAAAGACTGTCAAAAGTTGCGAAGCTAGCAGTCCATAATGGAGTGCTGGGACCTATCCTGATGTATGACAGTGAGGCATGGAACTGGTAAAGGAAGGATGAAACTAGACTGAATGTTGTTAAAATGAGATCCCTGAGGTATGTGTGGTAAAACCATGTATGATCGTGTGAGAAATGTTGAGATCCGCAATGAATGCAAGGCTGATGTAAGAATAATGAGTAAGATTAAGCGTGATAAGTAAGATTAAGAAAAGGACCCTCAGATGGTTTGGGCATGTAGAGCAAATGATGTTTTCTGGATTAATAATAGGAAATATCTAGCTTTAATCAATTAAAGCCCTCCGCCGCGTCTGTCTGTCTGTTCGCGATAAACTCAAAAACTATATTTTTTTACATGAGCTCCACACCTTGAGGAAAATAATTTCCCTCAAAACCAATGTAATCTTTGGGGATGCTGTGTCGAGGGTTTTTTAAGGAAAGGAAGGAATTCTGGGAAGGAAAAGGGTTTGAGGGGTGGGTTGGAATCTGCGGTTCAGTGTGTCCTGGTCATCCGCCTCCAAGACCCAGACAAACCTCCCATGAACCCGGGCACCCCTGCTAAATCACCAAACTTAGCAAACCACTTGGGGTGACCTATAAGCAGAGGTGTTGGTTATCCAATAAAGGTTCCCGGGGCGGCGGTACCCATTCCCGCCTCTTAAATTGAAACTGAATGGATTTTCATGCAGTATTCACCAAGGAAAGTTTAGCTACATAATTTGTCAAAAGTTTAGTGTAAATTGGTTGAAATATATAATTAAATGAGAATGTATGTATGTGGTAGACGAGCGGGCTGGCAAGCGGGCGGTGTGGATTTGGTTTGTTTACAAATTAACAGATGGCGGTGCGGGTTAAGAGGTTGGGTAACAATCCAGTAGATGGTGTTGTGTTTCGTTAGCCACAGCAACGGGTGGCCGGGTCAGCTAATTTCAAAATATAATACTATTGTACCGGACAGTTATACTTCCCGGAGTTATTTTATAACATATTTAATACGTTAAACACAGACACGTGTAATTAATATTTAATTTACTGTGAGCATTAGAATATTGCTTTTCTCATGACCTTAAAACTTAGTTTTTGGAGATGTCTGATTAATCAATTGGACGATCGTAATAGTGTGGAAATGTTATTATTATTTTTCTTTATAATTCTGTGTAACTTGTAAAAAAGTGTTGGTTTAGTTTTTGTAAAAAAATAAAATATCAAATTTAAAAATAAAAATTATAAAAAATTCATAATCTAAAATTTTTGTGTTTTTTTTCAGGACGCTAAGAAAAAAGGAATGGATCATCCAGCATTTGCCGAGGCTGGCACCCACAAGGGAATCGAGATCTGGAGAATTGAGGTAAGTCATCCAGTGCTCATTCATCCTTGACGAAAAATCTTTAAGGTGGTACACAAACCTAATAATTTTTGTTTGCTCAAAATTCCCATTTTAATCATTTCCGGCGAATTCGTAACTATAAAAACTTTTTTATTCCCATCTTGTCCTGGGGATGTAAGTTCTTTGTATTTAAGATTAATAAAAACAATACCTTACCATTAAAATATTTTACGTACAACAATTTTAAACTTTATAACCCGTTTTCAACTATAAAGTTAGCGGTAAGCACCAGATTTTATTTTTCTAGACGATGAATTAATAACGTCGGGAGGTATTAATTTAGAAACATCTTAAATATTAGTAACACGTTCTTCAGAACTAATTAAAATTGACCTAGCGGAAAGGTCGAATCTCCAGGCCTGCTAGGGTGATTTCGACAGTAAGTCCATCCAATACGCCATGCCGCGGGCGCACGTTTTCTTCACTTACGTAGTTAAGATTCCCACATTATTTTTCTTCTTCTTTTCTTTTATATGTCAAATTCGACAGTAGGTCCGTCCAATACATGGGTCGCGAGTTGCAATTTGTATACACGGCTTCTTTACTTTCATCTTTAATATTCTAAATATATTTTAGGGTATAGTGTCGTCTTAGGATAGCTCAAACTCCTACTTACGAACGCTTTTACGGTTATGGTTTTATTGAATAATGCGGAAAATTAAATTCTTTACAAAAACATTGTAAAATATTTAAGTATTTCTTTAAATAGCCCGAGTTTCTCAAATAGAGTAAAACGCGCTTTTTAATGATATTTTTTCTTGATTAGCTACATCAAAATAGGCGGCTGGTGTTAAGCAGGAATTTGAATCTTATCAGCATCTTAACAGGGAATGTTATTGTTAGCTACCTTAGATTGAATTAGATTAGATGAGTTCGATTGAATAACTATCAATATACCTACTCTAGAAAATAATTAGATTTGTTATAATAGGTCATAAAATATGTAAACACGAATGTAAGAGGGAGCGCGCTTATACTAAAACACGATAATGTCAAAATATTTAATATAACACGACTCGTTTGAAATAGAGCAAAAATCTATCGGCAAATGTCTTTTTTCCATTATTTCTGGCTTTCACCCTTAAAGGGTGTTCTTTTTTGAATTTTGAATTTTATTATTTATATTTTTTTATTCTTCATTTTAAGCACCCACTAATCCGCCAAAGCAGTTTGTCAGCAGGCCAATTTAACAATATAAATATAACACTAAAGCACAAATATAACTAGAAACCACAATATACAAAATATATACAGAAGAATAACTTTTATGAATAACTTTTATGGTCAGCTCATCTGGTCTCATAAAAGTCGTTTTATCTCCCTTACTCTAATGACGAGATGTATGATCTAAACAGTGATAGAAAGAGACAACCCGATTTGAGTTCCATAGATATCCGCAAAAAAGATAAAATTATTCGGATTTATGACGTCATACGTTCACCAAAATGTTAGGTGACACTTTATAATGTTTGCATTCAAAATTTTAATATTTCCAATATAACATGCTTACTTCTAATAAAACAATTTGAAAGCGTATATTGACTATTAAAAAAAGAGTTTCTTTTTACATTATCAGTTATTTTAGTTCAGTTTTTAAAGGAAACAATGTAAGGTTAGTCACTTTTAAAACTTGCATTCAAAATATAAATATTTCAAAAATAAAATGCTTACTTCTAATGATACAATTTGAAAGCTTATTTAATCACTTTCCGAAAACAGTTTTTAGTTTTTGGTTACGTTCAGAAATATTTAAATTATTTTGATTTTATTGAAATGCGGAAATTCTCAAGAAATCTCCGGCATTTGACAGCATTTTTATGAGCAGTACCTATCAAAAATATAACTCCAACTCTGAGGGGTTAAGTAGCTACAATATAAAGGCATAAAATATACAGACAGACAGATATAACACAGGCAAATTACTCATAGTCATATTTATACATAAGATTACAAACAATATCAATGTAAAAAATTTTGATCTATTAGCCATAATTTAATTTTTTTTTTGAGATCGGTTGTGCAATTTTATTCGATTTTTATGTTCAGTGGCATCTTATAAAATATGGCAAGGAAAAGATAAGCGAGAGTCCGTTGCTCGTATTTATTTATAGTTTTCGGAAATTATAAATAAATTCTAGGCCATCATTTAAAATTACAGAGATAGGCAAGGGTTACACTCGTAATTAAAATTTACGGATTACATAAGATTTTGACAGATCACTCACAGAAGCGTTTACATATGCATCCGACTTGTGGTAATTAATGATTACGGAAGTTGCTCGGAAGTTCGACCTGTATAAATGCTCATGCGACCGTTTACATCTGTAAATTTATTTGCGGTAAGATGGCTTCCTGTCAACAACGACCTGCTACTGTCAAATTTACGCGGTTTTGTCAATAAAGACGAAAAGGCCCAAATAAAGTGTTGAAATAGATTTTGGCTTTAATTAAACAATTCTCCACGTGCTTTTGTGCCGTCAAAGGCGGCAATTAATTTCGTTTTATCCGAATGACAGCTACCTGACATCTGCTTACAGCAACCGACTTCGAATTTCAAATAGGTAAAGATTAAAAACAGTAACATCAAGATTGGAAAGGATTGGACCGATAATTGAATAGAAGGCTGCTCGTTTTCCAGAAAACTTAAATAAGTGGAAATAAATACTAGTTTTGTAGGAAAAAAATCCTATGCAAACAATTGTCTTTTAATTTTTGACATTTCGCACCGACGGCAACGGCGCATTTCGGAACTATTTCTTGCGGTAAGCCTATTAGCTTATCAAACTGATTTTATAAGCTGTAAGAGGGCTGGAAATTCGCGTGGGCGCAAATAGACCTGTCAAAAAACTTCCGGAAGAATTAGTTCTGTAACTTGCTATAAATTACGTTTACATTGATAATTTGGCCATAAATCGCTTACAAGAGCGATTTACAGGAAAAAAACTTACGAGTCTAACCAAGCCCAAAGAGAGGTGAATTTATATATTAATTTTATTTAAATGTGCAAATTTCAGAATTATATTATGGAAGATTGGAGTCGAGTTCAGACTTAGAAGAGATGAAATGTTGAATGGAAGGGAGGCAATTTTAGATAACCAAAAAAATATGTGATCTAAAGTTTCCTAATATTTTATCTAAAATTTTAGAATTTTAATATTAGCTCGTGCCTCTAATATTCGTATTTACATATCTTTTTTGGGCGGGTACTACCGAGTCTTACCAGCGGCCGAGAATTCAAATTTCGTCTAATGATGGTCATGCGATCGTACCCTTGCAACTAATTGTACAGGCCGGTTCCGATGAAAAAGATTAATTATTCTCCATACTAGCATTTTAACATAATAACTCAATGTCGATTTTATTTCATTCAAAATTTGCTTTGATAAACACATTCAAAAATGCTCAAACTCGTGATGATAAAACTATTAAAATTATGTACTTTTTGTACCTAATTATTTTTTGATCACAAGTATTTCTAATTTTTTAATAATGTCTGAGCAAAATAACAATATTTGTTTGTGAGACCGTAAATAAATAGATAAAGTGAAGTATTTTGGTAAAAAAAAGAGCGCGGATCTTTTTTCTATGTTTTTATTTCAACTAAAATTTATTTTACTGCATGATTATGTGATTTGAAATGTATGTTGTTTTCTCCTACGGTAAAACCTTATTGTAGGTACTAAAAATAAATATATTTTCTCAAAATTTGAAACAAAGCTTTACTACATAAAAGAACAGTATTTTGAAATCAATTTATAATTTTTTGTGGAAAAGAGTCAATTCCTCTAAAATTTGATTTAAAAATGACATATTTCCGATTTGTGTCTGGTTATTTGCTAGTCTAATAGTAGTTTGTAAGACCTAACTCTAAAATTAGTTTGTTACCTAGGACTCAAACAAATAAAAAAAACCTAGTAATAAAAAATGTGAACACAACATAAATAAACATGGAAACCAGACGTGCCTGTCTGGGTGTTGTTCATTTTATGTTTTACAAATCTAAATATATTCTATCATCAATTAAACGTAAACAAATAAATAGAATAATCTAGATTAGAACGTAACGATATACGAATAGTGATGAAAATAAATAAAATTTAGCACGTAATCTAGAAAGCTCCAAGCAAATGGCGCTAGTGTGGTTGGATATACATCATTTTTTTAATTCAAGATTTTCTTTGGAAGTATTATTTGATTGTCGTATGGGTGGTTTGGTATATTTATTTATGATTGTCGTTGACAAATTGCCGAGCGATTCCGTATTTTTGTGGAATCGTTATTACATAACGGACGTGATCTCCTGTCAGTTTTGTGTGATTGTTATGGCTGTTATTTGCTTTTACTATGTACAACATATATTAAACGAATAAATAATCATGTGTACTTGCAGGAATTCGTGTTTAAATCGATCTGAAGTAAATGTGTGACTTTGGATGTTATCCACCACTTACCCGGTATAAATAACAGATGGTTACTCCTTCAAGGCTCTCGCAAGGACTCTAATTTTTTAAAAATAACGAATTTACTTACATTTAGTTTAGAATGAATTTAGACCTCCAATGTCCCTGCATGCGTTGTTAGTAAGCAGTATGCAAGTTCTTAGCGGGAAATACAAGATACAATATGTGACAGTATACATGTTAAAATCACACAAATCTGACAGGAGATAACGTTCGTTTTCCAATAGCGATCCCACAAAAGATACGGAATCCCTCGACTGGTTAGATTTTAATACAAATTTGAGAGGCTGGTTTGGTACCGCCGCCCCGGGAACCAAAAACAACTTGTAATCTCGACGATTGCAAC
Source organism: Limnephilus lunatus (assembly GCA_917563855.2). Lineage (NCBI taxonomy): Eukaryota > Metazoa > Arthropoda > Insecta > Trichoptera > Limnephilidae > Limnephilus > Limnephilus lunatus. The sequence goes on from OU830603.1 coordinate 14,655,844, forward strand.
TTAGACGGTTGACATTTGTCACATGAGAACGGGTCGCTTCTTTGACTATTTTCTGAGTTCAACAGCTCTCTTTCCTCGTTCTCACAACATGGGTCTCTTCAAGACCAACGTTCATTCCTTCCTCTGCTCAAAAAGACCCCCCACACAGCATCTAAGATTACATAGGCCATAGGGGAAATTATTTTCCTCAGCGTAACTAGTCCAAACTTCCGTTCTAATAGATGCCTCTGTGTTGCCACTATGATTACAATTTGGGAGTCAGATATGGGTACCGCCGCCTCGAAAACATTTATTGAATAATCAACACCCCTGACATAGGTCACCCCAAGTGGTTTGCTGCATTTGGTGATTTTGCAGGGGTGCCTGGTTTCATGGGATGAGGTTTAAGCGGGTCTTTGCGATTCTTTGATCACCTATTAGGTGGCGGGTCGGACCGGGAGAGACTGGTTGAGGTAAACTTTTTAACCTCTCCAGCAGGACTCTCTTGGCCTATCGCCTCGCACCGCAGTGGGAGGAATGGATTCGTAGAACTTCTCGACGTTTGACATTCACTCTTTTGACATATTGACTTCCGTCGCTCTTTGTCATTTTGACCTCTAGATTCTTATCAACCCTTTTCCTTCGTAGGACTTCCTGTCTGGAACTAAATTGGGTTTCAGTCCCATTTGCGACCGTTACCTTTTTATTGAAGTAAAAATTCTTTACGCATGCTTGACTTGGGGAGTAAGCTGGTGAATGCGTGACGAGATCGTTACGAAAAGTGTGATCAGGCGAGGCGAACGGAAGTTGAGAGGGAGGTATAAGTTAGTGAAGATAGAAAGAGAGAGAGTTACGTTTCGTATATTACTGTAGGGGCAAGAGATAGAGGTGCGAGCACAAGGATTCATTCATTGAATAACCATGCCATAGGTCACCCCAACGTCATAGGTCACCCCAACGTCATAGGTCACCCCACGGTCGTAGGTCTCCCCACGGTCGTGGTCACCCCAGGGTCATAAGTCACCCCATCGTCACATGTCACCCCAGTGTCATGTCACCCCTAGGTCATAGGTCACTCCGTTCGCTACGTTTTGTAACTTAGCAGGGATAGCTGGGTTCATGGGGTGAGGTTTTCTTTCAGGTTCGAGGGCGCACATTTTCTTTCTCTCTTCAGTGTAGTTTTACTTTAGTCGTGTGGTCATTCGTTTTTTTTCTGTGTCTTGTTCCTTTTCGCATACCTGATCTGAAATAGGTTATGGTTATAAACAAACCAAATCTTCATTTTTCCCAATTACTTGTGCATTTAAATTTCTTAATTCATTATTTATTTACCAAATAGTTATTTAAAAATGCCCTTAAATCCTCGACCGTGAAGCCCGTCTTTTCTTATATTTCTACATAATTGAAGTATATTTTTATATAGACAAGTGTGCCGCTTGGGCTTCTGTGGAAATGCCACTGAAATGTCAAATTTAAAAGCTTTTTGAACGTCTTCAACATGCCACCAATTTTCATCCATTCTTCCATTCTAAAAATATAAACGAAATAAAAATAAAATTGGTTACGAATACCAGGAGCTCTAGTACAGTGAAATCCAAAATATCGGATCGATACAACTTCCGATGATTTTATATCAATGTCCCAAGCACGGTTTTACTGTTGACATCCGAAAAGATATTGACAGGGAATATACAAGAAATCGATATACGCTGGCAACACTGAAGATATTTTCTATGAAATAACACTCTGAAATGTCAAACGTTAAATAATTAACAATTATTATAAGCAATAATAATAATTAGCCAGAAACATTGAAAAAATCTCCCGAGAATAGATACATGCCACCGACGGGACTTGAACCCGTGTGCTTCTGATTTCCGGTCAAATGCTCTGTCCACTGAGTCAGCTTATCTCCTGCCCGCCAAATTATTAAATATATACTAGTGTTTCATTCAACAATTACTGCTTATTACATTTTTCCACCTGCAAACAACCAACATTTTTTATATGAGAAAGGCATTGTAAGTGCTAAATCTCTTACTAAGTGGCGTCGAGACAAATTATGTCAATTCGACTCGTCAAATATTAATTATTATTTTTAATTGATAAACTAATGTTTTAAGACAAGATTTTTATGCATAGCACAAATTATTATAAACAATTATTATTAGCCTGAATCACTCATCTACATTGAAAACTCTGCCGGCGACATGTTTATTTTCTCGGGAGATTTTTTCAATGTAGAATAGTGTTTCAGACTAATAATTATTGCTTATAATAATTGTTACGTTATTTTTGTGCTATGCATAAAAAACTTGTCTTAAAACATTAGTTTATCAATTAAAAATAATAGTCAAATAATTACGTAAAAATTTTGAGACCTTGCAATGTTGAATTTAAATATGCATTGGCAGTCCGCATTTACTTTTTGACACTAAATGGGGGTTAATTACTTAATGAGGTCTTTATTGACATTTCATTCCGTTTTTTGAAGATCCTAGGAAATCGAAAAGACTGCATAAGAAGTTCGTTTAAAAAATTACATATAATCATACCTAACCTAACATAACGTATTTGACCAAGTTTTTAATTATTTTTTTATTACTTTCTTATTTATTGGACTGATGAAGTTGTACATTGTTGAGTTGTCTGGTTACAGAAAATCACAATTTACACAAGAAACTGTTATTTAAGAGCGTATAACCAGCCAGCGGCTGAAAATCCACATTTCGTCGAAAGAGGTTCTTACGATCGTACAGGGCGGTTCCAATGAGTAAGATTAATTACTCTCCGTACCAGCTATTTAAAATTTAACTCAATATCGATTTTAGTTCATTCCAAATTTGCTTTAATTTATACCTACATCCAAAAATGCTGAAAAGTGTGTTGATAAAACTGTTAAAATTATGCACTCTTTGTAATTATTTTTTGAACATAAGTATTTATAATTTTTCAATAATGTCTCAGCAAAATAAGAAAAATTTGAAATATTAGGTCCTTACATATGAAATTGGTGTTTTGTACGGGAGGAACACAAAGTCGGTTTTTTTAAAATATAATATATTTATTTAATCAATGTATGCACCATTGCTATCTATGCACTTTTGCCATCTCATAGGTAGTCATCGATCCCTTTACTAAAAAAACCATTCGGACGGGAATCAATAAAATCTTTGGAGGCGGTTTGGACTGCCCCATCGGAGTTGAATTTTTTCCCTTGCAAGAAGTTATCCAAATTTCGAAAAAAATGGTAATCTGTTGGGGCAAGGTCCGGAGAGTACGGTGGATGTCTTAGACATTCCAATTGAAGCTCATCTTATTTGGTAGCCGTCTGTTGTGCAGTATGTGGTCTAGCGTTTTCATGAAGCAGCAGTGGCCTAGAGCGATTAACCAGACTCGGTTGTTTGCTCAAGCTTTTTAGCTTTTTAAAACAGTTTTATCACTAACACCGCAGCCTACAGCTAACTCGGACGTGGTTTGCGATGGATCCGCTTCCACAATAGCCTTCAATTCTTCATTATCAACTTTGGTCTCCGGCCGTCCACGGGGCTTCTTCAGCAGGTCAAAATTTCCAGAACGAAAACGTTGGAACCAAAAACGCACTGTGTTTTGTTTTGCGGCACCGTCGCTATAAATAATAATAAATAAATAAAAAGCCTTTTAATTCTTGCAAATAGGTATGTTACCGAGTTATAAAAAAAGTAATAAATAAAATAAATAATAATTATTGTTATTTACAATTTTGTTGAAAAATGTTACATAGATATCTTAAATTATTCATAAGCAAGAACCCCTCTCTCAGGCGAAGGTGTAGGCCTTCTCTAAAGAATTCTATTTATCTCTCTATTGAGCTATTTCAGGGGCCAGCAATTTTTATTATTTCATCTGCCCATCTCGTGTGAGCTCTGCTTGAAGGATTAATGATGTGTATGGCACCGTCGCCATACACATCATTAATCCTTCGAGCCGTTTCTGCAGCACTGGTGCCACGGTGGAACTCGTACTCGTAAATAACGCGATATTTCAAGTTTTCCATTTTCTAAACTAAATGACACAAAAAAAACAATTAAGGAAAAAACAAATAAATTATAATTTTCAAAACACAAATACATGAGTAGGTAAATAGCTGTATAAATTTGATTTTGGAATTCCTAACCAAAGAGAAGATATTTGAGATCAAAGTTGTCAGTACGGCAAAACGCCAATTTCATATGTAAGGACCTAATATATTAGTCTCTAAGTGCGCAAATAAATACACAAACGGACCAATTTTCGTCAAGAAACACATGTATATATATATATATATATATTTTTTTAATGATTTTATTTAAACTAAAATTAAAATTCTGTTACATACGTTTACCAGATAATGTATTGATTTATTTTACTGCATGATTTGAAAATGACATATTTCTGGTGTTCTCTGGTTACACGCTCTTAATGATTTACACGCTTTCATGCATTTCTAATGAATAATCACATTTTTAGTAGTTTGCGCTCAAATGTTTTATAACGTAACTAACAATTTTATTTTATTTCTACTCAAGCGAAACGATAAAAAAAGCTTTAATTTATCCAAAGTATTTTTTATAATATTTAATATGCAAACCGATTCGTAGTAAAGATTAATCTAAAAGAGAATTGATTTCCACCTTCAAATAATACGCGACACAAACAAACGTCTACTGTCATAGGATTTCACAAAGGTTCAGGCAACTTCCCACGCAGTCAGAAATCTAAATATATAAACACATTTAGCTAAAACCATTCCCTTTACTGACAACACACGGAATGCTATCCGATGAGAAACGGCTGTGGTACCTTTTTAATTGCTACTAAGAAAATATATTTACGGCAACAACTCAGCCTACAAGGAATTGGGCTATTTTGTCAGAACGTCAAAATATTTCCGCTTTGCAATAAAATCCAAATGAATGGAATTTTTCTGAACATATCTGAAAACTAAAAACTGTTTTTGAAAGGTAACATACGGTTACAAGTGATATTATCATTATTACATGGTATAAAATAAAGTCGTTCAATATGTGCGCTTAGATCTTTTAAACTACGCAACAGATTTTCACGCGGTTTTCACCAATAGATAGAGTGATTCAAGAGGAAGGTTTATATGTATAATACATGCTTATTATAGTAGAGAAAAGCCGAGAAATTTAAAGATTAAATTAAGGCAGCGGGCGGTGTGGATTTGATATGTATCCAAATTAACAGATGGCGTTGGTTATAAAGGTTGGGTAAGCCACAGTAACGTGTGTCCGGGTCTGCTAGTTATCTATATATATATATTTATTTAGGTTCCGTATGTTTGTGTTCGCAAATCTCGGAAAGTTATCGATGTATTGACTCAACATTATCGATGTTTTGACGAAATTTCTATTGAAAAAAATACTACAGGTGGTGCACGAGTGGTTTGAAAATGCGTGCGTTTCGAATATTTTAGCGGCAGGGAGGGAGAGCAGGCAGGGGAAGGTAATGAAGGAGGTGGGGTTCGTGGGAATGGTGACGGGGTGGGGGAAGGCGGGGAAGGTGGAAGGGGAACGCAAGAGGGGAAGGAGATGCGGGAGGGGAACGGGGACGCATGGAAATGGACATGCAGGGGAAACAATTTATTTCTTTGAATGGCATTGCAACGCATGCCGGATACCAGCTAATCTATATAAATAAAAATGAATACCCAAAATGTATGTACGCGCATAACTTCCGAACGACTCCACCAAATTGGATAATTCTTTTTTTTTGTGTTTGTTATTGTCAGGACAAGGTTTGTATAAAACTACTGGTGAGTGGCATTATGAATATTATTTGTATAAAAAATGCAATAGGTGGCACGCGAGCTGTTTGAAAACTGAATGTACCGGGACTGAATGTATGGAATGCGGGAGGGGGGAGGGGAACTCGTATAAGGGGTTCGCGGGAGGGGAGGGAGGGCAACCAGGGAGGGAAGAGGGGAACCTGGTAGGAGGGAGGGCAACTCAGGAGGGGGGTTCGCGGGAAGGGAAGGGGACGCGGGAGAGGAAAGTTAGGTGGAAGGGGAGCGGGACGAATGGGACAGGACACGCAGGGAGAAACAATTTATTTATTTTAAATGGCATAGCAACGCATACCGGGTACCAGCTAATTAGAAATAGAAATTAAATTTTGTAATATTAAATTTTTTAATACGAACTTAAAAAAGTTTAAAAAATGGCTCACCTTACGTTTTTACTATCTAAAATTACTGACAAAGAAAAAATAAGAAAAACACACATATTTTATTAGGCAAATATATTATAATAAAAAAATTTTCAAATTTTATACATTTTTTAAATTGCTATAGGAAACTTTGTTTTCATAGAGGCGCACATTTTAATTTCTCTACAAGAAGAGAAAACGAGGAGTTAACGACATCAAAGCCATAGCAGGTGGTACATGGACAAGAGTAGCTAATGATAGAGAGAAATGGCGACAGTTGGAGGAGGCCTTTGTGAACTAGTAACATACAGACAGGGAGTCGATGCGTGATAAGTGTTATGAATATGAAAAGTTTATTTAAATAATGTACTGTAATTTACTGTCTGAATAAAGTCTATTATTATTAATTCTAAATTTTCTCACCATGAGAGTAAGAGAGATACAACGATTTATATGAGACCTATATGAGCTAGGACAAATAATTGGGTCTCCTGTGTTTAAACGGTGTAATAAAAAGATTTTTCGTGAATATTTTTTCTTGGTTGAAAAAAGTTCACTTAGATCTTGTATAAGTTACCAAATTATGTCTGAATTCTTGTCTCAGTTCCAATTTTTACAATAATAATTAAAATAATTTCTGTTAAATTGATATATTAGAGGTACTTTATCGCCTGTCAGAATTCTTGACACATAAGATCTAATTTTGAAAAACACACTTAAAGTCAAAACAATTATTTTTTTATGTGAATACACATCAGAGTTCCAGCTGCTCCCGTCTGGAGCCAGTCAGACGATGACATCCCCAATCGGGGTATGTTGTGAGGCTGAAAATAGTGAGTAGGGGAAGGAGATGGGAAGAGGAAGGTATGGAAGTGCCATGCTGTACCAAACACGGCTAAAGCCATTTCCAGCAACGTTTTAATGCTGAATGGTTGTCTCACACCCAGTATCTTGGTCGATGTCTACATATTATAAATTAAAGTCCTCCGCCGCCTCTGTCTGTTTGTTCGCGATAAACTCAAATACTGCTGAACGGATTTTCATGCCGTTTTCACCAATAGATGAATGATTCATGAGGAAGATTTACATATATAATTTGTCAAGGTTTTGTGTAAATTGGTTGAAATATAAAAGAGAATGTCTCTGTGTGATGGACGAGCGGGCTGGCAAGTAGGCGGTGTGGATTTGACTGTCTGTCTATTCGTCATAAACTCAAAAACAACTGAACGGATTTTCATGCGGTTTTCACCAATAGATAAAGTGATTCTTGAAGAATGTTTGGGTATATAATTTGTCAAGGTTTTGTGTAAATTGGTTGAAATATTTAATATTTAAAGGAGAATGTCTGTATGTGGTGGACGAGCGGGCTGGCAAGCAAACGGCGTGGATATGATTTTGTATGTAAATACAATACCTCCGTACACACAAGCCCTGCTTTTTTATGGGGATAAATCAAATATGTATCTACACATATTATGTAATTAATTATTATATTTATTAAATTGAATTTATTGTAATTGATGTATCTTTTTCTGAATATTTTTTTTTTTAAATCTACCGTTTTATGCCGAAGTTGATGAAAATTTTATTTTTATTTAAATAAATAGCTCGTGACGTCATTAGGTACATGAAAATGTCCCGTCTCCGATTATGTTCCCTTAATTTTGTAAAATTCTACACTGATTAATTTTTTTTTTCATGGCAACACTTTGATTTCCGGCGAATTTTTGAATTTGCGTTTAACGTTCACTAGATTTATTGTTTGTTCTATGCGAACTTATCCTTTGATTTGATTTTTTGATAAAGACGGCGGTGTTTTTACAGATGTTACGAAGAGAACCCCGTACAATTTATTGCTATTCATGTGTAAAACGTTTTTTTTTTTCAAATGATTTTCGGCTATGTAATTATCGTTATTTCGCACCAATAAAATTATGTCCCGTCTTACCTGTTTATAAAAAATGGTCTGATTTTTCGGATTGAAATTTTCAAAAAATCGCCAGGGTTTCAAAAATACGATTTAAAAAAAAAAATACAGAATGTCTTAGAATATTTGCCTAAACCGGATTTTTTTTTTAAAGTGATGCAAGTGGCCTATTGGTTGAAATGTATAATATATTAAGGAGAATGTCTGTATGAGGTTGATGAAATTTTGCACATGTGACCTTCAAAACAAGAGGAAGGTCATTGTCTACATTTGATTTGGAAAACTCTCTGTAAAGGCCGGGCATCGCCGGGGACTTCATATATTATATAGTACTACATATATTACTATTTTAAATGAATAAATTGTACAATAACGCAAGTCAATAAAATTTTCTTGCGACGCTGGAATTCGATTCCACAATCTTCGGATTGCTAGTCTACAGCTTTATGAGAACCAGAGTCACAATCACTCACAGGCAGACCCACAACAGAAATTGTTATGTTTGATAATGTTTATCTTAAGGCGATCCACTAGTACAGGAAAAATCGAAATCGGAATTCACGCCCTTTTATGGGAGGAGTTTAAAAATACTTGAGAAAAAGCTTTTGGAAAGGTTGGAAAAGATATTTGAGATTTTTTTTACATGTTGATTTCGTAAAGGCCTGTAAAAACATTAATTCCTTTTTTATGCATTGTTTATTGGAATAAAACGAAATTTTTAAATTGATTTCACGAAAATAAGCGGCGCGGAGCATAACACGACTGCTCTCCGCTCCGTTCGGAGGAGTAATGACGGAAGACAGGGGGGCGGCTGCCATTCGTTCTTCGGTGGACGGTATAAGGTTCACTTTGATATAAAAAATTCGTCGACTGCCGTATTGTCGCCGTGATGTCAAAAATACCAACGTGAAAATGCATATTATATTTTATTTTGTGAGGTTCGGGCGTAAATATCATTTTTTTTCGCGATAATTATATAAGAAACTGAATTTGCCACATTATGCAATAAAACCATATCCGAAAAAGTGTTTATAAGTAGGAGAGTTTTCAATTAAAAATGTTTTTTATAGACCTAATACTTTATTTTTTTCTTAGCTTATTAAAAGACTTATTAAAAAAAATGACCGATATTTTTAAGGGTCAAAGTATGTTCTACACGCAGTATTTAATTGAAGCATCTATAATACTTTAAGCGGTCAAATTTTCAAAACTAAAACATACGGTTTTGTATGATTTTGCATTATTTAGTATGGCTTCATCTTAATATCTATTATTAAGTTTGATATTTCAATATTATTATGTTAAATGAAAACCAATAACTTAAAATAGTAAAACACCAATATTTATTCTAAATTTTCTGAAGTCCCTGGCGATGCCCGGGCTTCACACTGAGTTTTCGTAATCAAATGTAGACAGTGACCTTCCTTTGCATACAAATCAAATCCACACCGTCCGCTTGCCAGTCCCATCGTCCACCACGTTCAGGAGAAAACCCTTACAAATTAACCCGTCGAATGGCAGGAGACCATATTTGTCCCAACGCACATAGGTCTCGTATAAAACGCTGTAACTCCCTTACTATCATAGTGAGAAATATGTTCTAAACGGCGTTAGAAAGGAAAAACACAACGCTTTATATTCCAATCTAAAAAATAGCCACCAAAAAAGTGAGATTACAATATGTGTTTGTTATACGTTTGTCTAATAAAAAACGAATTTGTTTTTATTAGAAAACTTTAGTTAGAAAAAACGTAAGGTGAGCCATTTTTAAAACTTATTTATGTTTGTATGCAAAATTTTTATATTTAAAAAAATATATGTTTATTTCGAATTATATAATTTGAAAGCTTATTTCATCACCTTTCTAAAACAGTTTTTAATTTTTGAATGTGCTCAGAAACATTCCAAATATTTGCATTTTATTGTAAAGCGAAAATATATTGACTATGTGAAAAAAATGCCAAATTTTTGAAGGGTTTTAAATATCTAAATCTTCCTCATGAATTATTCTATCTTTAGGTGAAAACCGCATGAAAATCCGTTCAGTAGTTTTTTAGTTCATCGCGAACAGACACACAGACAGACGCAGCGGAGGACTTTAGTTTATAATGTGTAAAGATTATCATTTTTTTTTTCGAAACCAAAGATTTCTTCTCATAAGGATAAGATTAACATTAATAAAAATATCAATAGACAAACAAATAAAGACAAATAAGAACTATAGACAAAAATATAACTTAAAGCAAGAGGTGAATTATGTTAACTTTTAACTCATTCTCTAAATTTGATGTTAACTTCACGCAGTCCATTGTCATCTATGAAGGTGCTGTGTGGAGGGGTACTAAGCGAAATCCTTTTAGAGGTCTATCAAATGTATCTACTTACTAAATAAACAATTTTTGACTTATGTTATGAGAGTGCATTTTTTCGTCCAAATAAATTCGCTCGATTCAATTTAATGTACTGAATTTTCTTATTGGGATACAGATACTATTTTTAAAATCATCTCAATTCTCAGAAATAAAAAAAGATTGGAACTTTATTCGACGAATTCCATCAAAAATACACATTTTGACTTATTGCCAGAGTCGCAGCGCATAATTTATTATTTTTTTTGCAATGTATGATGTGCACAGAGGCGGCTATTTTTTAGGGTGGCCGGGAACCACATGAATAATGTCATTTAGAATTGCGTTAATTCTAATTTGGGATTGATTTAGATAATAATTTATAATTAACACCTCTTTCATAGGTCATCACAAGTGGTACGCTACGTTTGGTGACTTAGCAGGGGTGTCATGATTCTTCGGGTGAGGTTTATATAGGTCTTGACGGCGAATGCGTTTGCCTACCAATTGCGTGACATACCGGATCGGGAGAGAATGTTTGAAGGATTAAACCTTTTTAACAGGGCTCTCTCGGAACATTGCCTTGCACCGCAGTGGGAGGGATGGATTCATATATCCGTCACTCCCGGACACATTGATCCTCAGATTTCTACCCACTTTTTCCTTCCCAGAACTTCCTTTTCCTAAAAAGAGCCTCCACACAGTATCCAGAAAGATGACGGGCCCCGAGGGATTTATTTTCCTCAGGGCCTCCTGTGTGTATATAAAAATATATTCACCTTAAACTACTTTCTTCGTTAATTTTTAATACAAGCCCAAATCATTTAAGCGTCTTTTCTTAATCTTACTTATAAGCTTACATCAGCCTTGCATTCTTTTCTGTTCATGTAAAAAAAAAAAACAAAATGTCGCTTATTTTCAATTAAATACTTCAATCATCATAAAACAAGAGGTAGTTATGAAAACATTTTTTTCGTATTTAAATTTCGCAGCAATGTAATGGCCACGTTTTTGAATCCTGGCGTGCACAAATGAAATTTATTTTTTAATATGTATTTTTTTCACAATTTATTAATTAAAAATAATATACGATAGTAGGTATATTTGCGGCACGTTCCAGAGTGGAAGATAATCTCAGTATCGCCCTGATGTAAGACCACCATTAAGAGTTGAAATGTTGCTTGACATAGCGTTTTTAATGACCAGATATGAAGAGCAAGGTACTTTTCCCTTCGCCTTTACCCTCAGCCTCACAACATACCCCAATCGGGGATGCCATAGTCTCACAGGCTCCAGACGGCACTCACGTAAAAAAGGGGACAGCATTTTTTGTTCTTGCACTGCGCGATTTCATCCCGCAGCCAAATATCCCCGACAAAATATAACCGACAAAACATCCTCCAATAAAATATCTACTAAAACCTAACCTAACCTAATAATAATATTCGTACAATTTATATAGCACGGTTTTTTGTGAAAAATCACCTCAAGGACTCTGTACAAACATACCAAATCTAGAAAACTACAAGCTAGACAAACAATTTTGACAGGATTGACAGGATTTACTACTTTACTGTATCTCTTCCTTCATTTATAAGAAAACTCTCTTTATGTGATTTACCCACACTTTCAATCATCTTTATGTTTAATTGTAAATTATATTACTCTTATATATGATATTCAATTATGTACCTCTACGCCTGTCTCAACACAGGTATACCCTAGCGAGACAGGCATCGAATATTATATTGTAAACATCACGTATATAAATTTATGGCTAAAAATGGCATACACCGGTTCATTAATCACCGATACGAAAATATATGTACAATGTTTTGACCAATATACGCGATGCTTCCTAAAAATGAATGAATTAATGTAACCTAACCTTAATTTTTACATTTTACTATTTTTGAACAACAATTTATTGTCTTTACTATTTTATTTTATGTCTGTATTATTTTTGTCCCATTTTACTATTTTTGCACAATAACTTATTTATTGTCTTTATATTTCTGTCTGATTATTTTTGTCCCATTTTTTTGTTAGGTTAGGTTTTGTTGGTAGGAATTTTGTCGGGGATATTTTGTTGCGTGTTGAAAAGTCACAGAAGCTTAGGTTGGCGTCATTTTCCCTTGTTGCGGCCCTGATTTGTCTATTTCAATATTTCGTTCACACATTTACATTTGTTCGCTCGTAAATTATTATTTTTTTAAATCTGTTTACCATTACATGTCTCGAGAGTCATTTAATGTCCTCATTAAGATGTCAAAACCATTATAATTTTTTATTATTGTAATTCGTTAGATTTTTCACAAACTTATCTATCCGTCTAAAATCTATGATCTATTTTTGAGTTTTACGAGGAGACATTATTAAATTAAATTGTTATCTACAATCTCGTTAATATAATGACTTGTTTATTCAAGTAGTAAAACTCTGTGTATCGCCATGATGTCACTTCATTTGGAGAGGGTTCTAACTGACATTTTTTCAAAAATGACCTTTGAATGCCAAAGCATCTTTTGTTTATTTCTATTATCAAAATAAATTTCAGAACCGTCCGTGTTGTATTTTCGTAGATATAAGTATGACAAAGTTTTAACTTTGAACATATTCAATAATAATTCATTTTACAAGGTTCTATCGTCACTTACACCCTCTATTTTGTTTGTATCTGACAGTTGATCTAAATACGAGGAGCATTATGGTTCGTCACTTGATTTGGATAGGGCTCTAACTACGCCTTACCATTTTTAAAGATTTCAAGTTTCCAAAGACGAATTAAAAATTTTAGTTCAAGTATTTTAGTTTATCATATTAATGGAAAATATTTAAATAGGACGTGGCCCTAGCTAGGAATAGGCCGCTTTCATCACACTTTTTTATTTTTGTTCGGTTAAGGCAAATATTCTAAGACATTCCGTTTTTTTTTTTTAATCGTATTTTTGAAACCCTGGCGATTTTTTGAAAATTTCAATCCGATAAATCAGACCATTTTTTATAAACCGGAAATACGGGACATAATTTTATGTGTGCGAAAAAACGATAATTCCATAGCTGAAAATCATTTTAAAAAAGAACGTTTTCCACACGAATAGCAATAAATTGTACGGGGTTCTCTTCGTAACATCTGTAAAAACACCGCCATCTTTATTAAAAAATCAAACCAAAGGATAAGTTCGCATAGAACAAACAATAAATCTAGTGAACGTTAAACGCAAATTCAAAAATTCGCCGGAAATCAAAGAGTTGCCATATAAAAAAAAAAAAATCAGTGCAGAATTTTACAAAATTAAGGGAACATAATCGGAGACAGGACATTTTCATGTAGTGACGTCACGAGCTCAAATAATGGATTTATTTATTTAAAAATAAGAAAAACTATACATTTCTTAAAATTTTTACTAACATTTTCGTAATCTTAGTAAAAAAATCTATCCAAAAAATCTTTTCCAAGTCGTTCTGAAATCCATGCAAGTGGCCTATTGCATTAGGGATATGTAATTAGAACCTTGTGATATAAATTATATTATGCCAAGGTTCTATTTGCATGTTTAGGTATGTTCTAAAATAATATGTATACGTCCTATTTAAATACTTTCATTTAAAATATGTTCAAATAAATTACTTTACACAAGTTTCAACCTCAAACCCGGAAATTGGTAAATAGATTGCAGAGTGCAGGTCTTTGCAAACTTTGACACCTCATATCACAGAACAAGGTGAAGTGAAGTTAGAACCTTATCCAAATGAAGTGACGATGATGCGACACCAATTAAAATGAATGTTGGTCTTATACTAGGGCGATACTGAGAATATCTTCTACTCTGAAACGTGCCGCAAATAAAGTTGTATGTGTATATATTTTTTAATTAATTAATTGTGAAATAACGCAAATTAATTAAATAAAACTTATTTATGCACGTCGGGTCCTAACCCGCGACCTCCGGATTGCGAGTGGAGAGTCTTGCCCTTATCTTTTGACGGCCGGCGTGGTCGAGGGGTAAGGCACTTGACTCGCAATCCGAAGGTCGTCGGATCAAATTCCGACTTGGGCAAATAAATTTTATTTGATTAATTTGTGTTAATTCAATTAAAATAATATATAGTGTATTTTGGGCACGTTCCAGAGTGGACGGATACCCTCAGTATCTCTGGTGTAACACCACCATTCAGAATTGAAACGTTAATTGAAATAGCTTTAGCCGTGTTTGGTGTCCAGATCTGAATAGCCAGGTACTTCCCCACCTTCCTCTTACCCATCTCCTTCCCCTCCCCATACCCCAACATACCCCAATTGGGGATGCCATAGTTCTACTGTGACCCTAGTGCGGTATTTAATAGTATAGAACCCATGCAGAAGAATAATATTATGCTAACATTCATTATTATTATTGAGGTAAGTTATTACATCCTTATTATAACTATATTCAGTGCTATTGAACACACCTACTAATGCAATCTAGATACTAGCGAGATTGGAGATATAGCATATTGCCACAGGCATATTTTTCATAGAAAAAAAATCGCAAATAATGTCATAATTTCGATAACCGATATAAATCCAAGAATTTACATCGTGTTGCCAAAAAATAAGTACCTGCCTATGTTGTAATATTTATCAATAAACTGCTATGATATAAGGCACGTATGTTATTTTTTATTATTTGCTGATTGTTATCATGCGTTATAACGCCAATAAGTTATAATCTATGTAAAAACTTTAATTCTCCTAATCTTATCAAAATTATTTCTTAAATTTATTGATGAGTAATACGTTTAGTATTTAGAGGAACGGCTTCGTGAACTTTTTCATTCAAAACCTAATTTTAGATTGCAGGACAAAATACCCAACCGAACTGATTTTCTTTAATGAAACTTACGGTTCTAACATATACGGATGTTAACTATTTTATTTATTTGTTTTTACATTATAAATTAAAGAATTCAATTCAATCAATTCGATTCAAAAGCACAAAGCTTTTAGGCAACGTGCTAGCATGTAAGATGCATTCAGAACATGGGATTGGTTTCTCTTCAGAAGCTCTGAAGAATGTGATTATTTAGGCAATGTATGAGAACATTAATACGTGCAATCGGAACATAGGAATGATTTCGCTCTTGAAACTCGCAATAATGTGTTGATTGAATAGTTGCAAGTTTTTTTAAAAATTAATATTATATTTTTTAACATCTTATTTAAAGACTAGATGCAATTATTATTACGTGTGACATTGGAGGTTATCCACTACTTACCCGCCTTGGTATAAGTAACAGATGGTTACTCCTTCAAGGCTCTCACAAGATTCTAATTTTTTTGTTAAACGTAGCTACATTTATTTATTTTGAACGAATCTAGACCTCCAGTTTCCCTGCATACGTTGTTAGAAAGCAGTATGCAAGTTCTTAACAGAAAAAAAATAATACAACAAATAAGCTCACGAGGCAGCTTTGCATCGTGTGAAAAACCCTGTAAGCATCTGTAGAAATAGAAAGAGAACATACGATAAACGATTGACTCTCAAATCATTTGGCAAGCACTAATAAAAAATATAAATTGCATTTTATTACGTGTGACAGTTGTTTCACCCATTCGAAGGCATTATCAAACTGTGGTGAAGCCACTTACAGAAGAGTGTGCCGATGCATAATTTTGGCGCGGCTCGCCGAGCGCCAGCCGATTCTATTTTCTTAATATACTTGATTTTTGCAAAATGGTATTTTTGTTAACTATTTCATCTTTCCGGATAATGTATTTAAATATTTTTAAAAATATTTTTTAATCTACCATAAGTAGTTTCCCCAGAATAGTTAGTTATATTCAGAGAAATGTTTTTTTTCTCGAGTAATAAAAAATATTTTAGATCAGTGCGAAAATTTCCTCTAAAGTTAATTATTTTTTCCAATTTTAATTTCATTTACTGTATTATTATCCAAATGGGAGAGTATCTGCATGTCATAACGCGCCGACAAAAAGATTTAACTGTTAAACGATGCTGCATTGAGCGTCGACATTTTAAACGCCACTACTTGTAGACAGTTTATCTGATACATTTCACAAAATAGTAAAACTGTCCCCACGAACTTTTAATCTATTTTTATTTCCTATCAACATTTTCCAGTTGTACCATCGCAACATGTTACCCAATAATGTCACCTCTCGCCAGTAGGTTTTAATCCAGATTATCGTGTTTAGTATTGTTGTAAATCATTACATTAATACTTCTTTATATAACTTTATTTTTTACCACTTCCCATTTACTACCTTTGTGTGCTCTGTAATCTTTATCATCTGTAATATATTGGTATACAACTGTTTTATGGTGACTATTATTAAAATTATTGTATGTTCGAGGAGAAATAAAATAGATATATATATAAAATCGCAACTAATTTATTGACTTTTTAGTTTACAGTTTGGTTAAAACATAGCTTTTTGTAATTAGCTATACTATTTTGTATGCATGTAAATGCGTTAAATCACGCAAAGTTATAAACTTTGTGTGTCTAAAAATTAATATTGATAGAAGGCTTCTTTTTTGATATAAATTTATCTTTACAATAAGAGCAAGTTTATTTCGTGAAACTATTTTGCTGTAAACAGATTTACTTGTTCTGTTCGGAATGTTTCAGAAAGTGAGCCCGTATTTGTGTCATCGTTTTGCATGAATAGTTGCATTCGAAACATGAGAATGGTTTCTCCCCAGTGTGTTTTAGCCGGTGTCTCTCTAAATTGTATTTACGAACACACGAATAATTGCAATCTGAACAATTGAAAGGCTTTTCTCCAAAGTGCTTCAGCATATGAGCATTCAAACTCTGTTTATGAGCACATGTATACGTACATTCGGAACACGAGAAAGGTTTATCTCCAGTATGCGTAAGCATGTGAATCTTTAAATTATTTTTCCAAGAACATGAATAATCGCATACAGAACAAATGAAAGGTTTCTCTTTTATTATTTCAAAGTGGGAAATCGTGTGTCTATTTAAATTAGTTCTCGAAGAATATGAATTATTACATTCGGAACACGTGAAGTATTTTTTTCCAGAGTGCGTAAGCATGTGCGTTTTTAAATCCTGTTTACGAACACAAGAATACTGGCATTCCGAACAAAATAATTGTTCCAAAATAATTTTCTTCATCGTATCTTCTTTATGAGTTGCCGGATAGGATTTCCTTCTACTAGGTGTCTGTTCTTGAAATAGTTCTGTTGAAAGAAGAGACAAAATAAAGGAAATATGGAGTCGGTTGTTTTAACACTTTTAAAACTGTTGTTAAAAGATGGCTAGACAATAAAACGCTTACAATGAATGTGAAAAAAAAACTAAATACATTATTACTAGCATTAATTCTTCCTTAATTAAAGTATCACATAAAAATAAAATAAAAGCATGTGCTTTCTCCCTGACAAATGCTAATACATGTGATTGCCCTTACTTGAGCGGGTGAAAAATCAAAAACTTGGTTATAATTTTTGACAGAAATTTAAAGTGGAAAGAACATACCATCACTACAGCAAACAGATTTTAAAAATCCATGTACTTCTAATACATACTTTCTTAACTTGAACCAACTCAAAACAATTAACTTTGCCAATCTTTAAGCGAGTACGGGGAGGAGCAAACGCTGCCACCAATTATCCGATTTTTAAAGCTCAGAAACTAATTATAAAGATTTTTCTAAAACTACACAAGCAGTTTGGATGAAATTTTTAGGATAATCTATGTCTTGAAATTACGCAACTCTATACCAAAAACATACTACCAAAATCTTCAAACACAGAACTGTTTTTGACAATACCCAAACTGCTCACGATACTAGACAAAGAGGGCCAAAGAACAAAACCTCTTACTTATCCCTTTCGCTAAAACAACTTTGGCCAAAGAAATTTTAAACAGACAATAAATAACAAAACGATTTCTTAAAATATTATTTTAAGAAATAAGAAAAATGTAAGTTCCACGCGAAACGCGAACAAATATTAGCCTGAGTGGTCAAATATGCATACCTGCCGTACGATCAACATTTTCACTTAAATCGGCATATTCCTTCTTAACATCCTGGATGTCTATATATATTACATCCGTAGCCGGCATCTCATATTTTTCTTCCTTTTGAGTTTCTGGTTCCGTCTTGATGGAAACACTTTCTGTATTAGGAAGTTCCATGATATTGCTTTAAGCTGAAGGTTATGATGAGATATTTGTAATAGATCACAGCTTACAGTTAATACCTAAAACATATGGTTAAACTGCCAACAGTTATCAAGTGGAATGTTTCATTCACGAATCCACAGAAGATCACCCATATTCATTCAATAATTTACTATAAAAACCATTGTGTTTATTATTAGAACGGGGTTTACAATTACCTACTTCATTAAATAAATAATCTGTAATTAACTGTAATACATTAGCTTTGCTATTAGTTATTAGTCTATCTAGAATAAACATACAACACGCCGTTTTCGCCATAAACGTCAGATGATGGAATAGTTAACCATAGATAACACATTCATAAAGACAGGCCATTCAGACTTCAGAATCGGCATTAAATCGATATTATTATTGTGTAAAGGTTAAATTTATATGATGGAAGTACTTATTAGTACTTGTGCAAAATATAACTTCACAGGAAAGCAAGAACGAAGTTTAAAATTGTTATTGTTTTGGAAATTAATAAAAAATATTGTTTTTTTTAATATTGCACTTAAAAATATGCAATTATTTCCACGGAACCTATTGTAAGTCTAGTATATGAAGCATGTTTAATAATTATCGAAAAATGACAGAAAATAAACAAGGTAAGACATACTGGGCCCACGCATGCAACGTAAGCGATTCTACGTTCACAGGCCGACGTGCATACTTGTCCTTTTTTATGTGTATGCCCCACAAAAGTCACAGGCTGCTCCCGTCTGGAGCCAGTGAGACTATAGCATCCCCAATTGTGGTATATTATGCGGCTGAAGGTAGCGGGGATAGGAAGGAGATGGGGAGGAGGAGAGTGGGGAAGTACCTGGCTATTTAGATCTGGTCACCAAATACGGATAAAGCCATTTCAATTCTGAATGCAGCGCCAACTTATTTTTTATTTGTAATAAATTATATCGACTTATTTATTAATTTTCTGAGGCTTCCACCTGGTGTGTAATTAAAATCATCATATTATTCTGAGAGATTAGGCGTATTATTATATTTTTTATGGTGCTCCAGATTTTATGTCCGAGTTAAATCTTTCCCAGATGAAAGACTAGACCCTTCAACACACTATTCCACAAATGATTATCTAGTAAATCCACGCAATGTAAGTGCACTGTATAAGTAAAATAAATACAATAACAATACGTCAATCCACCAGAAACATAATGGGAAAATAATTCACCGACTCCAGATATTTTTATATCAGAGGGTTCGGCTCTGATGAAATCCTAATTGGACCGATAAATCCTACTGATCCCTCAATATAAATATTTAAATAATCTTTCGTAATCCTACATGTATTTAATTTTTTTGTATTATTATTATTATTATGTATATTAGTTTTATACCTCCAAAAATGTATAATTTACTATGTACAACCTACCACATGTCAAAATCTTCAATCTTATAAAAAATATACCAAAACTTGGCTAAAAAACACTGAAACAGATAATATGTTTTCCTATAAGTTTTAACAAATCCATTAATTATATCTATCATTAGACAGCTGTTACAGTATATATATTATATTGTTTGCTATGTTTATTAATTTTTTTGTTTTTTTTTTGTCTTTTAATTGCACTTGTAACATTAATTATTATAAAACTTTCACAAATGCGATAATAACGGTGCAGACTGTTATTATATTCTAGTTTTTAATTGCAATTATTCAGTTACTCTTTATTATAAGTACTTAATTTAGATAAACTTAAATTTATTAATTTATATTTATCTACCTAAAATCTTCACTTTAACCATAGAAATAAAAATAAAAATCAATATTATACCCACGCACAGGCATTGCCTTTGTGGGATTTTTTGTCCATACATTTATTGTATTAAGCTTTTTTATATACTTTTCATTATTTTATGTATATCTTATACCTATGTATTGTATCAAAAAATTTCAACAAAAAAATTTAAATAATGTAATGTAGAGAGGTTATTCTTAGTACCTAATACCAAATTTGTAAATATTACCTAACCCAACATTACCTATTTACAAAGTCATTCACTTGACACTGGCTAGAACACTCGTTGGGTGGTGCAGGGCTTTTAGCAGATAGTTTACTTGACTGACATAAATATCTCAGCAAGCATTGGGCAACTGAACTGTCGGGGAAAAGAAAGAAATTCTTTAATAGTTTGTGTTTGATCTATCGGTCTGTTTACATAAGAGAGTAACCCTAGCATAATCATTGGGTGCATTATGCCGACAGTATTAGACGAGGCTTATTGTGAAATTACTATTTTTGATTAATCTTTTCTACGAATCTGCTTACATTATGAATACCAAAACATATGCTACGGATAAATTGATGTTTTTTCCATCGTTTCGCTTGAGTAGAATTAAAATAAATATGTTAATAACTTTATAAAAAATATAAGTATAAACTACTAAAAAAATGTATTTATTCATTAGAAAATTCTGAAAGCATATGATATTGAACTTTAAAAAAGACTATCTTGTAGCTAAGATTATGTGTGACAGTTTGTCATGATTAACTTTTTTATTACTTATAAAATTATTCACAAAATAAATAAAAACACTTATGCGCTAAAATCGACCGTTTCTCGTCTCCGTTTGCCAAGCGATTTTTATGCCTATTACTTTTATTCGAGGCACACTAATAGAGCAAGAGCCCGTGACGATCAGACCTTCGTTATTTTATAAAACCTGAAAGTTTATCTATGTATGTCCCTAATACAGGTTGTGTAATGATCCCCAACTATGAAGTTTGGATCACGGTGGCCTTGAAAGATAGCAGGTAAAAAAGGTGTATAAAATTGCACCTCAATTTCAAGAGCATTTTGCTCGCACTTTTTCAAGGTAGTAGCAGTCCGCTAGCGTCGAAATTTCGCACTATTTCACTCCCACCCATGTATATATCGCGCTCGCACCTACGGAAGACTTTTAATGTGTCTGACAAGGTGAAGGAACCATCGAAACTGTCTGATTACTGAGAACATAAATGTTGATAGTTCCTTAAGTAATAACGAAACGAAAGTGACAGATAAATGTAAAGTTAAATCTACAAACAAAAGGTAGAAAAAGGAGATAAGGTAATAAGTAGTAAATAGAAATAATTATGTATAAAATGAAAGTATAAAAGTAAAAGCATAAACTATAAAATATAAAGTATAATATAAAAGTAAAAGGTTAAAATAAAAAGTTAAAAGGCAGAAAATAATATAGTAAAATGTAAACTTTATAGACTATAAGTTACCTATATAATTAATGACCTGAGTTGGTTGCATTCTGAGTTGGCCGGTCACCGTGAAAAACACATGGCTATGAAAAACGGACATGTATTCCGAACATCTGAAATCAATATTGAGCAGTTTCTTCCGTTTGCAATGTAACTTAATGGCTGTCGAAGTACTTATGTACTCGCCATATTGCAAACATTCCTCCTTCACATCCGGGAGTCCGGATATCTATATTTGTATACTGCAATTTACCTCCACTTTCTTCCTGGGACCCTGGTGCCTGGTTCCACCTTGACTGAAACACTATATTATATGACAGAATGTATTGGGAAGATCGGAGACCAAAATTGTCTAATTCCTTCTTTTTGAAATGTCGGACTAACTTTAAGGCGTGTCTTTAGAACCTGATTTTGGGTTTTAACCCTCGCGCCTCGGGCTTATTTTGGCAGAAAGTCTAAATATTTCCGCTTTGCAATAAAATTCAAATTAATAGAGTACTTTTGAACGCATTCGAAAAATAAAAACTGTTTTTGAAAGGTGATAAACATATTTTTTTTAACAAATATTATAATCAATAATTATCAGCCTAAAACACTCATCTACATTGAAAAAATCTTCCGAGAAAAGATACTGGCCGCCAACGGGAATTGAACCCGTGTCCCTCTGATTGCCGGTCAGCTGCTCTGACCACTGAGCTATGGCGGCTTATCTAATACCCGCCAAATAATTCAATATATACTAGTGTTTCATTCGACAATTACTCATTATTACATTTTTCCAACTGAAAACAACCAACTTTATTTTTGTGAGAGAGGTATTGCTAAATACTAAATCTCCCGCTAGGTGGCGTCGAGACTAATTATGTCTGCATTTATTGCTGAAATACTTTAACTTGTCAAATATTATTTTTTTTTTTAATTGATAAACTAACGTTTAAACAAGATTTTTATGCATAGCACAAAGGGTAGATAACAAATATTATAATCAATAATTATCAGCCTGAAACACTCATCTACATTGAAAAAATCTTCCGAGAAATATTTCTTGTTTTTTTTCGTTATCAGTAATTTTAGTTAGTAAAAATGTGAGGTGAGCCATTTTTTAAACTTTTTAATGTTTGCTGGCAAAATTTTTATATTTAAAAAATTAAATGTTTATTTCAAATTATAAAATTTGTTAGCCTATTTCTTCACATTTCAAAAACAGTTATTAGTTTTCGGATATGCTCAAAAATATTCCGTTTATTTGCATTTTATTGTAAAGCGAAAAAATTTGAACCATCTGAAAAATACGCCAAATTTCTGATGAGTTAATGTTTCATTATTCTTTCTGGATTCTGGACCTTGCTGGAGCCTGGTAGTTGAGAGGTCTCACGTTATAAATGAACAATACCAGTTTTTTCCATTTCGGTTGAGATGTTTGTTGATTTGGATCTCGATTCATAAAAACTATGACCTTGTGGGCGATTCGCGTCGTAAATCCAAGGTCGCCACTGCAAACGGATATACCTACGAGAGTTTGTGCATAATGCTAGCCATTGTATGGAGAATTATGTTGTTTGTTGTTATTACAGAATTATTATATAACCGTTAAAAATATCTATTTATAGAGTTGCTAAATTGACATTTTCTATCTTAAACTACCTAACCCAATTTAACCTAACCTTACCACCACGCCTTTATTAAGTTTTTATAGATTCAGCAAAGGAGGTATTTCACCATCCTCCTCATAGATTATCCGTACGATAAGGTACATTTTTGATTAAATTAAACACGATTTATTTATTTAAAAAGTCTGAGTTATTCGGGACTTGAACCCTGGCTGGCATAGTGGCTATACATACATAGGAAAAGTTAGCCAAGTTTTTTTTACCTGTTACGAGTATTTATTTGTTTATTTATTAATATTCGTTATCGTAAGGATAAACTATCAGGAGGATGGTATCCCGTAAATGAATTAAGAACAATGGATGGGATGGTATTTTTTCTTTTATTTTTTTAAGGATTTCACGCTTCAAGGGGGTTCTAGGCCATCTTTTAAAATTGTAGAGAATGGAGCATTTATGTGTTAATTTTATTTAAATTTCGGTGGTCGAGGGGTAAGGCTCTTGACTCTTGACGCGTGCGCAAATAAATTTTATTAGATTAATTTGTTTAAATTTTCGAAGTAATATATTAATTAATTCATTTAAAATAATATATTATTATTCGGCACGATCCAGATTGGAAGATCAACTTGCTCTTCCCCTCTCTACTACATTCAGCCTTGCAACTTACAAAATACACTAATTAGGAATGCCATAGTCTCACTGGCTCCAGCTGGTACTCTTGTGAGGTTTACATAAGAAAGTTCGGAGTAGAGTTCAGACATAGAAGAGATGAGATGTTGAATGGAGGGGAGGCAATTTTAGATAACCCTTCTTAGAAGAGAGAATATTTATTTAGAGAGGGACAACCAAAAAATGTACAATCTGGGGAGTCAACGACACACATTTTTAAAAGGTGAGGAAATTTCTTTTTTGGAAGATTGAGGGAATTGTTGAAACCACAGTTTTGATGGGATAGTCCTTTGTATTGAGGCATTTTAGGTTCCCTTGGTAAAACTAGGGTAAACAATTTATCCCATGGATAGCCTGCTTTCGTAGGTTAAAGTATCGAATAGTATCTCGGACTTTATAAACGAATAAATCGAAAATATACATTATCCTGTAGATAAGCTATGAAGAGGATGGAGAAATACCCCCTTAGCATATTATTATCAACTTCACATTTATACAAATTTACAGTATTTTATTCCGAGATTGATGAAATTCTGCACACTTGACCTACAAATTAAGAGGGAAATAACCAGGCAAAACCGGAAAAATGTCATTTTTAAATGAAATTTTAGACATATCGACTCTTTTCCGCAAACATTTATAAATTGATTTTGAAAGACTGTTCTTTTATGTAGTAAACCTTTGTTTTAAATTTTGAGAAAATATATTAATTTATTTTTAGTATAATAAGGTTTTACCGTAGGTCGATGGCAGATTTGTTAAATTTTCAAATAAAATTTTGTATTATATAACACACATTTCAAATCATATAATCATGCAGTAAAATAAATCAATAAATTATCTGAGATTTAGTTTAAATAAAATCATTTAAAAAAAAAACCGCGCACTTGTTTTGTGACGAAAATACTTCAGTTTGTCTACTTATTTACGGTCTTACGAACTAATATATTTCAGGTTTTTTTACATTCTTATTTTGCTTAGACATTATTGAAAAATTATAAATACTTAAGAACAAAAAATAATTACAAAAAGTACACAATTTTAATAGTTTTATCATCACGCCTTTCAGCATTTTTGAATGTAGGTATAAATTAAAGCGAATTTTGAATTAAATAAAATCGATATTGAATTATTTTTTAATAAAGCTGGTACGGAGAATAATTCACCTTTCTCTTTGGAACCACTCTGTACGATCGTAAGAACATCTTTCGAAGAAATGTGAATTCTCAGCCGCTGGCTGGAGAAAAATTACTGTCTAAATGAGATTTCGAAAAACCAGCTCGGATGTGGGACAATTTGCCAGCTTCTGTGTTTCCTCTCTCCTACAACACAGATCACTTAAAGTTTCATGTTCACTCCTTCTTCGTCTAAAAAAGACCCTCCACACAACATCCTCAAAGATGACACGAGGGAAATTATTTTCCTCAGGGCCTCCTGTGTGGAGTTTATGTAAAAAAAAACCTTGCCCACCACTTTTAAGCAGAATGTTTATATTTCTTGATGAAATTTTGCACACTTTTTGCTAAAAATATGAGGAAAATTACCGCCTACTTACATCTGATTTTGAAAACTCAGCGCGAAGCCCGGGGGACGCCGGGGACTGCCTAATATTATTTCTGAGCAATCAAATTTTCAATTATCTTGTATTGCAACGCCACAAAGTTAATTTTAAATTGGTTATTTATTTTTGAGATATTATGCCATGTTGAGCTAAAACCTCCTTCTTTAGCCAACTTTTCGGACAATAATACAGTACCCACCATCAGGGCAGATGTGTAATCAAAGATTGAGGTGTATGCCTATATACGTAGATGCTTTATCCAGCTGCCAGTCTTAATACTCGAAGAGTTAGTATTAAAGATTTATTTTAAGGTTTTCTGCGTTAAGTTTTAGTGTAGCCGTCAATTACCGGATAACAACAACTATTAAGCTTAGCCCCGTCTTACAAATCTCAAGTCATTTTTAAATGTTCTACGTTGGGAAGTACCTATCTGTCAATCAGATCTGGCCATCAAACACGGCTAAAGCTATTTACCAGGGTGATACTGAGAGTATCCATCAAACTGCCACTCACTTTCATTAGAGTCTTTTGAAGGTTTTTATGCCGTATTAATTAACTGTTTTAACAGAGCGTCCATTCATTCATGCGAAAAAATGTAGATTGACTCTTTTCCGGTTTCAAATGATGTTTACGAAATGAATACAGTCATTCAATGTGTTCTGAATACAGTATGTCTAGAAAATGTATCATTTATTGGTTCCATGATTCAGAATGAACTCAACTCAACACGTCTTTGAAAAGTCATTAAAAGTTATAAAAAAAATAATTCTTTCAATTAATGCGCATTGGCAGATTGGAATATACTCTCAGTATCACCCTGGTATAAGACCACCATTCAGAATTGAAACGTTGCTTTAAATGGTTATAGCCGTGTTTGGTGACCAGATCTGAATAGCAAGTTACCCCCCACCTTCCCATTCCCCATGTCCTTTCTCTTCCCCATCTTATTTCTCTCGCCACTACCTTCATTCTCACCACATACCCAAATTGGGGATGCCATAGTCCCACTGGCCCCAGACGGGAGAAGATGGGACGCTGCTGGTGGGTTATCTCTACATATTATAAATTAAAGTCCTCCGTCCCGGATTTTCATGTGGTTTTCACCAATATATAGAGTAATTCATGAGGAAGGTTTAGACATATAATTTATCAAGGTTTTGTGTAAATTGGTTGAAATTTAATATAATTAAAGGAGAATGTCTGTATGTGATGGAGGAGCGGGCTGGCAAGCGGACAGTGAGGATTTGATTTGTATGCAAATTAACAGATGGCGGTGGTTATAAAGGTTGGGTAAACCATCCAGTAGATGGCTTTATGTTTCGTTAGCCACAGCAAGGCGCGGCCGGGTCAGCTAGTTCACATTAAAATTAAAATAATATCGGTTTGTTAACAATTTCATATGTGTAGTTGAAATCAAAAGGTACTTAACCACCATTTTGACTTTTTTTGAGATTTGAATGCCAACAAATTCTCTTGGATCATAGGTATGTTTGAAATATTATTTCAGTGTAAAAACATGGTTAAATCCTTAGTTATAGCTTGTTAAAAATCGTCTTTAATTTCAAAACGTATTTAAATCCAAAATCATTTGTTTTCAAAACGTACTCAACTCCAACAACCCATAAGGGCCATGGAATTGGCAGCCATATTGGTTTTTTTAACCAATCAATGAGTTATTTTCTTTGCAATGGACATCATTACAAGAAACACATATTTTGTGATTGGTTTTGAAGTTGTGATCGTGATTTTTGTGCGATATGAACGGTAATTTTGCAAATTAAACGATGTATGTATATAAATGATGTAATTTATTCACTACACCCCTGGCAGGGAAGTATTAACAAAGACAGTTTATGAGTTTCAAAATGTGACTAAATCCAAAGACTTCACTTTCAAAATGTATCTAAATCCATGTTCCAATATCAAAATGTATCCAAGTCCATTTTTAAATATTAAATAACTAATTAATTTTTTTATCAGACGTTTATTTCAAATATGCATTTAAAATGTTTTATTTTACCGCTATTTTTACAAAACATTTTATTTTACTTTATTATAGTTAAATGCTATGAAACAGTTGTTTTGCTTTTGCCAAAAATTTGATTCGTGGAGATAAGTAGGTACGTTTTGATATTCAACTACTCATATGTGGAACAATCGTATGCGGAAAAATGCGTGCGCAGTATTCGTGTATCTTTTACGAAATGTTCGAAACACCCGGTTTTTTGCACGAAGACCGTGACTGTATTGCATCTACTTACTACATTTTATTGCAGCCCTGACATTGTAAACACCTGACAACGTACAGCGTAAAGAACTACGTGTTTTGTAAACAACGTTGCGGTTGTGATTAACGAGTTATGACTCATGTGATTATATAAAATGTAGCAGTCATTATCAGATTATTAACTCTTGACGAGTTAAGTCCCTGATTCATGATTGCAAGAAATTTAATAATACGACCTTCATAACTATCTCAAGCAGGAAAATAAAGGCTCAAGCAGAGACATCTATTGGTTGTATTTCATAGTTCGTGTTCTTTCATCATGTTGTGCAGTTTGGTGCTATTCTTTGATAAGAAGCTTTAGATAAAATCCGTAAGATGGCGGTAATTCGGAATGATAATCCGGGAGATTATTAAAAAAATACTTTCGGGGAATTGAAAAGGTGCTAAGAAGTTAACTAACTAACTGACCATCATGCCGTTTCCCCGCAGGGGTAGGCAGAGAGGACGGACTGCCAAACAACTCGGTTTTGGCACACACTCTTTGCACTCGCATTCATACATCGTCTCATACATACTCTTCTATTATTTTGAATTTTGACATGGCCCGACTAGTATCTGATTCACTTGATCGTGCCATGTCTTCCTCTTTTGCCAAGTGGCAAGTATTTTATTAATGGAGTTAACGGCATTCACCCTTCTTTCAATATCTCTATCAGCCTTCCCATCTCTCGTAAACACACTACCCAGATACATAAACCCATCCACCTGCTCCAAGTATTCATCATTCAAAACTATACTGCACACTGTTTTGTCATTCTTCATACATACTTGGTTCATCTTAGACACGAGAGACAGTAGATCTTCCATACTGTTAGAAATCAGCACCGCATCATCAGCATACAACAGGCAACATAATTTCAGATTCCTCAATTTCACACCCAATCCCACCTCTTTCAATTCTTGCATACAATTATCCATGTATAACCATGGTGACATTACGCGACACGACAATCCGTGCAGTCCTAGTTCCGTAAACATTGTTGATGCGCTGCTATACCTTCTGTATCCATATATAATTCTGCATGCATTATTATATTGGATCTGTAGTCATTCCAGCTGATTCGGTAGTGACACCATGTTTCACACATACATAAGCTAGGACAAAATGCATTGAACAATGTTTTTAATGACTTATTGGGTTCTAAAAATTGTTTACCATACTGCCATTCTATAGGTTTTTACTTCCATGGTTGTACCACTCAACAAACTAACAAATCAAATTTGAAGTAGAAATTATAATAATGTGATATTAATCTGTTTTGTCTTTTTTTCCAGGACTTTGAGCCTGTTCTGGTGCCCAGGGCAGAAGTAGGAAAGTTCTACTCTGGAGATTCATACATCATCCTCAACGTAAGCATTCCACTCAACTATTTTGTTAACCTAACCTAACTTAACTGTTTATAACATTAAGGTAATTAATATTAAAAAGAATTCTTTCTTCTTCTTCATAGATGGCGCGAGTTTAAATATTGTAAAATAAAATACTTTTTTCAAGTTATGCTTTAAAATATTAAGATGAATTAATTGTTTGCCCTTGTGTATATAGTAATATGAATACTAATAAATAATTATTTCTATAAACAAACTCAAATCTTTCTAACAAATACATTATTCTGTTGGTAATTCAAACCAATATTATATTTGTTAGCCTTTCTTAAAAGATTTGAGTTTGTTTATGGACAAAACTATTTATTCGTATTATTATTAAACTATTTATTTATTATATTATGTGTACAGTAAGCAAACAATTAATTTATCTTAATATCACCAACAGTTCTCAAAGTCACCTTGGGAGGAGATTTATTAAATGGGTAATATTATATTATGTGTACAGTAAGCAAACAATTAATTCATCTTAATATCACCAACAGTTCTCAAAGTCACCTTGGGAGGAGATTTATTAAATGGGTAGAGTAATGTTCTTTTGTTATAAATCTGGTTTATTGATACTTCGGGTATACAGAGTTGACCACGATGGTCGACCTATCTAGGAAGTGGCTAATTGGAATCTGAGGTGAGAGATCTGCTGGAGACTCCTCTGAGCTGTTGGAACCACTGTTGCCTATAGCTTGTACTAAGCGAGCTGCCATCTAGCGGAGTCTTAGGACAGTTCTTAGTACTGCCATCTATGTGAGTAAGCCGGAAGCTTTTAGGTACACTACAATATTTTAAAGCATAACTTGCAAAAAGTATTTTTTCCTACAATATTTAATGACACATGAGGCCTGAGGAAAATATTTTTCCTCAGGTCCTATGTCATCTTTGGGGATGATGTGAGGAGGGTCTTTTAAAGGAAATGAAGGAGAGGAAGTTTTGGGAAGGATAAGATCTGAAGGGTGGGTAGGAATCTGGGGGTCAGTAGGTCCAGGAGTGACAGACGTATGAATCCGTCCCTCCCACTGCGGTGCAAGGCGATGTTCCAAAAGAGTTATGCTTGAGAGGTCTCCCTCAACCAGTCTCTCCCGATCCAGCCTGCCATGCGGCTGGTGGGCAGACGCATCCGCGGCCAAGACCTGGACAATCCTCACCCCATAACCCCAGTCTAAAATTAATACATCTCAAAAATTTTCATTGGACTCTTTCAATGATATTAATGTGATTATTAAAGGCAGGTGACCAAATTGTAGAGTTATATTCTAGAATGTTTCTAACAGTGAACAAAATTTTTAATGTGTGTATATTTTTAAAATCATTGGAAACCCTTATTATAAAAGCTAACATTTTCATAATCCAGTTAGCGATAGATTATTACATTATAAAAATGGAAGGTTTTGTATTTTAGAATATGAATTTTCAATGTAGCTGCCTTTCTGCTTATAACGGCAGTACTATTGTACAAAATAATGTTTTCACTTGTAAAAATGAATTCTGCAGGATTCTTATTAATTATTTATTTAGTTTCTCAGTCTTTTAAGGAAAAATACTGTTGTCTAATGCCATTTTTAACCCTTAGCGGAATTATACCATCCTAGTGAGCACACAAACAAATTAATTAACTTAAATTATTAAAAAAAACATACAAATCATTAACATACAATTAATAACACTAAATTTTAATTACTAATTTTTTTATTTAAAATTTTTTATTTCAATTTTTATTTCCATCATTATTTCTATTTTTCTCCTAAGTATTTATTTTCTTTATTTTTCACCTTGCTCTTAATTTTTATATTTGTATTAAGGTTAAACGTCGCATACGTTATAATCTACGCATTCACAGATGGCGCCAATCAAATTATTGTAGGTTTTTAATGCTTTTTGCATGTTATGCTTTAAAATATTAAGGTAAATTAATTGTTCGCGATCGTACATATTTAATTAGAATATAAATAAATAGTTTTGTCCATAAAAAAACCCAAATCTTTGAAGAAAGGCTGGGAAATACAAAATTGGATTGAGTCACCGATACAAAATTGAATTTTTCAGCCTTTATTGAAAGATTTGGGTTTGTTTATGGACAAAACTATTTATTCTAATTAAATATATACGACCGCGAACAATTAATTTACCTTCATATTTTGAAGCGTAACGTGCAAAAAGCATTAAAAACCTAAAATAATTTGATTGGCGCCATCTGTGAATGCGTAGATTATAACGTATGTGACGTTTAACCTTAAGTATGTTTATTATCTGCTTCTAAAGAATAGCTTTTTTTAGTTCCTATTTAATATATTTCATGTATGACTACTGTTATATGTTGTGTATTGTGATTGTCCTATTTCAAATATCTTCATTTCAGCACTGAGTACTTCTAATTTTATCATTACAAATCTGTACAAACTTATAATTCATTTCTAAACCTTCCTCATCAATCATGCTATCTCTTGGTGAAAACGGCATGAAAATCCGTTCAGTAATTTTTGAGTTTATCGCGAACAGACAGATGCGGCGGAAGACTTTGTTTTATAACATGTAGAGATTTGTTTCCTTCAAAGGAAAAAAGTAAAATAAAAAAAAAATTGGAATTAAACAAAACAATTCAAAGGTTCCGCTAAGGGTAAGTACACATTTTAACAATTTTAGAGCAAGGAAGATGCTCGCGGCAGACTCTCCTGGGATCTTCATTACTGGTTGGGCAGCAAGACATCGCAGGATGAGAGCGGAGCGGCCGCTATCCTCACTGTAGCCCTGGATGACAAGCTCGGCGGGGGCCCCGTGCAGCACAGGGAAGTCCAGGGTCATGAGACTCCACTGTTCCTGGGGTACTTTAAACCAGGTCAGTCAGAATAATTTTGTATACTTGTATTTTTTTATGGTAGATCCACCTAGGAGGCACTGAGGAAAACGATCTCCCTCGAAGTCTACCTTATCTTACGGGATGCTGTGTTCAGGGTTTTTTTAGAGAAAAAAGAGAGGAAGTTCTGGGGAGAAAAAAGGAATGGAAAGGTAGGAACTAGAGATGGGTAAGTTCTGCATGTTGCCGGAGGCCTCCAAGACGTGCTTCCTTTTAAAAGTACTCGAGTTCTAAGAGCAGGTCCTGGGTCCAAGTTCTTGAGTGCGAACTGGGTACTGGGTGCTGTTGCGGCTACTGGGACGCACTGGTTCAGCCGGAGCCGGACTTTGAAGGATCCGAAAGAGAACTCGAACCCAGGACCTGCTCCCGACTCACGAATGGCTCGGACCACGAACACGGGGAAGCCGTTCCGGGCTTGGGTCCGTGTCCTGGACTCTTTGGGAGGAGTCAATTTGAAAAAGAAGTAGGTATAGGATGCGCTTCCCACAAAGAACCCGAGTTCAAGAGCCCACTCCAGCTGAACCTACACATCGCTAGTAGGAACCTGAGGGTAAATATGTTCAGGGGTGACAAACATATAAATTCATCCCTCCCACTGCGGTGCAAGGCAGTCAAGAGGCTGAAGAGGTCAAAAGACCTCTCTTATCCGGTTTCGCCCTAACTGACCCATCGCGCTGTGGATGGGTAGGATGTATTTTTTAATATGGTAAACATATGACCGATGTAAGAAAAAGTATTTCAGTAATTTCAGTTCGCGGAATGTCAATTACAAATAAATTAAGAAGAAATGCAAGACATCTCTGCGAAACTACTGAGTGTAGGTTGTTATAGACGATTTTATAGAACAAATTAATATATTTTAGGGTGATCTGAAGGTGCACAATGAAACTTGTAAAAATTCTCATAATTTCCACTTTTTGAACATAATGTTCGACCGAAATATTAAAATATTAGCGATACTTTCCTATATTTATCTTCATGGATCCATTAAATAAGCGTAACAAACTATAGCATGCGGACTGTAAAGTGAACGTATATAATCAACCCTCAGTTTTTTATCACTTTTATTGTTTAAAAACGATCAACATGTTTCATAAGTATAGCGCCTGGTATTTCCACTGATTATATACAGTTGGTGATCGAGAGTTTTCAATAATATTTTGGTTCATCGAAATTATGAAATGTTTATTATTATTATCACATTTACAATAAATAACTCATTACTTCCTCAAACACAGCAAACTTATTTTGTGCCACTACTTTATTTCCAAATTAATAGATTATTTACTTTTAATCACTGTTTATTGTTAAAAAAATCAACATTTTTCTTAAGAATGCTAACTTCATAACGGTTATTTTATTTGAAAACTTAGGGTTGTTAATGTCTGTTATCCAATAATGATCCCACAAAAAATACAGAATCGCTCGGCTAATGAAACCTAAGCATTGCTTATGAAATATGTTGGTTTTTTTTAATGATTAACGTGGTTAAAACTAAGCAATCTATGTATTCATTTAATTAATTAAATAACTAATTGGACTCAAATGTCCAATCTAAACGGTGCTCTGTGTCGATCTGAGGCATGGACAGCTGCTAAGTGAAGGTGCCCGCCTGCAGATTGGATATCTTCGAAATCGTTCAGGTTTAGACCCGAACGTACGATTTTTATCCCTATCTTATTGTAGTACTACTTACCACTGAAGCGATTATGGTCGAAAAATGGACTTCTTTTATTTGTCTGCGATTGATAGCGGTCAAAAAATGGACCACATTTTCCTAACATTTATTATAATTATTTAAAACATTTCCTTGGCCAGCCATTTAAAATGAAGCTATTGAAATGCTTTATCTATTATGACCATAGATGTCGCAAATCCGAACTTCGTTGACTATTTTAGAAAGATGTTAAAAATAAATTTTTAAATTTTTTTTTTCCTACAGAATTTTTGATTAGCTTTTTACGGATAAAATTAAGTCCTTTTTCCATAGATATGCACCTTTAATTATGAAGTATACCACAGAAAACATACAGAAATCTAAAATATTCTATGTTGACTCGAATAAGTATCCCTCACGGTAGTTTCAAAATAACAACACGCAGAATTCGCACAGTTATAAACTTTACAATTTTTTAATTTTTTTTTAATACATCCTACTAATATGAGAAAAACGGAAAAATACAGCTTAATTCATTGGCTATATAGCACTATAATAAGTTTTTATGTCTCCATGTTAAAATTCGAAGGTATGATTTTTTTAATGTTGGCGAAAAATTGGCGTAATTAACAATGGCAACAAATTTTAACGTAAAGTACCTAAAGTAAAAGAAAAACTCAATTTTTTAAGTTAAGTTTTGACTCTAATTGGATATGTCTTTCTTTGCAGCCATCAGATATCTGGATGGAGGTCATTCCAGTGGGTTCACACATGTTGAGACCAACGCTGGCTCCGATAAGAGAATGTTCCAGGTTAAGGGCAAGAAGAACATCCGTGTCAGACAGGCAAGTCAAATATATTTATTTATTTTATCATTACTAACTAAATTATTATACACTCGAGCGATTTTTGGCATATTGTGGCAAGTTTGAAAAATGATTTGAGTGATCGTTTGCCATAATGTGGCAAATTTATCTACCTTTCGTAAAACATTTAAATTTTTTGTAGAAAGCTGATACATATAATACTTTCCCATATTATCAATATTTGTGCCTCAAACCGATTCTTCTGTAGCTGCTTATATGCGAGTCTAAATTCCAATTTTGTTTATTCTCAAGTTAACAAAAATTTATTTTCGCTTGTTAAAAAGGCGATAGTGTTTGTCTTATTTGATTTTTATTACATTACGAACACGGAAATTTTGAAATGCCGTAAGGAACAAAATGTTTATTATTCAAAAGAGCGAATATTTTTAATTTTTTCAAAAAAATCATATCTCCTGTTTTTGTAGACGTATTATTTTAATTTTTATTTTAAAACGATAACATTGAATAGTTATTTCAGAATACTCAATATTTATTTGGAAATTTCTTTAATAACAGTATTTAATTTAATTTAAATTTTTCAGAAAAAAATTCTCTTAAAATTCACTCGTAAAAGACATTTATTTTACAAGAAATATTTCGACGATGCAGATCGAAAGAGGAAAAAAATGGAGAAAAAAAACAAATTTAACTTATTTTTGGATTTATTGTCCTTTACAGCTTTTCAAATTTCCGCTATAGATATTATATACAAGTGTATTTGTATTATTTAAACATCTTGAGGCCCGACTTCCCACATTTCTACCGATTTATTACATATTTTCCTTAAATACTTAAAGTTTTATAGCTCTTTAAAAAATATATGTTATTATTGACAATAATATCTATACATTACGGCAATTACATGAAATTCTCTCGATATAAAAAAATCGCAAAGTATGCTTGGAAAATTATTATGACACTTTTTTTTCAGTTATTTTACAAGTTATACTTATGAAAAAATGCACATTGTTTCTAATGCTATTTTAGACATTATTTTTAAGAGATTTTTGCTCCATTTTAAACGAGTCGTGTTATATTAAACATTTTCGCAATTTTCACTTAAATATTATCATCTTTAATATTAGCGCGCTCCCTCTGTCATTCGTATTTACATATCTCTCCTTCTTCTTTTTTTTGAGCGGGTACTACCGGTCCTTAATATTTTAAAGCCTAAAATAACTGGCGAAAAGTGTTTTTTTCTAAACTGATTAAAATAGTACTATCTGTGAAAGAGCAGATTATGAATGCTTTTAAATATACCCTTAACTAATCTGATAAATTCTATTTGCAGGTGGAACCAACAGTATCGTCCATGAACAAGGGAGATTGCTTCATTCTGGATGTGGAGCATGAAATCTTCGTGTACGTGGGACCTGCGGCCAAACGCGTTGAGAAGCTGAAAGCCATCTCTGCTGCCAACCAGATCCGCGATCAGGATCACTCCGGCAGGGCCAGGATTGATATCATCGGTGAGTCCAACTTCTTTACAATGACAAGATGTAACACAGCGTTACCTACCATTAGCAGGGATTCCTGGGTTCATGGGGTGAGGTTTGTCTGCATGCCCTACCTGCGGACCAAAATGAAGTATTCAGCTCTCTATGTTTTGGATTTTGGTATTCATACA
Source organism: Limnephilus lunatus (assembly GCA_917563855.2). Lineage (NCBI taxonomy): Eukaryota > Metazoa > Arthropoda > Insecta > Trichoptera > Limnephilidae > Limnephilus > Limnephilus lunatus. Next base: position 14,692,215 of record OU830603.1, read on the forward strand.
AAAAAAATAAAAAATCATTCTCGTAAATTTACATTATACTTTGTGAAATTATAACTTTCTTGTTATTAGACCTAGGATTCTCTATGGGGTTTTGATTTATTACTTGGAAAATGGCCAGATGCATTGCTGCAAAAGGAATTTATTTTCGCAATCAATTCCAACTAGTTTGTTTTCTCCGCACATTTCTCGGAAGGTCGAATGCAACTGACTTCTTCTTCCTTGCGCTATCCCAACTCATTGCCTAGGTAGGCTGTTGGGGTCGGCTCTTCTCGTTCTCAGGTTGTAGCTTCTTCGGTTCTGAGTATCGCCTTCATCCAGGCCGTTTCTCCTAAGTATTTTCGAGCATTGATTGATCCAGGAGTTCTTGAAGCTCCATAAAAGCTGAAAAGCTTCATAGACATTGCCTGCTTCACTGTGTGGTCTGATGATCTCCATCTTATGTGCCCATACCATCTCAACTGTCGTTCCTCCAGCTTGCTGTTTATGTCCGTGACACCCAGGCTACCACGAATGCGTGAACTTTTAATCTTATCTTTTAGTGATACTCCTACCGACCATCTAAGCATTGTTTCTTGTTGCCTAGAGTAGGAGTTGTACATAGTCCAGTATTTGAAGCCATACATTATCGCGGGTCTAACAATAGTCTGGTATATCTTTTCTTTAAGTTTAATAGGCATTTTGGAGTCATACAATATTCCCGTCAGATCTGAATTTAATCCATCCCACACCTATTCTATGGGTGACATCCGCTGCACATCCTCCGCCTCTGTGGATGAGTGAGCCCAGATACTTAAATGAGTCACAGTTGGCTAATGTTACTCCATCCAGTTTCATCGAAGGAGTTTGGTCGAATGCAACTGACCTGATATTAATAAGTGGAGGGTGAGTTCAAAGGACACATATAGGCACGTGCATAGTCAGTTAATGCCTTCTAGCATTAAAGGTCGCGGTTTCACAATAAAAGAAATTCTGGACACCGAATGACCGGTAAAAATGGACAATAGGTAATATCCGCTATTTACCTGAATTCATGGACAGAATCAAACAGTCAGCATTTCAGCAAATGCTCACTGATTTTTAAACAAAAAATTTACACATTGCCACTGGATAATAGGGTACAACCTAATGGGTCAGGTTATACGCTGTTACTGGGGATGAGGTGGCAACAATGTACAAGGTAGATTATTTATGAGCATTGACTCGCATGGCAGATGTAAGGAGTAGGTTAATGATTTTGAAGAAAATAAGGTATTTTAAATATAATAGAAATATATTAAATCAAAAATGACATCCTGAAACTAAGGCTGTCTGGCATGGGCTTGCTTAGGTTTAAGTAGTTCATTTTGATATTGTGGTAAGTTGAAATGACGCATGATGAAATCTTTGAGAAACGAATCTCACATCGTGAGAAGGGCAGGACTCTTGAGAAATGGCTTCCAGCCAAAAGGACCCTCCGGAAACAGCAAAGGCGGATGATTGTCGATGCCACAATACAATTACAATCACAATCGTAGCGGTCTTCAAAAAGGATCCGTCGTGTTGCGGTCGAGAGGTCCGCCCGTGCCACACACCGAAACCAAAAATAAAGTGTGTATAAGAGGGTGCACACACCTTGTTACAAATAATATAATAACGCACTCGATCTCGTTCCAGCAGCGTGATAACACACGAGACAACATCGCAATATATAGCAGTTTGATCAGGGGCGATGTGTGATGGAAAATACATTTTTTTTTTTGCTAAACTTTATATTGCAGTTATTTCGGGCTGCAGAATGCAGATGATGGCAGCCAACCTCCGATAAGCGAGGACACAGAAGAGGAAGTATGTAACGTTAATTTGTATATTTTTGGTTCCAGATGAGTTCTCGAGTGAACGTGACTTCGACAAGTTCTTCACAGCTCTGGGATCCGGTTCCAAGGATACTGTTCCTGAAGAAAGTGCTGGAGGAGATGACCAGGTGAAGTACCTATCACTTCACTTACCGCTTATAAATTATCACTTATAACTTAACCTCTCAGAAATAGACGTTTTGTTTATTATGTGTCCCTTAGAAAACTGTCAAAACGTGATAATATTTGTGTTATTTACGATTTTTACTAAAAGCTTCATAAATCACGTTTTGGGAAACGTAGCCTCATTCTAAAAACTGTTTTGAAAAGGTTATGAAATAAACTTTCAAATTGTATTATTACAAATAAATAATAACATTTGCAAATATTAAAATTTAGAATGCAAACATAAAAAAATTGTAAAAATGACCCACGCGATGTTTTATGTGTAAACGGTACTAAAATCACAGATTATGTAAAAAAAATACTTATTCTATCGTACAAATGTATAATAAACAATTTTGTCACCTCACTTTTTTACCATTTCATACAAAAATATTTGAATAAAAAACTAACAATGTCTTGAACAAATGACAATCAAAGAAGATGGAGGTTCCATTCGGCTCAGATAATTAATCTCTATGTTCCATAGATATTTTTGAATACAGACGCGTAGCATTGTTCATTATCGATATTGAGTTTTTTATTTCATGGTAATCCGTGTACTAGTGATGGAAATAAATCAATTTTTGTAAAATCTCGCGCGTTGACGTCAAAAGACGCTCTAATGTCTTGACCGCTATTTTTATATTTGCGTCTTTTGACGCTTTAATGTTCCGAGTGGTTAAAACTTATCACTTGTCATTTTTCACTATCTAATTGCCGCCGACCCGGGAAACATTTATTGGATAACCAACACCCCTGCCATAGGTCACCTCAAGTGGTACGATATGTTTAGTGACTTAACAGGGGTGCCTGAGTTCATGGGGTGAGGTTTGTCTAGGTTTTGGCGGCAGATGCTATTTCTCACCTAATGTGTGGTAGGCCGGATCAGGAGAGACTGGTTGAAGGAGATACTTTGACCTCTTTAGCCGGACTCTCTCAGAACGTCGCCTTTCTCCGCACCTCGAAACATTGATCCCCAGATTCCTACCTACCCTCATACCTTTTTCCTTCCCAGAACTTATTCTTCACTCTTTCCCTCGCCTTCCTTTCCTAAAAAGTCCCCCCACACAGCATTCACAAAGATGACATCACTTGTTTTATCCAGTCAGTGGCTGAGTTGGCATCGGGCTTGGGTCCCATCTAGATGTCCCATGTTCCATTCCTCGACTGGCTAAGTCCTCCATCACGACTCAAGCAACATTTTTTCCGCTTACTGTGGTGACAATAGGAGATTTTCAAATATTGTCAGGTTATTCGTAACCCAGGAATGTAAGTCTTTCTTTAAAAAAAGGACTTTTTTCTTATCACTTACAACTCATTACTTATCACTTACCTTTCAATATATGTAGCAACTAAAAATAAGAATAATTCGAACAAAATAAGGATTTATAGAAATATGAACAAGATGTTTTGAACAAATAATTTGTTTGCAGGAATTCGAGAGGACTGAAGAACAAACAGTTTCCCTGTACCGAATCACCGATGAGACGGGCAAACTTGAAGCCAAGCCCATTTCAAATAAGCCATTCAGACAGGAAGACCTCAATGAGAATGTAAGTACTTATAATCTGAATAAATCTACCAGATTCAGATAATTTATTATAGAATTTTTTTATTTTTATTTATTTATTTAATTGTTTAAATTTAAACATTTAATTAATCAATTAAATTTAATTTGATTCTTAAATTAATTTTATTTAATTATTTAATCGTTTCTACGATTCATTCTTGAGTTCAATAGCTCGGCTGTGGAACAATTTGCCAGCCAACATGGGTCTCTTCAAGACCCAAAGTTCACTCCTTCCTTTCAAAAGATCCTTCACACTGCATCCTCAAATATGACGTAGGTCCTGAGGGAAACTATTTTCCTCGGGGCCTCTTGTGTGGAGTTTCACTTCAATTTAATTCTTTATTTAATTTTATAAAATCATTTAATTTATACTGCAATTTTCTACTGAAATTTGTTAAACAACTGGTTTTGATCCAGCTTCAAGATCGGTAGAATCGGCTTTATCAGGGACCATTCAAGTGTCAAAAAATAAAATACACTGCGCCGCGTAAAAACGATCAACTGTCGAGTTGGCGATTGCAAATTGATGTTAGTACCTTGTAAAATAAACGGAATCTTTAACCACTGGAGCGATTACGGTAAAAAAATGAACTCTTTTTATTTTTCTGCGATTGATAGCGGTCCAAAATTGGGCCACATTTTCCTACTATTCGTAAAACATTTATTGTAATAATTTAAAACATTTCCTTGGTCAGCCGTTTATTTTAAAACGAAGCTATTGAAATACTTTATCTATTATGAACATAGATGTCGCAAATCCGAACTTTGTAGACTATGTTAAAAATAATTTTTTTAAATATTTTTTCTCGCCGAATTTTTGGTCAGCTGTTTACGGTTAAAATTAAGTCCTTTTTCCATAGATGTGCACCTTTCATTATCAAGTATACCACAAATAAAATACAGAAATCGAAAATATTCTATGTTGACTCGAATAAGTACCTCTCACGTCAGTTTCAAAGTAACAACACGCAGGATTCGCGCGGTTATAAACTTTACGATGTTTTTTATAAATCCTACAAATATGAGATAAACAGTAAAATACAGGTTAATTCATTGGCTATATAGCACTATAATAAGTTTTTATGTTTCCATGTTAAAATTTGAAGGTATGATTTTTTTATGTTGGCAAAAAATTAAAAAAATATGATCTTTTGGGAAATCTCGAGAAATTGAAGCAAATTTATTTATTTCGCGTGGTCGCTCCAGTGGTTAAAAACTTGATGTTAGGTCTTCGCCATACAAGTATCTACAGAAATTAAGACAGATGGCTCTGAAAATTATTTTGATTACAGAAATGAGCAAAATAAAGGATTTTATAATTTTTTTCTTACTCATGTTTATTGTTATGCAAAATGTAATAATGTACCTACTTTGTTATAATTTATGGTAAATCTTATGTTTGTTCTAGGATTGCTTCGTGCTTGACACAGTTACTGGTGGCATCTATGTTTGGGTTGGAAAATCTTGCAATGCAAGGGTAAGCATCATACATTATTATAATTACATGATTATCTTCAAGACCTAGGTTAACTCCTTTCTTTTCTCAAAAAGACCCTTCACACAGCACCCTCAAACATGACATTAGCGGTGTAACTCTAACGGCCATTGTTTCCAACTTTTCTGAGTCTACCATCAGCTAAGCGATTTGAAAGTATTTTAAAGGTAAAGCTCGATTCTCGTTGTTTCCAAATATTAAATTTTTATCGTTGATTATCTTAAGCCCACTTTCTTTTTCTGTTTGTGCGATTTTGTGGGTATCGAGATAGATAACGGACGAGATCTTCTGTCAGATTTATGTTATTTTCTATGGCTGTTATTTGCTTTTTCTATGGGCTGATGTCAACTGTGAACTGTCACATATTTTAGCTTAGATCGTTTTAAACACGAAAAATCTGATATCGGCCCATAGAAAAAGCAAATAACAGCCATGGAAAATCACACAAATCTGACAGGAGATCTCGTCCGTTATATATCTCGATACCACAAAAGAAATAGAATCGCTCGGCTGTGTGGAGGAGTAAGGCCCTTCTCACAGAGGGATACGCATATCAGGTATTTGACAATTCAAATACCTTTGCGACTACCGCTATGCCCACATTTTGACAACTCTCTGTGATGCCAGTTTGTGTATATAATTTTTATTAATGATATTTAAATTTTTTAATTTATAGGAACGCGCAGAAGTCATGGCTAGAGCACAGGATTACTTGAAGAAGAAGAACTACCCTGATTGGGTAAGTAATAATGTTTTTTTATAGCGCACCAGATTTTTAAACCTCAGAACCATTAGATCCATGGCATCTTTACGTCGTGGATTTTTGTGAGACTGAAAGACCTGCAAGGAAGAAGATAGTTTTCTTGGCTATCAGATCAGATAAGACTAGATTCTAGCCAGTTATTTTTTCTATAATAGATCTATTTTTAAATGTTTTTTAAAACTTTATTGAAACCAGGATTGACCTATCCAGGAATTGGTGTTAACCATACTACCAACTGAGCCAAATGCCAATTGGATAAGACCGATATTTACTTTGTATATTAAGTGCTGTAATGTCAATGAATTTCAGAAAAGAAGGCAAGTACTGACATCTAACGTCTTAGACGAGATCTTTCTTTTGAACACACTATGATTGGCTGTGTCAATTTATCAAATGTCCCAATATCATGTCTTCTGTCTCTTTACACGCCATAAAATAAATGAGATGGCAATATGCCGCCTAGTAAAAATGCTTTCGGATTCTGAAGACAGTTTTGGTCATTGCCGTGAGGGAGAGAGCATGATGAATATTATGCGTCTGAAAGAGATGGTTTGATAAACGCAGGTTGATTTTGCATATTTTACGCTTGTCGTATCAAATAATTTTATTTGTTAATGGTAATTTGATTTTCAAATTCGTGAGGTACCTACAAATGAATATTATCGTATTTAATTTGATATTGTATCAAAATATCATTTTTTTTAAATGACCTTCTATTTCTGAACCTCCAGAGCTGCCTCTGTCAATAATAATGATTTGTTTGTGTTTTCAGGTGCACGTGACCAGGGTACCCCAAGGAACTGAACCCGCAGCTTTCAAGCAGTACTTCGCCTCCTGGAGGGACCATGGAGCCTCTCACTCCAGGCTGATCCGTTCCACAAGTGGTAAGAAAAGAATTCTTTTCCATATTAAAGGGCAGACCACGGTTCGTGGGTGGTAAAAGGATGTATTCATTATGCCACGACTCCGTAGTTAATCAGGTTTGTGAGATAGGATCAGTTTTTATCGATGCTGATCTTGTATCTAAATATTTAAAACGGCTCGATTCCAGCAAGGGTGCTGGGCCAGATGGTATCCCACCACTGTTCATTACCAATTGTGCAAATCATTTGTCAATTCCGCTATCAGTACTGTATAATATATCGCTTAAGACTGGTACATTTCCAGATATATGGAAAAGAGCCTACATCACACCAATTCATAAATCGGGAACTAAGTGCGAAGCAGATAATTATAGACCCATTTCCAAGCTCTGCATTTTTTCAAAGGTGTTCGAAAACATAGTCTATGACCAGTTATTCCCTGTGGTAAAGAATTCGATCAACGAATTTCAGCATGGATTCTTTGCAGGTCGCTCTGTTGCTACAAATCTTATAACATTTTTAAATTTCTTGTCTGCCTCTATAAATAAACGTGTGCAAGTTGATACAATTTATACTGACTATAGCAAAGCCTTTGACAAGATCAACCACAGGATCCTGCTTAGAAAACTTGCTAATCATGGTATTCATGGAGATCTCCTTCGTTGGTTATCTTCATACATAACAAACAGGTCCCAGGCTGTGACAGTAGGTGGATTTTCTTCCATCTGGAAAATCATTACTTCTGGTGTGCCTCAGGGGTCCATTTTGGGTCCTTTGCTTTTCTCTATCTATATAAATGATATTACGACATGTTTTCACAACGCTCAAATTTTACTATTTGCCGACGATATGAAGATATACCTTCCTATAAGCTCCCATAACTGTTCTGTGCGTTTACAAGAAGATCTTGACCGACTGACGAACTACTGTCTCAGAAATAAGCTTTTTATCAATATTTCCAAATGTTGCAAAGTCACATTCACACGTAACCATAAAAAAATACTGCATGAATACACCATTTCTGGATCTCTGTTAACAAATAAAGATTATATACGTGACCTCGGGGTTATTTTAGACTCTAAACTTACCTTTGATAAACACATTGATAATATTGTCACCAAAGCAACAAAGAGTCTAGGCTTTGTACTGAGAACATGCAAATTTTTCAAAAACACTAAGACTTATCTGATTCTGTACAATTCACATGTTCGTCCTCACCTGGAATTCTGTTCACAGGTTTGGAACCCGCGCTATATTGTTTATGTTAACAGGTTAGAAAGAGTTCAGGAGCGATTTCTCAAATTCCTCAATTTTAAATCATTCAACATATACAATTCTTACGACGAAATCGAGAAACATTTTCGAATCTCGAAACTGCTCAATAGGAGGCTTGTCGCTGATCAGATGCTCCTGTACAAAATTATTAACTCAAAAGTTGACTGCCCGGAGCTGCTAAATAAAATAAATTTCCACACGCCGACTCGATACAGCAGACAAAATACCCTTTTCTACATTGATAGATGCAACACTAATTCCAACCAAAATGAATTTATACAAAGGACATGTAAATACTATAATAATAAACTTGCACATATAGACACACTTGCTGACATATTCACTGCTAGTTACTGTCGTTACAGAATTTCTTTATTACATTCTATGTAGGTTTGAATAACACATATTCATGACTAAATTTATTGTACCTAATATTTTTATATTACTTGCGTGGCAACTTTCCCTTATCCCTCTCCTCCCCTTACCCGTCCCAATCCAAATACCTATTTCGCAGTCTATTTAAGTATTGTTTTAATTATTTTATTATTGTGTATAACATGTTTATCACTTGTTGACTTAACATCTGTATTATTATTTTTTTTTTAAATTGCTGCTTAGTTCTGTTTTTATTTTTTCTGTTTTTCTTAAATTTTCTAGTTTACATTCAGTTACTTTTATGTTTCTAAATACCTATCTGTGAACATTAATAATTGGTCTGTTTTTTTGCCATCCTCTTATGTATATTTTATTACTATGACTGTTTATGTTCCTTAAGCCTCGATGACACACGGCGAGTTTACAAGCTACTATCTACTAAATTTAAAAGCGGGTGAATCGGCGAGTGAGATTGTCATGATGACACACAAAACTGTCCACTCGCTCACTAGCTCGCGACATTTTTGTAGGAAACTGGACTCGCACGTAGCTGCTAGCGCCAATAGCGGAAATAACGTGAACTAATCCTTCAGACAGTTGACAGTCAAAATCAGCTGGTTTTTGGCAGCCATATTGGAAACAAAAATAAACCAATCACGAGTCGGCTTGTAGCGTGTAAAGTTGAGGACCTTTCAACTTTTTCCGTGGATTGTCAACAATCTGCTAGTTAGCAAGTAACACGATGACACTGGGCGAGTTTACTAACAGATAGTGAATTTCCGAGATAGTAGCTTGTAAACTCGCCCTGTGTCATCGACGCATTTAATAAATAAATAAAAATAAATAAATAAAATTATTTTCAAGCAAACGATGAATGGAATTTTTTTATTAAAACTCATAGTCAATATATACCTACATATAGGACTGTTTACAAATTTTTGCACAAAATCTAAAGTATAGATTGCGGTGTACGCCGCTTTCAACAGGATACGCCGACAGCGATTATTGCAGTTCATCAGAAAAATAAATTAAAAATGTATTTAGAAACTAGAGATATAGGTTTATATGTCCACGTAGGGGAATTTTGATATCTAAAAAAAAAATGGCGGATCACCGAATTTTATTTCCAGTTTTTATGTAAAATTTTCATCGTTCATAAAAAAAAGAAGTGTGCCCTTTATAAAAAAAATCCCTTGGTGCAATAGAGACTTGATTTTCAAACAGTTTAAGACTTTTTGCTTGTAAATCAGATGTATAGTTTTTTTTAATATGTTGTTAACTATTTTCGAGAAAAACGAGTTCAAAGTTTTGCTGAAGGATAATAATTTAATATTCAACATACAAACTGTTTCAAATGGTTTCACATAAAATGCTGTGTCTCCATCAATTTTTCGAATTTCTTTAAAATAATGGTTTCCGCTGCGGGAACCATTTATTGTATTACCAACACCTCTACCATAGATCGCCCAAGTGGTTTGCTGTGTTTGGTGACTTAGCAGGGGTGCCATGTTTATGGGGTCAGGTTTGTCAATGTCTTGGCGCCTGATGTGTCTGTCCACCGAGAGAGACTGGTTGAGATGGTCTTTTGACCTCTCCAGCCAAAATCCTTCGATCCATTTCCTTGCACCGCAGTGGGAGGGATGGATTCATACGTCTGTCACTCCTAGTCACACTGACCCCCATATTCTTTTCCATCCCTCATACCTATTTCCTTCCCAGAACTTCCTCTTCTTTCTTTTCTTAAAAAAAGCACTCCACACAGCATCCCCTAATATTTTGTCTTGTTGCAGACGAGGAAATGTACGACTCCGATAAGGAGGTAGCTGCTGCAAAGATCAAGAGGGTTGCCAAGTCCGGATCTGCTAGAGGGTTCATGCCTGACAAGGGAGATGGTCACGCCATTGTGTTCAGGTCAGTGTCACACAGATTCCAATTTATGTATAATTTATAAACCCATGAAAAATCACTAATAGGCCACTTACACAACATTTTTAAAAAAAATTTCCAGTTAAGATGAAGCCATACTAAATAATGCAAAATCATACAAAATCGTATGTTTTAGTTTTGAAAATTTGACCGCTTAAAAGTATTATAGATGCTTCAATTAAATACTGCGTGTAGAACATACTTTGGCCCTAATACTTTATTTAAAAAAAAATAAAGTATTAGGTCTATAAAAAACATTTTTAACTGAAAACTCTCCTACTTATAAACACTTTTTCGGATATGGTTTTATTGCATAATGTGGCAAATTCAGTTTCTTATATAATTATCGCGAAAAAAAATTATATTTACGCCCGAACCTCACAAAATAAAATATAATATGCATTTTCACGTTGGTATTTTTGACATCACGGCGACAATAAGGCAGTCGACGAATTTGTTATATCAAAGTGAACCTTATACCGTCCACCGAAGAACGACTGGCAGCCGCCCCCCTGTCTTCCGTCATTACTCCTCCGAACGGAGCGGAGAGCAGTCGTGTTATGCTCCGCGCCGCTTATTTTCGTGAAATCAATTTAAAAATTCCGTTTTATTGCTATAAACAATGCATAAAAAAAGAATTAATGTTTTTTACAGGCCTTTACGAAATCAACATGTAAAAAAAAAACTCAAATATCTTTTCCAACCTTTCCAAAAGCTTTTTCTCAAGTATTTTTAAACTCCTCCCATAAAAGGGCGTGAATTCCGATTTCGTTTTTTTCCTGTACTAGTGAATCGCCTTAAGGCAAATATTCTAAGACATTCCATTTTTTTTTTTTTTCTGCCCACTACACCGTTCCATATCATGACCATACTATGAACGTATCAGCCACGAAATGAACACGCTACGCCCTACTATGCCCACTAGAACGTGCTAACACCGTAAGATACCCGTACTTTATGGGTTTAGTGACCGTATGATACCCGTATACACCGGGGTTAGTGTCCATACCATCCCCGTTCAATAGGCGTACGGGGCCCGTTCTATCGGTTCATTTTTTTTTAATTCTTTCAAAATTGTTTGTCTGCCTGCTGACGCACGTCTCATAGACTGAATACAAATCACAAACTGACGGAGTGGCAACGCAATACCGTCGCTTGCCATGCATAGAGCGGACCCGCACCTGCAAAATATTGTCATCGAGGATTCGCCGTCAGTCCGGTTATGGTATGCGACGGTGTTGGTCGGTGACGGGACGGGCTAGTGGGCAGCATTTCATACTGATCGAATACTTGTTTTGCATGCGCCGCTACGGTTAGGGTCATGGTATGGAACGGTGTAGTGGGCAGTAGCAATGTGTCGGTTCAGCCGAAATGGGCTCATGTGATCCACTCCTTTGCGGGAAGCGGTTCCTACTCCCACTTCTTTTTCAAAGCGACTACTCCAAGAGAACCCTGTCCCGGAACTCGGGCTCGTTCCCAAACTCCAAACTCGGATGCCTCCACCGGCCGGCGGGCGTCTCCGTGTTCGCCGCGAGTAATGAGTAGTAGGAACTAGGAATCACCGTCCGGCGTCCCCGACGCGCTCCACTCTCCACTCCACTCCCGAGTCACGAGTCTCGGGTTCTCGGAACTGCGTGAACCACAAGACACTCCCCGTGACCCGCCAACTATGACACTTCCCCTTGAGTCACGAGTCACGACACGTCGCGACTCGCGACCGGCGGGCGATCATTCGATCGCTGCCCGCTGATTGCAATACACGTGCGTGACCGCTTGACGTAACACTATACTGCTCACGCGGGATTGTTTAGTAGGTATATTAGATTTTTGAATATTCAGCTAGACACGGAGTCGTTTTTAATTAGAGCGTGTTATCTTGTTATAATCAAAGGGTGAAGTGCATTATAAAATAATAGTTTATAATAAAGCATCACAGCTTACATCTAATGAACTTATTTAAATTCTCAATAAAAGCCGGTGCAATGTACCTCGGGTGACGGGTCCGAGCCCTCATGCGGGTCTTTTCCGGCTCCGGGGTTCTGAGTTCTCGTGCGGGTTCTACGAGTAGGTCCTGGCTCTGAGTTCTTTGAACCTGTGCGTCCCGGTTCAGTGCGCCGCAACAACATCCAGTGCTCAGTCCGCACCTAAGAACTCGGACCCGGGACCTGCTCCTAGAACTCGTGTACTTTTAAAAGGAAGCAAGTCTCGGAGGCTTCCGGCAAAATGCAGAACTTACCCACCTCTAGTGGGCAGAGACCTTTATTCGAATTTTTGAAACCCTAGCGATTTTTCGAAAATTTCAATCCGAAAAATCAGACCATTTTTAATAAACCGGAAAGACGGGACATAATTTTATGGATGCGAAAATACGATAATTACATAGCCGAAAATCATTTACAAAAAAAATAATGTTTTCCACCCGAATGGCAATAAATTGTACGGTACGGTTCTCTTCGTAACATCTGTCAAAACACAGCCATCTTTATAAAATCGTCAAACCAAAGAATAAGTTCGCAGAGAAAAAACAATAAATCTAGTGAATGAACGTCAAATTCAAAAATTCGCCTGAAATCAAAGTGTCGCCATATAAAAAAAAAAAAATCAGTGTGGAATTTTTTACAAAATTAATAGAACATAATCGGAGACGGGACATTTTCATGTAGTGACATCACGAGCTCAAATAATGGATTTATTTATTTAAAAATAAAAAACTATACATTTCTAAAATTTTTTATTAACGTTTTCGTAAGCTTAGTAAAAAAATCTATCCACACGATTTTTTCTAAGTCGTTATGAAATCCATGCAAGTGTCCTATTAAATAAAATTCACAATTACTTTACGGTAAACACAACTAGTATTAATTTGGAATAATATAGTTGTGAATGATGAATACTTGGAGCAGGTGGATGAGTTAGTGTATCTGGATAATATGTTTACGAGAGATGGGAAGGCTGATAGAGATGTTGAAAGAATCATAAATACAGGTAACTCCATTAATGGAGGACTGAATGCCGTTAACGCTAATAAAAAACTGTCAAAAGAAGCGAAGCTAGCAATCCACAATGGAGTACTGGTACCTACCCTGATGTATGGCAGTGAAGCATGGAACTGGCAGAGGAAGGATGAAAGTAAACTGTATGCTGTTGAAATGAGATCCCTGAGGTGTGTGTGGTAAAACCATGTATGATTGTGTGAGTAATGTGGATATCCGCAAAGAATGTAAGGCTGATGTAAGCATAATGAGTAAGATTAAGAAAGGGACCCTCAGATGGTTTGGGCATGCAGAGCAAATGAACGAAGAAAGTAGTGTAAGAAGAATATATGACGCAAGTGTGAATGGTAGAAAAAGTCGGGGACGCCCAAGGAAGACATGGCACTAACCGATGGTTTCAATAATTTAGCTATTCTAGAATATTTTTAAGTAAATTTTCTATGACTTTGCGGTCCAATTTTTGCAACTGTCAAAAAATCGTCAAATTTAAAGTTTTACATTTTCATTTTACAAGTTTTACATTATCAAATGCGTATAAAGATCTTTATTTACTTGCAAACTCCTTTGAATTGTATTTTTTCATGTTGTGTATGTATTCAGATTTGTGTAGAAATAATAAAATCAGTTTATATTTGTGAAATTATATTTTTTGACAATGATTTCAAAAATGGGAGATTTTTTAACAAGATCCAAATTGGTCTAATAAGTTTAATATTGACTTCCCCGTTTATGGTTGCAGAGTGGAAGACATGGAGCTGGTGGAAGTCGGTGATTCTTCTGAGCCTGATCGAAGCGATGAGAACGGAGCCAAGTACGGTCAATTCTACCAGGGAGATTCCTACGTCATCAAATACGAATTCGAGGGCAGCAATGGATACGTGCTGTACTTTTGGCTGGTGAGATTTCATTTTTAAATTTTATTTATATATTTCATTGAAGAAGAAGAAAATACTAAAAAATCTAAATAAATATGTGAAAAAGAACATGATACAGAAAAATAAAAACATTAGGGTTGTAACTGGGATGATTCTGGGTTCGAGTCCTGACTATAAGCTGACAATCTTAAGCAGCAAGGGCATAAAAGAGATATTTGCGATAACCTGCTTGGTGGGGGACTCTACTCCCCCCCCCCAAGTTAAGAAAAACATGAATTTTTAAGAAGGGTTTTAAGTTAAATAACAAGAAGTGTTCTTTATTCTTGTTATTTAATAGATTTGTTATTAATGTTTTAGGGAAAGGATTCAACCATCGACGAGAAGGCAGCAGCCGCTATGCAAGTCGTGGCCATGGACAATGAGGTAAGACATTTAATCCCTATTAGTTATTAGACTCGCGAAAAATTACGGGATATTATAATTCCAACTTTCAAAATGATAATTGAAATTTTTTTCTGTTAACCCGTCAGATTGGTTCAATATATTCGCATCTCACAATCCAGAAACCTCGGTTTCGTCAAACCGTCACTTTGGATTGAGATTGTAAAATATCTATGCAAGATAGCTTTCATATTTCAAAGACAATAAGAAGCATTATTTCGTTCTCTTTCTGGTTAAAAGAAAAATACATATGTTTGCATGAGAGGAAAAGAGATGCGAAGAGTCGCTCTGGGACGTTTTTGGTGTCATGATGAAAGCATAATGTGATTACGTGTTTTGGGATGTATTCATTCCTAAAAAAGCAGACGGGTTAAAATATTAAATTATTATTGGTAGGTACTTACCATAAGAAAAAAAAACATAAGTGCCTTGTGGGCATGTTTCGTGATACAATTATAAGCCTAATTTCAGCCAATATTTTCGTACAAAACTGCCTTTTAACCATTGGTAAATATGAGAGAGTCAGACCATATGCTATATCGTCGGCCTAGTGGCAAAGTCCATTGTCACGTTTTTTCATGAAATGACTTAAGTATGAGGTCTTATGTAAAAAAATCGTCCTCTTTTGACTGGCATACTCCATTAAGTCGTATATTTAATCGTTTTTGATTTAGAAGTGTTTTGAAATTTACCATAAGTCATAAATCCGATATTATTGACAAGCAAAACACATTAAGTCAAACATTATACTCTAAATGTCAATAATACATCAATTAGACCCGTTAAAACGCAAGCAAAATCCACTATGTCCGCTTTAAAATATTTAAAATACAAGCAAAATACACTAAGTCAGCTTTAAAATAAACGTAAAGGCATTTCCCGGCATTTATTTCAACAATTTAATAGTAATCTTAACAAGCAAAGTACACTAAGTCATTATTGACCGGTAAAATCCACTAAGTCCGGCTCATTTTTTTGTAAATCTTTGATTAAAGGTTGCTGTTATTGCTTTTAACTAATATTGGGTATTGGTAAAGTACCTAAGGGTTCATTCTAAATTATAAAATATTTTAAAATATATATTTTGGAGATATTCATTCACTTATAGCCTTTCCAAAATTGCTAAATATTGAAATGCGATTATCTCAGGATTGTGTTTTAGTGACTTAGTGCCAGTAGGCCGACGATATGGTCTAAAATCAAAAGGTACTGTCCAATTGAACCATTTATTGGCTAACCAACACCGCTGCTATAGGTCATCTCGAGTGATTTGCTACGTTTGGTGACTTAGTAGGGGTGCCCGGGTTCATGGGGTGAGGTTTGACTGGGTCTTGGCGGCGGACGCATTTGCCCACCAACTATGTTGGCTGGCTGGATCTGGAGAGACTGAATGAGGGAGACCTTTTAAACTCTCCAGCCGGTCTCTCTCACCTCATTGCCTTGCATCACAGTGGGAGGATGGATTCATACGTCCGTCATTCCTGGACACACTTACCCACAGATTCCTACCCACCCCTCATGCCTTTTTCCTTCTCACAACCTCCTCTCCTTCCTTTTTCCAAAAAGACCCCTCACAAGCCCTGAGGGAATTTTTTAGCTAATATAAAAAAAGTGTGTTTATATTTATATCGCCAAAATAAAACTAGTTATGAAATTTTTGATACATTATTGAATATTTGCAGTTGGGAGGTGTGGCAGTACAGATCAGAGTTCCTCAGGGAGAAGAACCCAAGCACTTCCTTAAGATCTTCAAAGGTTAGTAGTGTTTTTTTTTTTTTTTAAATTTTATTCTTGGCGGAGATGGTTTACGATTAGTTCCCGTGAACACTTAGGTCATAGGCCCATTGTGCTATCTTCAATTTTACCTCAATCCTTTAACAATAACCCAGTCCCTTTAATAAAGTTCACCAGAGTTGTTCTTGGAAATTAAGCTATATCTTCTGGTTCGACAATGTGTCTTCCCAGGTCTTATTTCCCTTCTTCACTCGTCCTTGGTTCCCTAAAGGCCCCACAAGGGAAGAGTCCACCCTACATTGGTTCTCCGAGAGCCCCAAGAGGGAAGAGGATTTCATCTATCCTCTTTATTCCTCCTTGGTTCCACAAAGGCCCCAAAAGGGAAGAGGACTTCATCTCTCCTCTTCACTCCTCCTTGGTTCCACAAAGGCCCCTAAAAGGGAAGAGTTCACAGAGATGGTCTCTTCTCCTCCTCACTCCTACATGGTTCCCTAAAGGCCCCACATGGGAAGAGGAGATCATCTTTCCACCTCACTCCTCCTTGGTTCCTCGAAGGTCCCACGCTGGAAGAGTGCCCTTCCCCTTGGTTCCCTGAAGGCCCCACAAGGGAAGAGTTCATGGAGGTGGCCTCAGCTCTCATCTCCACGGCTTCTCCTCTTGGTTCCACCTACAGGCCCCAGGAAGGAAGACCACGGAGGTGGCCTCAGCACTCCTAGGTTCTCAAAAGGCCCCTAGTTTTCGAATAGTCCAATTTTTTATTTTTTTTGTCCCACTAGTTACCAGGGAAATTAGAAGGTCTACTCCAGCAGAGCCCCGAGTGCTGGAGTAAGGTCTAAATACTCCAAGATGCGACCATGTTTCTCGGAGGCACCGTTCGTGACACTGTTTCCCAGGACATTCAGCCTGAGTATGGTAGCTCACACCTTGGCTTGAGATGGCTATTGCAGGTGTTTTTCCACTCCCTGAGCAATGGCTGTGAAATATAAATATTAATAATATAATGGTGGAGTGTCTTTCGAGTTTGGGTTTTTCGGAGTTTTGACTGTACATTAATCCCCGTCTGAAATTATGGGAGTGCATTTGGTATCTGTTCGACTATAGCAAACGTATGTTTCAGAATTTAAATTTTAGTTTAAATAAAATCATTTTTTTTAAATCCGCGCTCGTGTTCTGTGACAAAAATACTTCAGTTTGTCTATTTATTTACGGTCTTACAAACTAATATATTTAAGTTTTTTTTTTACATTCTTATTTTGCTTAGACATTATTGAAAAATTATTTATACTTATCTTCATAAAATAATTACAAAAATACATAATTTTATTAGTTTTATCATCACGCCTTTCAGCATTTTTTAATGTACATAGGTATAAATTAAAGCAAATTTAGAATGAAATAAAATCAATATTGAGTTACTATTTAAAAAAGCAGGTACAAAGAATAATTATTCTTTCTCATTGGAACCGCCCTGTACGATCGTAAGGACATTTTTTGATGAAATAAGAATTCTTGGCCGCTGGCTGGTTGATGGCCCTTAAAAACAATAATTTTTCCGTTTGATTGAGTATTTTGGCCTAAAATTTCTCTCCTTTTAAAACTCCCTTAAAAAATATTTTTTTTTTTTTTAATTGGTCTAAATATTTTCGCTTTACAATAAAATGCAAATATTTGGAATATTTCTGAGCACATTCAAAAACTAAAAACTGTTTTAGAAAGGTGATGAAATACGCTTTCAAATTATATAATTCGAAATAAACATATTATTTTTTTTTTATTATAAAAATTTTGCATTCTTCACTTTACGTTTTTTCTAATTTAAGTTACTGATAATAAATAAAAAAAAACACATATCTTAACCTCACTTTTTTGTCGCTCTATGTAAAAATAATTTATAAAAAATTCCCAAAGTTTTAAATTTTTTTTTCAATTTGCGATTCAAAACTTTGTTTACATAAAAGTGTACATTTTACTTTTTTGGTGGCTATTTTTTAGATTGGAATATAAAGCGAGGTGTTTTCCCTTTCTAACACCGTTTAGAACATATTTCTCACTATGATAGTAAGGGAGTTACAGCATTTTATATGAGACCTATGTGCGTTGGGACAAATATGGTCTCCTATGATTAAACGGGTTAATAATATTTCTAAAGCCTCGATGACACACGGCGAGTTTACAAGCTACTATCTACTAAGTTTAAAAGCGGGTAAATCGGCGTGTGAGATTGTCATGATGACACACAAAACTGTCAACTCGCTCAGTTGCTCGCGACATTTTTGTAGGAAACTGGGCTCGCACATAGCTGCTAGCGCCAGTAGCGGGAATAAGGTAAACTAATTATTCAGACATCTGACAGTCGAAATCATCTGTTAATTGGCAACCATATTGGAAACATAAATAAACCAATCACAAGTTGGCGAGTGGCGAGTAAAGTTGAGGACCTTTCAACTTTTTCCGTAGATAGTCAACAATCTGCTAGTTAGCAAGTAACACGATGACACTGAGCAAGTTTACTAACAAATAGAGAATTTCCCAGATAGTAGCTTGTAAACTCGCCCTGTGTCATCGAGGCTTAAGTGATCAAATCATCAGAGCCAAAAATTACATGATTTAGTATTGCGTCACTTAATGTAAGAAATACATATTATTTATTGATTTTTTTTCAGGACGTCTTATCACTCACCTGGGAGGTCATGGGTCAGGATTTAAGAGCTTGAACCAAAAGGATTCTTACGATACTGATGGAATCAGGCTATACAAGGTAAGGTTGGGATGTTGGCTGAATGTTGTAGATATGTGATCCCTGAGGAGTATGTGTGGTAAACGGTAAAACGATGTTCGGCTGGAAAGGTCAAAAGGCCTTCCAATGGCATCATATGGCACCCCCAATTTGTCTCAATGCCAATGGCATTATATGGCACTCCCAATTTATCCCAATGGCACCATACAGCACTCCCAATTTGTCTCAATGCCAATGGCATTATATGGCACTCCCAATTTATCCCAATGGCACCATACAGCACTCCCAATTTGTCTCAATGCCAATGGCATTATATGGCACTCCCAATTTATCCCAATGGCACCATACAGCGCTCCCAATTTGTCTCAATGCCAATAGTGTTGATACGCTACCTTCGTTAGCAGGGTTTGATGAGCTTTAATGTTAAAAACACCGCTTGTTAAGTGGGTGTATGATTATATGTAGGTACATATATTAAATATTATAATGGCCATCACTGTGGTTAGCTTTGTTCCCGACGGGAACTCGGACGCCAAACCTTGCCGGAGGCAAGGTATGCTGACTCAGCGGGTAGGCATTTGATTCTCATCATCAGGGATGGGCATGAGGTGCTTATTCACAAGTAATCTCAATCAATGAAAGACAAGATCTTCTGTTAACACAATTAGAATCTATTTCATTAGAAGTAAGGGTGTACAAATACAGGTGAAAACTTACCCCCATCATTGACCGTATAACTAAACCCTAACTACTATGTCTCTACCGATGGATGGGGACGCCTTCCTCCAGGGTTCCGCGACTGCTTCAGAGCGGCATCCAGCCTGCCAGCTCGTCTCTCGTACAGAATACAGGCCAGAACTATACCGGGACCTCGTGGATGACCTCCGGTGTCCTTCCATCCATATGATTGCGTGACTACCACGGCGAGCGCGGCAAAGTGGGTAACGTGCGTTCTCGCCCCCAAATACGGATCTCATCCGATATAAAAGTAACTGATAGTCGATCCCGACAGTCAACAGGTTCGAAGCGAGCGAGGATTACCCTCCGACACATCGATTCTACAAATGGAATCTCGAATCTCCGGAATACGCCGACACGCGATTTACGTTCGCGGATCCGGTTTTGTTTCACGCACCATGCGTATTTACTCGCGATTCGCACACGAACTTATTATTCATACTCATCCAGAATTGGATGCCTTGATCAATTTAAAAGAGCATTTGCTCCGCTCGACTTTTAAAAATCACTTCTTTAAACTTGGCACTGTGACGTTCCCACCAGGTCTGAGCCCATCTAGACCCCGTGGGGAAGTGTTGAGCCAGCCCATAATCAAACACTTCCGGCCTATTTGCCCCAGTATATGGCTGTCAAAAAAAACCATAGACAATATTAATAATAGTAATCAGTACCTGATTACAATTGTGATGAATAAGTTCAATGTTTTCATAACAATACCCCGCTCGCTCCGAACGTGTTTGCCCTCGAACACAAAAGATAACCAAAAAAACAGAAATCCCTACACTATTGACTAACAAACTTGGTCTGATGGGGGGTACTGGAACAAACAGCATTCAAGTTTAAAGAGAAAAGAAATGCTTAATGTAAAACGAAGTACATATATAAACATAAAATAGATTAATTAAGCATGAAATGCGTACAGACAACTTGCGAATGATTGTGTCGCAACGTCAATCGCGCCCATCATGCGTAAGGCATGGTGGATGAATTCGCGACGCAACCATTAGAAGTGCTGGCCAACAGGAAAGAAAACAAAACTTAATATAATAAAACTTAAAAATAAACAAACTTCAATCAGGTGATACGTGGACGGGGTCTACAAACACCCTCAGCATGAAGGATGCTGGGTGTTGTAATACTGATTTCCTCAAGACAACCGTACACGCAGCATCTGTAACAGGTCATTAACTTATAGTGGTTATAACACATAAAATTAAAATACTTTATAAATTTATTAATAACTATGACATTATATACGCACTAGGCGTCACTTATTACGAAAACACTTTTTGTTGTTTTTTTTTTTTTAAAGAGCCTCAACAGGCAACACTTTTTAGATGGTGTACCATCTGCACTTTTCACTGATTTTACTTCCATTTTGGAAAAAAAAAAACTTCCTTTGAAGAGTATCCCTAACTATACTTCCTAACTTCGGTCTTTTGGGGGTTATGAATATAAAACCTACTATACAGCAGTAACAGTCTAATCATTATACCTTAGTTTTATATAACAATCATGGTTTGGATCATACTTAAATGAAACAATGTAAACAACCATCGCCAATGAATGGTGCCAAAAAGTAAACAACCATCGCCAATGAATGGTGCCAAAAAGTAAACAACCATCGCCAATGAATGGTGCCAAAAGTAAACAACCATCGCCAATGAATGGTGCCAAAAAGTAAGTTATGTAGACCCGTAGAGGGTGCAATTGATGAGGTAAATTGTTTGATATATACAATTATTAAGGTTTTATACAACTCTATAACTCTATACATAGGAGTAGATTTTTATGAATGGATTTTTATGCGCCGTTCCTGACGCTAATCGAAAATATACAAAATAATAATATCCCAAACAAGGGAAACGAGGAGGAGATAACAAATATCATAATAAAAAAAATATGTAAATCAACATTTTTAGGCAATTGATATGAGTAGTGCCACAACTGTGCAAGAAGTGCTGAGTATTCTTATAACATGAAATCTCATAAATCTTAAAAACTGAAAATCGGAGCACACCGAAATACTGGGCTGTCATCTCTGTATGCTCTAATTATAGTTTGACAAGGTTTACAATACGGAACATACAGAAATGATGGGCTGTCATCCCCGCATGTTCCTATTATAAAATCACAAGGTTTATAACATAAGTAAATATGAACACAGGTCATGTAATATTTTGCTTGGAATACAAGAGGGTATAATCAATATCGTCGTGTATTCCAAGTTGACGTAACTTAAAACTAGACAGAGGAAAAAAAAAAAATATTAAAATGTGCCAAGTTTACAATTAAAGTAACGAGTTTGTTTCCATGTGCAAGCATCCTACCAATTCAATTATAGTGGTGTATACATAATTAATTCAACTCGAGTTTTGAACTAGAGTTAAAAAAAATAAGAATTATTTACTCTTTAGAAGACATATAACTTTGGAATATTTAATGAAATATGACTTGTTAACAAAATACTGACCACCACAATTCGATTGATCAGGTCGAATTGAATGGTCCAAGCATTGTATAATTAGTTAATGATGTCAGCCCTTGCAAGGATGGCCAGACCCTACAAGGTACTGAAGGAAAGAGGACTATATAGGAATATTGTCCGATTTCACGATGTCTTTCACGTGAAAGTCACCAGTTTCTTTACCATTCAGATCTGCGAGCGTATATATAAGATCTGATTTCTTTCTCACAACTATATTTTTAACAAATCGCGGAGCTAACTTCTGTGTAAAATAATTCAATGCATTGGATTGGACGAAGTTTCTACGCCAAACCACATCCCCAACCTGGTAAGTAACGTGTTTTCTCCGTAGGTTGTAATGATTAGCTCCCTTTTGGTAAGCTTTAAGAAGTGCGTCTGAGACTTGTTCATATACTGCCGATAATTTATCTAACCTCTGAGCATAAGCTTCAGGTTGAACACCATTCTGCGAATTGGTATCACCGTCTGCTAATGGATTACGGTGGAGATCTCCGTCAATTATCTGCTCCCTACCATGCATTAAAAAGAAAGGGGTATATCCTGTAGCGCAATTGACAGTATTGTTCATAGCCGATTGAACTTGGGGAAGAAATTTAGACCAATTCCTGTGATCCGATTCAACTAAAATAGATAGAGCTGTTCCCAATGTTTGATTATAACGCTCAACTACATTATTTTGAGGAGTATACAGTGAGTTGTAAAAAGGTTGTGGTACGTTATAATTACGTAGTAAATCTTTAAATTCCTTCGCGATGAATTGACGGCCATTATCGCAGACTACAGTACGCGGTACTCCATGAACAAGGAAGACGTTCTCTTCTAAATTTTTTACGATGCTTTTCGCGGAACCGTTGCGCAGCGGAAATAGCCAAGTAAATTTAGTAAAGACGTCCACACATGACAATATTACCGTAAAACCGGAGTAGCTTCTAGGTAAAGGACCTACCAAATCTAAGGACAACATTTGCATAGGTCTTGTAACTCGTTTAGGATTTGAGGATATACCATTAGGAGGGGCCGTACTAATCTTATGCGCTTTACAGGTTTGACAATGATTCACAAAAATTTTTGCGTCTCTATACATATTAGGCCAATAGTATCGCAACTGCAATTTTTTATATGTTTTAAATATACCTGGATGACAAGCTCGAGAAGATTCGTGAATATTTGATAAAATCTCCTGTCTAAGTTCTTGAGGAATAACTTTTTTCCACGCTGTATCCTCGCAGAGAGCTGAATCAGTCTTAGTATGACGGAATAATTCGCTGTCACGTACTTGAAAATTTTGAAACCGTTGTGGGAACTTCTGACAACCTTCTCAAACTTTTATATACCATTCGTCAGTAGTGTGGTTAGGAACAGTTCCTGATATTAAAGCTAAGTCCATTCGCGAAAGTACGTCCGGTACAACGTGTTGAGTTCCCTTCCGGTGAACTATATCGAAAGAAAATTGTGATAATCGTGAGCTCCATCGTGCAAGACGGCCACTAGGGTTAGATAAAGACCCCAGCCACTTCAAACTCGAGTGGTCGGTGACAACCTTAAAATGTGCACCTTCTATATACGGTCTAAAATGTGTAACCGAATCTAACACAGCCAAAAGTTCGCGTTCCGTGATACCGTAGTTGCGTTCGTGAATATTCAGACAACGCGAATAATAAGCGATAGGGTGTTCTAGTCCATCTATGGTTTGGATCAAAACTCCGCCTATTCCAGCCGAGCTGGCATCACAATGTATTGCGAAGGGTTTTGTGAAATCCGGGCAACTTAAAACAGGAGCTGAAGTTAAGGCTTTTTTTAAATCACCGAAGGCGGTCTCGGCTTCTGGAGACCATGCAAAGTTACTGATACCGTTCTTGGAGCCAGTAAGTCTTGTAAGAGGAGCGGCAATGCTTGAAAAGCCTTTTATAAATCTCCTGAAGTACCCACATAAACCAACGAAGGCTCGTATTTGCTTTGCGTTTTTAGGTACCGGGAAGTTCTGAATACTTTCTATTTTTATTGGGTCCGTACGAAGACCTCGAGAATCAACAGGTTCGAAGCGAGCGAGGATTACCCTCCGACACATCGATTCTACAAATGGAATCTCGAATCTCCGGAATACGCCGACACGCGATTTACGTTCGCGGATCCGGTTTTGTTTCACGCACCATGCGTATTTACTCGCGATTCGCACACGAACTTATTATTCATACTCATCCAGAATTGGATGCCTTGATCAATTTAAAAGAGCATTTGCTCCGCTCGACTTTTAAAAATCACTTCTTTAAACTTGGCACTGTGACGTTCCCACCAGGTCTGAGCCCATCTAGACCCCGTGGGGAAGTGTTGAGCCAGCCCATAATCAAACACTTCCGGCCTATTTGCCCCAGTATATGGCTGTCAAAAAAAACCATAGACAATATTAATAATAGTAATCAGTACCTGATTACAATTGTGATGAATAAGTTCAATGTTTTCATAACAGTGTCATATGGCACTCCCAATTTATTTCAATGCCAATGGCATCATATGGCATCTCCAATTTGTTCCAATGGCACCATACAGCACTCCCAATTTGTCTCAATGCCAATGGTGTCATATGGCACTCCCAATTTATTTCATTGCCAATGGCATCATATGGCATCTCCAATTTGTTCCAATGGCACCATACAGCACTCACAATTTGTCTCAATGTCAATGGTGTCATATGGCACTCCCAATTTATTTCTATTCCAATGGCATCATATGGCATCTCTAATTTGTTCCAATGGCACCGTACAGCACTCCCAATTTGTCTCAATGCCAATGGTGTCATATGGCAATCCCAATCTATTTCAATGCCAATGGCATCATATGGCATCTCCAATTTGTTCCAATGGCACCATACAGCACTCACAATTTGTTTCAATGCCAATGGTATCATATGACACTCCCAATTTATTTCAATGCCAATGGCATCATATGGCATCTCCAATTTGTTCCAATGGCATCATTTAGCACCCCTAACTTACTAACTTGTCTCAATGCCAATGGCATCATACGGCACACCCAATTTATCCTAATGGCATCATATGGCATCCCCAATTTGTTCCAATGGCATCATTTAGCACCCCCAATTTATCTCAATGCAAATGGAATCATATAACATTTAACCCAATTTAATATAATAATATATTTTTGATAATTTCAGATTGAAGGCAGCGAGAAGCAGGACGATATGCGTGCTGAACAAGTTCTGGAAGAATCTTCCAGTCTCACGCACGATGACACCTTCCTTCTGGAAACTCCAGAACAAATCTATGCTTGGATCGGAAAGGTAAATTTACCATGCTCCTTTAAATTGTGGTTTTCTTACCATTATTTAGTTTGTTATTTTACAAATCAGTTAATAAAGTGTTTCAAACTCCATCACATTGTTAAATTTGATGAGGATATGTGGACTAGCACAATCAAATTGATAACTTAACAGTACATATTATAGAATAGATGAAACTTTTCAAGCCCTAGCATGGTGAAATCTATAACTTTACAATTTTATTTATTTATTTTGTACATCTATATAAAAAGGTTTATATTTTTTTGGCTTTGCCTGTCTCACTAGGAAATCCTGTGTCGAGACAGACTAGTTTACAAATATTTTAATAATATTAAATAAAGTACATTTTTCAATAAATTCATATTTTCAATAATGAGATAAGAGGATTATATTTGGGTGAGGTGATTGCACGACCTTTTTCGATGATCCAATGTTTGATCAGAATTTTGTATTTGTTAATATTATTCGATTGTCTTGTTTTGTCAGGTAGGTTATTGTATATTTTAGACGCAATGTATTTGAAATTTCTTTCACCAAATGTTGTGTTTGTTTTAGGTGTTTGTATGAGTTCTTTGGTTTTGTGCCGCGTGTTTACAATAATTGGGTATTTTAAAAAAAATGTATGTGTTTTATTTTTAAACAGATGAGTTAAGATTGTTTTTGTGTAAATTTGTCGAATATCTAATACATGGAATTTGTTGAATATACCTAATCACAATACTTGTTATTATGGGAACTTTAAGAATAACTTTCATAATTATTTTTTAGGCTTAGCTCATAAGCCAACGTAGCTCAGCTGGTAGAGCAGTTGACCGGATATCAGAAGGACGCGGGTTCAAGTCCCGTCGGCGGCATTTATCTTTTCTCGGGAGATTTTTTCAATGTTGATGAGTGTTTCAGGCTAATAATTATTGCTTAAAATAATTGTTACCCTTTGTGCTATGCATAAAAATCTTGTCTTAAACATTAGTTTATCAATTAAAAATAATAATTAATATTTGACAAGTTAAAGTATTTCACCAAAAAATGTAGACATAATTTGTCTCGACGCCATCTAGTGGGAGAGTTAGCACTTATAATGCGTTTCTCACAAAAAATAAAGTTGGTTGTTTTCAGGTGAAAAATGTAATAAGCAGTAATTGTTGAATGAAACACTAGTATATATTGAATTATTTGGCGGGTATTAGATAAGCCGCCATAGCTCAGTGGTTAATGAGCAGTTGACCGGATATCAGAAGGACGCGGGTTCAAGTCCCGTCGGCGGCATTTATCTTTTCTCGGGAGATTTTTTCAATGTTGATGAGTGTTTCAGGCTAATAATTATTGCTTATAATAAAAATATGATATTTTCAGGACTCTAGCCAGGATGAAAAGGACGCCATTGCAGACTTTTCCACCAGCCTGTTTGGTGACCGTGAGGTAGAAACCCTGCAAGAAGGAGAGGAAACTGAAGAATTCTGGAATGCGTTGGGTAAAATATCAAGCTTTAGTATTTATTTTTTAACCTTTAACTATGGACATTACATTTTTGTTACACTTCTATGGACGTGCAGTCTCACAGACCGCTATATTTAAATGCCGGAATCTATCTATTTAAGTAGGTATTGTACCTAAAATTGTTTTTATTTATTTACGGACTTAAATGTAGATAAAACAAGACATTTTAATTAAAATATATTTATTTTAAACTAAAATCTAACCATTTAACAATCAAAGGCACTTTTCAGTCATTTTTTCTTGAGATAACTTTGTAGGAACATTATCCAAGGAAAATTACTTTTCCAGTAAGTTTTAATAATTTTACAATAAAATATAAAGAATAAAATAAATAAAAAAATTAACATTAACTTCTTAAAACAACACATAATTTTTTTTGACAAAGGCCCAACTTGTGCATATTTATGGGCAATCTTTGCATTATGGCTTAGAACATTGTAGGCATATTGGCTGTTTACAGCCTTCACAAGTGTAAATCGTTTTTCTTTTTATCTTTCGTGGGTATAGTTTATTTGCAAATGTACTAGGTTGATCGTTTTCTGACATTTTTAATGAATAAATCTTGAATAAAGAAAATCACCATAAACGTGGACGCGCGGTCCCACAGACCGCAATCAAAATATAAAGCGAAATTACTCACGCAAAATACAGCCGGCGAAGTAACCTTCACTCTCGACAGTCGTTTTGCCACTAAAACCGAAGCTACTGAGGCGGACAGTCGCATAAGGTACGCGAGAGGAGAGGGGCACGCGATTCACAAACTGCAAGCGGCCTGTGAGACTGCATGTCCGTAGTTAAAGGTTAAATGTAGTGTGGGCCATAAATTTTTACACTTTTGAAATAACCATGAAAACAAAATACAGATTGTATTTAAATCAATGATTATTGAAAAGAACAAAAATATGCTGAAAAATCATTTTGTAAAAATAATTTTGTCCAAATGACCGATATCTCACTGCTGGAATTCCTCAAATGTGGCCCTAAGATTTTAGAAAACTTTTGGACACAAATCTCGGGGTATGTTGACCATTTCTTGATGAATGTTCTCCTTTAACCACTACGATCTATCGCGAATATGTACTTTTTACGTCTTAAACAAAATGTCAGATTTACGAAAACTTTGTGTTATTTCCGCTTCACAATTAAAGCTCTATAAATGAAACATTTTTGAACGTAGCCGAATACTAAAAACTGTTTTTGAAAGGTTACGAAATAAGCTTTCAAATTGTTATATTACAAATAAATATTAACATTTGTAAGTATTAAAATTTAGAATGCAAACATAAAAAAATGAAAAAATGACTCACATGATGTTTTTATGTTAAAAGGGTACTAAAATCACGGATTATGTAAAAACAATACTTATTCTATTGTATAAATGTATAATAAACAATTTAGCCCATAGTCAATTTCGCGGGTAAAATATGTATCAATCGTGTATCTGACAGAATAGGTCTTTTTATGTATTTCTATGGACAACTTGAATAGTGATGGGTAGCTTGATTTATTATTGAGCTTCTGCTTTTTTTTAGGGATGTCACTAGAACAATAACGGAGTTATAATGATTTCTGTGGAAGCATACGCGTTGACGTGAAAACACGCTTATTGTACTTGAATGCTATTGTCATATTAACGTGTATATCTGCTTAAGTTGCTGAGTGGTTAATTGGAGTATAGTCGCTTGTGTATTGTCTACTCTTGTCCACTTTAGTTATATGAAGGTTTCACCTCTGCCGCTTGTGAATTGCACACTCTGATTTATTTTTTTAATGTGTTTTTGCAGGAGGACCAGCTGAGGAAGTCAAGGACTCTTCCACAACCAGACAGAAGATGCGTCTGAGGGTAGGCAGAGAGCCACATCTGGTGCAAATCATTGTGGACTTCAGGAACCAAGTCAAGTTGCAGGAGATTGGAGGCTACACACAAGAGGTACAAATGCACTCAATTTTAATTTTTTAATTTAATCACTGGAGCGATTATGGTCGAAAAATGGAACAATTTTATTTTCCTACCATTCGTAAAACATTTATTGTAATTATATGTATAAAACATTTCCCCCGCCAGACATTTACTTTAAAACGAAGCTATTGAAATGCTTTATGTCGCAAATTCAAATTTCGTAGACTATTTTAGAACGATGTTAAAAATATTTTTTTTACGTCGATTTTTTGATCAGCTGTTTACGGTTAAAATTAAGTCCCTTTTCCATAGATATGCACCTTTCATTATCAAGTATACCACAGATAATATACAGAAATCGAAAATATTCTATGTTGGCTCGAATAAGTACCCCTCACGGCAGTTTCAAAATAACAACACGCAGGATTCGCGCGGTTATAAATTTTACGATTTTTTAATATATTTTTTATAAATCCTACAAATATGAGATAAACGGTAAAATACAGTTTAATTCTTTGGCTATATAGCATTATAATAAGTTTATATGTTTCAATGTTAATATTCAAAGGTATGATTTTTTTAATGTTGGCGATAAATTAAAAAAATGATCTTCTGGGAAATTGCAAGCAATCGAGGAAAATTTATTTATTTCGCGTGATCGCTCCAGTGGTTATTTATGAACGAAGTATGTATGAAGAATCAGTTCCTTTCAGAAATTTGTCAGAGTCAAAATATTTTCGCTTTACAATAAAATGCAAATAAATGGAATGTGTCTGAAAATATCCCAAAACTAAAAACGATTTTGTAAGGTGATGAAATACGCTTTCAAATTTTATTATTTGAAATAAAAAAAAGTTTTAAAAATGGCCCACTTTACGTTTTTTCTAACTAAAATTACTAATAAAATAATTAATAAAAAATTCCCTAATTTTCAATTTATTTTTTCAAAACTTTCTTTTTAAAAAATACTCTTTCAGTGTTTATTTTTTAGATTTGAATATAAGGCGTAGTGTTTTGCCTTTCTAACACTGTTGAGAACATTTTTCTCACTCTGATAGTAAGGGAGTAACAACAATTTATAT
Organism: Limnephilus lunatus; assembly: GCA_917563855.2. Lineage (NCBI taxonomy): Eukaryota > Metazoa > Arthropoda > Insecta > Trichoptera > Limnephilidae > Limnephilus > Limnephilus lunatus. Next base: position 14,722,262 of record OU830603.1, read on the forward strand.
AAGACCTATGTGAGTCGGGACAAATTTCCTGTGATTATACAAGTTAACCATGAACTTTACCAAGTATGTATGAAGAATAAGTTAATGATGAATGTAAGTAAGTCTAAAGTCATGGTGTTTGAAAGAGAGAGTACCAAAACAGTGTGCAATATAGTTGTGAATGATGAATACTTGGAGCAGGTGGGTGAGTTTGTGTATTTTGGAAGTATGTTTACGAGAGATGGGAAGGCTGATAGAGATATTGAAAGAAGGGTAAATGCAGGTAACTCCATTAATAGAAGACTGAATGCCATTGGTGCTAACAAAAAACTCTAAAGAAGTGAAGCTGGAAGTCCACAATGGAGGGCTGGTTCCTATCCTGATGTGGCAGTGAGGCATGGAACTGACAGAGATTTCCGAAAGTGCAGTGATGATGAAATCAATGTTTTTCAAGCTTGCAAAAGTGCAATGATGACGAAATTAATATTTTTCATGCTTCCGTGTAATAAATGTAATAATTTATAATTTTGAAATTAATGTTTTTGACGCTTCCGAAAGTGTAATGAAGATAAAATCAAGATTTTTCAAGCTTTCGAAAGGGCAATGATGATGAAATCAATGTTTTTAGTACTTCCCAAAGTGCAATGATGATGAATTTAATGTTTATCATGATTTCGAAAGTAAAATGATGATGAAATCAATGTTTTTTGTGCTTCTGAAAGTAAAATGATGATGAAATCAATGTTATTCATGCTTCTGAAAGTAAAATGATGATGAAATCAATGTTTTTCATACTTCTGAAAGTAAAATGATGATGAAATCAATGTTTTTCATACTTCTGAAAGTAAAATGATGATGAAATCAATGTTTTTCGTGCGTCTGAAAGTAAAATGATGATCAATGTTTTTCATGCTTCTAAAGGTAAAATGATGATGAAATCAAGATTTTTCAAGCTTCCGAAAGTGCAATGATGATGAAATAAATTTTTTTCATGCTTCCAAAAGTGTAATGATTATACAAATGTTTTCAGGATCTGGACGATGATGACGTTTTCCTGATGGATTCTGGTGAGGAGATCTATGCTTGGCTCGGAAACCAGGCCACCAAGAGGGAAAGACAATCTGTGCAGACAGCTATTACCGTAAGTACCTACTTTTTATTTTTTAAATAAGAACTTATCTACTTTTTGGTATTTTTATGTGGCTTCCCCACTAAAGTAAAGTAACTTAAAGCCAGTGGGAATACGGCGCCATTAACTTGGTGCATTTATATTATTTGAGTATTTAGGTTGTTAAACCTGATAAAACTCTAGAGATATTCATGATAAACTCTTTAGAACAATTTTTTTTGTTTTTTTTTTTAATTTTATTTTTTGATACAATAATCTCTACACAAATATATATGTATATATATATATAAAAACAATGACATTATATAATTTAGACGCGGGGTAGAAATCTCAAAGTGGGAAGCCAAAAGCAAGACACTTGCACTTGTCTCGATTTCTAGTACTTTAGTATTAAACTGTCACTCGTCGAGTAAGGTCGTGTCTTAGGAAAGAAAATTACATTTAAAAAGTGCCAAAATGCCCCCCTGTGGGATGAGAAAATGTTTCCATTACACGGCAAACAAGTGAAGAAATAACATTTCATTTTTATGTACACACAAATTACTTATTATTTATTGATTATTATAAGCAATACAATTTAATTTTCATGTTTTCCATTTGACAATTTTATGCGTCATTAGAGAAAAAACACACATTCTTTGATTGTCTTATGGTACGGCCACACTGAGGCCAACTTCAAACTTTTGGACGATTGTGTAGAGGGTAGTTCGTGCGTTGGAAGTTCGAGTTCAAAGTTTTGCTTCAATGTGAAAGTAGCACATCTTTTTAATCCATGAATAACTTTTGAATTAAGAAATTATTGAAAACCGCTGAAAACAAAAGAGTGTTGCTTACTTGCCACATTATTTTGTGTGTATGTGAGACTATGGCGAGTCTATTTATATAACGTCATTATATAAAAATGAATGTATGCTTGCTTATTTATTTGTCCTTGCTATTTGAAGCATAGGTACTATAAAGTTAAATTACTATTACTGTTAAGATTTCAGGTACTGAAATATTAATATTTGTGATTGTCACCCTAATGGTTGTGGCAACATTTTTTTGTGTTGGCGATTTCGTATTGCCACGGATTTTTTTTTTAGTTTTTTCTCTTCTCTTGTTACCATCCGTCTTGGGCGGGTCGTTTTTGGCAAAACGTCTGCTGCCAGGTTTTCACTTCATGTGGGTTATAAAAACCGCGGAGAGAGATAGCATTATTGGTCTCACCGTACATGAGCTACCCTACGGGTCTTTTTATTGTTTGAATAAAGACCAATATTCAAGAGCTGGAGTTATTATTGAAGAGTTACTCCAGCCACACTTCCTTTCGGAATCTGGTGTTACCACGCCGGATTGCTCTGTCAGGAGAGCGGAAGTTAGGAGAGGAGAGCGGAGAGCAAAGGTTTCTGGATTATTACAAACACACGACAATACATCTTAAAAGTTTTTTAACCATTACAAAAACTCTTATGAAACGGTCAACCATATCACAATTGCAGAATGACATTTGGCAAAACATCGATTGTTTAATCCAAATTCAATTTTCGAATAAACTCTTTAAATTAATTAATTGGATTGAAGTACTCACCACACATACTACAAGGCTCAGGCACAAATATTTAAATGTTTTACGATAATTTTCTAAAGGATTTAATTTTCCACGTTATACAATAAAACCATATCGATTGTGATTGAAGCAAGAGTTGTTCAGTAACCCGCGTACAGTAGTTATGTTATATTTTGCATTAGTCAGAAGTATACTGAAATATGCCTCACCAATTTGGAACCCGCAGTACAAAGTATACATAGATTTAAAAAACATATCTTACTTTCAAATTCAACAATAACTATGAATGCACATTTCAAACTTTGCAACAAAGACGAGTACATAATTACTGATTTGACATTTATATACAAAATTTTAAATAATAACATTGACTGTACCGAACTTCTTTTCCTAGTTAATTTTAAAATACCATTAAGACGTACACGCCATACAGAACTATTCCACACGCTTAATTACAAGACAAATGCAGCAACTAATTCGCCAATCAATCGTGCTCTTCATATATTCAATAATATTAATCTAAATTCTAACATCGACACTTTCTCTAATTCACTACCCAAATTTAAAAAGAGCATCATTTCAATCATATAAATTGTTTAATGCGCATACTTACATACATACATACACACAAATTCACACACACACACCTTCCCACTACACACATTACCCGGTAATTACTTAATATGCACACCTTAAATAAGACACTACAATGAAACACATAATAGGTACCCACCATGAGTTATATTTATTAATTGTAATATTTTTTCTCACCAATGATGATATAATGTACTGTTTGTTTCTGTTTACAAATAAATAAAATTAAAATAAGAGTTGTTCATCATTCCATCTTTTTTGCTTATCGCTGCGGAGAAACGGGGTGATTTTAAGTTTTTTAATTATGTTTTTTTTTATTAATGGAATTGAATTAAATATTTTGATGTTTTATTCCAGGAATACCTCAAGACAGATCCTTCAGACCGTACCCCAGAGAATGTGGTTGTAGTCTACGTTAAGCAAGGATATGAACCCATAATCTTCAAGAGGATGTTTGACGAATGGGACGCCGACATGTGGAGCGTGAGTGACATCTGTTTTAATTTTTCAATGCTTAACGACTGCATTACCGACATCTGTCTTTTAAAAATACCACTAAACTCAAGTTTAAAAAGTTTACAATCATATTGAGACAGCGTTTATAGCATCGTGAAGGACAATCAACACCATTTTTTTTAAATTTGAATGATGAATGCTGTAACGCTGTCCGAAATGTTTGCTAACCACTGCAGCGATTTTTGCCATATATTGACGCCATTTTAAATGTCTCCGATTGTTTTATGGATAAAAACGGCAAATATCTACTTGATTCGGCAAAAATAATTTAAAAATATATTTGCAGCTCCCACGTTTGTTATTTTGGACTTAAAACGAAGCTATTAAAATGTTCTTTCTATTATGACCATAGATGTCGCAAATCCAGATATGCACCTTTCATTGTCATGTGTATATACCACAGACAATATACAAAAATCGAAAATATTCTATGTTGACATGAATAAGTACCCCTCACTGCAGTTTCAAAGTAACAACCACGCAGGATTAGCGCAGTTATAAACTTTACGATTTTTTCATATTTTTTTTATACATCTTACAAATATGAAATAAACGGTAAAATACAGGTTAATTCATTGGCTATATAGCACTATAATAAGTTTTTATGTCTCCATGAAATTTCAAGCAATCGAGGCAAATTTATTTATTTCGCGTAATCGTGGTTAAATAAAATAATATTTAAATTCACCTTTCCTTTGTCTGTAATTTTTAATGATGACCTAGAACACCCTTGAAGGTTGAAAGCCAGACATAATTGAAAAAACAATCTTCACAGCCAAGTTACATTTTGTTGTTATTCATGTTTTATATTAATTGATGTTTTTATTTATTTTTTCAGAAACAAATTTCCTACGATGACATGAAGAGCCGTATTTTGGAACAAAATGAGGTCCAGTAGAAGAAATAAGAGGATATATAAGAAACCAATGATGTTTTTTACAGTTCATATTTTTAAGTACTAAAACAATATTTTATAACTATATAATATGCATAAATACCTTATTGAAACAAGCACAAATTTTATAATCACTGTATTCTTATATAAAAATGTTATTACACAAATAAATCATAAATATATGTATGTATAAAATAAAAAGAGGAAGTTTTTTCTTTTTAAATAAGAATGCCACATAAGAGTCCCAACTGCTCTAAACTGCCTGAAGCCATTGAGACTGGAGCATCTATGCATGTTGGGGTGTTGAAGGTAAGTGGGGAGGGGAAGGAGATGGCGAATAGGAAGTACCTGGCTATTCAGATCTAGTCACCAAACATGGCTACAGCCATTTCAAGCAATGTTTAAATTCTGAGTGGTGGTCTTACACCAGCCGAGCTATTCCCTAATTTTTGTGAGATCGATAACGTCCGAGATCTCCTGTCAAATGAGTGTCAGATTTGGGTGGTAGAGTTGGCAACGCTGGCTGTCATAGCTGTCACATATTTTATGAATGTGTGATTATTTATTTTACGTGTTTAATTGCATGCTGTGGTAATTTGCACGACAAAGTTATTAAATAAAAAAAGCAACGGGTGGAGATTTCGAATTTCATACTGACGTTTGGCTGTCATCTAGTTTACTGACATACGTTCAAGTAATACAAGTTTGAAGTTCTAAAGTCACGATTGCGACGATTGTACTTCGCCTGTGGTTAGATTTCTTCTAAATAAAGTGTTTTTCCGGCATTATCTGCTACTAACAATTATACATTCAGCAACTAAAGAGAATAAACAAACTTGATTCTCTCAAGCAAATACGATTTAAATATTATTTGATTAATTTTGATAAACTAAGTAATTCATGCGAATTTGGGTTGAAACGAAATTTCGCAAATGTCAAATCCACGGTATACAACTTTAAACATACTTTAAGTGGATAAATAATCATGTATATTTACAGTATTTCGTGTTTAAAACTATTTCAAAACGGCGAAGCTGGCTGATATCCATAGAAAAAGCAAATAACAGCCATAGAAAATCACCCATATCTGAGTTTATGACAGGCAGCGTTGCACCCAAATCTGACACTCATTTGACAGGAGATCTCCCACGTTATCTTAAGATCTCACAAAAATTAGGGAATAGCTCAGCTGGTTGATACTGAGAGGGTCTTCCAATCTAGAACATGCCGCAAGAAAACACAAATCAACGAAATAAAATTTGCTTGAGTAAGTTTACCTGAATTTGAACCTGTTTATATAAGAAGTTTTTTTTAAATCATAATATACTTTTATGTCGTTCGATGTAAAAATAATTAATAAAAAATTCCTAAAGTTTCATAATTTTTTTCAAATTGCGGTGGGAAACTTTAGATTCTTAAGGACGTGTTCAGACAGAGCTATCAAATATAAAAGATCATAGTACGCCAAATATCGCTCTCCATACAATCCCTTCAGACCGTTCACACCTAAGCGCTTTATGCGCACATCAACCATAGACAATGCACATCTTACGCCATAACCGCTCCGGACGCGATATGCCAACAGTTAGGGCGCCCCCCACTCCGACGAAAACAGGAGAGGGGGTCATTTTAATTACGGAGCTGCCTAGACCGGTGGATGACAGATGTCAAGTTGACAGATTCAGTACAAAAAATGTGCACTCCATGGCCGCTTGGTAATTCATCTGACCCCCTCTCCTACCATAGGAAGAAATATTTGATAGCATCGTGTGAACGGTACGAAACATAAGCGCTCGCGGTTCAACAGATATCTGCTCGCGGTTTATATTCGTGTCAGAACAAGCTTTAAAGGTGTACATTTTAATTATTTTGTGGTTAACTTTTAGATTTGAATATAAAGTTAGATCATATTATAACCATACAGACCTATATTAGTTGTTCCGAAAACCGAACAAATTAGCCTGAGGAGTTAAGGAAAGGAAGGAGAAAAAGTTCTGGGAAGGAAAAAGGTATGAGGATGGGTAGGAATCTGGGGGTTAGTGTATCCAGAAGTGACGGACATATGAATCCATCCCTGTAGCGATGCAAAGCGATAGGTGGAGAGAGTCCCGCTAGTGATGTCAACAGATCTCTCTCATCCGGTCTCTCCTGATCTGACCCGCCACACTGTTGGTGGGCAGACGCATCTGCCACCAAGACCTGGACAAACCTCACCCGTTGAACCCGGGCACCTCTGCTAAGTCATCAGACGTAACTTGCCACTTGGGATGATTTTTGGCAGACTTAAGTAAATAAAATAGAATTAATACATTTATATTTGTCAAATAAACACAATTGTCTTTTACAATAGACATACTTAAAAAAACTTGAACAAAATTGGAACCATTAAGTATTGTAAGATACACGACATACACACAAAAATAACCAAAATTATTTTATAAATCAATACCTTATTCTTTTTTATATTTATATTTACTCACATATATTTCTTTAGTTTTAAATGTTCGGCAGATGTCTTAATTTTTCAAGCTCACTAACATTCAAAAGGGAAATTTCTCTAAATATCCCATGATTTTTCACATGTCTACAGTACTAAATAATAAGTAAAACATTTTTTCGTGGAGTAATTACACATTAGTTCAAAATAATTTTTATTTATATATATACATATATATATTCAAGTGGATTATAAAGTTCAAAATTCTTATTTTTCAAAAACAAATTCTTTCAGGTTTTGTGAATAAAAAAACCACAATTATCATAATATTTTTCGTACCTAACAAATTCCTAAAATGTACATTATTTTTTTTATTGACATATAAATTTTAAAAATTAGTCGAAATGATCAAACAAAAGAAAAAGCTTTATATTAAAAATATTAAATGATAAATTACATTTCCCCAATTATGTCAAGTACAATATTTTACAAAAGACTTATTTTAAATTACATATTTAAAATTACAAAGTTTAACAAAAGTATTAAAAAGAAATTAACCTTTTAAATGCCAGTAGGTAGAAGTGTAGCTGTGCACAGCAGGCCGTAAACTTTTAATCAAAACAAATCATTTTTAAATCTTATTTAAAAAAAAAAAAAAAAAAACCAAAATAAAAAAAAAAAAAAAATAAAAAATCATCCCAATAGATCTCTTTGTGTGTTCCATATTTTAAATTAATAAAAAATGGGACATATGTATGATACAGAGGCTCAAAAAGAGCGAGAATACTCGCTATTTTTCTATGGCCGGCCTGCTGGGCACGGCCAAGAATGCGAGATATCTCGCTCTTGGCACAGAAGCGGTTAATAAATTTAAAACACTTACAATTAACAGCTTATCTTTTAGGTGGTAACATAAAAGCGGTAAGATAAAACAATATTATGAAAAGATGAAATATTTGATAGCGTCATGTGACAGTACAACACGTAAGCGCTCGCAGTTCAACAGATATCTGCTCGATACAATATGCAGTCGGTTTAGGGAAAATACGGCGTATCTACTTACACAAAATTCAACTAAGTGTCCCCGAAGGGATGTGCGGAGAGGATGTACCAACGAATAAAAAAAGTAAAAAACATTTTTTCATTCAAATGCATTAAAGTATAAAACTACTTTTCTATTGTCTATTGTACGTTAATGTATATGAATGTGTATGTATATGTATGTGTATGTTTATATATGTTTTATTTTTTTCTCTCTAAATAACCAATGTACAATAACCATTAAAATAAAAAGTAAAATTTAAAAAAAAAAATTAAGAAAATTTCTACCACAACACATAAATACTTGTCACACTTAATCATAAATAAAGACGTAAACACCTCAGCACAGGTTCTCCTAGTGAGGTGTTCACGAAGCATACAACAATACCCATCCACAGTTTCACCTTGACAAACCTACCTTACACCCAACATAATAAAATTGCAAAATATATTATTTAAAAATGTTTTCAAAATATACCTTTTATGTAAAAATGTTAATAACTAGGTAATTACTGTAATACTTATATAGAAATAAATAAAATAAATTGTACAAAAAATTGACACTGTAAATAAATTCGTTTGATATCCATATTAACTTATTATTAAAAAAATTCGAATTTGTTATTTTTAATGAATAAATGAGAATGAGAAACATGTTTATTAAGGTGGGTCATTTAAAAAAAATGTTATCTTTAAATTCTAAAAGCGATAAACGGGTGCCAAATGGGTTCAAAACGACGTGTTCAAAATTTTAAAAATTTCTGATATGATCTTCTTCCTCCGGATTCACTTCAAACTTTTGAAAATTTTGATTATTAGGTGTTATTTTTAGTGTACATAAAAGTTACTTTAAATCCTTTAAATTTTAAATCATATTTTTTGTAATCATTCATAGCAAATATAGTACATTTATACGTAATCATTTTTAGACTTTTTGTAAATGACAAAAAGTCCAAAAATAATTCCGAAATTTGAAAATCAGAAGTATTTTGCTGGTATTTGAATGCACTGCCTTGAGTTAATTTCAATTATATTCATATATTTTTTTAATAAATAATTCAAAATATTACCTCTTTTTTATATTTTATTAAAAACTAGCGAGTTTCCGGCATGCGTTGCTATGCCACTAATGAAGAAATTGTTTCTCCCCGCGTGTCTTTTCCCATTCGTCCCGTTCCACTTCCGTCTCCCTTTCCTCTCCCATGTCCCCTTCCTCTCACGCGTTCCCCCTCCACCTTCCCCGCCTTCCCTCTCCACTCTCCCGCAAACCACCCTGCCGCGATCCCCTCCCCTCTCCCGCGTTCAATATATTGAGTCTCGGTACATTCATATTTTCAAACAGCTCGCATGCCACCTATTGCAAATTTTTATTTTTTATATGTTGCAAACATTCATTTTTGTGTATTATAAGAACAATCAATCAAATTTGGTACCTAACATAGGCACCCATTTAAAATAATATAATTTTCAATTAGATTAAAGTATTCGATTTTGAGTAGTACAATACATAAGTGAGTACTTTGATTAATTAATTTAAAAAGTTTATTTGAATATATATTGAATTTTGATTGGACAATCGATGTTTGAAAAATGTCATTTTCAAATTGTGACATTTTTGTAAGAGTTTTTGTGATGATTAAAAAAACTTTTCAGATGTCAAAAAATCTTTTTGTAATAATCCAGAAACCTTTGTGAGGATGGAAAAAAGGTATTTTGAAAGTTTTAAACATTTCCTATGCTTAATATAGCAATGCATAGCGGACATACATACAAACATTTTTTTTAGGTTTTTATGTACATTTTTTTTTTTTTTACAGTAATACCGCACAAGAATCTCAACTGCTCCCATCTGGAGCCAGTGAGACTATGGCATCCCCAATTGGTTGGGGTATGTTGTGAGGCTGAAGGTAGTGGGGAGGGGAAGGAGGTGGGGAAGAGGAAGGTTGGGAAGTACCTGGCTATTCAGATCTAGTCACCAAACACGGCTAAAGCCATTTTCAAGCAACGTTTCAATTCTGAATGGTGGTCTTACACCAGGGCGATACTGATAGTATCTTCCACTCTGGAACGTTCATAGATAGATAGTTAATTTTTAATGGTTTATCTAACATTTTTTTAAGAGTTTTTAACAAGAGTGGATTTTTCTCTATGGGAGGAAGAAGATGATATCCAAATATTATTAAAAAAAAATAAATGATTTTATATCTTCATTTAATACTATTAGATAAATCAAAATAAGATTTTTTTTCCATACAGTTGTGACCCACTTTAATGTTTATTGCATTTTAAAATTTTAATTAATTTATTATTATGTATGTATTTATAATGTGATTGCTTTTAAGATATATTCAATATAACACTATGATTGTGTCAATAAATTCAATATTATTTCAGATTTCCAAACCTGAAATTGCATTTTCAGCATGTTCCGGTTCTTCTTTAAATTCATAATCGGGATGCAAACGCTTAAATTTGTCTAAATTTTTCGTAACTTGACTTTCACAAACTGACGCTCCTTTATCTATTAAATACTCCACCATCTCCCATTCTTCCGATTCTATCGCCCGGGAGAGAGCTATCCCGCCTTGCGCGTTTACGTCAGCATTGTTATCTGCTAGCAGCCGTACTATTCTCCAGGATTCGAAGTCTGAAGCAATGCTTAGAGCTGTTTCTCCTTTGTTGTTCTCCGTGTGAAAGTTTGCTCCCTTCTTAAGTAAACACTCAACCGCCTCAAAGTTTCCTTCATATGACGCTAGCTGCAGTATAGTCATTCCAGTGTTATCTGCGGAGTTGATATCAGCGCCCATTTCAAGCAAGAACTGTATTACAGACACGTAACCTGATTCCGCTGCTTTATGTAGAGCTGTTCGCCCGATTTCGTCTTTGGTTTCGATGTCAATACCACATTGCGTTATGAGATGGTCTACCGTTGGTAAATGACCTCTATAAGCGGCCCTGTGCAATTCTGGCAACAGTTCTTCTTCTTTGGCTTTAAGTTCAACATCAGCCAAATCAAGAACATCCATGTTTTGGTTACCAGAATTTAAATCTGCGCCGTTGCGAATTAGATATTCTACCACTCGAAAATGATTATCATCTGTAATGTAAACAAATTCATTGATGCGTAGGTTCACACTGAAAGGAAATTTTTGTATTAAGGGTACCCTAAGGGAAAATCCTTTTTTTGCAGCTCTGTATAAAGCAGACAAGCCATCTTTAGCAATTAATTTGACGTCGGCACCTTTCTCTACAAGGTATTCCACTGTTCGAAGGTGTCCACCTCGTGCTGCTCTGTGCAAGGGAGTCAGCCCATCTTTATCCAAAGCATCGATGCTAGCGTTATTCTGGAAGAGGAGTTGAACTGTTGGAAGAAAACCTTCTTCAGCTGCTTCATGTAAGACAGAAACCGCGTCTTTATCAACGATATTAACATCAGCGTTATGTTCGATGAGATGTTGAACAATTGCCAGGTTACCATTTTTTGCTGCCTTATGAAGGGCAGTCAATCCGTCTCCATCGATAGCATTGACGTTAGCATCGTGCTGGATGAGGTGTTGAACTATTGCTAGGTGACCTTCTTCGGCAGCTCTTTGCAATGCGGATATCCCGACAAGATTAACATCAGCGCCATTTTGAATAAGGTGTTTTACTGTCTCTAGGTGACCTTCCGCGGCCGCTCTATTCAGCGCGGTACGTCCGACGAAATCGACCGAGTTCGGAAAAGCTTCATTCTGCATGAGGAATTCCACCACAGGTAATTCGCCGCTTGCTGCAGCCAATTGCAAGGCGGTGTAACGTGGGTTCCTTACAGAGCATGATTCTGATGGATCGTCTGTACTTACAGAGTTGATTGCTGCACCACGCCCCACGAGGTATTGGACTACTGGCAGATGACCCATTCCCGCTGCCATTTGTAGCGCCGACTGATGGATTTTACCTAAATAATCGATGACTGCGCCGTGCTCTACAAGATATTCGACTACTGACAGATGGCCAAACATGGCTGATATCTGCAGTGATGACTGACCGCTGTTATCTACACAGTTGACGTCAGCATTGCGTTGAACGAGATACTCCACCAACAGAAAGTTGCCAAGCTTCGCCGCCATCAGCAGGGCAAAGTGTCCACATGTATCCATTATGCTTACGTCCGCTTCGTGCGCTAAGAGGTACTCTACGGTGGAACGGTGCCCCTTCTCCGCTGCGTACATGAGAGCGGACTTATTATTAATGTCGCGCACGTTGACGTCTGCCCCGCATTCCACAAAGTGCCGAACGACGTCAATTTTGCCACGGCTAGCCGCGATCTGCAGAGGTGTCCGGAACTCATAATCGACTTCAGCCATCAGCTCCGCGAAAGCGACCAGGGTCGTTTTTTGGAGCAGTTTCACAACTCGAAGGTCACCGCAGTGAGCGGCCCAGTGAAGGACGGTAGGGTAACTCAGTTTCGTGGCAACAATATCCTTCACCAGGAAAATGTGTTTAAGTTCGGTCGGGTCGAGTTTATCGCATAAGGCTTTAATCCGACTAAGGTCTTGATCGCGTACGGCTTTGAAAAGCCTCGCACTCACTTCTGATAGCACTTTAGTGACTGTCTCCAACAGACTCGCATTATTACTAAGTAAAAACTTAGAAATTTGCGATTTGAACATGTCTCGATTCAGTAAACTCGCAAAGATGACCCTTTTCTTGAGGTCTTCAGAACACCCTTCAATGCTCCGGAAAATACTTTCCATGATTCTGTTAAAGACTGTTTTATTCTCTGATGTTAGAGGATTTAACAGTCTTTTCTGTTCCTGCGTTAGTGTTGTTGGAATATGTGTTACATAATAATTGTAATTCAGTATTTGCACTCTGCCCCGCACCAACTTGGTGTGAATATATTGACCAGATAAGTATCCGTCAACAACATTCAGCGCAGTGTGATGATTAATATCAGACTGTGCAATAAAAGAGACGAAGGCTTCCTGAGCATCTGCTGAAACAGTGTTTATACAGCAAAGGAGGAATTTGATAATATGTTCGTTCCTCTCTTGAACCGCAATATGCAGAGTCGATTCACGTTTTGAATTCTCGAGCACGACGCTACCTTCGAGTAACAATCGACTAATGTGCTCGGCGTTCTCTTTTTGTACGTGCTCTTTCATTTGAATATCTTTTAACGTGTCATTAATGAATAAGCGAATTATCTTACTGTTGGGAAGCAATAGAATTTCAGGCAGAAGCACTTCTTTGAACAGCGGGTATTTGTAGTGGCCTCGTTCCTTCAGCCAGGAGACTATCGCTTGCGCGCAGAAGTATTCTGCAAACGTCCGGTGAACAAATTGAAATTCACCACTATTACCTTTGGATTCGAGCAAGCCTTGTCTGTTCATTGCATCAAGCAATTTTTCTGGAATGTCTTCGAAATAATTATTAAAAAATGTATTAAAGAAGCTTTTAAAACCAAGTTTGTTGTGTGTTTCGTTAATAAAATCCAAAATATCTTTTTCTGTGAATGAATCCGTCTCAGGTCTTAGAAATGTTTTTTCATTGAGATAAATGTCATATTTTAGTTTAATAAAGCATTTGTACAGTTCGGGTGCACTATTAATATCGAATTGTTTAAATAATAAAAAGTCTTGCGACTCGGCCGACGGATTCTTTTGCGGCCTAAAAACTTCGGCCAACATCCTAAGTTGCAAGGGAACTCCCATGAAGGAACTCATGTCTGTCCGGAGTAATCTCTTCGCTCTTCGCAGCACCTCTTCGGCATTCACTCTGAGTCGTCCCTTTTGTTCCTCTCCGGAATCTTCCAGTTCGAGGCGCAGACAAGTTTGCCAAAACTTAACTAAAAACCTCACCTGTTCTTCTCTGATGACTTTATCAAAACTCGTAGAGAATTGACTTAGTTTACTTTCTAAAGATACTTTTAAATACTTTCGCACTGTTAAAAATATTTGGACTGTTGGCTTGTTTTTCAAGAAAATAAGAAGCTTGATAATCTTTTCTATAGCACTGTCCTTATCTTCGACATAATCATCCAACTCGTCAAATCCATCAATAAATAAAATGATTTGCTTGGATTGCGTTTTACTTTCTAGAAAATGCTCTAACAACTTTTGAACTGGACTGCCACTAGCCGGACTGCAAGACTCACTTAATAAAAATCTCGCAACGTTTTGAACTGTGAGTCCGGCTGATATTCTAGCAATATGCTTTTTGAAGTGTTTCAATTCAATATGTATGATAAATGGCGATGTCATGCTCCTCGACAACATTGCAAGCGCAGTTGTTTTGCCCATTCCGGGCTCATCGGTAAGAATCATCAAGTTGCAATCTGTCTGGCTCAAGGTTTGTTCGTCAATCGGTTTGAAAGGTTTCACGGATGCAAAAAAGCGCAGACCGTCTATAGATCCGTGAGAATATCGCCACTCTACTCTATTGCTTCCCTCGATTTGAACAAGCTTCACAAAATGAATATTTTTATCTGTCAAATTCTGATTAATAATATCTCTCTCTTCTTTAATAGTGGCTGCAATTCGTACATTCTTTAAGAATGCTTCTCTATCCATTTGATTCTCTATCAATTCAGATATTGATGTATTTTCTTCCTCATTACAAATAACAAACAAGTCTTCGTCACGCTTGGCAGCGAGCATTTCCATATCGATACAAACTCTATGGAAAAACTTCCTCGGTAAATAGAAACTTTCATCAAACACATGTTTGCAGTATATTTCTTCACCGGAAACATCGAGCAGATAAACAGTTTTATCACGGTTCTTCTTGCAGGTTTCTTTAAATGCGAGTTCCGCATCTCCCTCGGCGACAATCACTTTGTTTCCATGGAGCTGCTCCCAGTCAGAACGAGTTTCCAACTCCTCAAGACTCCTGCTGATGACCACAATGATATCGGGTGACTCTACACAATAAAGAACAAACGCTTTACTAGTTTTAATATGCAATTTAAAGAATGGCATCTGTAAGTTAACGAGAATGGGACGCGTGTCCTTTATGTTAATTGTATAATTTTCGACAGTTGCAAATTTTTTCAACCCATCTGAACCTAAGATCTCATTGATTATAATATTATCGTCAGAAAAATCCTCTCCCAAGAACTCTCGGAAGCTATACGATTTAACCCCTGTAATTATCACATTGTTTCGTGCTAAAATTTTATTTTGCGAGTCAATTGTTAGATCCTTGAGTTGAACAGTACCATCTATCTCTATGGTTTTAATAAACTTAGAAGAATACTCTAACGGTTGCGAAGCTATAAAAACAAGTTTCATGAAGTTAGAACATATGTGATCAATCAATGTTTTACAGTATTGCATATTAACAAAGGATGAACAGGTGCTATCTACCACAATCAAGTAATCTTTATTCATAGGAAATTTGTAAATTTGATAAAGTTGTTGCAATTGCGTCCAGTCAATGAAGGCATAATGTCTATCATTTGTATATTTTTTAATGCTGCCGTCACGGGAGTCGAATTCGCTTCTTTGAATCTGATGAACGATGTTTTGAAGTCTAGTCATCTGAAATGTGCTGTCTCGTTTCTGCGATACTACGCAGAGAACTCGTTCGTCATCGGAGACCAGAAAATCCCGGAGACCGATAGAATCCTCAAAGTCCAGACAACACTTGGGCAGTGAGTCGAAGTAGCTATGTCCCACAGCGTAATAAATGAAGTCTGCAGCATGAGGGATAACTTTAATTTGATCTTCAACAGTTTGTTTGAACAGTGGCTTCTTCCAACGCATTAGCTGTTTCAAGCGCTTGCAGAGTACCTCCAATGATTCTCTACGTTTGCATGTTATTTTTCGATTATGATGATCGATATCAAAATTGGGAAACAGTTTATTAATCTCTAATAACTTAAGTTTCTTCTTGACGAATTCATTTAGAACTTCCATTTCGCTTTTCTGTTCTTGTAACTCATATAACATGTAAAGCATTCGCAATTCGTCTGGTGAAAAAACTCTAAAAGAACATTTTAAATTTTCAGCATTTTCCGGCAACAATTCCACAACATTTTGCCGATAAAATTTTTCAATGAGAAACACAGTTTCATCTTTATCGTCACATTTCTCGAAAAGTTTATTATATTCTTCTATGCTTTTTGGCCAATCTAATACTTGACCAATTTTCAATTTTTCGTCTTTAAAAGCATCGACAAAATTAGTCATTGCATGCGTCGCTAAAGTATAACTAGCTGTATTCTTGTCGATCCAAGAAAAGCTTGATGTGTCAATAAAAACGTGGAAAATCGTTCCAAGATGTACCCCACAAGTGTTGATATGGTTCGGTACCGATAGAATGACAGTAATATCCAGTTCGTCCAACAACACGTTCATTGCGTATCTGTCGTAGTAATCGTCCTTAACTCGATCCAACATGTCTCTCGCTCCCGGACTATCAAAACCAACGGTCTTTGCATGAATGCCAACTTTGGAGTTTTTTACTAAACGATCCTCGTTGATGACTAAATACTTGACAGAGAATGCTGTCATTTGAGAAAGCCAGGCCCCGAGAGAGTGGCCTGTGATTGCAAGTGTATAATGCCTGTTTTTATCATTGGCTGATTTGATGGCTTGACGTATATATTCAACAAATGTTGTAGCCGAATTCATACAGGCTGTATATTGTGTGCCAAAGATTCCCTTTGCGTCTGTGTACAATGCTCCAATACAGGAGGGAACTGTTCCGCGGTGAGCCACCACAACTTGTTGCAAGCCGGTGTTAACGAAGGCAGCGCCGAAGTAGCCATTAAACCAAGCTGTATTGGTGGCGGTGATTAGAATTCTCCATCCATCTAGCTTACCTAGCAGTAGAATCCTTTCTCCGTACTTTGCATCAGATTCTTTGGTGATCTTCTTGGTGTAGATCAGGTTTGCAAATGTCACTAATGTTTGGTTAGTTGGATGTGGTTCCGCATCCAGAAAGTCCTTTGGACACTGCAGCGAGGGTTCTAATAGAATTTCCATCAATTGTTTTTGCTGCGCATCTTCCATCTGCAAATTCTTGTCGACTTCCATATCTTCTGTTCCTGCAACATTACGTGCATGATAATTAAACGTACTAACTTCGGTTCCAGACTGGAGGTCGTGAGAAAAATAATTCCCCTCAGATACTATTGTGATGCTGTATGGAGGGAATATTTAAGGAAAGGAAGGAAAATGTATGAGAGGTGGAAAGGCATTTGGGAGTCAGTATGTCCAGGAGTGACAGACGAATGAATCCACCCACTGCAATGCAAGGCGATGGGTCGTGAGAGTTCTGCTGGAGATGATCTCCCTCTACCAGTCTCTCAAGTGGGCAGACGCATCCATTGCCAAGACCTTAGACAAACCTCTCCCCATGAACCTGGGCACCTCTGCTAAGTCACCAAGCGTAGCAAACCACTTGGGGTGACCAATGACAGAAGTGTTGGTTGTCAAACAAATGTTTCCTGGGGCGGCGGAATCCATATCCTCTTTCCAAAGTGATATTATTATAAACAAAAACATGAATAGTTGGTTATAAAGCAAGACAATGGGGTATTTCCACAAACGAGGGATTCTGTTGAAAATGTACGGAATATTTAAATATCATTTTTCTGATCTTAATCATCCTACTAAAAATGTTTGTTTTTTATGTTTTCATTCAATATTATTGATTTTAAAAACGATCTTCTTCTTTGTGTGCCCTATCAGGTCCCCCCGACGTTGGCGATCACTCTTGAAAAAACGATCTAAAACTGACAAAATCAAAACGGTCTGTGGTTGGCAAATTGGATTGTGATGTCACAAGTGTCGCTCAGCTTGGCATAAATAAACACTGTCAGTGAGCGTCCACGCTCATGACGTCACACGATAGCCACGCCCCAAAATATCATTTTAGCGGTAATTCAAAAATGGGAAACTTTGAATTTTTTTTTAATAGTACTCGCCTTTCCCCAACTTTTTTTTTTTTTTTTTAAATTTTCTTTATTTATTTTGTTTGTTACAGGTTTGTTTAACATGGTTTTTCGACCACCAAGCTAGGCAAATGCCCGTATTACCACAGAAGTATTATCCAAAATTATAGCCCACTTTTTAATAGGACTCCATAAACAGAAGTTAAAGTTAATGTTGGGCCATTTAGTGACGTTTTATGTGCAAAAATGTATATATTTTATTACATCACAAAAAAATTGATTTTCACTTTGGTACAAATCATCACAACAAACAATTTTCGCATCATATCCAGTGATATGCCAAAAGTGTAAGTTTCCTTTTGTTAAAATATTCTTCCACAAGAAGATAAGAAGATGGGAGGACTTGTATCACATATACATACATATATATGTACCCTCGATCTGGTACAATACTCAAATCGCGAGCTCGATCACTTCCTCGTTACACCGATAGACTAAAATTCTACAATGTACGCACCCTTGAACAGAGAAGACTAAATACAGATTTAAATTTTCTTTTCAAAATTGATAATGGTTTAATAAACTGCCCTTTTCTACTTCATCAAATCAGGTTCAATGTACCTAGAATTGGTTCACGACTTATAAATTATGTTCCGTTACATATTAAAAAATATCGAACAAAGCTGGGGTATGACTCAGCTTTATCAAGAATGTGCCGTAATTTTAATGAGGCTTATAAAAAACATTCCATTAATTTGACAATGTCAACATTGGCCAACTTCAAATATTCTCTTAACAAGATTTAAAGCTCCCTTTTATATTGTTATATAAACTTATAAACCTATAAACTAAACCTTTAAACTTATATTATAATATTATTGTTCTAAAAACTTGTTGCAAAAACTTATTATTTTGTAATGTATGGTATGTGTATGTGTGTGAATGATTGTATACATATGTAAGTATTATATTATCAATGTTGTGTTTGGCTTTAATTAGTGATAGCATCAACCATGTTCAGTGTAATTGTATCTGTGAAAGCTTTGATGTAAATCACTGTTGACAAACCTAATAAAAAATAAAAAATAAATAAAATAAAAAATAAAATCACTCATAATCACCACCAAATCAATTATAATGCACAAAAACTTGTAGTGAATTAAACTAAATATTGATGTTTTTTGGGTCACTAGTAGGATATTTCAAAATGCCATACTAATGTACCTGACCGTTATGCCTTCCGGTGTTATTTTATAGCATATTTAATATTTAAAACACAGACATGTATAAATAATATTTGATTTATGGTGAGCATTCGAAAATTGCTCTTTTCATTGTCTCAAAACGTCTCCAAGGTGCTGCGGTCGCTGGGAATAATTTTAGGCAAAATCCTGCAACACTGGCGTGTAGCTTGGTTCCCCTACGCCAAATCCACACCACGCTGCACCCTCTGTGACACTTAGTCTCGCCACACCCGCCAGGTATGAGTTATGCTCTGTAATTCGTTTTTAAACTTTGCTTCGGCGAATCTGAATTAATGGGATTGTTCCTTTGTCTCTGGTGTCGTGTAGTGTATCCAGGTCTAGTCCCCAGTAACAATTGAGTCCAAGAATTCTTCGCCATCGATGTGGTAGCACTTAAGGTATTCGCGGGCTGCTTCAACCCGTTGTTGTTTGTGATCTTCGGTGAGCATTTTGGGACCCAATTTGAGCAGACCTTGTTGTCTTCTAAATGTTCTGTCAACATAATTTCAATAGAGGTCTTACTGACATCAGGAATCATATCACAGAGCTCCCAAACCATCACCCATCGATCTGCAATCATTGTTTTTTCCGCTTTGGCAATTTTTTTGTCTGAAACCGATGGCCGTCCGGCACGCTTTTAAATTCTCCGTACCATTTTCAGTACACTTCAAGTAGCTGAGAATGAATTTCTACCGGGGTTTTGTTCTTTGCACAAAAAAACTAATTATAAAGCGTAATTCACACCTGGCGGGTGCGGCGAGCGGTAGCTCCATCATAAACGGCTGCCACGCCGAGACTAAGTGTCTCAGAGAGTGCAGCGTGGTGGGGATTCGGCGTAGGGGAACCAGGCTACACGCCAGTGTTTCCCGATTTCGCGTAAAATTATTCCTAGCGACCGCAGCTCCCTGGAGACCTTACTTTACGGACAGACCTCGTATTTGGAGATGTCTGACTAATAAACTGGACGATTGATGTATACAACATAAATTACCTTAGATAATGACAACAGTCACACAAAATAAAGAAATATTTCATTTCTTTTCCAACTCCGAAATGAATTCAATTTTTGCAACATTTCAAAACTTGCGCTATTTCAATCAGTAAAATTCTGTCGATGATGATATAGACAGATTTAACATTTCTTATCAGATAAAATTTTCCCTTATCTGTAGATATGAGTTTATAAATAGATTATTTTTGGTTTTATCTAAAAATATTGGAAGATAACACAAACTACATTAATTTGGGAGACGGTTATGGATACCGCCGCCCCGGGAACCATTAATTAGATAACCAACACCCTGCCATAGGTCACCCCAAGCGGTTCGCTACATTCGGTGACTTATGCCCAGGTTCAGGTTTGTCTAGGTCTTGGCGACGAATGCATTAGCCGGATTGGGAGAGACTGGTTGAGGGAGACCTAACCTAGACCACTCCAGCCAGACACCCTCGGCCAATGACGTTATTTTATTTATATAATACATGTTACATATATAAGACATTTACATAGATAAGATTTATTAAATCACCATACTAGGCGGCTGCCTGTTTCATGGTGATTAATTAAGGATAGTTATTTGAGTGTAGTCTAGTATAAAATTGGTAAAGTTATAATAAAAAACAGAAAAGAGAAAAAGAAGTGCGTAAAATAAACATGTAAATAAAATAAACCTGTAAACAAATGGTACTAGTATGTAATGATGTTGAAAATTTATTTCTTATGAAAAAAATTTTCTTTTTTTTTTGGTATGCAGTATTATAAAAAGAAAAAATTGCTTTTGGTATGCAGTATTATATAAATCTGTACCCGAGAAGCATACAGATGCAAGTCCAAAATTTGAAGAAATGAGTTTTTGATACAGACTTGAAGTAAATTATCATGTTTATCAGTGGCAGAAAGATGGAAGTCCTATCATGAAGAAAAAATAGGATTTTCAAAACTGCATATGGATGCAAGTACCATGATGCAACAACTATCTTAGAAGCAGAAGGATGTACCATAGACTTGCATCTTTTTGATTTAGTTGAGTATGATGACTCAAATCCTACAAATTATGTAGTATTATGACTTAAATTATACATTACTACGATTTCTATGGAAGTAAATAATTTTTAAACATTGATTCTTTCATAAAACACCACATGTCTTAAGAGTGAATAACCAGCACATGACAACTTCGATTCCGACACTAGCGCTAACACATCAGGGCTCGCGAGCGGGCGTTTTCAGAACTAAATTTCGTTCCGCGGCAATCCGAGTTTTGAGGGTTTTGTTCACGCGAGCTAGGGCTACCCGCTACTATTACTACTTTACATTACTATTCTCGCTTCCAGAATTTTAATTAGTAGTAGTTATTTGTAATTTGTATATTGAAGTGCATAAACATAAATAGATACAAGTGAAATGCGTAAACACAGTAGGTATTAAGTAGATACCTACATGAATAAACAATTTGTTATATTCTTTTTAATATTTCGGTTTTTTGTTTTTTAATTTTATTTTACGGCCATTAGAGCGAAAGATATCTCATTATCGCCCTGGTGTAAGACCACCATTAAGATTTGAAACGTTGCTTGAAATGTCTTTAGCCGTGTTTGGTGACCAGATCTGAATAGCCAGGTACTTCCCCACCTTCCTCTTCCCTATATTTTCACCCTCCCCACTACCTTCAGTCTTACAACATACCCCAATTGGGGATGCCATAGTCCCACTGGCTCCAGACAGGAGCAGTTGGGACTCTTGTGCGGTATATTTATGAAAAAAGTGTAATATTCAGTTGGATTGTAAAAAATGTCTCATTTTGAAATATTTATTCGTATGCACAATTTTTTATTTTATATTTATCTGAATACCGCAAAAGAGACCCAAATGCTCCTACTGGAGCCAGTGAGACTATGACGTGACTATGGGGTATATTGCGAGGCTGAAGGTGGTGGGGGAAGAGGAAGGCGAGGAATTACCTGGCTATTCAGATCTGGTCAATAAACAACGTTTCAATTCTGAATGGTGGTCTTACACCAGGGCGATACTGAAAGTATCTTTTACTCTAAAACGTGACGCAAATATATTATTTTTAAATTAAATAATTGTGAAATAACCCAAATTAGTCAAATAAAATTTATTTGCCTATGCCGGGATTCGATCCCACGACCTTCAGATTGCTAGTCAAGAGCCTTACCCCTTGACCACGCCGGCCGTCAATAGGTGGTATCAGTAATTTGGAAGGTACATCCACCAACTACATGGAAGGCCGGATCGGGAGAGACCGTTTTTTTTACACTCGCTCGACACACTGCTTATCTCTTCTTTGGGAATGCTGTGTGGAGGGTCGTTTTAGGGAAAGGAAGAAGAGGAAATTCGGAGAAGGAAAGGGATATTAGGGGTGAGTAGAAATCTGGGGGTCAGCGTGTCCAGGAGTGCGGATGTATGAATCCATCCCTCCCACTGCGGTGCAAGGCGATGTTCCGAGAGAGTAAGGCTGGAGAAGTCAAAGGGACTCCCTTAACTTTTCCAGATCCGACCTGCCATGCAGCTGGTGGGCAGACGCATCCGCTGCCAAGACCTAAACAAACCTCACCCCCTTAAACCTAGGCACCCCTGCTAGTCACCAAATGTTACGAACCACTTGGGATGACCTATGGCAGACGTGTTGGTTATCTAATAATTGGTTCCCGGGGCGGTGTTACCCATACCCGATTCTCGTGTTTATTATTTTTCCATCAAAATTATTTATGATTTGTCAATAATGTCTTAGTAAAATAAGTATGTAATAAAATCTGAAATATATTAGTTTGTAAGTGTGCAAATAAATAAACAAACGGACCAATTTTCGTCAAGAAACACATGTACGTATATATTTTTAAATAATTTAATTTATCTATTTATTTACGCAAAAATAGTCTATTAACAATAAAACAATAACACGAATAACAAGCGTGCGTAAAGGCACGACCCACCTAGCAATCGATCACCGTTCGCATCGATTACCGTTCGAAGGAAATTTTTCGTAACAATTACCACTTTTCGTAACACATTTACCAGCTTACCCCCCAAGTGTCGAGCGTGCGTAAAGAAGTTTTACTTGAAAATAAATATTTTGGAGCAGTTGGGACTCTTGTGCGGTATTCACATAAGAATAATTTACAATAAAAAAAATTTCAAAATTATAAAAACTTTATCATAAAAATATTCAATGAACATGAAATTTTGCGTTGGGGCAACCCTATAAATTTTACAAACATGAAATCCTATTTATTTTGCTTCGTTATTCGTTTGAAAATGTTGCGATGTAGAGCGCCGCGAAGACAACCGCCAGTGGCCGCAGTTGCGGTCTGAATGAGTGCTCTCGATTCGTGTTGTCGTCGATAAGAAAAATTGTGAAACGCGAAGCTGTAAATTAATTAATATTAAATACACCCTAAAATTATTTTTCCATTAAAATTATTTATGATTTGTCAATAATGTCTTAGCAAAATAAGTATGTAAAAAAATCTGAAATATATTAGTTAGTAAGTGCGCAAATAAATAAACAAACGGACCAATTTTCGTCAAGAAACACATGTACGTATATATTTTTTAATAATTTTATTTAAACTTAAATTAAAATTCTGACAAATAATTTTACCACATAATGTATTGATTTATTTTACTGCATGATTATATGATTTGAAATTGGTGTTGTATAATACATGTACTTTTTTGAAAATATAACAAATCTGCCAACGACCTATGGTATAACCTTATTATACTTAAAATAAACATTTTTTCTCAAAATTTTATCCATACCTTTACTAGATAAAAGAACAATCTTTCAAAATCAATTTATAATTTTTTGTGGAAACGAGTCAATAAGTCTAAATACTGATTTAAAAATGACATATTTCTGGTTTCTCTGGTAATGTCCTCTTAACAAAATATTCCACTTAATTTAGAAGCAGAAGGATTCAAGTCCATGTTTTTGTTTGACTCAAGTCAGCGTTTTTTTTAAACAATATTTTTAAAGGCTTTACATATAAAATATTTCGTTTTATTTGCTCTTTTTTAAAACAAAACTAATTGATTAAATAATTACTTTTTTTTGTATCTATCAGCATAAATATCCGAAAAAGTTATGAGGCCATAGTTAGAGAAATAAAAGTTTTTTGTCTCTCCTGAACATTTACCTTTTTGAAGTTGCATCTGTATGCTTCTCGAGTACAGAAATAGACTCGCCATTGTTTTAGAAAGTCAAGATATAATGTGGCAAGTAAACAATACGCCTTTGTTTTCAACGGTTTTCAGTAATTTCTTAATTCAAAAGTTATTCATGTGTTAAAAAGATATGCTACTTCCACTCCAAAGCCAAACTTCTGACTCCGAACTCCGAACTCCAAAATGGCTGATGTCAACTGTGGCTGCGCTGTATCTTATCAGTTGCCTACAATTCTGCAGGCGATGTTTCGGTTTCCATAAAGTTGAAAAAAATTATAATTTCAAACAATTTTCATATCACTCTCCTGTAATAAATAATATTGAGCAGACTGATGTGTTGGGCCAACTCGCATGAACCAGCCATCGCCGATCACCTCGGAGGCGATCCCGGGCCAACTCGAACTCCAACCTTCCAACTTAAACTTCCAATGCACGGACTACCCCTCTAAATAATCGTCCAAACGTTTAAAGTTGGAAGTAGTTGGCTTCAGTTTGACCGTACCATAAGACAATCAAAGAATTGAAAATTAATTGAGGTAATTTTTAAAAAGGCAACATTCTCCAAAATGTGTTATTTTGAGAAAACCAAAAAAAACGTTTCATTTCAACAATTCTCACGCATTTATAAGTTAATAATTTTATTCAAAAAGGGAAACTGCTTATCATTACATAGTTTAAAATGAAGTCGCTCAAAATGTTTGTGCGCTTAGATCTTTTAAACTACGCAACGGATTTTCATGCGGTTTTCACCAATAGATAGAGTGATTCAAGAGGAAGGTTTATGTGTATAATACATGCTTATTATAGTAGAGAAAAGCCGAGAAATTCAAATATTCAATGCAGGCAGCGGGCAGCTGGCAAGCGTATGGTGTGGATTTTATAAAGGTTGGGTAATGCCGTTGTGTTTCGTTAGCCACATCAACGTGTGGCCGGGTCTGCTAGTCTATTATAATTTCCAAAGCAGATTTTGTTTATTGTATTAAGCGATAAGTTATAATAGATTTAATTTTGGAGATTGCTGCATTTGATACTCACCTAAGGAGAATGCTGCTTTTGTTTCTTACACGTATGGAGATGTTTGACTTTGATACCGACAAACAAATATGATGTCACCAATAATGGACTTACCAAATCACAGCGAAGTTTGATTATTATTATATTATTATGATTTTAATTTTAATTTTACGTTATTCGTATGCTGAAATTGAAAAAACTCTAAACCTTTCTCCTTAAGAAGACTGTCGAAAAAAATCCGATCTCATCTGTTTCTTCATAATTATTAACTACATAATCGATTCAACTACATTACTACAACTCATCCCATTCAATATACCTTCTCGTAGACTCAGAAATAAAGAGCTACTCTTCCTCAATCAGCACTCCACTAATTATGGTTACAACTCACCACTGTCCAGAATGTGTAGAATGGTCAACTCACGACAAGACCTTGGTTTTTTTGGTATAAGTTTGAATGAATTCTGTCGCTCTTTAAATAAATGATGATATTTTATATTTACTGTAATTTTTGCAAAGTCTTGACTTGACTTGACACTTCTATTTTCTGTTTGTCTTTGCTCTCATGTACCATGTTCATCCTTACAATGTACATTCCCAAATTTTCGTTATACCATGTTGTAAATTGGACGTAAGTCCGTAAATAAATAAATAAATAAATAAATAAATATATTTCAAATATAAGTTGGTTTTCATTGAAACGATTTGAAAAAAAAACTCTCCACAAGAAATACTTTTACCAATTTTTTAATAAAATAAATATATCTTAATTACAACATGAATTATGAACTATGTCCAAAAACTGGCTTTATTTGTATGTTACTTGGTCAATAAAGTTTTATTTTACATTAGCTCCACACAGGAGGCCCTGAGGAAAATAATTACCTTCGGGGCCTATGTCATCTTTGGGGATGATGTGTGGGGGTTTTTTTAGAAAAGGAAGGATAAGAAGTTCTGAGAAGGAAAGGGGTATTAGTGGTGGGTAGGAATCTGGGGGTCAATAGGTCCAGGAGTGACGGGCGTATGTATCGCACTGCGGTGCAAGACGCTCTTTCGCGAGAGTACGGCTGGAGTAGTCAAATGGACTCCCTCAACCATTCTCTCCCGATCCAGCCTGCTACGCAGCTGGTGGGCAGATGCATTCGCCACCGCCAAAACTCGGACAAACCTCACCCCATGAACCTGGCCACCCTGGCTAAGTCACCAAACGTAGTGAACCACTTGGGGTGACTTTTTTTTTTTTACATTAACTCCACACAGGAGGCCCTGAGGAAAAAATTTCTCTCAGGGCCTATGTCATCTGAGATGCTGTGTGGAGGGTCTTTTTGAGGAGAGGAAGGAATGAACATTGGTCTTGAAAAGACCCATGTTGTAGGAAGGAGAAAACACAGAGGCCGGTAAATCGTTTCACAGCCGAGCTATTGAACACAAGAATGAGTCGAAGAAACAACCCGTTCCCATGTGACAAATATCAACCGTGTACATATGTTGGGCACGCGTTTGGCGTGTTTCCCGACTATGTACCAGTGCCGAAGGGATCAATGACGCTAGTTCCTTGAAGCATCTTCCATTAGAACATCCACCTGTAGAACAAGGATAGCATTCCCACCCGACGCACATGCTCTAAAGATTGCAATCCGTCTGTTAACCCTTCGAATAATAAGAAAATAATATCTGTAACCTTTTGCCTGTCAAGGTTCGCGCGCAAAATTCCTGTTTCTTGCCATGCATCTTAAATTTTCCTATTTATGGGTTATTTTTTAACCCTTTTGCAAAAACAAAAATTGTTCTAAAATCTAAATAAAATAATCTTTCCGATGTGTTTATTAGAAATCAACTTTTTTTTTTCTAAATATTAAAATTTTGATATTGGAAATGTAAATTAGCTAAAAAATGCATACCTGCGAATATTGGAATTAAAGTACTTAAAATAGAATAAACTTAAAATTTTAAATACAGATTCCTTTTTTTAACAAAATTTGTAATAAAACTGTCACCTCACTTTTTATCACTTTCATACAATTTTATTTTAAAATTAAATGTTTGTTACGTCAAAAATTGGCTCGAAATAAAACTGTCACTTATGATCGGGTTTGTAAAATATCTCAACAACATAGCTCATATAATCCTAATACAATGAGAAGCATTATTTCTTTGGCTCTCTAACATAAAAGAAATCATAAATATTCGCATGACAGGAAGAGAGATATATAACTTTTAATAATGCACGGTCGCTCTGGGACAATCTGGGTCTCTTGTTATTATAACGGCATATGATGTTTTGGGACAACTTGGGTCTCCTGTGATTAGAAGGGTTAAGATGGGAGAATCTATCAAACGGACCACCCGTTTTTGCACAGAGTCAAGGTATTTTTCAGGTATTTTGGACCTCCAGACCAGAGGTGGCTGCCAAATTCAACCGTGGGGCGCACTTGTGATTTGTACAGGGTTAGCAGTTGTATACTATTAAAGTATCTGCGGGCCCTGTACAGTACGCCCAGTTTTTGGTAGGCTAACTTACTCTGGCTTCGATGGAGCCCCCATATCTGAGCTGGTCAGATCTGAGATGGCAGAGTTGCATCATTAGTCTATTTTTGAAAAAAAGTGGAGAATGCTGCATTTGATTCTACATACCTCAATTAACATTTTTTTATTTATTTAATTTAACACGTGTTAACTTTCTGAATAAGTGCAGAAAATAAGCCAAATAACAGTAAAAGTCGATTTTTTCAGTTTCAGTTTCAGTTTCGGTTTCGGCCGAAACTGAGACAGACACTAAAGGTTCGGTTTCGGTTTTGGTTTCGGTGGAATGTTCTGTTTCGTCGGACACTACCAATTAATGATTCCCGGGGTGATGGTATCCATACCCGCCTCCCAAATTAATGTAGCGTGTGTTATCTTACAATATTTTTTGAAAAAACCAAAAATAATCTACTTATAAGTTCATATCTATACAAGGAAAAGTTTTATCAGATAAGATATGATAAATCTGTCTATATCATGGATCGGCAACCTTTTGTTTACTTCATAAAAAATTGGTCCATCCTGGGGGGGGGGGGGGGGGGGGAATTGTGCTCTTGAGGGGTACCCCCCATCCGCCCCTTGTGCCCCCCCCAGAAAAAAATCCTGGATCCGCCCTTGGTGCTGGCCGCACTTGGGTCACTTGTCATCACAGTATATCTGATATTTGGTGACTTAGCAGGAGTTCCCGGGTTTATGGGGTGAGGTACCTATGTCCAGGTCTTGGCGGCGGATGCGTAGTCGGCTCACTTACTTCGTGGCGGGCCGGATCGAAAGAGACTGGTTGAGGGAGGCCTTTTGGCCTTTACAGTCGGACTCTCTCGACTCATCGCCTTGCACTGCAGTTGGAAGGATTGATTCATACATCCATCACTCATGGACATACTGCCACCCACATTCCTACCCACCCCTCATACATCTTTCCAACCCAGAACTTCCTATCCTTCCCTTCTTTCAAAAGACCCTTCACTCGGCATCCCCTTAGATAACATAGAGACCCTAAGAGAAATTATTTTTCTCAGGGCCTCCTGTGTGGAGTAATGTAAAAAATACCTTTAATATTTTAATATTTGTGTACAAATATTTTAGTTTTAAAAATAAAACATATATATTGGATGTCCTTAAAAGTTTAAAAAAAAAAAGTATATTCTAAAATTTTATGAATTCATCAAATATTTTAAGTTAATTTTCACATTCTGTGTATGCAGTGGCGTAGCGAGGGGGGGGGGCAGACCGCCCCGGGCGCCACCCGTCGGGGGGGGTGACACCCCCCCGATCACAGTTCATCAAGTTTTTGCTTTAAAAGCCATTTTAACCTTTAGCCTTTTATTTTAATTTTAACCTGTGGACGTGCGGTCTCACAGGCCGCTGTCCGCCTCAGTAGCTTCGCTTTTAGTGCCAAAACGACTTACGAGACTGAAGGTTACTTCGCCGGCTGTATTTTGCGTGAGTAATTTCGCTTTATATTTTGATTGCGGTCTGTGGGACCTCGCGTCCATGTTTGTGTAATAAATTGAGCTCATGGTAATTTTCTTTGTTCAACATTTATTAATTAAAAATATCAGAAAATGATCAACCTAGTACATCTGCAAGTAAACTATACTCACCAAAGATAAAAAGAAAGAGGATTTACTCATGTGAAGGCTGTAAACAGCCATTATGCAAAGACTGACAATAAATATGCACAAGTTGGGCCTTTGTCAAAATTTTTATGTTTTGTTTTAAGAAGATTTTTTATTTTTTTTATTCTTTCTATTTTATTGTAAAATTAGCGAAACTTACTGAAAAAATAATTTTCCTTGGATAATGTTCCTACAAAGTGATCTCGAGTAAAAATGACTGAAAAGTGCCTTTGATTGTTAAATGGTTAGATTTTAGTTTAAAAATATATATTTTAACTCAAATGTCTTGTTTTCTTTACATTTGCTAAAGTCCGTAAATAAATAAAAACAATTTTAGGTACAATACTAGTAATAGATAGATTCCGGCATTTAAAGATAGCGGTCTGTGAGACCGCACGTCATAGTAGTGTAACAAAAATGTAACGTCCATAGTTAAAGGTTAAGTGTGGTATCACTTTGCAAACCTATCACGTTGATTTGCAAATCACTCCCCCTTCGCTATCCCTTCGCACCCTTTCTCGCTCCCTTTCACTCCATTGTGTATGATATCATCTGTCACATGCATTGCGGCGAGAAACTTGAGGGCCGCACCAAGACGCCTCACGGGCCGGAGGTTGCTGACCCATGGTCTATGTCTATATCATCATTGACAAAATTTTTGTAATAGCATATGTTTTGATACGTTGCAAAAATGGAATTTATTTCGGAGTTGGAAAAGAAATGAAACATTTATTTATTTTGCGTGACTGCAGTAATTATCTAAGGTAATTTATATTGTTTATTCAGACACATACATAGATTAAGTTTTGGGACAGTGAGAAAAGCAATTTTCGAATGTTCACCATACATCAAATATTATTTACACGTGTATAAATTTTACATCTTACTAATATTATAAATGCGAATGTTTGTATGGATGTATGTATTACTAATTACTATTACTAATATTATAAATGCGAATGTTTGCATGGATGTATGTTACTCTTTCACGCAATAAATACTAAATGGAATTTAAAAATTCTTTCACTAATCGAAAGCTACATTATTTGCGAGTAATATAGGCTATATATATTGGTAAGCTCTGGCGTTATGAATAAGCTGTGGCGTTATGAAATTATTTATTATACTTTTATTGGCAAAGCGTGTTGCTAAGTATATTTTGACTTGGGCTGTCATTTTGTTATTTATTATTTGTTTATGGAGTCCTATTATAAAATGGGCTATAATTTTGGATAATACTTCTGTGGTTGAGGTATTGTGAGTACTACATAAAAAATTCATTCAAATGTACACATTACTTTCAAAGATTCGGTTTAAAACAAATTCCATTTTTTCAAATGGTTCTTTGTTTTACCCGCCTGAAGTGTCTTAATTCAGCAATTTTCTGTAAAACATTCAATTATCTTGCTTTAAAACAAACTATTTGTAATTTTGTTTATAATAATATCACTTTGGGAGGCGGGTATAGATACTGCCGCCCCAGGAAACATTTATTTGACAACCAACACCTCTGTCATAGGTGGTTTGGTGCCATTGGTGCCAAGTAGTATATTACGCTTGGTGACTTAGCAGAGGTGTCCGGGTTCATAGGGAGAGGTTTGTCTACGGTCTTGGCGACAGATGCTTCTACCCACTTGAGAGACTGCTTGAAGGAAAACATTGACACACACGACGGCCAACATAGCGCAGCGTTAAGACGCTTGACTTGCGCACCGAAGGTCGCGGGATCGAATCCCGGCGTGGCAAATAAATTTTATTTGATTCATTTGTGTTATTACACAATTTATTCTAAAATTTTTAAATTAATAATAGTATATTTGCGGCACGTTCCAGAGTGGAAGATACTCTCTGTATCGCCCTGGTGTAAGACCACCATTCAGAATTGAAACGTCGCTTGAAACGGCATTAGCCGTGTTTGGTGACCAGATCTGAATGGCCAGGTACTACCCCACCTTCCTCTTCCCTATCTCCTTCCCCTCCCATATTGGGGATTGGGGATGCCATAGTCTCACTGGCTTCAGACGGGAGCAGTTGGGACTCTTGTGGGGTATTCATGTAAAAATAAAAAAAAATTTGGCCTCTCAAGCAGAACTCTCACAACTAAGAACTCTCATACCTTTTTCTTTCCCATAACTACCTCTACATCCTTTTTTAAAAAGTCCCACCAAACAGCATCCCAATGCTGTAGTCTCTTAGAGGAATTATTTTTCTCACGACCTCCAGTCTGGAACCGAAGTTAGTACGTTTAATTATCATGCACGTAATGTTGCAGGAACAGTAGATATGGAAGTCGACAAGAATTTGCAGATGGAAGATGCGCAGCAAAAACTATTGATGGAAGTTCTATTAGAACCCTCGCTGCAGTGTCCAGAGGACTTTCTGGATGCGGAACCACATCCAACTAACCAAACATTAGTGACATTTGCAAACCTGATCTACACCAAGAAGACCACCAAAGAATCTGATGCAAAGTACGGAGAAAGGATTCTACTGCTAGGTAAGCTAGATGGATGGAGAATTCTAATCACCGCCACCAACACAGCTTGGTTTAATGGCTACTTCGGCGCTGCCTTCGTTAACACCGGCTTGCAACAAGTTGTGGTGGCTCACCGCGGAACAGTTCCCTCCTGTATTGGAGCATTGTACACAGACGCAAAGGGAATCTTTGGCACGCAATATACAGCCTGTATGAATTCGGCTACAACATTTGTTGAATATATACGTCAAGCCATCAATTCAGCCAATGATAAAAACAGGCATTTTACACTTACAATCACAGGCCACTCTCTCGGGGCCTGGCTTTCTCAAATGACAGCATTCTCTGTCAAGTATTTAGTCATCAACGAGGATCGTTTAGTAAAAAACTCCAAAGTTGGCATTCAAGCAAAGACCGTTGGTTTTGATAGTCCGGGAGCGAGAGACATGTTGGATCGAGTTAAGGACGATTACTACGACAGATACGCAATGAACGTGTTGTTGGACGAACTGGATATTACTGTCTTTCTATCGGTACCGAACCATATCAACACTTGTGGGGTACATCTTGGAACGATTTTCCACGTTTTTATTGACACATCAAGCTTTTCTTGGATCGACAAGAATACAGCTAGTTATACTTTAGCGACGCATGCAATGACTAATTTTGTCGATGCTTTTAAAGACGAAAAATTGAAAATTGGTCAAGTATTAGATTGGCCAAAAAGCACAGAAGAATATAATAAACTTTTCGAGAAATGTGACGATAAAGATGAAACTGTGTTTCTCATTGAAAAATTCTATCGACAAAATGTTGTGGAATTGTTGCCGGAAAATGCTGAAAATTTTAAATGTTCTTTTAGAGTTTTTTCACAAGACGAATTGCGAATGCTTTACATGTTATATGAGTTACAGGAACAGAAAAGCGAAATGGAAGTTTTAAATGAATTCGTCACAAAGAAACTTAAATTATTAGAGATTAATAAACTGTTTCCCAATTTTGATATCGATCATCATAATCGAATAATAACATGTAAACGTAGAGAATCATTGGAGGTACTCTGCAAGCGCTTGAAACAGCTGATGCGTTGGATGAAGCCACTGTTCAAACAAACTGTTGAAGATCAAATTAAAGTTATCCCTCATGCTGCAGACTTCATTTATTACGCTGAGGGACATAGCTACTTCGACTCACTGCCCAAGTGTTGTCTGGACTTTGAGGATTCTATCGGTCTCCGGGATTTTCTGGTCTCCGATGACGAACGAGTTCTCTGCGTAGTATCGCAGAAACGAGACAGCGCATTTCAGATGACCAGACTTCAAAACATCGTTCATCAGATTCAAAGAAGCGAATTCGACTCCCGTGACGGCAGCATTAAAAAATATACAAATGATAGACATTATGCCTTCATTGACTGGACGCAATTGCAACAACTTTATCATATTTACAAATGGCCTATGAATAAAGATTACTTGATTGTGGTAGATAGCACCTGTTCATCCTTTGTTAATATGCAATACTGTAAAACATTGATTGATCACATATGTTCTAACTTCATGAAACTTGTTTTTATAGCTTCGCAACCGTTAGAGTATTCTTCTAAGTTTATTAAAACCATAGAGATAGATGGTACTGTTCAACTCAAGGATCTAACAATTGACTCGCAAAATAAAATTTTAGCACGAAACAATGTGATAATTACAGGGGTTAAATCGTATAGCTTCCGAGAGTTCTTGGGAGAGGATTTTTCTGACGATAATATTATAATCAATAAGATCTTAGGTTCAGATGGGTTGAAAAAATTTGCAACTGTCGAAAATTATACAATTAACATAAAGGACACGCGTCCCATTCTCGTTAACTTACAGATGCCATTCTTTAAATTGCATATTAAAACTAGTAAAGCGTTTGTTCTTTATTGTGTAGAGTCACCCGATATCATTGTGGTCATCAGCAGGAGTCTTGAGGAGTTGGAAACTCGTTCTGACTGGGAGCAGCTCCATGGAAACAAAGTGATTGTCGCCGAGGGAGATGCGGAACTCGCATTTAAAGAAACCTGCAAGAAGAACCGAGATAAAACTGTTTATCTGCTCGATGTTTCCGGTGAAGAAATATACTGCAAACATGTGTTTGATGAAAGTTTCTATTTACCGAGGAAGTTTTTCCATAGAGTTTGTATCGATATGGAAATGCTCGCTGCCAAGCGTGACGAAGACTTGTTTGTTATTTGTAATGAGGAAGAAAATACATCAATATCTGAATTGATAGAGAATCAAATGGATAGAGAAGCATTCTTAAAGAATGTACGAATTGCAGCCACTATTAAAGAAGAGAGAGATATTATTAATCAGAATTTGACAGATAAAAATATTCATTTTGTGAAGCTTGTTCAAAGCGAGGGAAGCAATAGAGTAGAGTGGCGATATTCTCACGGATCTATAGACGGTCTGCGCTTTTTTGCATCCATGAAACCTTTCAAACCGATTGACGAACAAACCTTGAGCCAGACAGATTGCAACTTGATGATTCTTACCGATGAGCCCGGGATGGGCAAAACAACTGCGCTTGCAATGTTGTCGAGGAGAATGACATCGCCATTTATCATATATATTGAATTGAAACACTTCAAAAAGCATATTGCTAGAATACCAGCCGGACTCACAGTTCAAAACGTTGCGAGATTTTTATTAAGTGAGTCTTGCAGTCAGGCTAGTGGCAGTCCAGTTCAAAAGTTATTAGAGCATTTTCTAGAAAGTAAAACGCAATCCAAGCAAATCATTTTATTTATTGATGGATTTGACGAGTTGGATGATTATGTCGAAGATAAGGACAGTGCTATACGTAAGATTATCAAGCTTCTTATTTTCTTGAAAAACAAGCCAACAGTCCAAATATTTTTAACCGTGCGAAAGTATTTAAAAGTATCTTTAGAAAGTAAACTAAGTCAATTCTCTACGAGTTTTGATAAAGTCATCAGAGAAGAACAGGTGAGGTTTTTAGTTAAGTTTTGGCAAACTTGTCTGCGCCTCGAACTGGAAGATTCAGGAGAGGAACAAAAGGGACGACTCAGAGTGAATGCCGAAGAGTTGCTCCGAAGAGCGAAGAGAGTACTCCGGACAGACATGAGTTCCTTCATGGGAGTTCCCTTGCAACTTAGGATGTTGGCCGAAGTTTTTAGGCCGCAAAAGAATCCGTCGGCCGAGTCGCAAGACTTTTTATTATTTAAACAATTCGATATTAATAGTGCACCCGAACTGTACAAAAGCTTTATTAAACTGAAATATGACATTTATCTCAATGAAAAAACATTGCTAAGACCTGAGACGGATTCATTCACAGAAAAAGATATTTTGGATTTTATTAACGAAACACACAACAAACTTGGTTTTAAAAGCTTCTTTAATACATTTTTTAATAATTTTTTTGAAGACATTCCAGAAAAATTGCTTGATGCAATAAACAGACAGGGCTTGCTCGAATCCAAAGGTAATAGTGGTGAATTTCAATTTGTTCACCGGACGTACGCAGAATACTTCTGCGCGCAAGCGATAGTCTCCTGGCTGAAGAAACGAGGCCACTACAAATACCCGCTGTTCAAAGAAGTGCTTCTGCCTGAAATTCTTCTGCTTCCCAACAGTAAGATAATTCGCTTATTCATTAATGACACGTTAAAAGATATTCAAATGAAAGAGCACGTACGAAAAGAGAATGCTGAGCATATTAGCCGGCTGTTGCGCGAAGGTAGCGTCGTGCTCGGGAATTCAAGACGTGAATCAGCTCTGCATATTGCGGTTCAAGAGAGGAACGAACATATTATCAAATTCCTCCTTTGCTGTATAAACACTGTTTCAGCGGATGCTCAGGAAGCCTTCGTCTCTTTTATTGCGCAGTCTGATATTAATCATCACACTGCGCTGAATGTTGTTGACGGATACTTGTCTAATCAGTTAGTTCAAACCATATTGCAGGGCAGACTGCAAATACGTTATTATAATTATTACGTAACACAAAATCCACTAAAACCAACGTGGAATACAACAGAAGATACAGCAGTGTTTAACAGAATCATGGAAAGTATTTTCCGGAGCATTGAAGGGTGTTCGGAAGATCTCAAGAAAAGGGTCATCTTTGCGAGTTTACTGAATCGAGACATGTTCAAATCGCAAATTTCTAAGTTTTTACAAGAATCCAGTGATAATGCAAATCTTTTGGAGACAGCCACTAAAGTGCTATCAGAAGTGAGTGCGAGGCTTTTCAAAGCCGTACGCGATCAAGACCTTAACCGGATTAAAGTCTTATGCGATAAACTCGACCCGACCGAACTTAAACACATATTCCTGGTGAAGGATATAGTTCCCATGAAACCGAGTTACCCTACCGTCCTTCACTGGGCCGCTCACTGCGGTGATATTCGAGTTGTGAAACTGCTCCAGAAGATGACACTGGTCCCTTTCACAGAGCTGCTGGCCCAAGTCGATGACCAGTTCCGGACACCTCTGCAGATCGCGGCCAGCCGTGGCAACATTGATGTTGTTCGGCACTTTGTGGATTGCGGGGCAGACGTCAATGTGCGCGACATTAAGGATAAGTCCGCTCTCATGTACGCAGCGGAAAAAGGGCACCGTTCAATCGTAGAGTACCTCTTAGCGCACGAAGCTGACGTAAGCATGATGGCTATATATGGACACTTTGCCCTGCTGATGGCGGCGGAACTTGGCAACTTACCGTTGGTGCAGTATCTCGTTGAGCACAATGCTAATGTCAACTGCGTAGATAACGGCGGCCAGTCGGCCCTGCATGTATCGGCCATGTTAGGTCATCTGTCAGTAGTTGAATATCTTGTACAGCACGGCGCAGTCATCGACTATCTAAGTAAAGTCCAACAGTCGGCACTGCAAATGGCAGCGGGAATGGGTCATCTGCCAGTAGTCCAATACCTCGTGGGGCGTGGTGCAGCAATCAACTCTGTGAGTACAGACGATCCACCAGAATCAAGCTCTGTAAGCAACCTAAGTTACACCGCCTTGCAAATGGCTGCAGCAAGCGGCAAATTACCTGTGGTGGAATACCTCATGCAGCATGAAGCTTTGCCGAACTCTGTCGATTTTATGGGACGTACCCCGCTATATAGGGCGGCTGCGGGAGGTCACCTAGAGACAGTAAAACACCTTATTCAAAATGGCGCTGATGTCAATGTCGGGATTTCCGCATTGCAAAGAGCTGCCGAAGAAGGTCACGTTGCAATAGTTCAACACCTCATCCAGCACGATGCTAACGTGAATGCTATCGATGGAGACGGATTGACTGCCCTCCACAAGGCAGCAAAAAATGGTAACCCGGCAATTGTTCAACATCTCATCGAACATAATGCTGATGTTAATATAGTTGATAAAAACGGGGTTTCTGTCCTACATAAAGCAGCTGAAGAAGGTTTTCTTCCAACAGTCCAACTCCTCTTTCAGAATAACGCTAGCATTGATGCTTTGGATAGAGATGGACTGTCTCCCTTACACAGAGCAGCAAGAGGCGGACACCTTCGAACGGTAGAATGTCTTGTAGAGAATGGTGCTGACGTCAAATCAATTGCTAAAGATGGCTTGTCCGCTTTGTACAGAGCTGCACAAAAAGGGTTGACCCTAACAGGAGAAATTGATTTCAGTATGGAAACACACATCGATGAATTTGTATTATACATTGAACCTAACAATCACTTTCGAGTGGTAGAATATCTCATTCACAAAGGCGCCGATTTAAATTCCGGCAACAAAAACATGGATATTCTTGATTTGGCCGATGTTCAAACTAAAGCCAAAGACGAAGAATTGCTGCCGGAATTGCACAGGGCCGCTTGTAGAGGTCATTTACCAACGATAGACCATTTAATAACGCAGTGTGGTATTGACGTCGACATCAAAGACGAAACCGGGCAAACAGCTTTACATAAAGCGGCGGAATCAGGTTACGTGTCTGTAATACAGTTCTTGCTTGAAAAGGGCGCTGATATCAACTCCGCAGACAACACTGGAATGACTATACTGCAGCAAGCGTCATATGAAGGCAACTTTGAGGCGGTTGAGTGTTTACTTAAGAAGGGAGCAAACCTTCACACGGAGAACAACGCAGGAGAAACAGCTCTAAGCATTGCTTCAGAGTTCGATTCCTGGAGAACAGTACGGCTGCTAGCAGATAACAATGCTGACGTAAACGCGCAAGGCGGTATAGCTCTCTCCCGGGCGATAGAATCGGAAGCATGGCAGATGGTGGAGTATTTAATAGATAAAGGAGCGTCAGTTTGCGAAAGTCAGGTTACGGAAAATTTAGACAAATTAAAGCACTTGCATCCCGATTATGAATTTAAAGAAGAATCGGAACATGTTGAAAATGCAATTTCAGGTTTAGAAATCTGAAATGATATCGAATTTATTGATACAATCCTAGTGTTATATTGAATATATATTAACACTGGAGTGGTCGCGTGGATTACATATGTAAACCACTCATAAAAAATTAAAGATTCCTCAAAAACGGGGGGCCCGAATAATTTTATCTTCCGTGTACTTTAAAATGGATAACACACAGACGCATTCAGCTCAGTGCTGGTGTAGGGCACGCATTGGTTGTGTTAAAGGAGCTCCGCAAAGTCCATAGTCTACACCTGTAATCCGCGCGACCATTTACGTAACACATTTTGCATACACGAAAAGTGTATGCAAAATTGCAGAATGCAAAAAATTAATTCCTGATCATTCTATAATTTTGTGTTTATCCTGCTCAGAAATCAGCAATTAAATTAGTATGTGTTATTTTTTAATTTTACTTTTTTTGTATACCTAACAATAAAAGTGAAAGATGTGATTTTGGTTTAAAAAAATATGTCATTTATGTTTTGGTTAATTGTGATAAACATAGATATTATGTTTAATATGTGTTGCTTACTTCTAATATACAATGCTTAGATTATAAGATTAAAACATAAATAAACAATAATTATAAACGTTTTCACTTATTTTTTTTGCTCAAAAATTGCCTACCTATGTAATCCACGCGACAACTGGCATTACTTTTAAGAGCGCGACCACTTCAGGGTTAAAATGAATAAGGAACTCCAATGAAAAATATTATGGCTTTAAAAAAATATGTTCATATTGACCAATAAACGCTGATTCTGAATATTATAGAAGTTGAATTAAATCATATTAATTATATCTTACGGTTTTACCGTTTTACAAGCTCACGCCAGCTGTATTTTTTTCACATTGTTGCTATACCTTACACTGTGGTATATTATGTAAAAGCCGAAAGGCGTTTATTATAAATAAATAAATATTTATTATTGATAACCAACACCCCTTCCACTTGTCACCCCAAGTGGTTCGCAACGTTTGATGATTTAGCTAGGGTCCATTTAGAAGTAAATGGAGTTTTAAATAATAAATAAACAACATTTTTTTGTTGTGATGTTCCATGTCACTGATTCGAATCGGATATTTCTGTTATCAAAAATTGTATCGAGATAGCAAATAATGCACATCACTATTTGATAGCCCATCCCTAGTAAAAGAAACGCATCTGTCAATTGTCAAATCTTCTAATGTTTGTAGAAGCTGTTTCCAGTTTTGATTTCTAAATAAAATCTGAAATAGCTTTTTAGAGATTAATAGAGTCTAGCTTACATTTTTATGGCATCTGAGAAATGTTTGTAGTAATACCATTTATCCATATACATGGTTTAGTAACTGGTGAATAGATGTTAGGTGTCGATATGAAAAAAATGCCGGTGTAGTGATTGCTAACGTCAAAACTTTATATTAACTTTAAATGCAAGCTTTAAGGACTGTGATGGATATGTGTAAATGTTGTCTACGAACAGACAGAAAAATATTTCCACTGGACTCTAAATATGAGTTTATTTTGGATCTCATCGCTGGAACAAAGGTAATTATTAGATTTTATTTTGTTGTATTGTAATGTTTTAAGATATGGTGTGACTGGTGTATGACGAAAACCACCAAGATAGGACACATACGGGTGTTGATTTTATCCATATTTTCATACAATGTGGAAACATGGACACTTAGAGCCAGCGAAAAAAATGGGATAGTCGTTCTCGAAGTGTGTTGCTGGAAAAAATGCTCAGGATTCCATGGACAGCCAGATGCACAAATGTTTCCATTCTGGAAGAGCTAGGTTCCTCCAGTTGACTTTTAACTATCTGCCTACAACGTTTCTTAACATACTTTGGACACGTTGCTCGCCAAACTGAGGACTCTAACTTAGAGAAACATATAGTCAGTATAGTCACTGGCCGCAGTATTTGGCAGAAGAAGCAAGGAAGGTCACTTGCGTCCGGTACTAGGGTGTCCTTGACTCTCCACGCAGCACAGAACCACGTAGCAGTAGAGGAGCCTTATCCATCATGGAAATTGGAGTAGGGGGTTAAGATCCTCAGCAATGAGAAAAATTTGTTGTATTGGTCACCCAATATTATAGTTTACCCAAATAACACACGCTTGGACCTGTGTATAATGGTTCTCATGTTCGCATTTCAGAGTGATGTAGCCTTGTTTATGTCCGTTTATAGCTATTAGCGAGAAAATGACAAATAAACGGGGTTCGAATTTGAATATCAGAGAAGTTTTACACTGTGTTATTTTTGTTATAATGAAAATTAAAGTTTTTTTGGTAACTTTACCGTAATTAATTTGAAACAAGGTGATACTCAAGTAATTTAGGCGTATGTAGAAGTAAGCGGAGTAGGGGAACTTTACCCTTTTTTGCCTGCCTTTTATTTCATATTGTGAATAATTAATTTCAATGAACTATTTGATCCTTATATTGTGATTCTATTTTTCTAGAAAAACATGGTCAGGACCAACCCATTGAAGTATTGGGCATGTTCCTGGTGTATAACATTTCTGAAAAAAATTATCCTTTTTAGAGAGATGTGTTTAAAAACAAATTCTTTACTCAAGAAGAAGTCGATGGAACTGGACGAAGAAATAAAGGTGATTTTTTGTGCTCTTCATTTTTATATGAATACCTCTCAAGAGTCTGAACTGCTATAAGTCAGTGGGACTACGACATCCCCGGAGTAAGACGAAGGTTGATAAGTACCTGTCATCAAACATAGCTTGAGCCATGAAAGGTGGTCTTTCATCAGGACGATACTGGGTGAATCTTTCAAAGATTCATTTCCTCTTATCATTAAAAAAAACTCTCCACATTCCATCCCCAAAGATGACTATAAGTCTGGGATATAAAAATGATCGTTTATTTATTTCCGTCTCTTTAACTTAGTCATTTTTTGACCTAGAAAAACGAATAGTGTTAGACGTATGATTATTTTATGTATCCATTTTTTGATTTGCATAAGAACTTTCGGCTCTTAGGTCCCAGACAAGCCAACAAAATTGATCCTTTCATTAATTAAAAATGTATTTATTTTACAGATTGATTTCATATCTCAACACGGCGACTTCAAAAATATTTCGAAGTTTACGGAACTCTCGTTTTCAAATACCCTCTGCACGGACTTCGAGATTTATGCGGAATATCAAACGACCCATGTAAATATCACGGCCTACATTCGCGATCAAAACATACCAAAAAACTACATGGAAGATATGATAATCTTAAATGATTCGAAAGAAGAATTTTGCGATCCAGAAGATGCATATGACGACGAAGACAAATTTTATCAGAATCATGACGTATTGGGTATGGATATTGCTGACACAACCGTTAAAATAGAAGTTGACGAACCTACAGCTCTAGAATATGATGAAAATGAGAGAAGTTCACACGAAAAACGCTTTAAAATATCTAGACGAAGCAAGCATGAATTAAAGAAAAGAAAAATTAAGAAGATCGCTTGTTTAAAGTGTGGATATATATGCTCTAGTAAAATGAAATGCGATAATTTCAATCAAAAGTCACTTAAATGTGCTGAATGTAACTTTGAGTGCGCTAACAGGAAAAAAATGATTCGACATACAATGTTTCATAGAAAAAATAAAGCATTCTCTTGTTTTGCATGCGGTTTTAAATGTGATCAAACTCAACTCAACGAAGATAAGTCTTTAATTTCGGAAAGAAGAGAAGTAAAACTCTTCAATTGCACAAAATGTACTTATTCGAGTTCAAGCAAGTCTTATCTTAAAATTCACGATCGTACGCACACAGGGGAGAAACCGTTCTATTGTGATCAATGTAGCTATGTTTGCGCTAATAAAAAATACTTAAAAAACCATATGCTGACGCATACGAAAGAAAAGAAATTTGCTTGTCCTGAATGCCCTTACAAATGCGCGAGAAAACACAGCTATCAAAACCACCTGATGACTCACACTGGAGAAAAACCCTTCTCTTGTACTGAATGCAATTATAAATCTGTGAGAAAAACCCATTTA
This sequence comes from Limnephilus lunatus, assembly GCA_917563855.2. Classification (NCBI taxonomy): domain Eukaryota; kingdom Metazoa; phylum Arthropoda; class Insecta; order Trichoptera; family Limnephilidae; genus Limnephilus; species Limnephilus lunatus. Next base: position 14,764,761 of record OU830603.1, read on the forward strand.
CAGACTCATATGTTGAAACACAGTGGAGAAAAACCTTTCCAGTGTTCTAAATGTACCTTTTCGTGTACAAGAAACAACGACTTGAAAATCCATCAGTTGACCCATACAGGAATCAAGGCTTTTAGGTGCACCCTCTGCAGTTACTCAAGCAAAGTTAAAAGGTCGTTAAACATACATATGTTTAAACACACAGGAGAACGACAATTTGTCTGTTCATGTTGCAGCTATTCCTGTACGACTAAAGTGTGTTTAAAGAGCCATATGATGACGCATTCGGGAGAAAAACCGCTTTTATGTGCACAATGCGGCTTTACTTGTGCTCATGTTACAACGTTAAATTCGCATATGCTGACGCACTCTACGGAAAAACCACTTGCGTGTTCTATATGCAGCTATACTTGCTCACAGAAACAGCATTTAAAGAGGCATATTTTGATACATGATAGAGTTAAACCACTTCAGTGTCCTCAATGTGACTATTCTTGTATAAGAAAGCATAGTTTAACATCTCACATGCGAACGCATATAAAATGAACAATTTATTTTATCATTATTCGCGTGACTGTAATTTGTAGTAACACTACTAAATGGATAATAAGAAGTGTGAAAGGTTTGAACTTGTATTTTATAGAATTTAATGTAAAATATAACTTTAGTTTTTAGATGGATTGGCACTTAACGATAAAATGTTTTAATAAATACAAAAATCGATTCATAGAAGCTTCGCAACTCGTGTCTTCTAAACTCACGTGGCTGATACTAGTGCAGTTCCAGTAAGTCGTTTCCGGCTATCGCGTATAAGTGGAAGATTAGCTTGAAAAATCTTTTGGAATACTCAACTATTAAAATCCTTTTTTTGAGGTTTATTAATCGGTTTAGTTATGCTAGGCCTCGTGGACGGCTATTAAGGTCTTGTGCTTGATTATATTATATAATATTACATAAATAGAAATTAATGTCGCTTGAAATAAAATTCGTCATTGCTTTTACACTTTGTTTATTTTACAATAAATATAAAATACATTTTTGGTACTTATATTTTTTTCTTTGTTACGCTTTATTTTATAGATCCAGTTTTTTTTCCTCATCACATTATTTGGAGTTTTTCATCAAATCGGCATCTAGCGCCATTTATTTTTAGTTAGGTAACTAGGTATTACTTCTACTATTAACGGCGTTTGTCAACCGTTTCTCGGCCCATCGCCTATTGTTCAAATTTTAATGACCGTTATTTTTGACGGCTGATCAAATATAAATACAATTTTCAACGCGGGTAAGGGCACCGCTACTCCGGGAACCATTTTAATTGGATAACTAACCCCTTCGCTACGTTCGGTGGCTTGGGATGCCCGGATGCAGTGGCGGATACAGAAAAAACTCAAGGGGGGGGCGCTAAAGATATCTTGAGCAGTGGCGTAGCTAGGGCCCTCCCGATGCCAACCCAAGAGCATAATCCTCTAGCCACCCCCCCCCCCCCCCCGGGACGGCTCAATTCATGCAAACTACGCCACTAATCTTAAAAAAATAATAATCAAGTCACATGCAAAGTTTTATTAAAATTAGACAAGCAAATATTTTGTACAGCGTGTGTAAAGCCCCCCCCCCCCCCCACCGCACCGTGTAACGCGCCGTAACGTTTTCCTGTATACCCCCCCCCCCCCTAAACGTTACGTAACGCCCAAGTGACAATTTTTACTGTTAAGTTGCGCAAAGTATTGGAAAGTCCGTTGAATACCTTTTTTCTTGTTATCGCGTTTGTGGTAATAAATAAAACAAGAGATTTCAACTCGCGATGCATGCGTATATTGTTTATTTTATTTATTCCTGATGCTATTAATAAAAAAATTGGAAATTATTTTTATTTTTATCGGTCTTGTATTCCTTCTGGATATCCACAATTATACACTGTCTTTCCCTTGTACATGTGTATAGTCAGTTTTAATAAAACTTTGCATATGACTTGATTTGTTTTAAAGATCAGTGGCGTAGATAGCAAGAATTGGTCCATCCTGGGGGAGGGGGTGGGGTGGCTAGAAGATCGTGCTCGTGGGGTGGCGGCTACTCCCCTACTACGCCACTGCTCAAGATATCTTTAGCGCCCCCCCCTTGAGTTTTTTCTGTATCCGCCACTGCTTTCCTCATGTTCCAAATGCAGTAAAACAAGTTCTCAAAAGGAAGATTTAAAAATCCACAGAATAGAAAAACCCTTTTCATGTCCTGACTGCAACTATTCGTGATCTCAAAAGGGAAACCTAAGAAGTCACTTGCTGACTCATAGTGGAGAAAAATCTTTTTAAAGATCCGACTGAAATTATTCATGTAGGTACTATGAAGTAAACGAAAATCTAAAAATCCCATGTTTACCCACAGTGGACAAAAACCTATTTCATGTCCTGACTACAACTATTCTTTTTCTGGAAAAAAAACAAAAACGGGACTTGCTGAATCACATTGATGAAAAACCCTTTTCCTGTACCGACTGCGACTATTCATGCGCTACAAAAGGGTAACTAAAAATTCACACCTTTACACAAAGTGGAAAGAAACCTTTTTTATGTCCCGACTGCAATTATTCGTGTTGTACAAAGGAACTTCTTAGAAATCATTTGCTGACTCACGGTGACATGAAACCTTTTACATGTTTCTACTGCGACTATTTATGTTCTACAAAGAGGCACCAAGAAATTCACTTGCACAGCGGACAAAAACCATTTTCCCATCCCGAATGTAGTTATACAAGTTCTCAAAAGGAAGATTCAAAAATCCACAGTATGATTCACAGAAGAGAAAAACCTTTTTAATGTCCTAACTGCAACAATTCGTGTTCTCAAAAGGGATATCTGAGAAGTCACTTGCTAATTCACAGTGATGAAAGACCTTTTCCACGTCCCGACTGCGACTATTCATGCGCTACAAAACGGTATCTAAAAATTCACATGTTTACCCACACTGGACAAAAACCTTTTTCATGTCCCGACTGCAATTATTCATGTTGTACAAAGGAACTTCTTAGAAATCATTTGCTGACTCACAGTAAAACCTTTTACATCTACTGCGAGTATTCATGTTCTTTAAAGAGTCACCTAGAAAATCACATGTTCATCCACAGCGGACAAAACCATTTTCATGTCCCGAATGCAGTTATTCAAGTTCTCGACAGGGAGATTTAAAAATCCACAGCGCGATTCGTAGTGGAGAAAAATCTTTTTCATCTTCTGAGTGTAACTCTGCATGTACGAAGAGAAATCTAAAAAAATCTAATGTTTTCCCATAGTGGATCAAAACCTTTTTCGTGTCCCGGCTGCAAATATACATGTTCTACAAAATAACAAATAAAACGCCACATATTTACCCACAGGGTAGAAAAATCTTTTTCATGTCCCGATAGCCACTATTCATGTTATAGCAAGGGACATCTAAAAAATCACGTGTTAAACCACAGTCGACAAAAACCTGTTTCGTGTCCCGACTGAAACTAATCATGTTCTCAAAAGGGACGTACAAGAACGAACTCGCTGATTCCACAGTGGAGAGTAACCTGTTTCGTGTACTGACTGAAACTATTCATGTACAATAAAGGGATATCTAAAAAATCAAATATTTACCCACAGTGGAGAAAAACCTTTATCAGAAAAATTTTATTGCATCAAAATTTGAACACTGAAAAAGTTCAAAATAGTGCTAGTAAGTTTGTTAGTAACGACATAATTTTGGAGGTTTAGAAAAGCGCTTTTTTTATGAATGTATCCATCTACAAGCTTATTTAAACCCATCGAAAAAATGAAAATAATATCTGTAAACTTTTGCCTGTCAAGGTTTGCACGCGAAAAATTCTCGTTTCTTCCCGTGCATTTACATTTTATTGGTTATTTTTAACCCTTTTGCAAAAACGAAAATTGTTGTAAAATCTAGATAAAATAATCTTTCTGATGTGTTTATTAAAAATCATTTTTTTTGTTTCTAAATATTAAAATTTTGATGTTGGAAATACAAATGCATACCTACGAATATTCAGATTCCTTTTTTTAAGTAAATTTGTAATAAAACTTTCTCTTCATTTTTTATCACTTCCTTAAAATTTTATTTTTAAATTAAATGTGTATTACGTCACAAATTAGCGCGAAATAAATCCCAATTATTATTTAGTCTTATATTAAGTTTCTAATTCCCTATTTTTTATTTAAATAAAAAAAAACATGTGCAAATGCCAGACAGAATAACGTATCGAGATCACTAGAAATGCCGCGACTTTTTTCGTAGGTTAGCCATGTATGTGCCAGACAGAAACGTATAAAATACGATGACGCGGACGCGCGCGCGTGCTACATAAGAAAGTATAACTTATTTATTTCTATATATTGCAGTATTAACCTATTTTTTTACATTTTTACATAAAAGGTATAATTTGAAAACATTTTTACATTGTAGGTATGTTTTGAAAATATTTTTAAATAATATATTTTTCAATTTTATTATGTTTGGTGTAAGGTAGGTTTGTGAAGGTGAAACTGTGGATGGGTATTGTCGTATGTTTCGTGAACACTTCACTAACTACTCGATTACTCGACTCAGAGTCGACGAAAGAAGCGAACGAATAGCGTGCGGGCTGACGGCCTCGCAAGGGGGGGGCGCCATCCACCACTGCCCGGATGGGACGAGGTTTGTATAATGTTGGCGACGAATGCCTTTGCCCACATACTACGTGGCGGGCTGGATCGGGAGAGACTGGTTGATAGAGACCTTTTGACTTTTCCAGCAGTACTCTCGATCCATCGCCTTGCACCATAGTTGGAGGAATGGATTCATACGTCCGTCACTCCTGGATACACTGAATCTCATATTCCTAACCACGCCTCAAAACCCTTTTCCTTCCCAGAACTTCCTCTCCATCCTTTCCTTTAAATAATTTCCACACAGCATCCACAAAGATGACATATTCCTCGAGGGAATTTATTTTCCTCAGGGCCTCTTGTGCGGAGCTAATTGTAAAAAAAAAGATAAAAGCTGACTTTTTTCAACAAAGATCTTTTTAAAAATATAAGGAAATTACCAAAATTACGTAGGCAATAAAAATCATGGATTAATGATAAAGGCGCGCCGACAAGCGCGCACGAGTTAAGATTGCCAGTGCAAAAAATCATTTAAATCAACATAAAAAAAATACCCGTTTAGGTGCGCACTTCACAGTGTGATTTTTTCCAACTTCTATTACGTTTAGTTGATATACCTTTAGGTATTTTAATGTCAAAATTTTTCACAGCTGGCTTAACTAGCGTGAATAAGGCAATGGGGTCTTAAAATATTAAGGCAGGAAGTCGTCATATAATTTTATAAATAATAAATAATACAACAATAAAATTTGTAACTAGCGGCTAAAGCCAAAGAAAATAATAAAAATTGGAAAACCAGGATGTTTTCGGCAACGGCAAACGAAAAAATGCGACCCAACATTTCCTGGCTAATAAAACCTCAAACCATTGCGAGGCCGGATAAACCCGACATCACCGAGCCGAGCGAGGGGCAATAAATCCCTTTCGTTTGAAAATGAATGCCGCCGCCGATGGAAATGGTTCTACGCCAGGGCCCAAGGAGGAAGAAGGAGAAGTTTTTCATCACGAAGTCAGTCACCATTTTGCCCGGCTAGGGGTGGTACTCCGCTCCTCCATCGGAGTGTCCCGACCGACCGGGAACCGCGCGAACCGAAACCCGCCCAGAGATCAAGCGATTTGCAATCCGGATAGGGCTTTGCAAAAGCGCGCTCGCGCCCCACGCATTTTCCCGACCAGGGAAATTGACAGACACGTCAACGGATTTCGACCAGAAACCGCCGATACGTTCGTGAACTTTCGCCAGGAAGTCCAACCAAGTGACCGCGAAAAATTCCGAACAGGGATTTGTTAAAAAATTCAACCTTCGAAAAGAAATTGTGCAACCACCCGACCTGTGCGATTTGTGCAATAATAAGTGAAAAAAATAATAAATTAGTTAAGTGCCAGTGTGTCACCCAGGACAATCAGTTATACGCGGAGACTCCATCATCAGTTAGCAACTAAAGGGAAGTGACTGAACATTTTATTTGTTTTAACCGCCGAAGTGATTAAACTCTGAACAATTACTTATAGATTTTTACCGTAAAATTAAGCAAACAGACTTTCTAATTTTAAGACTAATTAATTAAGTACTTAGTTATAAGATTAACATTAGAATATTAACATTAGAATAATAACACCTGCTTTTTGTATTAATAAAATAAATGTGTAATTTCTGAAATCGATTGCTTTTAATTTGTTCCTCCTTAATTTTAAGTTTAAAGTTTAATTTTGAACCCCGCCACACACGAGGGCGTATTAAATTGATGAAGGCGTTTGTAATTAGTGTCTAAAATATTTCCCCGGCTTAAAAAGATTATTTTTAAAATTAAAAATTAATATTTACATCTACCTATATTTGAGTCGAGTGTTGTCAAGAATCACGATAACAGATAAAGACAAAATATATGTTTAGTGGTTCATTCCCTCTACCTACCCCCACAGTAGGTAGTAGTTACCTAGTGCTTGCTTATTGATTTAGTTGTGACGCATGCGCATCTGATGATCCTCCCTTTGTCTATGGAATCAATATTTTAAAACCCATAGATCAAATAGTATTACGTGAAAGTGGTTTGAAGCTGTCATTTCGTTAATTTCGTTTCTTTGTTAGAACAATCCGCTGACTAAACAACAAATTGTTTGTAAGTTAAATTATTATAATGAATGTAAACTATCCATATAATGCATCAATATATTTTTAATTAAAAAAGGAAAGTTTTATTACATAATATATAAAACACATCGACGAAACTCTAGACGTTAACTGAATTCATTCTGACGTTTGTGTTGAAATAATGCTATCCTGTTTTCAGACTAATATTATCAGTATTTTGTGTATGGACAGTGCTGTTATACGTATACTCTGACTGTGAGTAGAAACGGGAGGTCCGTTTGATGAATTCCCCTTTCTTGACAAACGAACTGCAATACTTAGAGCACAGGCATCGGATGGGAATGCTCTCATTAGTCTACCGGTATTTTAATGGAAGCTACTTTCAGGATCTAGCATTGATCTCTTCGGCACCATGCCAAAATACGCCAAATGCGCACCCAATATTCATACACGGTTGACATTTGTCACATGAGAACGGGTTCTTAAGTTCAACAGCTCGGCTGTGAAACGATTTGCCGGCATCTGTGTTTCCTCCCTTCTAAAATACGGGTCCTTTTCTCTCCTCAAAAAGACCCTCCACATTGCATCCACAAACATGAAAGAGGTCTTCAGGGAAATTAGAGTGGTTGTTGTAAAAAAATATTTTAAAATATGCCGTAATTTTGTTGGCTTGATGTATTTTAGAATATTATTACGTGTTTTTAAATATTAACTGCACTCAGGAGGCCACTGGGGAAATAATTTTCATCTTTGGGGATGCTATATGGAGAGTGTTTTTGAGAAAAAGAACTAGTGAATATGGGTATTGTAGTAGAAAGAAGAACATAAATACGAAGGCCATCAAATCACTCTACAATATTATTATTATAATACAACTAAGGTGTGGAACATAAGAACGAGCGTGTAAACGACTCCTTCTCATGTGTAAAATGTCAACCGTGTACCAATATTAGGCGCGTGTTTTGAGGGTTTCCTGGTTGTGCACAGTTTCTCGGAGCATAATTCATTGAAATACAGTAGAACAAGGACATAATTTCCACCTGACTTGTGCTCTAAACATTGCAATGAGTTTGTTAAGGTACAGAAATCTGTCAAATGAACCGCCCAGAGTCGAGTGTTTTTTCAGTTATTTTAAATTCAACATAGTATGCACTAACGATGTACTGATTAGCAGCTATGTATTTTTAAAGATAGCCCTGAACAATATCTAAAACACTAGGGATGTTAACATCTCTGGCTTTAGTAATTTTTTAATTCAAGAAGCCATGTTTATTATTGAAAGCAGTTGTTTTGAATTCACAGAGCCACGAATATTAGTGAATATATTTGTTTTGAATTTACAGGGTCATGGATATCACAGACCCAGTCATCACAGTCAAAAGTGAGCCATTAACTTTTGATGAGGATTTTGAAAAGACCGATGATGAAGAACTAAAAGACCCAATAGTGCTCACAGAAGTCGAGATATCTTTTTCGAATGTGAACAACGATTCTTTGGAATATGTTGACAAAGTAAAAAATGATCCAGGTACGAAAAGTAACAAAATCGTATATTTTTTTACATTAGTTCCACACAGGAGGCTCCGAGGAAAACAATTTCCCTCAGGGCCTATGTCATATTAGGGGAAGCTGTGTGGGGGTCTTTTTAAGGAAGATAAGGAAAGGAAGGTTCTGGGAAGTAAAAAGGTATGAGGACTGGGGAGGAATCTGGGGGTCAGTGTATCCAGGATTGACGGACGTATCAATCCATCTTTCCAACTGCGGTGCAAGGCGATGGATCAAGAGTCTGGCTGGAAAGGACAAAAGGCTTCCCTCAACCATTCTCTCTTGATCCAGCCTACCATTTCGCAGATGCATCCGTCACTAAGACCTAGACAAACCTCATGAACCCGGTTACCCCTGCTAAGTCACAAGCGAACCACTTTGGGTGACCTATGGCCATATCCACCTCCCAAATTGTATCTTTACATGCATTGGCTTAAAAACACCACATATCTTTACCCATATGTTGAGTCTCACGATCAAATTTTAGGTATTTGATAAACACTGCAAGCGCTGAACCGAAAATATAAAGAATACAGATGTATACCGATTCGATAAAAAAGTGGTATCGCCAATTTAAATCAAAACTTTCGTCTCCTAGATCCGATATAGGCCAATGAAATGTATTTTAATTTATTGACGTAGGAGTATTGCATTAGTTTATTCGCGGTGAAAATTGTTTGAAAACATTCAAATATTTGACACTACCCTTGAGATTTCTCGTTTAACTTAACTTTTTCCTCGCTAGATAACCATTGAACGATGACTGTATTAAATTTTTTTCTTTTTCAGAAATTTCATCCGAAAAGAAGAGTAGAGTGAAGCAAAGAAAACCCAGACCTGCCGAAAAGCCACTTTCGTGTATAAACTGCAGCTTCTCGTGCTACTTACAATCGAAGCTCAAAATTCACATGCTTACTCATACGGGAGAGAAACCATTCTCATGCGACAAGTGTAGTTTTGTTTGTTCCTTGAAGTCAAACCTGAAGCGTCATATGTTAATCCACAGTGGAGAAAAACCATTCTCGTGTGCGAATTGCAGTTTTGTTTGCTCGTTGAAATCAAACCTGAAGAAACATACGATGAGGTATCACGGAGAAAAAACTCCGATCATCTGCTCAATCTGTAATCTCTCGATTTCACAGAGATCTGAGCTTAAAGCGCACATCCGTAGTGCGCATTCTAAAGATAATTACGCGTGTTCTTTGTGCAGTTTCGTGTGCGCGTTGAAATCACAGTTGAAAAAACATCAGAAAACGCATAGGCGAGTAAAAGTTCCAGTCGTCTGTCAAATTTGCAGCGTAACTTTTTCAAAGAAATCTAACCTTAAAACGCATATGTTTACGCACAGTGGAGAAAAACCTTTTTCGTGCCCGTCCTGCTCTTACGCTTCTTCGCTAAAATCTAATTTAAATGTTCATTTGCTTACGCACAGTGGAGAAAAACCATTCTCATGTACCCAATGTACATTTGCGTGTGCGGTTAAGTCTAACTTAAAGACACATATGTTGACTCACACGGGAGAAAAACCAGTTTCGTGTTCAGTCTGCAATTTTACGTGTTCTGTTAGGTCGAACTTAAAAACACACATGCTGACCCACACTAAGGAGAAACCATTCCACTGCACGCTTTGCAATTACACTTGCGCGTTGAGATCTAATCTAAAGAGTCACTTGTTGACTCACAGCGCAGATAAACCATTCGCATGTACTTACTGCAGTTATAAGTGTGCTAATAGATCAAATATGAGATCGCACATGCGGAACTATTGCGGAGGAAAAAAAGTTTCGTGCAAAATTTGTGATATTCAGTGTGCCTCGAAATCTGATTTGAAATTGCATTTAAAAACTCATCTGGGAGACCGACCATTTTCATGTTCGAACTGCAACTCAACGTTTACAGCGATTTCTAAATTGATTAAGCACATGCAGAATTGTGAATGAAGACATAATGCGCAAAATATATATGATCTGATATAATGAAATTTTGAAGTCTCATTGTTTGTAGGTTCCTATGAAATTTCTGAAATTTTTTTACGTTGAGGGAGTATGGCCACTTTTCTTGGAATACTTGAAATCAATGGATCAAAAAGGATGTGTACATTGCTTCACATTTCTTCAAATTCATTTGAGGATGGTTCAAAAACTCAGAAAACATTAATTTATGTATTCAGTCAATTTGGGAGGAAAGTCTTATTGATGAATTGAATCGCTTTATCATTATATCATGTAAACTGGAAAATATTTGAAAGTGATTTTTTGATATGAAATGAATATAAAGGACTAATTAACTTTTAAAGAACATATGCGATTATAATGATAATATAATAATTTAAAAACCAATGAGGCAAAACATGACAAGATTGTGTAGATAATATACACGATATTAAAAAAAAGTCATATTTAGCATCAATGAATTAGAGTTTGCACAGAAAACATTGTTGCTGCTTGAATAATGCTTTCTTTATATATACATTTTGAATTATATCTTCCTTTTTTTTAAACATTTTTTTCCTCTTATTTATTAATCCATTCTAAGAATTGTTGCTAATAATTATAATATTATACTATAATATACATTTTAAACATCATTTATGGTGTGTTAATTCAATATGTTAAACTTAATCACACATATTACATCACGCCATATCTCACGATATCGCTCTCCTTGCAACACCTCTAGTCGTCACAGATGAGTATTACAATACATATATTTACTTGTCGTGGGTATGGCTTAGTTATATTTCTAGATAAATAGAGCGATCGATATGTGTAATATATACTTTCCCCTCTCCTCCTCAACCTGTGGAATCGATTCATATTTATGTGTAGTTTTTCTAGATAGGCATAGTGAGCGATATGTGAAATATATATTTTGCCCATCCTCCCCCCTCAGCCTGTTCAAACGATACACATTTTCAAGTTGTGGGCATGGCTTAGTTATATAAATGTGTATAGAAATATAACTAGGCCGTGCCCACAACGTGCCCAGCGAGCGATATGTGAAATATATATTTTTCTCCTCCCCCCTGAGCTTGTTCAATCGATACATATTTACGTATTGTGGGCATGGCCTAATTATATTTCTAGATAGGCAGAGCGAGCGATATGTGAAATATACATTTTGCCCCATTCCCCCTCCCCCCTCAGCCTATTCAAACGATATACATTTATATGTTGTGCAGTGGCGTAGCGTGGGGGGGGGGGGGGGGGGGGGGGGGCTGCCCGCCCGGGCGGCACTTTTAAGGGGGCCGGAAAATTTTCACAAAAATACAAATAATAATATTATGTTGTAAAAATTCAAACCATTTCATTTCATATTTTTGTCGCACCTTCGATTCGGACCGATTGAAATGATTTTCATTACTTCAGAAATCAGAAAAATAAATTTCAGTAGAGTAAGTTTTTTTAAAAATGTTTAATAATTATTTTAAAATGTTCTACGATACTTTCGTTAACGAATTCAACTCTTTATTTTATTATTTATCATAAATGTTAGTAATTATATTTTTTAAGCAGCAAATTTCGTAATTCGTAGAAAAACCGTACACATATTATGATAGCAATACTAATTAAAGCTGGGAACTCGCAAACAAATTCACTATTAAATAAAACCAGAATTGTGTTCAGAATGTAACGATTTAATTTCAGTTGTGTATTCATCTGCTGATACATTTTAATCAGTGCAGTAATTAAAATCTATTTGCAGACTTTGTGTGTGCTGCCAAAATCAAAGAAAAAACATTTTCATGTTCTGAATGTACTTTTAATTCACCGCATACAGAACTAATGTAAACCATTTTTTGTGTTGAGAATGTAAACTTCCAGTTGTGGATTCATCTGCTGACGCATTTTGAAGGAAACATTATCTTATTTAAAGTGCAGTTATAATATTTTGGTTGCAGACTATGTATGTGCTGCCAGAATTAAAGAAAAACCATTTACATGTTCTGAGTGTACTTTTAATTCGACAGGAACAGATTTAATTTAATCCAGTTTTGTGTTCAGAATGGAAGATTCATCTGCTGACTCATTTCATCTGAGGAAAACATTCTCTTATTCGATGTGCAGTTATAAAATTCTAATTGCAGACTTTTTATTCAATGCCAGAATCAAAGAAAAACCATTTTCATGTTCTGATTATAATTTTAATTCACCACATCCAAATTGGTTTTGTGTTCAGAATACAAAGATAAATTAAATTACGAGTTGCAGATTCATCGTGTACCAAATGAAACTTTACATTGGAGTTAAATGCTGCAAAATTCTGAGAAATTGATTGTTCCGTGTGTTTTCTCGATTTCCGACAGCGGTTATAAACTTTGGAGTAGAATTTATAAACATGATTTTCGTCAGAAGAATACTGGTCAACTGTGATTATTAAAAAAATCGGCTCGTATAAAAATTAATCATAGTAAAAAAATTGGATTTCACTCCCTCCCGCCCCCCCCCCCCCCTGCTGGCGCTTGAAGTACCTAAATAATAAGGGGGCGGCCAAATGTTCCTCCGCCCCGGGCGGCCGGAACCCATGCTACGCCACTAATGTTGTGGTAATGGTCTAGTTATATTTCCAGTAGGCAAATCGAGAATTACGAGAAATACGTATTGTAGAAGGATGCCTAAAATTATTCAATATCTGCCCGTTCATAGTTAATTTCATTTTTTGGGGGGGGGGGGGGACAAATATGCGAGCGAAGCCAGGAGTAAAAGCGAGTATGAAATATGGCCGGTAAATTCATAGAATTTTCAAAACTTCTTTTCAAAATCTATGAAAGTTCTAGAGATAATTTTTGAAATTATACGATGTACGAATGGTTCAAATACACAATTCAATGATGTTGGCCGCATTGGGTGGTTTACCCGTGCTGAGGCCTCCATTTCATATACAAAATTTACACAATACATATAAATATATATATAATATTGGTGAAAAAAGAAAAAAATTAACGGTCGAGATAAATTAAACTTAAGAATTAAAGATTTAAATTTAAAAAAATCAAAAAAAAAAAAAAAAAAAAAAATTAAAGAAAATTAAAAATAAATAATATTATATAGGTAAGTTTAAAAACGTTATTTTTAATAAGTGTTGTGTGTTTGTGGGTGATTGTGTTTTATATTGTTTTGGTGTGTTACCTACTTGTATGTTTTATTATTTTATGCTATGTTATCTTGGTAGTATTCTCTATTTTGGTCTTTGATCCATTTTGTAATTTTGTGTCGGAATTTATTTTTGTTTTCCTCAATTTTATTTTCAAGTGAAAGCTATTAAAAGCTTTCTATTGAAAGCTTTTATAGCATGATATTGGTAGTGTGTTTGTCCAAAGCTTGAATTTACCGTCGGAGTTTTCTTTGTATGCTTGTCTAACTGGTCTGTTTGTAATATTTTGTATTTTTTGAAGATTGTTTTTTTGGTTAAAAACGTAATTTAGTAGCGATTTAACGTTTAATTATTGTCGTATGTCTAGTACGTCACAACGGTTGAATATTTGGTCTATATCAGTCAGTCTATGTTTTTTGAGTATTACCTTTAAGATCGTTTATTAGAATTTATTATTATTAGAGTTATTATCGTTTATTATTATTAGAATTTTCTAAAAAAACAGCCTATGGTAATAAACGTCTTTTTCTATGGTTAACTACTCCATTATCCATGTGTATATTTATGGCATTATCTGACATTTGGTTTATTATTTATGCATTTGGCTTTTATGTCGAGACTTGCGTGGGATTGGTTTGTTTATGCTTGCGTGCTTGGTGCTTCTTGGGTTCGTGTTATTAGTTTCTAAGTTTACATAAACTAATAACCTATTTTGTATACGTAAATAGTTGTTTCTTGTAGTAATTGCTGAAATGAAGTGTAATTTCCACAATCTGTGCTTAAAATTGTGGCGGCTTATGGAACATAATATGGTGCTTTTTCTGCACACTTAAATGTTAAAGCCAATATTATACACTTAGGTCTAGATTATCTATTTCCCTCGTTTAGCGGGTACGGAATACGTTCAATGAAACATCCCACTTGATGTGTAACTGTTTGCAATTTAAAAACCTGCTTTAGGTATAAACTGTAAGCTATGATCAATTACAAAACATCTTAACATAACCTTCAGCTTAGCAATATCATGGACCTTCCTAACAAAGAAACTGTTTCCATCAAGACGGAACCAGGGAGTCAAGAAGGAGACGAATGTGACTTGCCGTATACGAAGATAGATATAGACATCCAGGATGTTAAGAAGGAATGTTTAGAGTACAGCGAAAATGTTGATCGTATGGCAGGTAAGAAACATGATTTTAAAATTTATTTGGTCGTGGTCTAGGGTTGAGTGAAGGCCTTTTTAAGGAAAGGAAGGAGAGAAATTACGTGAAGTAAAAGGGTATGAGATACTTATTAGATACTAGAATTCTTTCACAGCTATCGTTTGTCGATATTCTGACATTTGAATTTCTTGTTCAGTAGGTACTTAGCTACATTTCTAATAAGTCGCTACCTACCGGCACTTTCGTTACTATACTTTGTTGTTTTATGGAGTCTGAATACTTCGAAAGCCATTTACAAATATAAACAAAAATGTTAAAGCAACTAACTCTATAATGGTTCCCATATTTTTTAAAAATATCTTCTCTTCTTTCAACAGAACTCATTCAAGAACAGACATCTACCGGGAGGGATTCCTATCCGGCAACTCATAAAGATGATACGTTAAAAAAAGGGATTTCAAAACCATTATTTTGTTCCCGATGCCAATATTCTTGTTCCCGTAAACAGGATTTAAAGACGCACATGCTGATGCACTCCGGAGAACGCTTCACGTGTCCTGAATGTAATAATTCATTTTCTTCGAAAGGAAGTTTAAAGAGACACATGGTAATGCACTCTGAAATAATAAAAGAGAAACCTTTCACCTGTCCTGAATGCAATCGCACCCTTTCTCGAAAATCAGACTTAAAGAATCACATGCTCACACACTCTGGCAAGAAACCTTTTACTTGTTCCGAATGCAATTTTTCTTCTCTTTGGAAAAATAGTTTAAAGTATCACATGCTCACACACTCCGACGAGAAACTTTTTACCTGTCCCGAATGCGATTATTCATGTGTTTTGAAACATAATTTAAGGGTTCACATGATTATGCACTCTAGCGAGAAACCTTTCGCTTGTTCCGAATGCAATTATTCATGTGTTCGCAAATACAATTTAAAGAGACACCTGCGGCGAAACCATTCTCATGTTTCTAATGTAATTATTCATGTACCACAAGGAAACAAATAAGAATACACATTCTGAAGCATTCTGAACAGACTAAGTAAACCTGTTTGTAGCAAAATAGTTGTACTAACTAAACATTTTCGTCAGTTTGTGAAGATAAACTAATTTCAGATAAGACGCATTTTTACTGCATTACTGTCATTATTTGTAATAGAATTGAAATTAAAAAACTTTTTCACTTTGTTCCACTTATTTATTATTGCCAGGACTGGTTTCATCCTACTACGGACATTTTCAGACCGGTAGTTGAAACTCTTATGCTATTGATTTTATACAAACTTAGGCAGGGGTACACTACATTGTCTATACATAATGAATGATTCTATTTTGTTAATTTAAGGTATTATAAGTTATTTTGTTAATTTAGGGTATATTAGGTAATTATAAAGTGTATTTTTTTTTAAATTATGAATGATGTTACATAGTAAGTAGATATTTTTAGTTCACATGAATATAAAATAATTTATATAATTAAAAAGGTTTGCGATTGTGAAATGTCCGTAGTAGGATGAAACCGGTCCTGGCAATAATAAATAAGTGGAACAAAGTGAAAAAGTTTTTTTAATTTCACTTCTATTACAATGGAATTCCACCACGAATTAACAGTGCAAAAACTAGACTCATTATTTATTAAACTTAAAATAGATTAATATAAACATACATTTTATCATTTAGCTAATTTATAATACCTATTTCACACATAATATTTTTATTTAAATACGCTTAATCTTAGTTCATTTTAAATTCACTGGGAACTAAGCTATTTATTTGGATGCCTTTTATTATACAGTAACCAACTCTGTGTTTTTGATCTGTTCAATGTTTAAGTTAAATGTTTTTTTTTATATCTTGTACGGTTTGTGTGTAAGTCTTTATTGTAATTTACATACTTTGTCTCTAAAGTAAGTTTGTTAAAAGCTTTGTAGATAATTTTTTTTCAATGTTATACAAAATCCTTTATTGCTCTATTCTGGATTATTTTGAGGTTTTTTAAGCTTCCTACTTTGGGATAGATAATGTATCGTTGGTCCAATGCCAAAGTCGCAAATTTTTGAGTTAAATGTACATTTTTATTTTATTTTAAACGGAGCCACTGTCAAAACACTGAATGTGAAATTGTGCAACACGACCGAAACTGGGAACCTATCGTTTCACGAATCTGACAGTATACCACCAAGTGCAATGCCAAACTTGCGAATATTCATTTTAGCATTTTTGATATTTAAAATAGTTTTACTTTGTCTATAGTACTACAATGCAAGACTGGCGAATATGGAAAATTTTGAGTTTTTAAGAGATTATGAAAAGTAAAAGTACCCAAACTAAAATTTTTAAAACTTTAGCTCCGCACAGGAGACCCTGAGGAAAACAATTTCCCTCAGGGTCTATGTCATCTTTGGGGATGCTGTGTGGAAGGTCTTTTTAGGTAAAGGAAGGAGAGGAATTTCTGGGATGGAAAAGGTATGAGGTGGGTAGGAATCTGTGACGTATGTGTGAATCCATCCCTCCCACTGTCTTGCAAGGCGATGGGTCAAGAGTAGGGATATTACGAATGTGATATTTTTCACATTCGCGAATGCGAATGTTCAGAGTGCAAATGTGCGAATGCGAATGTTAAGGAATCACATAAAAAAAACTTTAGTCAACATTTATCATCGTTTTAATAAAAAAAATAAAAACAATAAATCAATTCTTATACAGTAAGTTATAATCGTAATTAAGCAATTCAATAATAGAAGTTCAAAAGAGGCATATTATATTTCAGAAAACGAAATTTTGCAGCCTTTTCTCCTATTAGGCGATTTCTAAGGGGCTCATATATAAGGCCGGCTGCACTAAACAATTGTTCACTCGGAACACTGGCCGGACTCTCTTGACTCAAGAGAGTCCGGCTGCAGAAATCAAACTGTCTCCCTCAACTAGTCTCATCCGATCCGGCCCACCACGCAGGTGGGCAAACGCAAATGCCGCCAAGACCTAGACAAACCTCACCGTGTGAACCAGGGCACCTCCGCTAAGCCACCAAACGTAATGAGGTGACCCATGGCAGAGGTGTTGGTTGTCCAATAAATGGTTCACGGGTCGGCGGTACCCATATCCTCCTATCAAATTTAAAATCAATGTTATTTAAGATTTTCTGTCAACTTTCCCAAATAAAAAATAGATAAAATGGTTTTACCCCAATCTGTTACGGAAGGATTCGTAAAACATTGGAAAATAAATTTCAAAATATAAAAACAATTTATTATTTAATATAATTACAGTCAGTTCATATTTGTAAAGTTTTTAAAATTAATAATATATTTTCCTGAGGCTAAAATCCTTCTAAAAACAAAAATAATAAATATATGACTTTTCCTGTAAATACACAAAAAACACTTAAAAAAAAATTTGAAATAATTTTTGATTTCACTAATTAACCTTCCGTTAGGCGCAACTAATCTGTAAGATGAAGTGATGTTATTTTTGTGCCAAAGGTTAAATATCCCGACTTTTTCTCTTTACACAGAGGAACAGTTTTCGTTCATCTTAATTGAACGAAAAATCTATTTTTCTGTGATTTAATCTCACAGATGAGTAGCACCCAATTGTGTAAGGATTTGCATTGCGCCTGATAGAAGGTTAAGGTGCTAACAAATTTTATTTCAAATTAGTGCAAACCCGTGAAAAATTACGGGATATCATAATTGTAGCTGATGTACTAATTTATAAAAACAATATTTGCTTTTCAAATTCAGGATCATTGTGTTTCAAAAGAAGAAATTTACAGTAAACTTGAAAAATAAAACATCTGTCAAACATTTAAACAAATGAAATGTGCAGTTAATTTAAAAAAAAAAAAACATTGACAACATAAACAATATTTGTAGCATTAAAAAAAAAAAAAAAAAACTACAATAATGATTGTGATTTCAACGTCAAAGGTGTCCATTACAAGCAGCTGTAATTGCGCCGTAATCTTGAAGACTAACAACGCTTGTAATTGTCAGTGTTCATATCGTTAAGTCCCAGATCTTCATTTTGCTCGTAGCTTCTCTCGTACTTGGTGATTTTGAGACCTGAAAAAGAAGAAATTTTAGTGTGTACATAATTTTTTACACCCTTTTTCGGGGCTTTTACATATGAATAGAAAAAATTATACATTATATATTGTACATAACTGAACTGCCTCATTAACAATATTTTATATTTATTTAAAGATAAATTGAAGATGTCCACTGACTTGGTATAATTATTTCCTTCTAGGAGGAGGAATACTTATGGTAGTTAGCCCAGAATTCCTGCACTGAAATAAATCCCGACTTCTAGTAGTATGTAGTGGAATCCGGAAGCTTATCAATGCAAGCAATTCTGGACTATCAACTACATCATTTAATATTTTATATAGAAATACCAAGTCAAAAATGGTTCTATCTAATAATTTAAGCATATCTTTTAAAATAGTGTTTTAGTTCAACATAATTGTTGGAATACCCATTTTAAAATTTATGAAACATACAAATTTGTTATACATATATTATTTCAATAGCTTGCCCATGAATATTATAATGTGGGTTCCAGACGACAGAATTGTATTCAAGTTGACTTCTAACAAAGGTAAAATCTAACGGTTTAACCCTGGAGTGGTCGCATGGATTACATATGTAATCCACTCATGCAAAATTTAAGATTCCTCAAAAACGGGTGGCACGAATCATTTTATCTTCCGCGTGCTTTAAGTTGGATAACACACGGACGCGTTCAGCTCAGCGCTGGTGCCGGGCAAGCATTGGTTGTGTTAAAGGAGCTCCGCAAAGTCGATGGTCTACACCTGTAATCCCCGCGACCAAAATTACGTAACACCAAAATGCAAAAAATTCTTTTTTTCTAATCATTCTATAATTTAATGTTTATGCTCAGAAATCAGCAATTAAATTACTATATGTTATTTTTTTTATTTTACTTTATTTGTTATATCAATAAAAGTGAAAGATGTAATTTTAGGTTTAAAAAAAGAGGTCATTTATGTTTTGGTTAATTAAGAAAAACATAGAAGTTATGTTTAATATATGTTGCTTATTTCTAATATACAATGCTTAGATTATAAGATTAAAACATAAGTGCATAATAATTGTAAATGATTTCACTTATTTTTTTTTTTTTAGTTTGAAAATGGCTAACGTATTTAATCCATCACTGGCGTTACTTTTAAGTGCGCGACCACTGCAGAGTTAATAATACATTTTATATTGTTAAAATTATAAATCCCAACATTTTTAAGCCCTTACTAGAGATTTCTGTAATTATTTAACCACTTGAGCTACAGTTATCCAACTGTGTGATTTTTATGAATAAAAATGAATTTATAATGAACTCCTGGAATCTCAATTAATATTATTAAATCATTAAATAAAAAGATAAATCTAAACGAAAACAAGACAAAGAAGATAAAAATATGACCATTATCTTTTTGTTTTTCTGTGTCTTGTTCTCTTTAATATTTTCTTTTAGAATATTAGTGTTATCTTCTTCAATAAAAAGTATATTTTTCAATCACATGTCGTCACTGTGGGTCACGTGATATGAACACCGTCTCGTTGCTGCAGCACCGTACAGACGAGACAGAGCGTGAATCATGTGATCCATTGCGAGTGTAATCTACATTACATTTGGAGTTGATTTATTCTAGACACGAAAAAATGTACATCTTCCAAAACGTTAAAAATCAGCACAGCATCATCAGCATACAACATACTTAAATTTTTTTATGTGAATACCGCACAAGAATCTCAACTGCTACCATTTGGAGCCAGTGAGACTACGGCATCCCCAAATGTTGTTAGGCTGAAATAAGTGGGGAGGGAAAGAATATGTGAAAAAGGAAGGTGGAGAAGCACCTGGCTATTCAGATCTGGTCATCAAAAACGGTTAAAGCCATTTAAAGCATAGTTTTAATACAGAATGGTGGTCTTACACCAGGGCAATGCTGAAAGTAATCTTCCACTCTGGAACGTCCCGCAAATATACTATGTATTATTTTAAATGAGTTAATAATTGTGAAATAACATAAATCAATAAAATAAAATTTATTTGGGCATGTCGGGTTTTGAAACCGCGATCTTCGGATCGCTAGTCGAGCCTTACCCCTCGACCACGGAGGGCGATAAAATGGTTAAATTATGTATTAATTAGCTTTTGCCCCCCCTAACCTCCTCACCCCTCACCATCCCCCCTCAACGTAACAATCAAACACGCGCTGTAAATCTTAACTATCAAAAGGATCTCCATAGCAACCTAAACAAATAACAAAATGACAGCGCATGTCAAACAATTACGTAGCAATGCTTTGCTTTTCATCTGGACATAAACGTATAATTGTATACAAATTTCATAATGCCAGAGCTCTAAGTTGTAGCCTATAGTCTATTCTGATGTTTGAACTATATTTCTGTAAAGTTTCATTAAAATCCGTTCAGTATTTATTGCGTGAAAGAGTAACAAACATCCATACATCCATACAAACTTTCGCCTTTATAATATTAGTAGGATAGGATTAATGTACCATCGTCAAGAGTTCCGTCATCGGTAAGGGTTTGGACGTATGAATTACCCGCCGGGTCATCCAGAATGAGCGTAACAGGAAGAGCGCCATCTATAACTTTGCGCATCCTGTCCACGAAACTGCAATAAAAAAAATAACGCAAATGTAATAGTTTTAAAGACAATATTAGCGAAACTCAAACCAAAATCAGATAAAGATACAGTCACATAAAGGACTCGAACCCAGAAGAACTTCTATATTTTTATTGCCCGTTATCTTTATGTATGATATCTTTATGTATTCTCAGTTGAAGGATGATACAGTTAAATATGAATGAATCGGATAGGGGCACGTTAGCTCAGTTGGTAGAGCACTCTTTTACCCCGCAACTGTCCAAAAATACTGGATGATAAAAATAAAAAGGATTAAAAAAAAAAAATTTCATGGCCTAACTCTCGACCCGTCGCGTGGGGCTTTTAAAAGACCAAGTTTTACAGAAATGCTAATTATGTACATTTTAAATGTTTCCACTGATTTCTTACTTTAGGTAGCTTCCTAAAAGGGACTATACTTGACGCTAGCGCCGCCAACATTCAGTCTGCGCATGTGCGATGTGAGATACAGACTTGTGTTTTGGCGTGAGGATCAAAACAATCAACAAAATACAATTTAAAACCAAGTTTATATGTTTTTTCATTGTATTTTGATGATTTTTATTTTGTAATAATAATGAGTCTGTATCAATCTCAAATAGATATAAGTTTGATAGAAATTGGTTAGATTTTTTTTAAAGTTTTCTATTAAAAAAATATAATTAAAAATTATAAAAAATGTTCCTTGTTGATTTTTAAGCTTTTACATTGAAAATAAATATCTAATTTTTAATATTTCTTTTTATTTCAATCCAGTCATTATCATCTAACTATAATCAGTTAAAATAACACATAAAATGTAAGCTATAACAACAATTTTTGGGGTCCTCAGCGACCGATAAACGATATAAAAAAAACGGGACGGGCGGAGGGTTAAAGATGAGAGCTGTTCCCTAAAGCAAACAAATTAGCCTAAGAATCAGTCTGAAGATCTTAAGATGAAGCCATACTAAATTATGCAAAATCATATTTTTTTGTTTTGAAAATTTGATCGCTTAGAAGTATTATAGATGCTTCAATTAAATACTGTGTGTAGAACATATCTTGGCCCTTCAAAATATCGGTCATTTAGTCTTTTAGCAAGCCTAGAAAAAAATAAATTATAAGGTCTATAAAAAACACTTTGCAGTCCAAACTCTCCTATTTATACACCTCTTTTCGGATATGGTTTCATTGTTTAATGTGGCGAATTTAGTTTCTTTTATGATATTTGCAAAAAAAAATTGAAATTTACGCCCGAACCTCACAAAATAAAATATAATATGCATTTTCGCATTGTTATTTTTGACAACACGGCTACAATACGGCAGTCCACAAATTTGGAATATCAAAGTGAACCTTATACCGTCCACCGAAGAACGACTGGCAGCCATTCCTATTTTCCGTCACTACTCCTCCGGACGAAGCGGCGAAAAGACGTGTTAGGCTAAAATTCCGTTTTATTACAATAAACAATGCATAAAAAAGGAAATAACGTTTTTTACAGGCCTTTACGAAATCAACATGTAAAAAATAATTCTCAAAAATCTTTTCCAACCTTTCCAGCTTTTTCTCTAGTATTTTGAAACTCCTCCCATAGAGGGGCGTGAATTCCGATTTCGATTTTTTCCTGTACTATTGGATCGCCTTAAGTACCTTGTAGGAGTGCATAGCAAAATGACCCACCTGTCCATGCGCTGGGTATCATCGGCAGTGTTAGAATCCCCCGCCAGCCCGGCCAGCTGCTCCTGCATGGCCCGCAACATTCCCTCCACAGTGGTGAATCGGCCACACAATGAACGAGAACCGGACTCTAACTCCAGCTCGGGAACCAAAAGATCGCAAGTGTCCGACTAGTAACAAAAAAACAAACAGTTATTAACAAAGTATTCAATTTTCCATGATGCTTAACTATTTATTGTAGTTTCTTTTTATTTTTAATTGATAAACTAATGTTTAACACAAGATTTTTATGTATAGCACAAAGGGTAATAATTATTATAAGTAATAATTATTATAATAATGTAAACTGTTGATTTCCAGAAAATTAATAAATAATTATTAGCCTGAAAAACTGATCTACATTGTTTCAATATTTGACGGGTTAAAGTATTTCACCAAAAAAAAAATGTAGACATAATTTGTCTCGACGCCACTTAGTGGGAGATTTAGCACTTACAATGACTCAAGATACTAATATCTACAACCTGTATGTCGGACGAATATCTACAACTCCGAAACTTCTGCCATAGGTCACCCCGAGCGGTTCACTACGTTCGGTGACTTAGCAGGGGTGCCCGGGTTCATGGGGTGAGGTTTGTCCGGGTCTTGGCGGCGGATGCATCTACCCACCAGCTGCATGGCAGGCCGGATCGGGAGAGAGTGGTTGAGGGAGTTCCTTTGACTTCTTCAGCCGTACTCTCTCAGGACATTGACTTGCACCGCAGTGGGAGGGATGGATTCATTCGTCTGTCACTCCTAGACAACTCAAGAACGACTTGTAGAAGCGGCCTGTTCTCATGTGACAAATGTCAACCGTGTACAAATGTTGGGTGCGCGTTTGACGTATTTTCCGGTTATGCACGGGTGCCGAGGGGATCAGTGACGCTAGTTCCTCGGAGCATCGGACACATGGCACCCAATTGGGATATGTTGTGAGGCTGAAGGTAGTGGGGGTGGGAAGGAGATAGGGAAGAGGAAGGTGGGGAAGTACCTGGCTCATCAGATCTGATCACCAAACACGGCTAAAGCCATTTCAAGCAACGCTTCAATTCTGAATGGTGGTCTTACACCAGGGCGATACTGAGAGTATCTTCCACTCTGGGACGTGCCGCAAATATACTATATATTATATCAAATAAAATTTATTTACCACGCCGGGATTCGATCCCGCGACCTTCGGATCTGTAGTACTTATACCTGCCAGGCGCAGTAAGTGGCGCCATCCTTTGACAAATTTTGGAATTCGAAACCGAATTACAATGGTAGCTTTGTTTGAAATTTCACGTACACAGATGTTTATATGACGCGGTGTCAGACATGCACTCGAAGCCCGGTTTTTAAATTTCAACCGTGCAGACGCAAGGCTATTAATACTGTTTGATGATGATGATGATGATGATACAAACCTTCAAAAGGTCCCTGGAAAAGTCCTCCCTGGAACGAACCTTCACTTCAATCCTCACTCCTTTCTCCTCAATGCCACCTCCCGACTTTACCTGCAAAAATATCATTTTGTTAATACATATCAATTTCCAGGCCTCGGGCATGTTTTGTCATTAGGTCAAAATATTTCCACTGTGCAATAAAATCCAAAACAACAAAATAT
Source organism: Limnephilus lunatus (assembly GCA_917563855.2). Lineage (NCBI taxonomy): Eukaryota > Metazoa > Arthropoda > Insecta > Trichoptera > Limnephilidae > Limnephilus > Limnephilus lunatus. The sequence goes on from OU830603.1 coordinate 14,789,254, forward strand.
TTCTGAATGTTGACGAATGAGAATGAAATTAAAGAAAGATGGATGAAATATTTCGAGGAAGTCTTCGAAAGTAACCCGAGTGGCTGTGATCCCAGCGGCGAATCGGTTATGAACGATGATGGAGTGAATGTTACCAAAATTAGTATGGATGAAATAAAAAGATCAATTAAATGCATGAAGAATGGTAAGGCTGTTGGTTTTGACAATATTGCTGCCGAATACTTTAAAGGAGATAGCCGTATTATTCTCACATGGCTGTGCAGACTTTTTAACCAATGTTTAGAGGAGGGTTACACGCCATTAGATTGGAGAAGGGCTGTAATCAGTGGCATGCACTGCACAGAGTTTTTAGTGAGCTAGAGTGCTAAGATTGAAAAATTCTACGTAAATGATGTTGTTGTAGCTGAAAATGATTTTTATTTTTTTTCAAAATTTCAATATTTTGTATGAAGATTTTTTATTCAGGGTAGGCATAGGTACCTAATACAGGATGAAGAAAAGGACTGGATTTGAGTTTTTAGAGGGAACTGAGTGAGCCAGAGAGAACAAGAGAATGTTAAAAATTATTTTTTATTATATATTTAAGAGATACAATTATTGCAATGCACTCAGCAGAAAATATTGAAAATTGGTTTGAAATTGAATAAAATATTCTGTCATTAGAATTCATTCCGAGGAGTGAATCGATTCAGTCTGATTCTCCCAAAAAAAACCACCTTGTTTTTATATGTGTATATATTATCTACACGCGGTTAAAGTGAAACCTTCAGAAAACAGAAGCAGACATGAGTAGGGAAGCACCGCACAAAGAGGAGACCGATTATACTATCATACTATCTCATTATCACGCAGACTAAATCCTATAGATGTATGTATTTGCCTCTTTTTAGTGTTGTTATTTTTCGTTTCATCGAGTTTCAAATCACAACGGTGCTAAAGAACACAAAGCACTCTTCTTAGGGTGAATTATGTCGTTCTGAAAAATTGTACTAACGACGCGCGAAGGGGTTAACGTAATATTTTAATGTGTCTTATATTGACAACAAAATGTTTTTCTGACAAAAAATAAATTACATTAAGCTAACAATTAAATTTTTAAATTAAACAGTTTGTGGTTCACCCTAAAGTTTTACTAATTTATTAAACTTAAAATTGTTCCAATTTAAAAACCACTTCACGTGATCTAATATAAATAAACATTTTAACAATATTTTGTGACGGCTGACCACAGCCGATTGGCCTTATAATATCTGCAAATTCATATATTATATCTACCTAACATCTGCATTTAAAAAAATGTAGGTACTAATATTCCAATAGTTTTGGTACCTACCAAAAAACAACTAACAATGTAATGAAATTGACGGCTTGGCGCGCGGGGAGGAACGAATGATGAACCTCACAGGCGGATTCGCGGCAGGCATTCAAGAATGAATTAGTAACATTTGACTAGTGTCTGCAGTAACTCGCTAGCTGCGGACCAAGTAAAGACTTTAGCGTTTTGGACACTCATGATCGAGTCATGATTGATTCGTTTGAACATTTGGTCATTTGGTCGTTTGGTAATTTGTCTGTCAACTGAACAAGACGCTAAAGATAATTCGCGAATAGAGCGCTTCGGACATTACTCGATAGCTACAGACTAGACACGCGGATCTGGAACGGGTGGGACCTCAGATTGACGGGGACAATACTGAATAGCGAATACATGTATTGATTCTTCGCACAAGTGAAAGGGACACAACGCGTCGTGGCTTGGAACTAAATCAGCTGACTCGCTGACGGTTTTTGCTTATGCGGGGAACAATGATATACATAAGCGTGATTTTAGCGGCGCGGGAGTGAGATAGGTATTTTACTTTAGGCAAGTTCGCGGCGCGCCGCCCATATAATAATATTTAAATACCTATGAAACATTATAAATTATAATCTTTCAATTGTTTACGGTACATATCAATAATTGAAATAATTTAAATCGTAGGATACAAGGCCAAAGTTAAGGAATGAAGAATCAATTCGTTTTGAAATTGAGAATTAGATGGAGTGTGTCACAAGATTGAATTTATTCATTTAATTCAGTCAATCAATTTTGCCCACGTCTAGTACCTATAGGTATGCCTTTGCTAGATAAAAATCTTCATACAAAAAATTGAAATTTCGAAAAAAAATAAAAATCATTTTCAGCTACAACAACATCAATAATGTTGTATTTTTCAGTCTTAGCCCACTAGCTCACTAAAATTTCTGTGCACGCCCCTGGCTGTAATCAGGCCATTATACAAAGGTAAAGGGTCACTTATGGAATGTGGGAATTATAGGGCTATTAGCCTTCTTAGTTCAGTGGGCAAGATGTATGGTAGAATATTGATTGAAAGGGTAAGGATGGAAACAAAGGATAAAATATGGGATGTGCAAGGTGCTTTTATGAATGGAAGGGGGTGCATGGACCAGCTTTTCACTGAGCACGTCAACGGAGGTTTCTATATATATACTGGTGAGCTCTGGTATTTGTATAAAAAAATTGCAATAGGTGGCACGCGAGCAGTTTGAAAACTGAATGTACAGGGACTGAATGTGTAAAATGCGGGAGGGGGGAGGGGAAATCAGAGAAGGCAGAGTGGGAACGCGTGAAAGGAATGGGGTGCGGAAGAGGAATAGGAGGCGGAAGAAGAATGGGACGAAAGGAAAGGACACGCAGGGAGAAACAATGGCTTTATTAAGTGCCGGGAACTACAAACCCAGAAGCTAGTATGTTTTAATTTTTATAAATGTATAGATTTCCCCCTGAAACCATGCGAGCAAAGCCGTAGGTAAAAGCTAGTTAGAAATAAAAATTAAATTCTTTAAACATAAAATTTTTTAATGCAAACATAAAAAAGTTTTAAAAGTGACTCACCTTACTTACCTTTTTTCAAACAAAAATTACCGATAATGAAAAAAAAAACACAATATTTAATATTGACTGGAATTGGTACAGTTTTTGTGATATGTAATTGTGAATTGTTGTACTTTTTTATTGTTTCTTAACCTTGTTATTTATTTATTTAAGGAACATAAACAGTCTTAGTAACAAAATATACATAAGAGGTTGGCAAAAAAGAAAACAATTATTAATGTTCACAGATAGGTATTTAGAAACATAAAAGTAACTGAATATAAACTAGAACATTTAAGAACAAAAAAAATAAGAACAGAACTAAACAGCAATTTAAAAAAAAATATATATATATATATATATATATAACAAGTGATAAACATGTAATACACAAAAATAAAATAAATGTGATTATAACTATACTTAAATAGACTGTTATATTCTTTTAAATTTTTATTTTTCATAAACACCACCAAATCAATTATAATTCACAAAAACTTGTAGTGAATTAAAACAGATGTTGATGATTTCTGGGTTACTAGTAGAATATTTAAATGTATTTATAAAAATTCACAAGGTTTCATATTGTGTTCAGAAACTTTGATTTCATAAATATGTACATATCATGTATTAATTATTTTGTGGTTAACTTTTTGATTTGAAATATAAAGCATGGTGTTTTCTCTTTTTAACACCTTTTAGATAGTAAGGGAGACAACGATTTCCGGGTATAGAAATATGTAACTGTTTTAATTTTTTTTGATGGAGAGCTTAGTTAGCGACATAACTGTGAAATAACTTACTTCGTTGGTACGATGACCACACTGCTCACAGTTGGTAGCCATGATCACCACTTCCTTGAAATGAGGAATATCTGTAATGAAAAATATACATAAGGTTAGCTGGGGTACATGCGTCTACGGGGCTATTGCGTCTATCCATCCTGCTTTGTTTAATGTTTAAAATAGATGTAATTAATGACTTCTAGTTGTTTTCTTGTGTATCATGTCACAACTCAGAAGTCTGCAGGCAACCCTTTGGGCGACAGGTTGGAAGTAATTCGCCATTTAAAAAAAGTGACTGATAAACGAGGGACGTGTCGCATTTTGTGGTCTTCTATATTCTTGAATAGATCTAGTGAAACACGGGAGAGGACGGGGAAGCGGAAGGGGAACATGACGAATAGGAAAGGACACGCAGGGAGAAACAATTTTTTTATTAAGCGGCATTGCATCGCATGCCGGGAACTCGCAAGTAATTAATAATAAAAAATTTCCAAAGTATAACCAAAAAAGTTTCAAATTGCGCTCGCAAACTTTGGTTTCAGAACCACTGGAGCGATTTTTTACATATATTGGCGCCATTTTAAATGTCTCTGATTGGGTTTTGGTTAAAAAAGGCAATTATCTCTTGATTTGGCAAAATTAATTATAATTTTTTTTAGCTCCCATGTTTGTTATTTTGAACTTAAAACAAAGCTATTGAAATGCTTTATCTATTATGACCATAGATGTCGCAAATCCAAACTTCGTAGACTATTTTAGAAAGATGTTAAAAACAATTTTTTCACTCAGAATTTTAGATCAGTTGTTTATGGTTAAAATTAAGTAATTTTTCCATAGATATGCACCTTTCATTATCAAGTATGCCACAGACAATATACAGAAATGGAAATTATCTTATGTTGACACGATACCTCTCACAGCAGTTTCAAAGTAAAAAACAAGCAGGATTCGTGCGGTTGTAAACTTTACGATTTTTTCTATAAATCCTACAAATGAGATAAAAGGTAAAATACAGGTAATTCATTGGCTGTATAGCACTATAATAAGTTTTTATGTCTCCATGTTAAAATTGAAAGGTATAATTTTTTTAATGGAAATCTCAAGCAATCGAGGCAAATTTATTTATTCCGCATGACCGCTTCAGTGGATTAAGGTTGTGATGATCTCGCCTTTGGGCCTACGAAATGATTCTTTTAAAATTGGGAGATCAATTTGGAATTATATTCGATTTTGTAACAGGGAATGGTGTCAGCATACGACCCTCTGTTTCCAATTCATGGGGGTGATTTATGGGTCCTTACCACTAAATAACCACATGTGTTTACGTGGCCCAAGTGCATGAGAGCCCCGGCAAAGGCCATTCCTCACAAAACTAAGAAAGGACCCAGAATAACATTTAGAGGGATTTTTTTTTCAGGTTCATTATCAAGTCAGGGGCGGCCGATGGATATTTGCCCGAGTGGTGACTGACTTTAACGCGAGCAAATTGATTTGTGAAACAATTGTCTTGTGCATTTTCTATGGCAGTGGGGAGTTGAAAAATTAGGCAATAAAGATTGATCGTTGGTGCATTTAAATATACGAGAGCGACGCGCCGATTACGGGTTGAAATATTTGACATACTTGTCAAAATAAGATTGCAGAATTCGTTAAATAGTGACGCACGCAGAAAGAACGAAAACGTGTACAGACAATGCTTATATAATGTTATTATATAACCAATAAAGTCGACGCAAGTATTGAGAAAGAGTATTAGATTGAAGTACGCCACTGAGCTCTTCTTTTAAGCGTTATTGGGATAGTTTATGACTCTGGCGCAGACGAAATTAGTTTACACCACAAAAAATAACGAACATGGTTTCTACACAAAATTCTCTGAAATAAGAGTTATTATGTGACATTTTTTGACTATTAAAGTTGATATATGCATATTGGGAGATGTGCTTATCACTTAAGATTTGAAAAAAGTGACTAATAAATTATTGAAACCACACAAGTAGATGGGTGGGAGTCAGAAGGCAGGGGGTTGGAACTAGACAGTCGGGGTAGAGGAGTGTTAGAGGACAGTCAGGGAAGGAACCTAGGGCCGCGCAGACGGGATGAAAATCATCGAGTTTTGATAAACGGGAGAGTAATAATTTGGTGCGCGTAAACCGGGAATGATTCAGATAGTAATATATAATAATAACTACAGTCGGGGAGAGATTCTGGAGACGCACGGGCTAGCGAAAAATCATCGAGGTTGAATACACGATAGAATAATAACTCTGTGCGCGTAAACCGGGAATAATTCATAAAATTAAAGGAAAATAGTTCACGCGATTGAGGGGAGTCAAGATTTGGTCGTTGGGAAGCAAGGTTTAAATTAAGGGATCGAGGTCCGATAGTCGCGAGGAGACCAGTTTGGTGCGCCTAAATCGGGGATATTTCATTTTAATTAAACAAAGGAAATTCCGTTTTATTAGACAAAAAGAGTCCACGCGAATAGGGAAGTCAGAGATTGAGGCTTGCGAGTTCATATCGGTGAAGTTAAATAATATAATTTGTAAATTGAGGCGGTCGGGACGTACTTTCGGGGCGTCTATCAGGGTCAGGGTGAAATTTAAAAAAGAAATCTACGCGAGAATTGTGTTTGGCGGCTGCATCTTGGAATAAATAACTGCATGACGGGTTGTGGTTTATAAGTGCTTGTTTGAATTAAATATCATTGTAGTGAATTGATTTGTGAAATTATTTTGTGCAACAAGGCGAATTTGGTAAGTTTGTATAAAATTATTAACATATTTAGTACGGGCCTTGCAGGAAAGAGTCAATTAGGGTTTATATACAAGCCTTAGGAATCTAGGACCTTTTTTTGTCGAGCGGAGATTTGCACGTTTCCGGGTTGACCGGCTAGCAAGTACCTTTGTTGGGTGAAGTTATTCTTGAGACAAGGCCGTTGTAAAGATAATAATTTGGGGTTCAATGGACTAAAATAGCATTTGAAGCACAAAGTGCGCTTTCGGGCAATAAATCTTAGACGAGAGACATCATTTAAAAGACGGGATTTTGAAACCACAAAACAATAATAAAATCTTTTAAAAGTGCTCTGTTGGTGGTCGAGAAAACTAGGTTATTGGGTATTCTCCAATACATAACGGGTAACAAAATACAGAGGTATAGAATATAGGTATAAATTAATGTGTAAAGCGCCTTTGAGGTGATAATTACTATTTACGAGTTTCGTAATAATATTTTTAAATGTAGCTAGGGGACTATATTCAGGAAGGGTTTTTTGAAAAGGCATTGGGTAATTTAACAGTTTATAGAATGGTGCGTAGCATGGGCATCTTTGCTTACTAACAAAATCTGACATAATTGAATTCCCATTCCAAAAATTTCCCACACCTTATTCCAAATTTTAGGTATCACAACAAGTCTATTACATAGGACTTTGCATAAACTTGGTTCGATATCTAATCATATAATCACCTTTGGTTCACGTTTAGGTATATTTCTTTCGACTTAGCAAAAAACTTTCATATTGTCGGTTGAATGCAGCCGTCGGTAGGTATTCACATTTTAGCGTGATGCGCTATATCCACCTACTTAATTAACACACTCTTTTTCTTCAAACTTAATTGAGCGGGTTACGACTCGAGAATGGACGGCGGTTGTCGAATGAATTAACGGGTCCGGCTTTCCTATTTCACCATGAGGAAGTATCTCACGCGACTTTATCGGGGGCGATGTGATCGAAATGCAGGTGGGCTTACACTATTTTTCTAATGTGGAGGCGAAGTAAGCGATGGTCGTGTCTGGTCCGAGCAAATTGGAATCCCTTGTGATCACATCTCGGTAACGTGGATCTCGTACCCGCTCTAGACTGGATTGGAAGCGTGGCCGGAGCCATTCCATGATGTCGACGTATGTACGTCACTAAGGCATTGGGGGACTTCAGGAGAACAAAGGACGTGCACCCATTTCGCCCTCCGTCTACCGCCGCTCCGAGGTACCAGCGGATAAAAGTTGTCGTCGCGGGAGACCAGTTTGATGCAGGACGAAGATTACGATCTGGCCGGACTACCTTCGTCATGGGGGAAACGAAGTGACGAAATTTGCGTGGGCTTCACTACCTTTTAGGTTACGCTCGTGTGGGGTCTGCCTTGTCGTCGGAACGAAGGGAACATGACATATGGAATCGTTTGGCAACCGATCGGCGGTTCTTTGTTGGAATCCGAATAAGTTTTCTTAACTACTTTTGGTTTACTCTTAGGTAGGTATATTTCCTTCGATATTCGATTTAGCCAAAAACTTTCACATTGTCGGTTGAATGAAGCCGTCAGTAGGTATTCATATTTTAAGCGTAATGCGTTATATCCACCTACATAAGTAGCAAAAGTTCTCTTAACTCTCTCACAATAGGAATAGGGATCATCCAGCATCAGGGTGGGAATGTACTCTGGACGAAAGGGCAGCCGGGAAAATAGAAGGGAGGGAAGCCAGATTCACGACCTGGTGCCTTTCATTCTTGGACCCAGCACCCTGGAAGCCGAGCTTGACATTTCTTTCTTTGAGCTGATATTTGAGTTTGAGGTTGGGGTACGCCTATCGTAGAGCATATGCCCGTGACATTTCGGGGAAGGTCCCACGTTACGCCTGTGTATGTTATGCGAGGGGACGTATTTTTCATTCAAATCAAATACCGATGACCATCGCGATTGCAGGCTGGCGCACGTTTCTGTAGCGTGCCTAGGAAAAACGTAATCATTATTTCTACTGGTTCGAGGCGGCGTGCTGGACGGAGAACGGGACTATTGAGGACATGAGTGACTGCCAAGGCGAGGATCGGTGACATCAAAATCTTCCTTAATTAAATTCATACATCGCCAGATCAGAGGAGAGAGCGGCCCCACCGATCTCCTGACATTGCCGATTGTCTAATCAACTTCGGTTTAATGTTTATGCCGGTACTTTAGGAGTAAATGGAACTCAAGTCATCGGCATGCTGAAGAACTTCAAAATCATCAACATCATCATCAATCCAGAGTAGGATGTCACGATCTAAAACCTCGTGCCACCCACGCATTTCCTGAACAGTTCCTGACATCGGCTATCACGCCATTAATCGGAGCAGACCCTCATATCAAGCGGTATGAGATGACCTTTCGTCATCATCATCAACACATTTATAATTTGGCGGCGTAGTGGTCGATATTATTCCCATTACCACTCTATGAACCAGACCCTCATATCAAACGGTATGAGATGACCTTCCATCATCATCATCAACACATTTATAATTTGGCGGCGTAGTGGTCGATATTATTCCCATTATCACTCTATGATCCAGAAACACACATCAAACCCTTTCCCGACAGAAGGCAAAACATGTCGATTTTCATTCGTCGCTTGCGACCTTAACATTCTCCGGAGGCGTTGGAATTGGAAGCTGATTCGGCGGTCTATGACCATCACCCTATCAGTTGGGCTATGGAGGAGTCCAATTATTTAAACAGCACATGTTCTGTCTCATGTTAATCCAAAATACCTACCCGTAGAATCAAATTAACAAAATAAAACAAGCTAGCTAACTAACGAACTGCATCTAGCACTGTAAGTGTAGAATTATTGCACGCCGTACTGCTTTGAGTGTAAATCTTTTGTTAGAATATACATAAATGTCAAATTATTTTCATGATAGCATTTTATAGAGCTGCAGAGAGTACGTGACATCGCATCGAAAGGTAGGATCTTCTCAATTCGCCGTTTGAATGTAAATTTATATATTAGATGCTAGGAGGGAAAATGCAGATTACTTCAATAAAAATAGTCGTCGATGAGCGTAGGTGTATAACAGGTGCTAGGGGAGGAAGCTGAACGAATATAGATAGATAATTAGTTAATTTTCAAGCTAGTCAGACTCAGTCATTGTTATTCGAAGCCTTGCAAATTGTAACACGCCATATCTAAAAGAACAAGGGTTTACCACAAATAAATTATTAATTAAATTGGATTAACTATACCAAACCACTCAAACAAAAAAGTACACAACGTTGTGGGGTTAATTACAATTGATTAATTGAGAGCATCTCGTCACGTTTGCATAAAAGTATTACGTGATGGGGTTGAGAAGGCGCTGCAAAAGAAATTGAGGGGAGAGACGCGAGAACGGGCGAGCTACGAGCTTTTTGAAGGCCGAGCGGGGTAGCTGTAGCAATGTAGCAGCGGTTGGAAACCAAGTGAAGGTTTTACTACTACGTCAAAGGGGGGGGAAGGGTTATCACAGTGGTGCCGTGACCAGGAGGTATGGTATTACAAAGTGTTGCATTTTGCTGGGTTTTATACAATGACTTTAACAAGAATAGAAAAAAAAAAAAAAAAAAAAAAAGTAATACAGTAGGTATAACGGTTCGCATGTCATCCGAAAATGACTGAAAACACAACGAAAAAAAAAAAAGTAAAATATTAGGACAATAGATGTGTCGCAGAGGAATTGGAAACAATAACGTTTACATTAAATTAACTATATAAATATAGGAGAGATAGGTCGATGATGTCCAACTTCCGATAAAACGCAGGTTAAAGGTATCATATTTTGAGGGGAGTAGCGCCATACGTCTATAAAAAGTGAAACAAAATAAATCAAGAGAGTAGGTAGTGCAATAATGTACACATTAGCTTAACCAGATAAATTTAGGAGAGGTTGGTTGATGATGTCCAATTTCCGATGAGACGCAGGTTAAAGGTATCATATTTTGAGGGGAGTAGCGCCATACGTCTATAAAAAGTGAAACAAAATTAATCAAGAGAATAGGTAGTGCAATAATGTACACATTAGCTTAACCAGACAAATATAGGAGAGGTTGGTTGATGATGTCCAATTTCCGATAAGACGCAGGTTAAAGGTATCATATTTTGAGGGGAGGAGCGCTGTACGTCAATAAAAAGTGTAACAAAATTAAACAAGAGAAATTAATGATATCCAACCTTCGATAAGTATTAGTGAGAAAGGGTGTTACGTTATTAGGGGAGATAGTCCTTCAATAATGCATTCAATATCAAATCGCCAAGGTGATAATATCGATGTTAGTCAACTTTCAATTGGGTTTGAACGTTTGGTAAATTGGATACCGGACGATTAGTTAAAATAATAAAAATACAAAACATCGAGGAGTAGTTCTGGTTACCGAAGTAAACAAAACATTACAATTGTAATATTGATAAGTATTAGTGTCCTTTAGTGTCAACAATAGAAAAAAGGGTCTCTTTCATTTTGAGGGCAGATCATTTAAACATTTAACGCTCAGTGTGGAGAACAAAAAAAAGGGAGGTCATTAAACCGAGTGCCGACTAGCGGAGATATGTGTCAAATAGGTTTGTGCGTTTAACGTAACGGTAAATTGAAACCATGAACGGAGGTCTAGCCACGAGTGGTGGGACAGTGCGGCTTTGAAACAGAAACAATAAAGAGCATACCTTTTGGTGATGCATGGTTCGAGTGTAGGTACTTCTAAAGGGATAAGTAGGTCATTAAACCGAGTAGCGGTTAGTGGAGGTGCCTATAATAGAAAAAAAAAAACCGTAGTTGGTAAAACAATAATAAAACTAACCAGTAGGTAGACATACGTTGGGCTAGGAAAACAAACTTTTCTTAACTAAATAGTTCAAAGAAACAGAATCTGTTGAGAAACAAAATACATGCAGAATAAACATTAGTGACGTGAACCGGATTAGGCGTGAAGACAATAAAACCAAATTAAAGATAGGAGAGGTAGGTAAAATGTTAGGCAACCTCCGATAAGTATAGGGAATAAAAGGTATTCCGATGTGAGGGGAGGAAGTCGGTTCTTGATGGCAAATTAAATTTTAAAAATAAATTGTTTGCTAATATTCAACCCGACTTACAGAATGAACGTATCCAAAACGTTTAATTCTAATAATGCACTAGATTTAAAGGACTACAATAATAATTACGTACTCAAACGTATGAATCTGGAGAAATAAAATGACTAGGTACCTACTGTAGACAATTGGCATTTTTTAGCAGTTAAATACTTTTATGATGATATTGGTCCCCAGTACCAAATTGTTAAATTTAGAACAACGGTCAGGTCCATTTTGGGCAAAGTTCCGTAAGCGAAAAAAAAAAAACAAACAAACAACAAGAAAGGTCGGTCAGACTTCGTATAATTACGGTAGGGATATTTTGGAGAAAAAAATGCAGACGGACCTTCGAGACGGCCATTATGTGAAACCGAAAGGAGCTTTTAAGGGGAGAAGTACCGACTTAAGCGATCTATGCTAGAATATGCTTGCCATTTTGTAAGGGAAGTTGTATGGGTGAAACGTCACCTGATCGCCTCTTAAAACCAGATAACAGCGGCTAAGCAAATACAGTTTCAACAGTGTTCTGAAAATGGGGAACATAGACAGAGCAAGCTTACGAGTGATAGTCGTGTTACCGTTAACAATGACAGGGCCGAATTGGGGAAAAACACTTCGGGTTATTTTATAGAGAAAAATAAAGTATGAATTTAGACACAGTGAGATGTGGAGCATTGGAACATTTACAATTTTAGTATTAGTTTGTGGAAGGGTTTGCGAATTGCGCAAACAGAGTTTATTGTGAAGCGGTGGGTATTTAAAATCAGCGTAAATAGGTGATAAAGTTAGGCAGAAATTAAAATTTGGATTAATTGGTTTAGAGGCAATAATAGATACCTAACTGCTCACATACTATATTGTCGGCTTATGTGGGGAGTACAATAGGAGACAGTTAGGGTACCATGACTAGGTACCGTTGTAGGTGGTAACCGGGACAAATTCCAGGAAATATGTAGGCGTAACGCAAGGTACATTGACCGTAGTTTCAACATTAGACAAACATTGGGCAAGGCCGACGAAGAAACGGAATAGGGAAGGGATGCGATGACGTACAGGACAGGGCCGGATTAGGAAATATTCATCATTACAATTTTGGAAAAAAAGGGCACAAAGATTTAAGGCGAGTTCAAACGGGCTGACTACTGCTGAAGTTCTGGAACAAAATAGGTGGTTGTAGTTTGGATTTATATCTACCTCCACTATTTTTTTCCATAAAGGGGAGACTGTGATGATCTCGCCTTTGGGCCTACGAAATGATTCTTTTAAAATTGGGAGATCAATTTGGAATTATATTCGATTTTGTAACAGGGAATGGTGTCAGCATACGACCCTCTGTTTCCAATTCATGGGGGTGATTTATGGGTCCTTACCACTAAATAACCACATGTGTTTACGTGGCCCAAGTGCATGAGAGCCCCGGCAAAGGCCATTCCTCACAAAACTAAGAAAGGACCCAGAATAACATTTAGAGGGATTTTTTTTTCAGGTTCATTATCAAGTCAGGGGCGGCCGATGGATATTTGCCCGAGTGGTGACTGACTTTAACGCGAGCAAATTGATTTGTGAAACAATTGTCTTGTGCATTTTCTATGGCAGTGGGGAGTTGAAAAATTAGGCAATAAAGATTGATCGTTGGTGCATTTAAATATACGAGAGCGACGCGCCGATTACGGGTTGAAATATTTGACATACTTGTCAAAATAAGATTGCAGAATTCGTTAAATAGTGACGCACGCAGAAAGAACGAAAACGTGTACAGACAATGCTTATATAATGTTATTATATAACCAATAAAGTCGACGCAAGTATTGAGAAAGAGTATTAGATTGAAGTACGCCACTGAGCTCTTCTTTTAAGCGTTATTGGGATAGTTTATGACTCTGGCGCAGACGAAATTAGTTTACACCACAAAAAATAACGAACATGGTTTCTACACAAAATTCTCTGAAATAAGAGTTATTATGTGACATTTTTTGACTATTAAAGTTGATATATGCATATTGGGAGATGTGCTTATCACTTAAGATTTGAAAAAAGTGACTAATAAATTATTGAAACCACACAAGTAGATGGGTGGGAGTCAGAAGGCAGGGGGTTGGAACTAGACAGTCGGGGTAGAGGAGTGTTAGAGGACAGTCAGGGAAGGAACCTAGGGCCGCGCAGACGGGATGAAAATCATCGAGTTTTGATAAACGGGAGAGTAATAATTTGGTGCGCGTAAACCGGGAATGATTCAGATAGTAATATATAATAATAACTACAGTCGGGGAGAGATTCTGGAGACGCACGGGCTAGCGAAAAATCATCGAGGTTGAATACACGATAGAATAATAACTCTGTGCGCGTAAACCGGGAATAATTCATAAAATTAAAGGAAAATAGTTCACGCGATTGAGGGGAGTCAAGATTTGGTCGTTGGGAAGCAAGGTTTAAATTAAGGGATCGAGGTCCGATAGTCGCGAGGAGACCAGTTTGGTGCGCCTAAATCGGGGATATTTCATTTTAATTAAACAAAGGAAATTCCGTTTTATTAGACAAAAAGAGTCCACGCGAATAGGGAAGTCAGAGATTGAGGCTTGCGAGTTCATATCGGTGAAGTTAAATAATATAATTTGTAAATTGAGGCGGTCGGGACGTACTTTCGGGGCGTCTATCAGGGTCAGGGTGAAATTTAAAAAAGAAATCTACGCGAGAATTGTGTTTGGCGGCTGCATCTTGGAATAAATAACTGCATGACGGGTTGTGGTTTATAAGTGCTTGTTTGAATTAAATATCATTGTAGTGAATTGATTTGTGAAATTATTTTGTGCAACAAGGCGAATTTGGTAAGTTTGTATAAAATTATTAACATATTTAGTACGGGCCTTGCAGGAAAGAGTCAATTAGGGTTTATATACAAGCCTTAGGAATCTAGGACCTTTTTTTGTCGAGCGGAGATTTGCACGTTTCCGGGTTGACCGGCTAGCAAGTACCTTTGTTGGGTGAAGTTATTCTTGAGACAAGGCCGTTGTAAAGATAATAATTTGGGGTTCAATGGACTAAAATAGCATTTGAAGCACAAAGTGCGCTTTCGGGCAATAAATCTTAGACGAGAGACTTCATTTAAAAGACGGGATTTTGAAACCACAAAACAATAATAAAATCTTTTAAAAGTGCTCTGTTGGTGGTCGAGAAAACTAGGTTATTGGGTATTCTCCAATACATAACGGGTAACAAAATACAGAGGTATAGAATATAGGTATAAATTAATGTGTAAAGCGCCTTTGAGGTGATAATTACTATTTACGAGTTTCGTAATAATATTTTTAAATGTAGCTAGGGGACTATATTCAGGAAGGGTTTTTTGAAAAGGCATTGGGTAATTTAACAGTTTATAGAATGGTGCGTAGCATGGGCATCTTTGCTTACTAACAAAATCTGACATAATTGAATTCCCATTCCAAAAATTTCCCACACCTTATTCCAAATTTTAGGTATCACAACAAGTCTATTACATAGGACTTTGCATAAACTTGGTTCGATATCTAATCATATAATCACCTTTGGTTCACGTTTAGGTATATTTCTTTCGACTTAGCAAAAAACTTTCATATTGTCGGTTGAATGCAGCCGTCGGTAGGTATTCACATTTTAGCGTGATGCGCTATATCCACCTACTTAATTAACACACTCTTTTTCTTCAAACTTAATTGAGCGGGTTACGACTCGAGAATGGACGGCGGTTGTCGAATGAATTAACGGGTCCGGCTTTCCTATTTCACCATGAGGAAGTATCTCACGCGACTTTATCGGGGGCGATGTGATCGAAATGCAGGTGGGCTTACACTATTTTTCTAATGTGGAGGCGAAGTAAGCGATGGTCGTGTCTGGTCCGAGCAAATTGGAATCCCTTGTGATCACATCTCGGTAACGTGGATCTCGTACCCGCTCTAGACTGGATTGGAAGCGTGGCCGGAGCCATTCCATGATGTCGACGTATGTACGTCACTAAGGCATTGGGGGACTTCAGGAGAACAAAGGACGTGCACCCATTTCGCCCTCCGTCTACCGCCGCTCCGAGGTACCAGCGGATAAAAGTTGTCGTCGCGGGAGACCAGTTTGATGCAGGACGAAGATTACGATCTGGCCGGACTACCTTCGTCATGGGGGAAACGAAGTGACGAAATTTGCGTGGGCTTCACTACCTTTTAGGTTACGCTCGTGTGGGGTCTGCCTTGTCGTCGGAACGAAGGGAACATGACATATGGAATCGTTTGGCAACCGATCGGCGGTTCTTTGTTGGAATCCGAATAAGTTTTCTTAACTACTTTTGGTTTACTCTTAGGTAGGTATATTTCCTTCGATATTCGATTTAGCCAAAAACTTTCACATTGTCGGTTGAATGAAGCCGTCAGTAGGTATTCATATTTTAAGCGTAATGCGTTATATCCACCTACATAAGTAGCAAAAGTTCTCTTAACTCTCTCACAATAGGAATAGGGATCATCCAGCATCAGGGTGGGAATGTACTCTGGACGAAAGGGCAGCCGGGAAAATAGAAGGGAGGGAAGCCAGATTCACGACCTGGTGCCTTTCATTCTTGGACCCAGCACCCTGGAAGCCGAGCTTGACATTTCTTTCTTTGAGCTGATATTTGAGTTTGAGGTTGGGGTACGCCTATCGTAGAGCATATGCCCGTGACATTTCGGGGAAGGTCCCACGTTACGCCTGTGTATGTTATGCGAGGGGACGTATTTTTCATTCAAATCAAATACCGATGACCATCGCGATTGCAGGCTGGCGCACGTTTCTGTAGCGTGCCTAGGAAAAACGTAATCATTATTTCTACTGGTTCGAGGCGGCGTGCTGGACGGAGAACGGGACTATTGAGGACATGAGTGACTGCCAAGGCGAGGATCGGTGACATCAAAATCTTCCTTAATTAAATTCATACATCGCCAGATCAGAGGAGAGAGCGGCCCCACCGATCTCCTGACATTGCCGATTGTCTAATCAACTTCGGTTTAATGTTTATGCCGGTACTTTAGGAGTAAATGGAACTCAAGTCATCGGCATGCTGAAGAACTTCAAAATCATCAACATCATCATCAATCCAGAGTAGGATGTCACGATCTAAAACCTCGTGCCACCCACGCATTTCCTGAACAGTTCCTGACATCGGCTATCACGCCATTAATCGGAGCAGACCCTCATATCAAGCGGTATGAGATGACCTTTCGTCATCATCATCAACACATTTATAATTTGGCGGCGTAGTGGTCGATATTATTCCCATTACCACTCTATGAACCAGACCCTCATATCAAACGGTATGAGATGACCTTCCATCATCATCATCAACACATTTATAATTTGGCGGCGTAGTGGTCGATATTATTCCCATTATCACTCTATGATCCAGAAACACACATCAAACCCTTTCCCGACAGAAGGCAAAACATGTCGATTTTCATTCGTCGCTTGCGACCTTAACATTCTCCGGAGGCGTTGGAATTGGAAGCTGATTCGGCGGTCTATGACCATCACCCTATCAGTTGGGCTATGGAGGAGTCCAATTATTTAAACAGCACATGTTCTGTCTCATGTTAATCCAAAATACCTACCCGTAGAATCAAATTAACAAAATAAAACAAGCTAGCTAACTAACGAACTGCATCTAGCACTGTAAGTGTAGAATTATTGCACGCCGTACTGCTTTGAGTGTAAATCTTTTGTTAGAATATACATAAATGTCAAATTATTTTCATGATAGCATTTTATAGAGCTGCAGAGAGTACGTGACATCGCATCGAAAGGTAGGATCTTCTCAATTCGCCGTTTGAATGTAAATTTATATATTAGATGCTAGGAGGGAAAATGCAGATTACTTCAATAAAAATAGTCGTCGATGAGCGTAGGTGTATAACAGGTGCTAGGGGAGGAAGCTGAACGAATATAGATAGATAATTAGTTAATTTTCAAGCTAGTCAGACTCAGTCATTGTTATTCGAAGCCTTGCAAATTGTAACACGCCATATCTAAAAGAACAAGGGTTTACCACAAATAAATTATTAATTAAATTGGATTAACTATACCAAACCACTCAAACAAAAAAGTACACAACGTTGTGGGGTTAATTACAATTGATTAATTGAGAGCATCTCGTCACGTTTGCATAAAAGTATTACGTGATGGGGTTGAGAAGGCGCTGCAAAAGAAATTGAGGGGAGAGACGCGAGAACGGGCGAGCTACGAGCTTTTTGAAGGCCGAGCGGGGTAGCTGTAGCAATGTAGCAGCGGTTGGAAACCAAGTGAAGGTTTTACTACTACGTCAAAGGGGGGGGAAGGGTTATCACAAGGTCATAGACATATGAATATTGATAGACCAGAACATAAAGGTGAGGGGTAGAAGCTAACTACAGCGGAACGAAGGGCAGGAAGATGGCTTTGGTGATACGTGATTCGCCAAAACTCAATTAGTATATAGGCATCTCGCACTATAAAATCATCATTTAGTTCTTAAAAGTAAACTCTGCTTTTGAATGAATAGACCTTTTTACATGGGAGCGCAAATTGCACGCCACGCAATGAACAAATTTGAAGTTCAAATATGTCAAAGTAAGGTCGCCTATAAGGTCGAGTCCAATATTTTGCTCCTGTAGTTAGTTAATACACTTTTACAAATGTTTCTTAATTTACTTACCCCAGTAAACAGTGACATGCACACGCCATGTATCTCGGAGTGAGTGTATGTATGGGTGGTTTGGTATATTTATGGTGTATGTTCAAAAACGATCATATTATGTGATCTGAATTAGCTTAAAATAGTGTAAAATAATGCTTGCTTATGGAATGTAATACCACAATTGAGTTTATTCTCTTTTTCTCTTCTATGTTTACACGTATTTATAGCACAAGCCACCATATTTACGATGAGAGCTCGACGCTGGTCCGGACACGAATGATGACGTCACATTTTTTAGATTGAAGCGTGGCTCTCGCAAGCCCAGCCGGTTCCGAAAAATGGTTCCAATGGGAGGGGGAAATAATACGCCTTTTATCGCTTAGGGCAAGTCCATGTATTTTGTACGTCCGTGATTAAGGTGTTTATTTTAATTTATTTGAGGTTAATTTTCAGATTTTAATAGAGAGCCTAGTTTTTTTTCTCTTTCACTATTTAGATAATATTTCTCACCATGGTAGATTTCTACGAGACCTACATGAGTTGTTCCCAAAAGTGAATAAATTAGCCTGAAGGGTTATTAGTTAACCACTCCGATCTATCGCAATATAAATGTAACATTTCTGAACATATATAGCCGAATACTAAAAACTGTTTTTGAAAGGTTAAAAACTAAGCTTTCAAATTGTTATATCTTATCTTACTTAATATTATAAATGCAAAAGTTTCTATGGATGGTTGGATGATCCTTACTCTTTCACGCAATAAATATCCAATGGAATTTCAAAATTCTTTCACTAATCGAAAGCTACATTGTTTGTGAGTAACAACGGCTTTATATATTGGTAAGCTCTGGCGTTATGGATGAGCTGTGGCGTTATGAAATTATGTATCATACGTTTTCTGTCCCTAACAAAATCGAGTTATTGCAAACGTCAAACAAATTGTTACCTTGGAAACAAGGTTTTTTTTCTTAAATTTTAGGCTTAAAAAGAGTGCTTTGTTATGATTAAAAAGAGTACTTTTTTATCATAACAAAGTACATATCTCTAAAAATGTTTATTCTCAGAACAAAAAGCATAACGTTGCTATAAAGCATAGCGTTTGAAGTGGACTGGAATTTTCTTATTTTTTTAGGTTACTCTGGATTCAAATATAAATAAAATACTAATAAAGGGAGTAGGTACATAAAATAAATTTCTATTTCTATAATTTAAATATTTTCTAAAATAGAATTTTTATTTGCGAAATGTCATTCTCAAATTTTGAAATTTTCTATTAAACAATAATTATTTTCTATTAGACAAAATAGCAAGAATAATAACAATTATGCCAATAATTATGCCAGTAATTTCCCACTAATACTATGCGAGCGAAGCCGTGGGTAAAAGCTAGTTACAAATAAATATTAACATTTGTAAATATTAAAATAGAGTGCAAACATTAAAAAAATGTTAAAATGACTCACGTGCTGTTTTTATGTGAAAACGGTACTAAATCACGGATTATGTAAAAAAACAATACTTATTCTATTTTATAAATGTATAATAAACATTTAAGTCACCTCATTTTTTTATCATTTCATACAAGAATATTTAATAAAAAAATAACAACGTCTAACGGCGGGTAGGCGATTTTGCTGTCTACCATGTATCTGACAGAATAGGTCTTTTTATGTATTTCTATGGGCAACTTGAATAGCGATGGGTAGCTCGATTTATTATGGAGCTTCTACTTTTTGTTTAAGGGATGTCATTAGAACAATAACGGAGTTATAACGATTTCTGTGGAAACATACGCGTTGACATGAAAAGACGCTTATTGTACTTGACTGCTATTGTCATATTAACGTGTTTATCTGCTTACGTTGCCGAGTGGTTAAAAAATATAGCGGTCATTTCGACAGCGGCTTGAGGGGTTAGACATGTACCGACCTGTCATCTTCATATTGGTGTCACAGGGGGCGCTGCAGTCGGGGCAGTTGGTGCGGAACGACATCACCTCCCCTTTCTCCATCTCCTGCAGCGTGTGGTGCTCCGGGTTGGCGGGCAGCAGCAGGGACCCTGTATCCGTATCCTCGGGAACGTCATCTCGCACCTGGATACCCACAAATAAATAGTTGACCAGTTAGTATGTACCTACATGAATGCTGTAGAAATGAGATCCCTGAGTAGTACATGTGGTAAAAAATGTGGAGATTTGCAAAGAAAAAGATAATAATTTTTTTGTTGTTATTTAGACATCTTCTTTACTCTTCGAATATTTAGATTTTTTAACAATATCTATGGGAGGCGGGTATGGGTACCGCCGCCCCGGGAGCCCTTTTTTTTTACCTGAGCTCCACAGAGGAGGTCCTGAGGAAAATAATTTCCCTCAGGGCCTATGCCATCTTTGGGGATGCTGTGTGGAGGGTTTTTTTCAAGGAAAGGAAGTAGAGGAGAGTTCTGGGAAGGAAAAGGGTTTAAGGGGTGGGTAGGAATCTGGAGTTCAGTGTGTCCTGGTCATCCGCCTCTAAGACCTAGACAAACCTCACCCCATGAACCCGGGCAGCCCTGTTAAATCACCAAACGTAGCGAACCACTTGGGGTGACCTATGGCAACCTATGGTTATCTAATAAAGGTTCCCGGGGCGGCGGTACCCATTCCTGCCTCCCAAATTATTAGCATTATAAAAACCATACTAAAATTACCCATCAGAACCCCCTCAAAAGATATTTTTAAGTGTTTTGACGTTCTTAATTTAAAACAAATATATGCCAAGAATATTCTTATACATCATTTTAAAAACAGAAAATCTCCTAATGAAACTCGGATACATGACACAAGAGCCTCAAAAAAGGACATACGAGATGTTCCAAAATTCAAGACAAGTTTTGGCCAAAGAAACCACATATATCTTGCAACTAAACTATACAACATCCTTCCTCCAAGTCTGAAAAAGATAGAAAAGATAAATAAGTTTAAGGAAAAAATCAAAACATGGGTGAAAGAAATTAATGCAGACATACTAGAGAATGTATTAAAAACATCATAGAAACCAAATAACGGAAAATCAAAGAAATCTACCAGTCCGCCTCAGCACAGGACCACCTAGTGAGGAGGACTAAGAACAAACGGATTAAATATTTATATATATCATCATATCTTGTAATTGTTATCAAACCTGTAACTAAATAGTCACTAATAAAAAAAAAAAAAAAAAAAATAAAAAAAATAACCAACAACCCTGCCATAGGTCACCCCAAGTGGTTCGCTACGTTTGGTGACGAAGCAGGGGTGCCCAGGTCCATGGGGTGAGGTTTGTCCAGGTCTTAGCGGCGGACGCGTCTGCCCACCTGCTGTGTGGCAGGCTGGATCGAGATGGTTGCGGGAGGCCTTTTGACTTTTCGAGCCAGACTCACGACACATCGCCTTGCACCACAGTGGGAGGGATGGATTCATACGTCTGTCACTCCTGGATACACTGATCCCCAGATTCCTACCCACCCTTCATACCCTTTTCTTTTCCATAACTTCCTATCCTTACCTTTCTTAAAAAGACCCTCCACACATCAACCCCTAAGATGACATAGGCCCTGAGGGAAATTATTTTCCTCAGGATCTCCTAATGCAAAAAAAAACAAATAAACCAAGAAGGCCCTGAGGAAAAAATTCTATCAGTGCCTATGTCATCTTTGGGATGGGGACCCTGTGGGTAGGGTCTTTTTAGGGAAAGGAAGGAGAAAAGTTCTGGGAAGAAAAGAGGTATGAAGGGTGGGTAGGAATCTTATTGTGTCTAGGAGTGACAGACGAATGAATCCATCCCTACCACTGCAGAGCAAGGCGATGTTCCGAGAGAGTCCTACTGAAGAGGTCACAAGGTCTCCCACAACCAGTGTCTCCCGATCCGGCCTGCCACGCAGTAAATGTACAGACGCATCCGCTGCAAAGAGCTAGACTAACCTCACCCCATGAACCCAGGCACCTCTGCTAAGTCACCACCAAATGAAGAGAACCACTTGGGATGACCTACATATATGAAATGATGTATGAATGTGAACGAAACAAGGAGTGTGTGCCAAGACCGATTAGTTTGGTAGTCCGTACTCTCTGCCTACTCCTACAGAGAAAGGGTGTGATTGTTAGTTAGTTAGTTTGTATTTGCAGTACTTTCCAGGGTGAAAGAATTGAAACTTTGTTTGAAAATACCCCCACACTCCTATTTTGCCTTACAACATACCCCTTTCGCCTTATAACGTATTGGGGATGACATAGTCTTACAGCTCAAGAAGGTTAGGAGCAGTTGGGACTCTTGTGCGGCAAGGGCGGTCTGTGTCTTTTCAGTGAGTCAAGTTCTCAGATTCCATAAACTGAAAAAATTCTGAAAAGCTTCATACAAAATACTGAAATTTTGGAAAAAAATTTCACTACCACATAATCAACTAACTAACTAACCAAAACTCAGTTTCACTGCAGGGGTAGGCAGAGAAGACGAACCGCCAAACAACTCTATCTTGGTACACACTCTTTGCCTCGTTCACATTCATACATCGTCTCATACATGCTCTTCTATTATTCTGACTCTTGACATGGCCCGATTCAAATATCTGATTCACTTGGTCATGCGATGTCTTCTTCGGGCGTCCCCAACTTCTTTTACAGTTCACATTTGCGTCACATATTCTCTTTACACTCCTTTCCTCGTTTATTCGCTCTACATGCCCGAACCATCTTAGCGTCCCTTTCATAATTTTACTCATTACGCTTACTTCAGCCTTGCATTCTTTGCGGATCTCCACATTTCTCACACGATCGTACACAGTTTTACAACACATACGCCTCAGGGATCTCATTTCTAGTCTACTTTCATCCCTCCTCTGCCAGTTCCATGCCTCACTGCCATACATCAGGGTAGGTACCAGCACTCCAATGTGGACTGCTAGCTTAAGCTTCTTTTGACAGTTTTTTTTTTTTTATTAGCGCCAACGGCATTCAGTCCTCCATTAATAGAGTTACCTGTATTTACCCTTCTTTCAATATCTCTATCAGCTTTCCCATCTCTCAACATCAATTTACATTATTTTTTAACATAAATTTTTTATTATATATATTAATGATATAGTGAAGTGCCTAAAGTACTGTTCCATCAAACTGTTTGCTGATGACACACTTTTATATATTATAGCAAATAATATTGAAGATGCATTGTCAAAAATACAAAGTGAACTTAATGAAATATCTAAATGGTTAAGCATAAATAAACTCAAATTAAATGTAACTAAAAGTAAATTCATGGTATTGGGGAAAAAACAAAATGAACTTATTACCCTAAATATAGACAATCAAAATATTGAAGAGGTAGAAGAAATTAAATATTTGGGAATCATTATCGATAATAAGTTAAAACTTAACTCTAACTTTGAAATGCTAACTAAAAAAATTGCCAAAAAGATTAATTTCTTAAGTAGAATAAAGGGAAAATTAGACATTAAAACTAGGAAATTGGTCTATAACACAACTGTAGCATCCCATCTGAATTATTGCTCAAGTGTAATCTTTCTGAGCAATAAAACACAAATTAAAAGAATGGAAATAATTCAGAACAGAGGCATGAGGTCTATATTGTGCTGTAGCAGATATACCAGGATAAAAACCATGCAACGCCAACTCAATATATTAAGTGTGTGGCAAAGATTAGTTTTCAATACCCTAGTTTTTATTTATAAGTTAAAAAATAAAATGTTACCAGATTATATGTCGAATAATATTAGAATCAACAGTACAGTTCATTGTTATCCTACGAGAAACTGCAACGATTTTAGGCTTCCTAAAACAAATTTATCGGGAACACAAAATAATATTTATCATAAAGGTTTTAAAATGTTCAATGAACTCCCTGTAAATGTTAAGGAGGCTAAAAGTCTTGCAGTTTTTCGTGGATTATGTCTTAATGTTGTAAAGTCCAAATTTTAGTCAGTAAGTAGTAAATAATATTGTAGTAGTCATAGATAAGAAAACATTAGATATAAGATGTCAAATTTTATATCTAAATAAAATAAACAATAATAAAAAAAAAAATTATGTCGTATTTTTAATCTAAGCACTCTAGCACATTGAAAAGTCACGCACTGCCACTGTTGTGAACACGGACATACAAATAGATGGCCCTGCCCTAAGTGATAAAAGGCATATTATTTCCCCCTCCCATTGGAACCATTTTATTGGAACCGGCTGGGCTTGCGAGAGCCTTGCATGAATCTAAAAAATGTGACGTCATCATTCTTGTCCGGACCAGTGTCGAGCTCTCATCGGTATATTTTACGAAATAACACGGCAAAAATGGTGACTTGTGTTATTAAAACATGTAAAAATAGAAGTGAATAAGATAATCAACCCAATTTTCGTATTACAATCCATAGGTAAGCATTATTTTAGGCTTATTCAGATCATGTTATATGAGAACACATCAAGATACATGGCGACGCGAAACACAAAGCCGCTGTTTCGTCAAGATACATGGCGACGCTAAACATAAAGCCGCTGTTTACTGAGGTAAGTAAATTATGAAGCATTTGTAAAAGTGTCTCAACAAAATACGGAAACAAAATATTTCACTCCGAAAATAAGTGAAACTTTACTTTGCCAAATTTGGACTTCAGATATTTGTTCATATCGTGGCTAGCAATTCACGCTCCCATGTAAAAAGGTCGATTCAATCAAAAGCAGATTTTACTTTTACAAACTAAATAGTCATATTATAATGCGAGGTGCCTATATACTGTTAGATTGATTTATTGGCGAATCACAGTCATCGTCCTTCTCTTCTCCCCGCCATAGTTAGTTTTTACCCCTCATCTGTATGTTCTGGTCTATCTATTTGTATGTCTATGGTTGTGAAGTATTCGCAAAAAAAAATAATAATACATAAATACCTCAGCATGTGAAAAGATTCCCAGGGTATGATTCTGTTCTTTGGTGCGCTCAAAGTGTGTGACCTTGCAACCAGGATCAGAACTGGGCGCATTAGGGTTCTCTATGTGACTGGTCCCTGCAACAGAAAGATTATATTACAATTTGAGAGGCGGGCATGGGTACCGCTGCCCATGGAACCATTTATTGGCTAACCAACACATCTGTCACAGGTCACTCAAGTGGCAAGTTACAGCGGGTGACTTAGCAGGGGCGCCCGGGTTACTCGGGTGAGGTTCGTTCAGGTAGTTTTTCCTTCCCATAATTTCCTTTAATTAATAACACCCTCCGTACAGCATCCCTTCCACGGCAGAGCGGTGGGTTGAGAGAGTCCGTCTGGAGAGGTCGAAAGGTCTCCCTTGACTAAGGCGGCCAACTTTATAAAATATCAATGCGGGACAATGTGGCTTAGCTGGGGGGTTGGAATTTTTTTAAATTCATTTTATTACGACCTTACTTTATTCAGATTGTTGTACCCAGACAATTGAGAGAAAGAGTATTCTTCCAATAAAAATCATGTTAATGAATTCTATCACAAAATTTTAACTGCTAAGTCGAGAACGGTATCCATGTAATAGGATGAATATGCAACTTGTTATTTAATTTTTTTTTTTTTTTTCAAAAGAAGCAAACACATTGTGACTTGACATTTTAAATAAATAAAAATAAAATACTTTGTTTTAGGTCACTTTATTGATATTTTATAGTCTACCGGTTTCGGTACCTCCGTACCATCCTCAGGACTGTTATAAAAATACTAAAACTACTTTGAGTATTTTTATAACAGTCCTGAGGATGCTACGGAGGTACCGAAACCGGTAGACTATAATATATCAATAAAGTGACCTAAAACAAAGTATTTTATTATTATTTATTTGTTATTTAATTTGTTGTTATATTCTGAACCTAAAACTCGTTTTCATTAAATCTGTATGCGCCGAATTAAAACTACATTTAGAACATGAAAATGGTTTCTCTTTGATTCTGGTAACACGTACATAGTCTTCAACTACAATTTCATAACTGCACTTCGAATAAGATAATGTTTTCTTTTGAAATGTGCCAGCAGAACATTGAAATGGTTTCTCTTTGATTTTGGCAGCACATACATAGTGTGCAACTAGAATTTTTCTAGAAAGAACTGCAATTCGAATTTTTTAATAAAAAAAAATGCACTTCGATAAGAGAATATTTTCGTTCGAAATATGTCAACGGACGAATCCAACTGGAATTTTACAATCTAAACACAAAACTGGTTTAAATTAAATCTGTATGCAGCGAATTAAAACTACACTCAGAACATAAAAATGGTTTCTCCTTGATTCTGACAGCACATGCAACTATAATTTTATTACTGCATGAGTAAAAATGAATAAAGGAATATTTTACTTCGAAATATGTCAGCAGACGAAATTTTACATTCTGAAGACAAAAGTGGTTGAAATTAAATCTGTATGCGGCGAATTAAAACTACACTCAGATCAAAAAATAGCAGTACACACATAGTCTGCAACTAGAATTTTATAAAAGCACTTCGAAAAGGAGAATATTTTCCTTACTGGAAAGTGGTGAGGTCCCCTCCAATGCACATCGAATAAGAGAATATTTTCCTTCGAAATATATCAGCAAATGAATCCAACTGGAATTTTACATTCTGAACACAAAACTGGTTTAATTTAAAAATGTATGCTGAGAAATAAAACTACATTCAGAGATGAAGGTTAACACTTTTGCCAAAAAGGTAATTCTTTTTGCATTTCTTTACTGACCCTACAACATCGCTTTTTAGCGGTCAGCGGCATGGTCATGGTATTTGATTTGAATGACAAATATGGGTTATCTATATTACGTGACACGCACTAATTCGTAAACAAAACAACTCACCAACTACACTGCCATTCTTTGACTCTTGCTTGTAACATAAATCAACCAATCCCTAGATAGATATCTTCGGGCCTTTTCTGGAGACAAATTTTGTCTTGAACTTAACCAAATAGCTAAAATAGAGTAGAGATGGAGGAAGTTTTTTTGACTACCATGGACAATAATAAAAAAAGCGGAATGCGGGACATGCGGGACGCTTTAGACGATTTGCGGGACAATTTTTGTAAATATTGCAATGCGGGACTACAGCTGTAATTGCGGGACGGTCCCGCAGAATGCGAGACGGTTGGCCGCCTTACCCTTGACGGCCTCTCCCCATCCGGCCTGCCACACAGTACGTGGGCAGCATCCGCCGTCAGGACCAAGACACATGAGCCTAGGAACCCCTGCTAAGTCACCAAATGTTATATTTTATAATTTTTATAACAAATTTAACTTCTTGAATACTGTTCCACTAAATTACGAGGGCTGTCAGTAAATTAAGGTCTCCAAGGTGCTGCGGTCGCGAGGAACGATTTTGCGCATGATCCGGTAACACTGGCGTGCAGCATGGTTTTTGCACGCCAAATGCCCACCACGCTGTGACGTGTTTCTGTGACGATTAGTCTCTTGCTCGCCGCACCCACCAGGTGTGAACTATGTTCTGTAATTCAAAAGAACAATACCCTGGTAGACATTAATTCGCAGCTACATAAAGTGTAAGGAAAACTGAATGAGCGCGAAAAGAAGGTCTTATCCTCAGTCACAATTGAGTCCAAGAATTCCTCGCAATCGATGTTGTAGAACTCAAGGAATTCGGGCTCCTTCAACCAGTTGTTTGTGATCTTCGATGAGCATTTTTGGGACACACCTTTCACAGACCTTGTGGTATCACAAATGTTCTGTCAAAATCTTGTTAATAGTGGTATTACTAATATAATCATATCACAGAGCTCCGAAAAAACGAATTACAGAACGCTATTCACACCTGGCGGGTGCGGCGAGCGGAAGCTCCATCGCGAACGGCTGCCACGCCGAGACTAAGCATCACAGAGAGTGAGACAGCAGCACCTTGGAAATCTTATTTTATGTATCACACTTTTGTTAAAGCACATACGAAACATATAATAAAAATAAATAATTACCACTGATATCTTCGAGTATAAGGTTAAAAGGTCCGTTAACTTCAACATCCTTAAGTTTGGCGAGACTGAGAACGAACAGATCAATCTTGAGAGCATCCTCAGGATGTTCCTGTCTCCGTTTCTCTTGGTCCTGTTTTAGTCCTTCGGCAACACGATCAATTATACCTTCGACCGTTGTGACTTCTGCAACAAAAGGCGGACCCATTAGTAAGTTGGATATAGCTAACCCCAAACGCAATGTAGTAGAGCCTTCATAATCCTAACTAATGAAAATAACACCTGTTGGGACTGCCGAGCGATTCTATATCTTTTGTGGGATCGTTATCGAGATAACGGACGTGATCTCCTGTCAGATTTGTGCGATTTATTTGCTTTTTCTATGTTCAACGTACATTAAATGAATAAATAATCATGTATACTTTCAGGAATTCGTGTTTAAAACCATCTAAACTAAAATTTGCAACATTAAATGTGTAAAAATCACACAAATCTGACAGGAGATCACGTCCGTTATTTAATAACGATCCCTCAAAAGATATAGAATCGCACGGCTGGTTTGGATTATAGTATAACAGATAGAAAAAATTAAATAAAACAGCTATTTAAAGAAAAGACACCGGGAACCTATTGGATAACCAACACCTCTGCTGTAGGTCACCCCAAGTGGTTTGCCACTTTGTCAGGGTCCAGGCAGCGGATGTGTCTGCACACCAACGGATGGCAGGCCGAATCAGGAGAGACTGGTTGAGGGAGTCCTTTTGATCTCTTCAGTACAACTCCACTAAAACATCGCCTTGCTCCGCAGCGGGAGAGATGGATTCATACTATGCTCAGATTCCCCTCATACCTTTTACCTTCCCAGAACATCCTCTCCATCCCTTCCTAAACAGTCCCTGCACCCGCTAATCTCCAAATATGACATATGCCTTGAGGGGAATCATTGTTCTCAGGGCCTCCTGTGTGGAACTCATATAAAAAAAAAATTGTGTGCAGTTCACACGCAGTAGAAGTGAAACATTCAGAAAACTTAAGTAGACAAGAGTGAGGAGGCTACGAAGAGGAGACCGATTAGTCTATCTCATTCTCTCGCAGGCTAAATCTTATAGATGTAAATTTTTGTCTCTTTTTAGTGTCGCATTTTGGTTTCATCGAATTTCAAATCGGTGCTTAAAATGTATTCACTTTAAAAAAAAAATTGTAACATACCTCCTTTCTGTCCAGTAGCTGGTACTTCCAATTCCAATTCAGGTATAGTTATAACAGCGCTGTGAGCACGCACGACCCGTCTGTTCAGATCTCGTGCGCTTTCCACCTTCAGCCTGTGCACGCACCCCTGGTCCTTTGCAGCCAGGGCGTCGCGCAGTTCGTTGTCGCTGTGTCCGCAGTGCGAGCAGCGAAACGACATCACAATGACGTCGCGGAAGAAGGGAATCCGCGTCAGCATTATACGCGTAAAACCCTGGAAAAAAACAGACGGAGCAATATTAGAGAAGACTGATTTGGCAATGAGATCTTAACACACTCCAGGTAGGCGAAAATAAGGAACCCAATGGAAAATAAACAAAAATTTTAACAAAACAAAAAACGACCCTAAAAAAATGCACTAAAAAGTAAAAAAATAATGTCGTACGATTGTTATTTTTGGAGTCGGTGTCAGCCAAGGTAACTACATACATAGGTGAGATGTGGAGATCATGGCTGACACCGACTCCAAAAATAACAATTGTAAGAAATTATTTTTTTACTATTTAGTGCATTTTTTGAAGACGTTTTTGTTTTGTTAAAATTTTTGTTTATTTTTTGATTTTTAGTGACGAGCGTGCGTAAAGAAGTTTTACTTCAAAAAAAGAATCATCAAAATCTTTTGGCGTAATATTGAGTTATTCGTCCATTTGTCGCGCACATACTTATTGCAAATTTAAGACATATATGGTTTTCTCATGGATCCCATTGTCAAAACTGGACCAAATTAAAATGGGACCACACGGGAAGCACCAGCTTTCTAATAAAAAAAGAATCATGAACATCGGTTCACCCAATCTAAAGTTCTGAGGTAACACACATAAAAAAAAATAAAAAAATATCGTTGAATTGATAACCTCTTCCTTTTCGAAGTCGTTGATAAAGGAAATTTGAGGTAGAATCTGATCCTCAAGAGGTCGGTGATACTTTGTCGTACTAACCGGACGACGCACAAAATGGCCGGATAATTTAAACTTGTTTTTACATGAGATACGCCAAACTCCTTTGCGAGGGTTACATTTGATTTACCAGCTTCTAAACAGTGTAATATAGCACTTTTTGGTAAATATGCTTAGAGTCCACCTCACTGATAATACGGAATGTTCGTGTTTCGAAGTTTGAGGCACAGATAATACGGAATATTCTTTTTTTAACAAATAGACAATATCAAATATGACATTTGTCGGAAGTACCAATCTTCAAAAATAAATTCTCGTAAAAATAAAAACAAAAAAGTGCCCACTTCTAATTATGGGTTGAGGTTTAAGTACTATGAAAGCTGCATGTCATCATAATTTTAAAAAACATCCCAGGTTTTGAATGGTTTGTTTGGGAAAGCAGGGTTTGTCTAGCGCAGTGTTCCACAAAGTGTGTGCCGCGGCACAGTGGTGTACCGTGGTCGTTAGCTGGTGTGCCTCACCGCAATGTTACATTGTCACAAGTAACATTGCGACGCTGCACCCACTTAGGCGATCCGACTATGTTTGGGATCGGTAATAAAATAGGCCAGGCGGACATATTCACTCATTTAAAAAAAGGCAAGGCAGGAATTCTAATATTTTACGTCATCGGATAAGATTGAAAGCTTTCGAGCTAAGTTGGTGTTATGGATCAGCCACACTACCCGAATAGTAGCAACGAAATGTTCCCAAATGTCATGCTGTCAAAGTGCAGGTTTTGATAGTGAAACACAGCAGAAAAATGAAATCATATTTTCCTATATGTGACCAGAACCTATGCACTGAGTACGAAATCCATTCTCAGCTAGTTTTACCCTTAGAAACTTAGCGATAAACGAGCACGAGGAATTCGTGAAGACTAAAACTGACATTAAAAAATTTTCCCAAACAGAGCTGGCACATTTTTGGCTACATATAAAAAATGAGTATCCACTAGTTCCAAAGCGTGCTATTCCAACGCAACGACCTATTTATGCGAATTGGGGTTTTCAACTTGCACTACGATATACATAAATAAGGTAGTAATAAATAATAAAAAAGAGAACGCCCGAGGATGATCGATGAAGACATGAGAGAAGCATTATCAATGATTGCTCCAAATTTTGATCGCATGTGCTCAGTTCCTCAGTTAAGCAGGCTAACAATTCTCATTAAACATCTTTTCATATTTGATTTAAAAAAAAATAAATAAATAAAGATTGTTTTTTTGGTGTACCTCTAAAATTTCTTGTTTTGGTAGGTCTACCTTGATCACAAAAAGTTTGCGAAACACTGGTCTAGCGGGTACGTGTCATTATTCTAATACATTTCTTTCCATGTTCTGCCGTTATAAATACAGGTACAAACTTGTCAATAATGCATTCACTTTGTTTCATATGGCAATAATATTTTTTCTATGATTGGCGGCATTGATTGATTGTCTATCAAATGTCAAATGAAAACAATAGATATTATAAAATGGCGTTACCACGTAAGTGAATTAATTTAAACAAAATTAAAATGTTAAATTCATATTTTTTGCATGTTTTTTTGTCTCCCCCGACATAAATACTCACGTAATAATAAAGCTAAATATTAGATTTGTCAAAAAATTTGCACATAAAAATGCAAAAGTCGGTCATTTTAAATACATGTAGGATTACGAAAGATTTTTTAAATATTTATATTGAGGGATCAGTAGGATTTATCGGACCAGTTAGGATTACATCAGAGCCGAACCCTCTGATATGAAAATATCTGTAGTCGGTGAAATATTTTCCCATTACGTTTCTGGTGGATTGACGTATTGTTTTATATTTATTATACTTATATAGTGCACTTACATTGCGTGAATTTACTAGATATTCATTTGTGGAAAAGTGTGTGGAAGGGTTTAGTCTTTCATTTGGGAAAGATTTAACCCGGACATAAAATCTGGAGCACCGTAAAAAAAACTGTTTGAATAAAAAATATTCCGTATTAACGAGTAAGCGGTCCAAGGCATAAATAATCACTTTTTTCTTCAATTGAAAAACACTTTGTCTCGCAGCGTCGAGGGTTTTTTCAGGTATTTTGGGCTCCAGACCAGAGATGGCTGCCAAATTCAACCGTGGGGCGCACTTGTGATTTATACAGGATTAGCAGTTGTGTACTATTAAGCGCCCTCGAGGTGATTTTTCACAAAAACGGCGCTCTATAAATTATCCAATTATTATTATTAGAGTATCCGCGGGCCCTGTACAATACGTCCAGTTTTTGAGATGCTAACTTTACTCTGGATTCGATGGAGCCCCCCTACCTGAGCTGGTCACCAGATCAGAATAGCCAGGCACATTGTAACATATCTATTTCGTGAGCAGGTAATGAGCAAAGTAGGTACTGTTTATTGTCTATTCATTATTTTTTTTTTCTGATTTTAACTTTGTTGGTTGGCCAAACCGGAAGGAGACCGGAAAGAGGTCATTCTTGGAATCATGGCGGAAGACGTGACTGAGTTTTTGTTTGCGGCGGGGTTTTTTGGGGCGATTGGGCTTAATCATTTGAGTGCCGATTGTCATCCGGGTGACAATATTTCAAGCATATGCGGCCACATTCGGCACACCACTGGTTAAGAAGTTTTTATCCTAGTGCAATGTAGCCTGGAAATATTATTTGGATATGTCACGAGAGTGTGTGACGACCCAAATGGCATTGAAGCCTTTTTATTTTTATTAATCCCTCGCCGGATGTCGTTGGATAAAGTGATCCGCGTGCGGAAGTTAATTTGGACTTGAATCAACGGATGATGTTCTGCCTGCAAGGATTCTTTTGCTGTCTGATTTGCCAACGCCGCTTGATGGGTGGCAAATCGCCGTGCTTATTTTGTTGGGTGGATTCCCTTTAATGAAGCGGCTCTACGACACGCGCTGGACCCGCAAGTATTCTTTTGCTGTCGGTTTGTTTGGCCGGCGAGATTTGCTCGCGCCAGTGAGAAATCGCCGTAGCTATTTTATTGGGTGGATTCCCTTTAATCGAGCAGCCCCCCCTGCGACGCGCTGGACCGCGTTTTGGGATGGCTGTTTGTGAACTTGATGCGTTTCGCTCTGCAAGAGGAGAATCACGACAAAGTGACGTATGCGGTATTAAAAATTAACTGTAATTTTAATAACTCTCTCTCTCCAAATCTGTTGCTAAATGCTCAAAGGTATTTATGTTCTTTTTGTTAAGCCTTCTTTGGTGTTTATTTTCCTTGCAAAGTGCAATAAAGTTTTGTTATAAATTTCACTAGAAAAATAGGTGCTTCATTTATATGCATGACCTCAAATCCCTAACTCCACCATCCTGAGAAGGATGTTCTTTTTGCGCTAAGATAAGCTGTCGGTTGACAAAGGTAGGTTACATCCACCTGGTATTACAACATCCCAACATTCACCTTGCCCGTTTCCCGCTCCCTACACTCTCACGTTAAAACATACGCCAATAATAGCAAAAACCACATTTCTATTGACTCCCGACATTCAGAGGGTAATCAATATAAACTTTATCAAACGTCAGCGAACAATTACCTGAACACTCCAAACGAAAACATTTTTTTATAGGTTATGTTTTTCAAAACAAAACTAATGCTTACATTTTCATGGCAGCTCATGCACATGGATTCAACTTCTGTGACTTCTGGGTCCTCGTCTCCACCGTCAAGGTCCCTGAACATCGGTTTCTCCGCAGTGGTCATGGCTTCTCTGTCAGGAAACTTTAAAAATTTAATATCAAAAACAAACAACTTGATTCGTTGATTGCCGAAGCGTGATCGTAGATCGGTGACGTTAGCATCTGTCAAATTACTCACATTTGCTTCTAGCAACTTCTGGCGAGTTGCCAGTCGGAAAAAATATTTTTACAGATAATAATTATAATTATAATAAAAAATGTATAGGAAGCATATCATCAAAATAGGAAGCTTATCATCAAAGATACAAATCAAATTGATGATTTATATATGTAGAAAATGTTTGGCTTTTCCGGAAACTATAGAACCTGTTATATCGGGTTGTTCTGTATTAGCGCCGTTCGAGTATACATTTAAGCACAATCAAGTTTTAAAAATAATTCACCAAAGTTTGATAAAAACATAACTTGATTGACTGCCGTAATGTACCTTAATATGAATATGAACCAATTTCATTTTTAGAAAATGAATTTTATAAAATTTATTACGATAAAACTATTCACAACAGACAAAACAATTTGTCATAATAGACCCGATATAGTTTTATATGACAAAATTTAAAAAAATAACTTATATCATTGATGACGCTATTCAAATTCTTGTAATAATCAGAAAACTCTTTCTGAAAAAATAAGAAAATATTAATTTTTCGAAGAAAACTTCTTCGGAAAGGTTTTTACTTTGTGATGGCATTATTTATTTTAATAAAAAGACAAATAACTTTGTTTACATCACTTAGAATTCTATTTGTTTAATAACGATATGTCAAAAATAATTAGCAAAAATATTCCCAGTAATATACAACCTGCATTTCATACAAATAAAAAATAAAAATAATTCATCCTCAACAACAAAGACAGCGACATCAAAAAAATCGGGCGTTTATAAACTCGATTGTAAAGATTGTGATAGCTTTTATATAGGTAGAACAAATATAGAAACTTTGAAGTAAGGGCTAAAGAACATCTCAGGGCATTAAATGGCAACAGCGAGTCTGAGTTCGCAGATCATTTAATAAAAAATAATCATAATTTTGACAAAAACCATGGACTTAAATTATTACATACAGGCTATAAGGCACCACAGATAAATAATTAAGAGATTTTAGAAATTAGAAAAAATGTAAATAATAAAGCAGACATAATTAATAAGCAGCAAATTTTTATAAACTCTCTTTTGTACCTTTTCCCACTTAACCGGTCTTTCCCTGCTAATGGATTTGAAATCCCTAATTGATAAACTTTCCCCACTCTTACCCCTCCCCCTCCCTCCTACCCTTTCCTTCCATGTGTAATCTATATTTAATTTTTAAGTTTAGTATACGTTTGATCCATTGTTTACGAAACATGTTGATTGTGTACCAATAAAAGTGATTTTATTTTATTTTATTTTATTTGGAAAACCAACAGTTTATAACAATAATGTTTGATGAAATACATATGAATAAAAATTTAACCAATAACAGGTTTTCACTCTGTAAACAAAGTTATTTGTCTTTTTATTAAAATAAGAAAATATACAGATTAAGGAAATGAGATAAAAATAATTTGGCATTCTCAGACTATAAAAATATAAACATTTGTTATTTCAGCTACTGGTATTTTACCCTAGCTCTCTCATTCAAAATTTAGACGTATTAGATTTGTC
This sequence comes from Limnephilus lunatus, assembly GCA_917563855.2. NCBI lineage: Eukaryota > Metazoa > Arthropoda > Insecta > Trichoptera > Limnephilidae > Limnephilus > Limnephilus lunatus. Next base: position 14,824,930 of record OU830603.1, read on the forward strand.
AAAGAATTAATAAAAATGCAAAAGTCAGTCATTTTAAATACATTTAGGATTACGAAAGATTTTTAAATATTTATATTGAGGGATCAGTAGGATTTATCGGACCAGTTAGGATTTCACCAGAGCCGAACCCTCTGATATGAAAATATCTGGAGTCGGTGAAATATTTTCCCATTATGTTTCTGGTGGATTGACGTATTGTTCTTGTATTGTTTTGTATTTATTAAACTTATATAGTGCACTGGCCCGGGGTCTGCAGGTCCGCGAGCGCGGAGGGCCGCCGGCGCGAGGGGGCCCGAAGGGGCCCCAAAAACGTACAAAAAAAAGTTTTTGTCTTAGTAGTTGTTTTGTGTTCTTGGTAATGTTTGTTTACATTTTCGAAAAAAAAATTACATTTTCCAAAAGTAGAACAGGTCCAACAACTGTTTATATCTCGCCGTGTATACGAAAGCTTTATACGATCCACTGTCATCCGCATCGTCTGTGCGGTGACGTGTGTCGGGTGTCCACTGTCCAGCAGACAACACATAAATGGTTTTTGGTCACTTCCCCTGTTTCTAAGTACTTGCAAAGTAAAAGCATTGATTATGCTTTAGCTTGGAACTTAGTACAAACACTGCTCCATCAAGTTAAGGACAAAATGAATGACGCGTATTTTGAAGTATTGTACGCAAAAACAAAAGCCTATGTAAGTGCAGTTAATCTTAAGCTAGAGATCTAGACGAAAATAACATTGACGTCGATTTAGAATTGTAAGAGAAAAAGAACGTCAAAGAAAAAATTAATGCCGATGAAAAATCAAAAAATGAAACTGACTCTATTTCAACAGTTCAACATTACAAAATTGTATATTTTGATATTTTAGACTGTGTGAGGATGAGTATTGAAGAAAGATTTTGCGCAAACAAAGACGTTTTACAGGATTGCAAAAGTTTGACTTTATCTTGAAACTCCAAACATTTCCCACAGAAGCTCTGCACAGTGTTTCTAAACTGTGTAAAATTGAAAGAAGTCGGCTGTTGATAGAGCTGCGACAGTTTGCACAACAAAACATCAACGTAACGAAGAAGACGATTTGGACCCAACGGCAGCGGAAACAAATGCTGACATTTACTGCTCTGAAAATAGACAATGTTTCCAGTGTTTGACATGTGCTTTTTCTGTTCTGTTTGAATTTACTCAATCTGGACTGTTTACCAACCTGTATATTGTATATTAATTTGTTCTTACCATACCTTGTACCCAAGTCACATGTGAACGAGTTTTTTCTAAACTTAAAATCGTCAAAAATCGACTTCAGTCGTTCTTAGGCCAAGACCTTATGTCCAGTCTGCTTTTTATTAATGTTGAGAGGGATTTATTTTATAATTTGGACAAAAATAAAATAATAGATGAAGTAGCTTTAACAAGTGAGTTGCTTACAAATAAACTGTTACTTTAGGGCTAGGGGAGCAAAATGTCGAATCATTTCAGTTAAGTTAAGCCCCTTCTATTCTAGTATAAAACATTATAAACTGTTAAACACACGGGATTTTTTTTTAAATGTTACTATTAATTTTCTAATCCCTAAAATCCGTTTGTCTTTATTTGTGCTATACACAAATAATTTTGACATAATTCATTAATGCTTTGGTGCCTAAGTGCTTTGGTAAAATCCTGCCCTTTATTTTGAACTCCGTTATAATTATTGGCAGTTCTACAGCATGTGTTTAATAGTGATGAGGTATCCTAAAAATACCGTGAATTTCTTATTTCAATAAATAATAAAGTCAACAAAAGTCGAAAATCATAATATTCGTATAAAAACCTATCTGAATTTCTTCTTCTTTCGGTGCCAACATAGCGTAGAAACGCGTTTTCATTGTTTTCAAGCACCTAATTTTCAAAAATTATCCGGGAGAGGCGCCCCCGGACCCCCCGTTTTCTGAAGCCCCCCCCCCACCTTAGGGGGCCCCTTTACAGGTTTTAGCGGAGGGCCCCAAATGGTCCCAGTCCGGGCCTGATAGTGCAATTACATTGCGTGAATTGACTAGATAATCATCTGTGGAAAAGTGTGTGGAAGGGTTTAGTCTTTCATTTCGGAAAGATTTAACCCGGTCATAAAATCTGGAGCACCGTTAAAATATTATGGTCACACATCATCAAATTCAAAGGTAGTGTGCAAAAGTGTGTGTCCCGCTAAAACTCAAGAGACGAGTCCCGGTACGATCAAGGGGGTTATATGGTGTGGTAGCCCTCTATCCCCCATCCATGCAGAAGGTTCCCGTGTTAACCTGAATTGCGTACTTTTGAAGATATAAGGGGTGGAAGTTTCGCCCTCCAGAAATTTCTAGAACAGTCTAGAACATTCGAGAGTATTCCACAACATTCCTGAACACCCCGAAAACTCTGTAATCTTGTGGAATATTCTGGACGATTGGGAACATTGCGGAACATCCCATATCATTGTGGAAAATTCCAGAACACTCTCGGATGGACGTAGAATGTTTTGAAATATTGTAGATACAATATTTATATAGTTTTTAAATATTGTATATACTATGCGAAGCCTTTTTTGTATGGGTAGGCCTACCCATTGGTAGGGTTTATATAAAGCAAGACCCGTCGTTGGTTCGAATATCAATTCCCTGAGCAAAACCGGGTACCCCAGCTAGTTTTTTTTATTTTTTATAAAGAAAACATTTTGCATCCTTCAGGACGAACATGAAATATGACAACTAAATTCTCTGTTCATAAATAACACGAACTGTGCAAACGTACAAATACTTACATGTTTTTAATTGCGTCTTTCAAAAACAAAAAAAAATATTAGCAAAACAAACGCTAGGTTAAAAAAACAAAAAAATCAATTTAAAATAATTACCTCCCTTCATAAATATGCATAAATTTTTATAAGTTACAACTAAAACAAAACGTGGACTGAAAATAAAAGAGTTTATTTGTTTATATTTTATTTATTAAAAACCCTTTTTAGGGGCTTTTAAAAAATGAATGGTAAAAATAATGCAGTATTTATTATATAAACCTAACTGAACTGCCTCAGTAACAACATTTTGTGTTCATTTCATGTTAAAATGAAGACGTTCACTGACTTGGTATTTTTATTTTCCTTTAGATAAATGACATCCAAAATGCCCAGGTATGTGATGAGAAAATGTTTCCATTACCCGGCAAACTCTTACCAGTAAAAGCCAAGGAATAACATTTAATTTAGTGTAAGCGAGTAAGCGTATCTTATTATCTCAGTCACACCCGTGATTAGAATACAAGTATTCGAAGCAAATGAAAACACTTTACATCTATATCGTTCATACACATACATTCTATAACATAAATGAATAACTTTTGAATTAAGAATTTATTGAAAACAAAAGAGTGTTCCTTACTTTCCACATTGTATCTTGAGTTTGTGAGACAATAGCGAGTCCAGATGTAACGTATGTATGTGGTTTTTTATATTATCTAAGCCATCTGCAATTTATATTTATTTTCTTCTAAATCTATTTTAAAACTCTTGCTGTCTCTCAGTAAAATATAATATAATTATGTTTAAAGCCCATCGGGCGTTTAAAATTAATAAACAATATTGTGAGTTAAGCAGAAGGTCAACATACGTTGATAAACCTTAGATCGCTGTAATCCCCCAGAACACATAATATCGTGTAAAAACAATATTTATTTTTATTTGCAAACAAGGAACGACTCTTGCGATCCTTGCTTTGTTATACCTAGATATTTTATACTTTAGATTTTATACTTTGGGTACTTGGAAATATAGTATTTTGTTTTAATATTACTCACACTCAGGCAGTGCCTTAGTGGGTTTTCATTTCTTGTTCATACTAATTGCTATTATATATTATGTTATTATATAATATTTGCTATTATACATTATATGTACAAAGAAATGTTAATAAATAAAGTTTAAAAAAAAAAGATACTTCGACTTTATTTTAGGTACTTACTTATGTGTGAGAGTTTACAATCACTAGGGTCTGATCCTGGTATAATGTAGCCGCTCGTTACTTTATCTATGTAATTCTGATATTTGACGTTTACATGCAAAGTGGCATCATGCATTTCTTTCATCAATTTTACGCTGATGGGTTGTTTAAAACTGTTATAATTTAATAAATACACCAAAATACACTTAAAAAGTCACCCAGCATGCATAAGCAGTACAATTTACAGAGGTAATACTTCGCACTTCGTTGTTAAAGTGGTATTTTTTAATAATATACCCTGAGGGCATTGATAGAGACGCTTCCTTCTTTCGATGTGTCACTTTGCGTTCTCTTTTGATCGGCAAACAAGTTTTTGCACCTTTTAAGCAATAAATTGAGTGTAGCATTTATTTTGTGCAAAAATTAAAGCATTTCATTCTAAATTATAACAATCTGATCCTATATTTAACCGTGTTTGTTGAAGTATATAGGTTCCTATCGGCATTAACAATTACTTTGAAACTCCTGAAGAAAATGAAAAATTTGTGTTTTTGTTTATTTACAGCGAGTGCACGACTGCAGAATACGTAAAATGCTTTAGTTAAAGAATCATTAGGTAGGTAATTTTATATTTTCCACGCAATGACACAAAAATGATTTTAAAAATACAATATTTTGTAAATTTATTTCGCGGATCTGGATAAAAGTCGAGATTCTTTGTTAGGTATTTTGTTTATTTCTGTATTTAACGTAGTTTTATTGCTTTTTCCGAATGCAATTTTAAAAACACTTTGTATCACTTTGTAACTCTTTGTATACAGTTAGATAACAATGAAAAACAACCATGTTAGTAACCGAAAATGAAAAAAATGTATTTTAAAGTTATTTCATTAAAAAACTGATAATTTTGCGTCTTTTCTTCACACCATGTCTTGACATAATTTTTTTTTAATTTATCGCTAACTAAAAACCTATTTTAGATTCTAAGTTTTATGGTTTGAGTTAAATGAGAGCTTTAATATCAATAACTTTGGCCTCCAAGTGAATAGTCGATTTTAATTTGAACGAAATAACTATTAAAATGCATTTTTTTCAATTTTCCGTTACTGAAATAATTGTTTCTTATTGTTATCTAACCGATAAAAAGTGTTTTATAAAATAATGGGTTCCTATCAACCGTGTCGCACTATTCTGCGTATTTACCATATATATTAATTGACAATTTTTATATTTCAGGAAGCCCTTTAACTGGGATTTGTATAAGCGATATAGTTGTTTAAATCACACACAATACTAAAAATGGATTCAACAAATCTTAATACATTTCCAATATCTGAACGAGGTTCAAGCAGTGCTTGCATTAATGATGAACTGTGTTGTGCAAATATATTGTCTGCAATTGGAATTGCAGAAGATTCCGATGCAAGTAAATCAATACCAAAATTAAAGGGAGATTTACCATGTTCAGGTGTATGTACTATAGACTCTGTTGAAGGTTGCGAAGCACCGCATGAAATTTATTTATCTGACATTAAATTAGAAAATGGACATAATGAAGTTGCAAGCAATGCTGATAAAATTAGCACAAGTGAAGCGATCAATCCAGATATTTCTACCTCTTGTACTTCACATATTAAAATTGAGCCAGCGAATCGGAGAGATGCCGATTTGGATGATAATCTAGGAGAATTTGTGCGATATGTGTTAAATGCTAGTAAAATACCACACAAAATTTTTGATAATGATTACGCAAGAAGACTCAGATGTGTAGAACAATCGAATGCAAATGTGAATATAACTGATCCCAAAGACAGTGTCAAAGTTAAGACAGACACTTTTTCCACTCATTTTGATGTTCCCTTCATAGGTGAAGAAGTAACAAAAAAAAGCGTTTTAAAAGCAGAAAATCCTACCAATATAGTATGCTGCCCGGATATAACGGGTAAAATAAAACAGTCGCATTCCAAAATAAATAGAAAAAAGATCCAACAAACTGACGGCGGTCAAAAATCCGGAAATATTGGACAGAGTGATGCAAACGAACTTGGAGCCATGTTCATTGATGTCAATAGTAAAGTTCGAAGACCTCCAACACCTTACAAAGGTGAAGAATTGAATATATGTGAAACGCCATTACCTTCATCAAGTCTAGGAAGCCGCACTAATCCAGTTGAGGAGTTTATTTTACCTGATATTCTTCCTGATAAACTACAACCAAAAATTGATGGTGGAATACTTGCTCCAAGCAGCACTAAAGGCTTTGAATTCTCTCCCAAGTTTATACCGAAGCCTAAAAACTTTAAAAGAGGTGGAGCACCTACAGGTAAAGAAGCTTTTACATTTATCACAATTTTATATTCATTTTCATGAGCAAACCAGCAGATTATCTGTAATATTATGTCTGTCGTAACAATACTTTTGTACAGTGAGTTCTATTTTTAAATGGCTAATACGAATGGCTAAATTTCGCTGAACGTGCAATTAAAAAAAAAATAACACTTAGTTTCAACTTATTACTACTGAAAACATTTACTACTTAAGTCTGAGGAGCAGTGGCGTACCGTGGGTATCAGCCGCCCGGGGCGGAGGAAAATTTTGCCGCCCCCCCCCCCCCCCCCTATATAGGTACTTCTTCAGGGAGGGGGGGGGGGGGTAGTGATCATTTTTTTAAATTTTTTTTTTTAAATATTTATTAATTAAATCTGTATGCGGTGAATTAAAACTACACTCAGAACGTGAAAACGGTTTTTCTTTGGTTCTGGCAGCACATAAATTGTCTGCAACTAGAATTTTATATTTGCACTTCGAAAAAAGTTATGTTTTCCTTCGAAATATGTCAGCAGATGAATACACAATTGGAATTTTACATTCTGAACAATAAAACTGGCTTAAATTTTATCTGTATGCGGTGAATTAAAACTACACTCAGAACATGAAAAAGGTTTTTATTTGACTCTGGCGGCACACAACTTCTCTGGAAGAATTTTATTAAGCACTTCAAATAAGTTTTTTCTTCGAAATGTGTCGTCGGATGAATTCACAACTGGAATTTTACATTCTGAACACAAAAGGGGTTTTAATTAAATATCTAAGCGGTGAATTAAGACTACACTCGGAACATGAAAATGTTTTTTCTTTGATTCTGGCGGCACATAAATTGTCTGCAAGAATTTTATAAAGCACTTTAAATAATATAATGTTTTCCTTCGAAATGTGTCCTCAGATGAATCCACAACTGGAATTATACATTTTGAACACAAAAATGCTTTTAATTAAATATGTATGCGGTGAATTAAAACTTCACTCAGAACATAAAAATGGTTTTTCTTTGATTCTGGCAGCACATAGATAGTGTGCATCTAGAATTTTATAACTGCAAATCGAATAAGTATGCACACACCTGTCAGCTATTTAACTTTTCTGTGATAATAAATTCAAAATATATCACCGTGATATATACGTGGAAGAAAACCGTATAAGTGTAATTTTTTGTATGCTTTCAGCAGGGCGCACAAAGCTTCACGAATATAAAACACAAATCGACTATCAATTAGAGCTAAAATGATACTGTTGCCATTTACATTTTTATTTAAAAATAATGTATGTGTTAGAAATAAAAACAAAACGTCTGTCATTAATATTTTGATTTTAACAGTATATAAAACTTTAGAAAGATGTTAAGAAACTATAAACTAGAAAAAACTTTTAAGTCCTGACGCGAGAATAGAACCCGCGACTTCCCCAATCCAAATTTTTACAAGATGATTATTGATTGTGAAATTTTGCCGCCCCCCCAAAAGTGCCGCCCGGGGCGGGCCGCCCCCCCTGCCCCCCCCACGGTACGCCACTGCTGAGGAGATGTAAAACATAAATATGTAAACCCAAAACAGGTTATCAGTTTCTTAGTTTGGGTTATCTAAATAATTTATGCGTATTTCCTATTCTTCAAACTTTATTTTTAATGAGAAAAAATGGAACTTTATTCCATATTTTATCATCTCCCCGACATTTTTTGTAGTAATTACGTGGAATCTAATTTTTATTATTAAACTTTTTGGCGTATTAAATATGCAGCGAAATTCCCAATGTTTACCATAGTTATTTCTGTCTGTGATTCTAGATCTATAAATCTTTTTTTATATCGCATTGTCTTTTTAAAAAAATTCTTCCAATATCATGTATGACACAAATGCGACAAAATTAATTTTTAACTTATACTTCGAAAGGTGTTAGCAGATTATTAGAGTCATTTGATTGCCTTATTTATTATATAATTATTTAATAATATATTATGTTTTTAATCAAAAATACTATTTTAGGCTGTAAGTCTATTTGTGTTTGTGGGTTTATGACTCTAGTTCAATGATATCTAATTTGTTTTGTATTTAAGTATCATAAGTACTTACTACTTACCCATAACATAATATATTATTTTAATAATCATTTTCAATATTGGAATTAATTTGTGAAGAATTCAGACAAGCGATAAAGTACCTTTATACTCGTAAATGATAATAAGTTTTTACTAGAACATTATTTTAATTCCATATTTGAAATGTGTTTTTCTTTACTAATAATTTACCTTAGAGCCTATGATATGTCAACCATGGGGATACTATGTGGAGAGTCTTTTTAAGGAAAGAAAAGGGAGGAAGTTCTGTGGTATGAAAAAGGTTTAAGGGGTGGCTAGGAATCTCAGTATGTCTAGGTGTGACGAACGTATGAATCTCTCCCTTCCACGGCACCGCAGTGTGGACAGACGTGTTCGCCGCCACCCGGTGGACTCGGACAAACCTCACCCCTGAACCAGAGCCCCTTACTACGTATATATAGTGAACAACTTGGTGTGACCTTTGGTAGAGGTGTTTGAGATCCAATGAAGGGTTCCCGAGACGTCGCCTCCCATATTTCTTTTGTTTAAATTCCTTAGTGTTAATCTTGACAACTTAAGTCGGATTTCGTGATTTTTAAAGATCGTGTGATCTACTTACTGATAACTAGATTTACTAACGGTGTTAATTCGAGCTGTGAATTTCTGATCGCATCTCTAATTTGTCAACAAAAACTTATAATTATATTTTTAAGAAAATTGACAATACGTATTTGTTTTTGAAAGGCATGGATCCTGAGGCAAAACGAGCTAGACGCGCCGAGTACATGCGCAAATATCGCAACCATCAACGTGTGAAACAGACTGAGGAAGAATCCAGTCAACGTCGGGCCTTGCACGCTCAACAGCAGCGAGATATTCGACAGATGAAGCATCGACAAGAAACCGAAGAAGAAGCCAGTCGGCGTCGGGCTTTGCAAGCTCAGCGGAAACGGGACATTCGACAAATGCAGCAACAAAAAGAATCTGAGGAAGAAGCCAGTCGACGTCGGGCTTTGCACGCTCAAAAGATGCGATATATTCGACAAATGCAACTACAGCAAGAAACCGCAGAAGAAGCTAGTCAACGTCGGGCTCTACGCGCTCAACGGAAGCGAGACATTCGACAAATGCAGCAAAAACAAGAAACTGTTGAAGAAACCAGCCTGCGTCGGGCTTTACGTGCTCAGCAGATACGACGACAAATGCAGCAACAACAAGAAACTGGAGAAGAAACTAATCTACGTCGGGTTTTGTATGCTCAACAAATGCGAGACTTTCAACAAATGCAGCAACAACAAGAAACTGTTGAAGACGCCAGTCTGCGTTGGACTTTACACGCTCTACAAATGCCAAATGTTCAACAATTACAGGAACAACCGGAAACTGACGAAGTCAGTCTGCGTCGGACTTTACACGCTCAACAGATGCGAGACATTCGACAAGTGCCACATCAAGAAACTGAGGAAGAAACCAGTTTGCGTGGAGCTTTACATGCTCAACAGATGCGAGACATTCAAATACAGATGCAGCAACAACTAGAAACAGGAGAAGAAGCCAATCTGCGTCGGACTTTACATGCTCAACAGATGCCAGACATTCAACAAATGCAGCAACAACAAGAAACAGAAGAAGAAGCCAATCTGCGCCGGACTTTACATGTTCAACAGAAGCGAGACTTTCGGCAAATGCAGCAGCAACAACAAGAACAATAATTAATAATTAATTCAGCCAGCGGTTACCAACCTTCCTATAATGTAATATTTTAACAGAAAATTATTTTAATTATCAAACATGTTAAGAATTCAGACATAATTTTAAAATTTACCTAAGGAGAAATATTCACGAAAAATGTTAGGTAAAGTAAAGAGTTTGTGCTGTAAATATTTTTTCGTGCATGTATTTTCTTGGTCATTCTCCAGCAATTTGTTATTGCTTTGGTGTGTTATTTACGTACTTTATACTTTCAGCTTCGCAATTCCTGCAATTGTAATGTCACGTTATATTTCACGAGTCTATGCTAGTTATATTCAATATTCTCTAGTTTTGGTTGTTAACAATATCCGTGCATTATATATATATATATTTATGGTTTTAATGCCTTCTCTTCAAATGAGAACAGAACTGAAGGCATTCAAAATGTGTTTTTAGCATGCCACAAAACCAATTGAGAAAACTTTATTTTTCCCTGGGGCAACGTCTATAATTTACGATTAAGAAGGTACTAGGGAGACTTGTTGCATTTATCATTCATTTGATGCATACTAAGCATTTACAAATAACTCAACGTATTATAAATATAATAATTTATAATAGAAATAAAATATTTTCAACTGAAATATTTGTAGAAGGAATGAAAATTATTTATTATCCGTAAATTATATTATGTTATTCAAACTCTAAAATTTTATAAAAACAAATAAAAGTACACACAATGTATTTTATTTAAATTACTTTGTTAACTATTGTACATGAATGTGAAATTATTCATTTTATTTTGTATCAACTGAGGGAGATTAATGGAAGACTAAAAACAACGTATTCATATGTTATGGGGACTCATGTTTCTTGAATGAACAGATCTCCGTACAAAAATTACTTAATTCTTCCTATCTTTCCAGATTTTCGCCCCAAGATGAAAAAATTCATAATGGAAGACTTCAACAAGATTACCGGTCAGAACAAAGCAAGCAACTCAACAATCGAGTGTTCTGAATGTAACCTGACATTCAAAAAGCGATTTCACCTTAAAGAACACAATAAATCGAACCACAGTAAACGGAAATTCGCTTTCGCGTGCTCGTGGGAGGGTTGTAACTTCGCATGCTATTTAGAAAAGAGGTTAAAAACGCACTTGATATCTCATACAAACGAAAAACCTTATATATGCAATCTTTGCGATGTCGGATTCAACACGAGAGGGAAATTAAACAAGCATATTCTATCTCACAGTGATACAAAACCGTTTAAGTGTCATGAATGCAACTATGATTGTTCTTCTAAAGGAGACTTGAAGCGTCACAGCGTTATTCATACAGGAGCGAAGAAGTTCGCTTGTACGATTTGCGACTACGCTGGTTACAGAAAAGATAATCTAAAGGCACACATGCTTACTCACAGTGGAGAGAAACCATTTCCCTGTACTCTTTGCAGTGTTAAATGCTCCCGAAATGGAGACTTAATTAGACACATGCTGACTCATAGTGGAGAGAGACCATTCGGATGTTCTCAATGCAACTACAAGTGTTTGAAAAAGAGTGATCTTTCGAGGCATGCGCTGACTCATACGGGAGAGAGGCGACACCCTTGCACAATATGCACGCACGTTTCTGCCACTAAAAGCAATTTAAAATTACACATGGCCATCCATAAGAGCTGAGTCTTGCTAAATAAGTTGAAAAACTAGAAACACAGTGCTGTAATTGTGTTTATATCGACAGTTCACTGAATGCACCATGTTTCTGCTGGCATGTAAAGTATGCAGAATTTCAGACAGATAGAAGGGGGTAGTATACCTTATGCAATGTGAATTTCTGTATTCCATTAGTTTTGTCTTCGTATTTTTTTTTTGTATTCTACTATCTCGTGTACTTCAAATTCATTCCTTTTGCATTAAGCTTATTAAGCAAATAAAATTGTAAGTAACGGATTTTTTTTATTTCTGTTAAGTACCTACTTCTATTGTCGGAAATATCGTTATTACTTTATTTTATCTTTGGAGCCTCTGGTACAGTGTCTTTCCCAATTTGGGGTATGTTACGAGGCTAAAGTATTTTAGTCGTAAGTCTATAACTTTATGCCACAGTTTTAAATATGTATGTCATTAGTTCAAAGTCGTAGCCGTAAGTCTTAGATGTAAGACACAAATTATTATAAATGTTAGTTGTAAGCCAGTTACATTTATTGTATTATACAATAGCTGAAGAACTAGACTACTTTCTTCTATGCTAGGGTTGCCATCCTTCCGGGTTTCCCGGATTTGTCCTAGTTTAGAGGGCGTCAGGGGAGCATCCGGGCGGGGATTCATTTGTAGTCCGGGTTTAAAAATTTTCAACTGTTTTTTATTACACTGACCATGTTGAAAAAACCTGTTGAAATGTCCGGGTTTTGGGCTCTAAAATCCGGGGTTTTCACGCGTCTTGGCCTGGTTGCCAAATTTTAGAGATGGCAACCCTATTCTATGCAATTATGAAATTTATCCATTTAAATAAAATTAATACATAAATTCACCTTCCCTCTCTCAATAGGTAACTTTCAATGATGGCCTAGGCCTAGAACCTTCTTGGCGATTGAAAGTCATACAAATTTAAAAAAGAAAGTCCCCGGCGTTACCAGGGCTTTACACAGAATGTTTCGAAATAATATAATGTAGGCAGTGCCATCTTAATTGATTTTGTTTTAAAGGTCAAGTGTGTAAAATTTCATCAATATCGGAATAAACTGTAGATTAGTATACATGTCAGATCTACGCCACACGCTCGCCAGCTACAGACACTTTTCTTTTTGTGAAAAGATTATAAATGTATTTGTATAGCGCCTTGAGCTGACTTTTCACTTAAACGGCGCTTTACAAATCTGCAAAATATTATTAATATTAAAGGAGAAGTAGATGGGAATAGGAAGATATATAAGCACCTGGTTATTCAGATCTGGTCGCCAAACACGGCTAAAGCCTCAAGCAACATTTCAATTATGAGAGGCAGAGGCCCGTGGCAAATTCATTGGGTGGGCCCCCTGCAGTCAAAATCGTCATTCGAAGTTTTAAAAATCACTTAAGAAGTTACCCAACAGTATTACTAATATTGTGTGCATTTTTGTTAAATAAGAACAAATTTATAATGAAATAACATTAACAAATTCATTCTTTTATTCATTTTCACACAAAATAAATTCTTTTTTCCGAGCTTTCTGTTCCGGAAAATTATCAATAATGTCATCAAAGTTTAAATATCGGGCGATATGAATATAACGATACGAATGATGTTCACTCCCCTTTTCATCAATAAAGCCATTATCCTTAAAGTACTCACTAATTTTAGGTAATTTTTTTTTTTTTTTCTTCAGACTCCCTCTTCCTCTTTCGTTTTTCGCTCCCACTTAGATATTTTCTAGAACCATACAGGTTAACATCTAACATTCACAATTAACTTTGACTCTAATTGCAGGTTCAATAAGACAAAAACTACGAAGAATCAAAGATACATCGACCAATTGTCATAACAATCAAACGAAGAATGCGTAGTAGAGCCCTCCCTACTTCAAAAAATAGAAATCTGGGATTCCCCCGTCACCATGCATCATTAGTCTGCCAGCGCCACGAAAAAAGTACTTTCTTTTAAAATACGGGAATACCCCGAGCGTCACTAGCTCGCCCGCGCCACCAAAGGCTTTCTAAAATTGATCGAAATACTTTCCTTATGAATGGGTTTTAATCTTAATAATTTATTTGAATTTGTATATGGTCTTTAGATGTGTCTAACTCATAGATTCTCAACCTTTTTTTGCCCACCGCCCCACAGTGGACGGAATGAAGAAAAAACACGAATTAATTCTTTGCTGACTAAATATTAATGCAATGTTTTTTTTTTTGATCTTATTAATGAATTGTAACTACTAGCAGTTAAAAATCCGCTTTGGAGGTTTTTTCTGCTAGGCCCTGCGGGCGGCCTTTGCTTCGGCTTCGCCTGGGCGAAGGGTTTGGGTGTAGGTAACCATTTAATAAATCCGATAAAAACTGCTACGCAGATGCAAGCCTATTAATACTGTTATTTTGAACAAAAAAATAATAAATTTATTCTTGCTTAGAAATTCACAACAACGAAATAATAAATTTTGAAGATATACAAATATCTAGGCAAATAAAACATATTAATTTTAAATTTTACATATTAGGTATATTTCACACCTATGAACACAAAAAGACGGGCAGCAATTAAGTTCATTCATATTTTAATCGAAAATGGTAGAAAATCTAAGTGCTAAAGGTATATCCGTTGTCATTGGAGTCTAAATCATCGCTCAAATTTCCAAAACCATTGGACGAATTCTTAGCGGACTTAAAACTTAAGTAGGTAAACAGAAAAAAAAATTTAGGAAGTGATCGCAAATTTCAAATTCATTTCTTATTATCTTTGAAGTTTCCTTTTTAAATTGTAATCTGATTTGGTCTGCAGTACCTTATAGATGAAGGCCGTAGGTTTTGCCATATAATAGTATTGCTTTTTCCTTCGTAAGTGGCACCAACGACATTGTAGGGAGATTAGAGGGATCATAATATTTTCCATTACTATACCTTTGCTTGTAGTGACTGTGACTACCATAACCATCACAGCCCCTTTTGTACAAATTCATTTCTGCTGCTAACTGGAGACTCTAACAGATCGTTCATTTTTTTCTTCCTTGATCTAGAACCGATTTCTTGAAATACTTTTATTGGTCTACCCCAACACTTGGACACAAATATCATTTTTTGTATCCACTCTAAATTTATTATGTTGTTCAAACCTCACAATAACAACTGCGGTTTTTTCTCCATTTATTCATTAATTGTAGTGAAAAATACTTAACAGTTTTGTAAAATGTAGGGCTTGAAATGTTCGAACCTGCCACTAGGTGGTATTTTTATGTTAGATAATTAATTAAAAACTTCTTTCATTTCACAGAAGTGGCAATTAATATACCCCTTACATTAAATACCTCGAATAGTTCTCTCCGGGGAATGCATACAGGCCTTCCTGAAAATAACAAAATTGTTCAAGAGAGGAGAAAAAAGGAGAACAATTTATATATCACATTAAAGGTGAAACTTCAGTCTACAATACGTATATATTCATAATTGGGAGCAAACGATGTTTTGTTTCTAAATGCTAATTGAAATGAGCATTTTAACAGCAAAAAAAATCAAAAATAGTGGAACATTAGATTTTAGTTCAAATGTCACACACATGTGATATTGATATAAAATTTAGTAAATTAAATAAAGAATACCTTGAGGAATAGCACCCATAACAAATTTTTGTAAATATATTGAAACGTGACATAATACACAACCGTCTCTGCCCATGCATAGGAGCGAACTGAAAAAAGCGATGCCGAATATCCAATTTATGACACACTTTGTGGCCTTGCCAAACTTCCGTCAAGCGCTATTAAAAAAATTAAATAAACACATAAAATGCAGAAACTATTTTGCTATACTAAAAAAAATATAAATATTTAAAACATTAACTTTTGCAAAAACCACTTAATTCGGGTTTTTTCTCCATTTTGTCCACCGTGCGCCCCCTTTGACAATATTTTCTATTAGTTCTTCTTCTAACTGGGATGATCCTGCTGTGTTGACATTTGATAAAGGATCCAAAACCCAATTTGGTATGTCCATGCTTAAAATATCCTAGAATCGTTCCTTGAAATCACTGTGGAGGTTTTCCAAGTGTTGACAGTAAACAAGCAAGTCGTTGTTCTTGAATGATACTGCTGATAAATTTGGAAAGTTATTAAATTCCCGTCTGCTGATATTTCTTTTGTATAGTAGCAGTTTAGATACAAAAGCTGCAACACAATTTTTTGTCTTAATAAAATTTAAGTCGTCGCCTTGAAGTTGGAGATTGACATCATAAAACAATTTATACAGGTCTGTCAAGTACGCAATATCGTTCTTCGATGAGGTGAGGTTGTCGCGCAATTCTGTGTCTTTGTTTCCTAGGAACTCTATCACAGACTCAAACAGATTGTAAAATCGAGTCAAACATGAACCTTTTGACAGCCAGCACACCTCTGTGTGAAATAGCAATCGGTTGAAATCTTCATCATTGGCAATGCAAAGCTGTCCAAATAATCTGTCATTCTGATTTTATTAACTGCTCTGATAACATATTGCAGTGATGTATGGAGGCGTTCACTCAGATTTTTCGCAACCAAATGCTGACGATGAATTACGCAATGCACAGCAAGCAAGTCAGGAACTTTATTTTTTAAGCACGCTATGAAGCCTTTGTGGCGCCCTGTCATACATAGCTGGGGCGCCATCCGTAGCAGCTGACAAAATATTTAAAGGAATTTTCTTTTCATCACAAAACTTTACCAGTGTATTAAATATGGTTTCTCCTTTTGTATCTGTTTCCAAATTTGTAACAAACAATAATTCTTGACATATTTTCTGATCTTTGATGAATCTCACGTATTTTATTTTATTAGTTAGCGTTATAAACAGTCATTACAAGTTCATATATAACAGTGTTAGAGATAATCATATCATTGACCAATAAAATAACGACATAAAAATTTGAGACCACAATAAAAAGAAAAACAAACAAAACAATATACGTATGTAATATAAACAGTTTTGAAAAAGTGCATCTACTCACTTAAATCTACAAAAAATGTAATTTAAACTGTAACATTTTTGAAGAGGTTATTTAATGCAAACTGCTGAAATCAAAAAAGAAAATGTAATGAAAATGAACAAAAATGAAAATGAAAAAGAAAGATAAGGAATTAATGAAACATTAAGTTTTCCGTTGAATATTACTTCTTATGAATTTTATGAAGTTAGCAAGTTTCGTGTTAAACACGTCAATGTCTGTGCATAATCTATTGAAGGTGCTACAGCTTCTTCTTATAAACACATTTTGAAGATAATTAGCATTGCTCTTAGGATATGTCTAATATAAAATATGTCTGGAGATCGAGTAACTCTTATTTGACATCTGAAATTAATATTTAGTAATAGGTAAGGGCTATCAATAAAATTGTGGATTATCTTATAAAGCATTACTAGGTCTCTGATATCTCTCATATATATATATATGACAATAACAATGCTTCATTAGTTGGTAAAGTGAACTCATCTAGCTGAATTGAAAATCGACAAGACTGCAGATGATTGCACAATGATTCTTCAATGTTTTCAGCCATTTCATTAATTCGTCTTTGCACAGAACTATTGCTCAAAGGAATTTTTCGGATAATATCTGCAGCTGGTTTATGGAGCACAGTGGTTATGACTTCTTTTACTTCTGGTAAAATTAAATCTTCCCCAATAGTTTGTGGTTTGCCAGTTTTAGCAATCAACAATGAGATTTGTACGAAGCTCGAAGTCCATCATCGTCTTGCTTAGAAGCTGTCGAAAATTGTTTTGATATAGTTGGCTGAATTTCGTACTTCTTTTTCATATCTTGAAAATAGGTCACATCTTTGTCTTTCTTATCCGGGTGGATTTTATTAAATTGATCTTTAAGCCTAGAAGGCTTTATCGCTTCATTTGAAAATGTTTTTCGACAAATAAGGCACATTGGCGAATTGTAGAATTTTCGATAAATCCTTATTTAATATAATCCACACGATATTGCCGTATCTTCTTTTTTCCGACATTTAGAGATACGTGAGTAAAAGATTAACTCTTAAAACCCTGTTATTAATTGCGCGCGTTAATGTTAATGAACATAAAATCATAAAATGATAAATCAGTGCCTTTATATAATAATAATAATAAGCCTTTTAATTCTGGTCTTCGGTCAGGAATAATAATAATAATAAGCCTTTTAATTCTGGTCTTCGGTCAGGTATACTAAGCATGTTCTTGTTTGTTTATAATAAATCCCGAAGCTCAGTTTGCCTCTTGGCATAGGCCTCCTCTAACATTTTCCACTGGGACCTGTCATGCGCAACTCTTCTCCATTGATTTCCAGCCGTGAGTTTTAGGTCGTCTTCCCATCTTATTTGTCGACGTCCTCTACTTCTCTTGCCATCTCTTGGATACCAGTCAGTGACATTTTTACACCATTTGTCTTGTGGATCGCGGATCATGTGACCTGTCCATCTCCACTTTTGTTGGTCTATTCTGGCAATTAAATCAGCAACTTTGGTTTTCTCCCTTATTGTGCTGCATCTCACTCTGTCCTGTTTCCTTATTCCTGTCAGACTTCTCTCCATGGCTCTCTGGCAGCGTTCCAACTTGTCTCTGTGTCGTTTGGTGAGTGCCCAAGTTTCACATCCATAGGTGATGACTGGAAGTATGTTGAAGACTTTCCTTTTTATTTGCATACTTAGCTCATTGGATTTCAAGATTTCTTTCAAAGACCAGTATTTCTTCCATCCATTTGCTACTCTTCGCTCGATTTCTTTAGTGGTTTGGTCTTTGTGAGATATTATCTGTCCTAAATAGATGTAATCTGACACATATTCGAGTGGTTGATTGTCAATTAGTATAGTTACTGGTTTAGAGTTTGTAAGCAATTTTGTTTTATCTTTGTTCATGCATAGGCCGACTTTCGCGCTTTCGTCAGTTAGCGATTCTATCATTTTCTTTAGGTGTGATGGGTTTTCCTCAAATAGTACTATATCGTCTGCAAATCTTAGGTGGTTCAGTTTTACACCTTGCACGTTGATACCATATTTTTCCCAATCTAGTTTGCGGAAGATACTTTCCAGAGCAGCCGAGAACAATTTTGGTGATAAAGGGTCTCCCTGTCTTACAATGCTTTTTTAACTCCTCCTGTTTTCACTATATGCTTTTCTAATGTTTGCAGCCTCTTGGTCTTCCTATCTTTTCTGATGTTCTCTCTGATTTCCTTACTTAGTTTCGTTATAGTTTTTATGTTATCTTTTTTAGGATGTTTTGAAAGTAGATTTCGCCTTTCTTCTATAAGTTGCAGCGTTGTATCGCTTAGTTTGTACTTGTTTCTACTGCTATTCTCTGTTTTTACTTTAGTTAGTCGATTTTATAGCTTTCCTTATTTCATATGAACATCAATGTTTCTCGTAGTTAATTCATCAGCTGATTCAATTAGAGATTGTGTTATTTTCTTTAGGGTTTCTTCGCTGTGGTGATTTGTAGAGTATGAAGCGAATTTTTTCCTAGAATTCTTTAGTGGTTCTATTCTTATGTTGCTTCTTACCATACGATGATCTGTATTGAAATTGAGTTTAGTTAAGACCGACGTATCCGTGAAGGCTTTTGGGTAGTTTGTTGATGTAGTCAATTTCGTTTTTGGTGTTGCCGTCAGGGGAGATCCATGTCCACTTCTTATTTTGGTTTTTCATTTATAAACTGTTCAAGAGCGTTAGGTTGTGTTGTAATAAGAATTCAACCAAAAATTCACCATGTGGACTTCTTCTATCTTGGCCAAACTTTCCCAATACATATTCTTCCTTGCATTGCTTCGCCCCGACTTGAGCATTAAAGTCGCCCATTAGAATAATATGGTTGTTTTGATACCTTGTTAATGCTTGTGTTAATTCTTTATAGAAAAGTTTGATTTCTGTTTTTGTTGCTTTTTCTGTTGGGGCATAAATTTGTTATTAGAGAAGTGGCCTGATGTTATTAGCTATCATAACTGAAATAATGGGTATATAATAAAGACTAGTAAACAAGACGATGTATAAATGTGGTTAAAGCAAGCAGTGTGACCGAGTTATTTGGCGATCCACCATCTCTGCTTATTCCTGCGCAGGGGGGTATAACTCCGACTTATTTTGTGACCAAATCAATGTCTATGGCTCGTGACGTAATAAATATCATTTCTGCCATCTTTAGATTTGATCCACCAATAGAAATCTTCATACGGACTTCCAAGTCCAAAGAAAAACTGGTTTATTTATGCTGAGTGGTATGCAGTGGGATATCTATGGTTATATTATGTCAAATAGCACATGGCCGAACAATCAAACGCCAACGTAAATATTTTGAAATGCCACCTAAATACTGTTCTAGTGTCGAAGGCTGCAAGGATCTGACATCAATTCGACATAAATTAACGCGAAACGAAAGTTATTATAGGGAATGTGCATGGAGAATTGGCAGAAGTGACTTCGTTGTTCATCCGATTTTGGGAAGTTGTGGATATGTTTGAGGGTCCGATTTCGAATACAAATGCAAACATTCCAACGGTTCGTTGAAAAAATATGCTCTGCTGTCCCTTAATCTTCCGTCGGAAAATCTAATCGGAAAACATCGGACTTTACCCAGTGAAAACCTAAACTTACGTAGGACGTGGTTGCCACCAAAATACAGGTTAGAATCTCTTTTTGTTCAGTGTTCCTAATGTAGGTACTGTGTAAATTATCATTGTTCGCCTCAGAATTGAATCTATTTTCGTTTTTAGATCGTGTTCTACCAGCAGTGTCCAGCATAAAAGTACCAGAACCAAATGTGTTCCGCCAGCAGAGTGCCTTTTGCTGTCAAAGTGATCCTTGAAGGTATACTACATCTGTATTTATATTTCGTAGGAAATAATATTCTATATTTTGTTTGCGAACTTTGGTTAATGTGATGAATATATTTATTTCAGAATCAAATGTGTTCCCTGAAGCGGAAGGGACGTGGGACAGGAATAGGACGAATGGTGAAGGACACGCAGGGAGAAATAATTTCTTAATTAAATGGCATAGCAACGCATGCCAGGTACCAGCTAGTAATCCAATAATTGCAACTCCTTTCTTCAAAGTCTTATTTTCACAAGATATATTGACACCAAAAGACATCACAACGAACATCTTGTTTTTGTAAATCAGCAAGAATAATAATCCTACAAATGGTTTGTGATGAATATATTTAAACACCTTTAAAATGTGTTTGTGTGATTTATATTTCATGTGTGAATGTAAAATATAAATGTAGTATAAATTGATACAAAAATAAAAAAGGTACTATTGACATTTCAGACGTTTTATTTTTAAAATATATTTTTAGGCTAATAAATTGGGAAGGTTTTTAAATTGTCTATGGTAGTACCTTTTTTTTTTAACTTTCCTCTATCTTTGTCGATGGTGTGTGACGTCATAAATTTGAAATTGATAATCTTTTTTATTATTTATGGTTAAATAGTGTTGACACCTGTTCAGTACTAAAAGCCCGAAGATATCGATCTAGGTATTAGTTCATTTATGTTCCTGCGGTTAAACTATTTGACGGTATTATAGTATGTTGGAATGGCTGAACTGGTAGGTTTGGACTTGTATGTAAATTTAACGATGTAGGAATATCATTGAAGCAAGTAGTATGCAGTAAATGACAAAATATGTATTGCTAGTTTTAATTATGCGTCAAAATGAACTGCAACTGCACTTATGATCCAACATAGTTTGAGTTCACCAATGAGTTTCATACCTTTTGAGAATATAATGCAAGCTATGAATTGTACACGTTTTTATAAATTTATGAAATAAATATATAACCATGGAAATGCACCAGCACCAACACCAATAGAAGCTACTCTATAATTACGGTCACCACAGTCTCCGAAACAGATAGATAGAGCAACGAAGCGCGTTGGCGACTGAAATGGTATTAGGTTTGTTGATGATTTTGCACAACAAAACCTATCCCATTTCAGTCGCCGCCGTGACTGAACCGGTATAGGTTTTGTAAATACGCCACCCGGCGCAGAAATAAAACGCGGACTTGTCGCTGAGACAACGCCGATGCATGAACAGAATGGATCGGGGGCTAAGGGGCTGTCTTGTCAACGCATGTAAGCTCACTCGTTGACTCCCGAATGCATTGACGACACTGAGCAAGTTAGATCAATACGCAGATAATACTGTCAATTCTTGCAGGATTGCAAAAATCCCGTTATTTAACAAAAAACGTTGTAATTTAATAGCTACAAACTTTTTATTTATTAACAGGCTTTTGTTAACTTCGCCTGTATTTATGTATGTATGAGATATTTCACGTGAAATCGGTAGGTAGATTTAAATTTAAAAAAAATGTATTATTCTAATCAACAAATTAAAATTTTCATTCATAAAATTTAATGTTGATCTGAATGTAACGGAATCTATCAGTTCAATTTTCATTCACTTCTCGAATTCTCGAATGAATTTTCGCAAACGTGATAAAAATGATTAAAATACACACAATAACAAAAATTACCCATTAAAGTTTACTTTACTTTATTAGTATGTGATTAGCGTGTTTTGTTTATCTTTTTTAGACCATATTTTTTTACTTGCCAACGCCCCCCTGTGCCATCTCAACGCCCCCCAATTGTCTCTGGATCTTCTACCGCCCCCCTGAAGGTCTCAAACGCCCCCAAGGGGGCGTTATCGCCCACGTTGAGAACCTATGGTCTAACTTTTTGATTATATGTAACTTAAATAAAATTTATAATTTTTACATAATTTTGTTAAAAATATTAGGTTATTTCTGAGATCGCGGTCTCTCGAGCCGGGTCCCCGGCCTCTGCGGGGCCCGTGGCATTTTGCCAGCCCTGCCACCCTATAGTTACGCCACTGATGAGTGGTGTCCATTCACCAGGGCGACATTGAGAGTATTTACAACTCAAACATACCGCAAATATATAACACATAATTTTGAATCAATTATGTATATACAAAGGCTGTCCGTAAAATAAGGTCTCCAAGATGCTGCGGTCGCGACGAACGATTTTACGCGTAATCTGGCATCTAGCCTGGTTCCCCCATGCCAAATGCCCAACTACCAAATTCCTTGAGTTCTGTGACATCGATCGTATGTAGGTATATCACACAATATATTACAAGCAAGATTTACCTGTATTTGGGGTGAAATAAAGGTTAAATTTGAAATAATATAGATATTAAAAGCATACAAAAGAAGTCTTTATTTATTTGTATTGTTATTTTACTTACATTAACATCTTAGTTGATAAATTAACACAATTTAACTTGATTATATTATACTAATTCCTAGCTACTAAAAATCGCGGTGTAAATATTAGGTAGAGCGCATTATCGGAATAGTGAACAACTTTACTATTACCTAGATATCTTACATAGATTTGGAGTGGTTAAAACGGCCTTAAACCGCACTTTTTGCGTGTATAACTATATCAAGACTGAACCGGCGCATTAGAATCTAATAAGTAAGATGAACTCTTAAGGTAAGTTTAAATTTATGAATCATAGTTAATTTCTCTATTCCTCCATACAGCACGAAAACGCGAACACTTAACTATGCATTAACATGAAAGATAGAATACTTCTTAGACGCATCTTCAAAATATTCTGGGTCACCAATTTGGAAGTTCTTAGACAAATGAAATGACTTGAACTGCTCGGGTTGTCATGGCGAAGGAAATTTTGCTTTATATTTATTTAAAACCATTAACAGACATTTCGACAGTCCTGAAATGGTGATTATGATTAATTATCGCCTAATCCGTAAATACAAATCTAGGCTCCATTTAATGTAGTTGCCTCTCGCACTTATTTTATGTAAAATTCTTGTTCGCAAAGATTGCATTATGGGGAATGAAACTTGCTCTGTCGACATTATTAATTGTAGTAATTTTGTCTTTAAAAAGCAAATATACATGTGCTATAATCTTTAACTACATCAGTTTGCATTGTAAGATTAACTATTATTTACTAATATTCTTTATAAATGTTTTTATCTTTGTGTGTAAAACTCTAATGGGCTATAAAAAAGATTTAAGCAAAATTTTCTAAAAGCTGTAAAATTGTTAAAAAGAAGAAAAATCCAACATCTTTGTCACATTATGAGTAACGCAAAATACATGATTATTCAAATGTTGATGTAAAATAGATTGATGGAAAACGCAGCACTTTATAACTTTTTTTGAAATAGACAATTCACCCTAAAAAGAGTACTTCATGATTTCAAAATCGTCGTAACTACTAAGAGTGCAATTCCGCAGAATCGTTTTGGGCTGTAACCTTTTGGGTGAACTATCCCCACCTGATAAGCTAGGGCACATAAGAAAATTCTGAGTATGAGATTTAACGTCCGTTGTTCAGCCGCCTAGATAGAAGGGTTCGTGGGTTCGCTATTAAATTTGTCGAACTAGGAATTGTAGCCCAGCGGCACAGCGCAACCCTTTATCATAGACAGTTTTCGTCAAGTTTACGTAATATAAGCGCTAGGTTTACATAAACAGGTGTTTATTAAAATTTTATTCTTTTACTATTAAGTCATCGCGTTTATATGTGTATTTTTAATGTTAAGTAATGTATGTTTATATCCATCTTACATAATAATCTTTTTATGCGGCAGACATAGTATTAATAATAGTTGCACTCCTATCATCTTGATGCATGTGTCTTCATATGTTGTTTCAAATTACCACTTCTCACGGAAGAGTAACTACATTGCAAACACGAGAATGGTTTCTGTCCCGAATGTGTCAACATATGCGACGCTAAATATATTCTCCGAGAAGAAGAATAGCTGCAATCAGGACATTTAAAAGGTTTTTCACTAACGTGAACAAGCATATGAGTTTTCAAATAACCTTCCCGAGAAAATGACGAACTACATTCAGTACACGAGTATGGTTTTACTCCAGAATGTGCTACAGCGTGAGCTTTTAACTGCGATTGAAATACACAAGTGAAACTACACTGAGAACATGCAAATGGTTTACCTCCGGTGTGATTCATCATGTGAGCTTTTAAACGCTGCTTTCTAGAACATAAATAGCCGCAAATGTTACAGGCGAAGGGTTTTTCTCCAGTGTGAGTCATGATGTGACGCCTTAAGCACTCTTTGGATTTTGAAGAATGGTCGCAATAGGAACACGCGAACTGCGCTGTATCATGCGTCTTCATGTGTATCGTTAGTCTCTTTTTCATTGTACAAGCATAACTACACAATTGACACGAAAACGGTTTTACTCCGAGATGGTCAAGCGCGTGCGCGTTTAAGTATTCTTTTCTGTTAAAAGAAAGACTGCATTCGTTGCACGAGAAAGGTTTTTCACCAGTATGCGTGAGCTGGTGAGACACTAGTTGCGATTTGTATTCGAAAGCGTAACTGCACTCGTTGCACTGGTGGGGTTTAACTCCAGAGTGTCGCATCATGTGTGTCTTCAGATGCTGTTTCCTCGCACACAGATATCCGCATTCTTCACACGAGAAAGGTTTCTCTCCAGTATGAGTCAGCATGTGGTTTCTCATCGTGGACATTTTTGGACAAAAATAACTGCACTCAGAACAGTGAAACGGTTTCTTCAGAGTTTTTGAGTGTGCGGCCTTCTTTTTTGGGTGTTGCGTTGGCTGGTCTCCCGAAACTTTTTTTGCCTCGGCGTTTTCTTCTTGCAATGCTGAAACAACGGAGAAAACAAACTTTTAATCACATTTAAGAAGTGGAATGGTTCGTTGTTATGTTTTTAGGCAATGGAACCTGGTAATTAAACCAAGCATTAACATGGATCGAAGAACCATTTGAAATATGGATATATATATAGCAGGTACACTAGACACTAATACCTAGTATAAACACTACTTTATACTGATGAACATTCCGCTTCAATAAAATTTTATCCTTAAACTTTAGAAAATATTTTTTATCAACATGCAATACATATGTAATACGACAATGTCTTCTTAAATTATGTTGTAACATATACATAATTTCTGTAAACTCCGCTTCTCTGGACTGTTATTTGCTTAAAAGGCAAGCGCAGTGTTAATCATGTATTTAAATATCAATAAGAAATTGCATTAGCAGTAAAAGAATTCCAAACATCATATTACGACGAATGAAAAATAAAAGATTAAGTAATTTATTAGAGTTCCAACTGCCATGGCATCCTCAATCAGGTTATATTGTGTGGCTGAAGGGACTAAGGATCGGAAGGAAATGGGAGGAGGAAGGTTGGGAAGAACCTGGCTTTTTAGATTTGGTCACAAAAAAGGCTAACATTTCTAAACTAAATGGTGGTCTTTAATTAGAACGATACTGAGAGTATTGAAAAATTAGCCAAAAAGCATTTCAACCTCAAAAAGATTGGGAAACCTTTGTCATGGTTTAACTCGACCAAAAAAATTGCAACAGATTTGAAAAAAAAAAAGAAGTTATGTCCCTTTACCTGTTTCTTTAATATCGGGTCGTTCCAAACTGTCCAAATTTTCACCATAATATGGCAAAGGGTCGACTATCGCAAAGTTTCCATCATCATTGCAACTTTCTTCTTCAATACCAGGCTCGATCTTTATTGTGATGAGTTCCGACTTAACTTCCTCCATAGCGCTGTTGTGAAACTGATCAAGTTACAAAATAATATCACTAGTATAAAATCATGCAAACACGGTACAGCAAGCAATCCATTAGCTGCGATGAGGACAATATATAAAATTGCCTTCCAGAAGATATTAAAAAAAAGGTTTGGTGTATTCAACAAAATAATTATTTCTCTAAGTATAGTAAATAAAATTTCATAATTATAGTGTATTTTTAATCTATTCTAGTTATGAAATTGAATGTAAGTATATTTCTTAAATTGAAATTAAAAAAATAGCAAAATAGTTGCGAGAATGACGAACAATATTGACAAAGTTGTTATTGCGAGATTGACAGATCTTACTACATTCATGTAATTGTTACAAGAATTTCCCATTTGTTACTATATTGATAGGACTCCAACAAGATTGATAGAGTTGTTACGAGATTTCAGATTTACAAGTGCCCACCAAGAGTCGCTTTTAAATTACTTAAGGTCATTAACCTCAAAACTGACAGAACAAAATTATCAATGAAAACAGTAACCTATGATAATAACTATAATTATAAAAAACTAATTTAAAGTCACTGTTTCTAAGTTTTTGACGGACAGCTTATGAAATATAATGCTTTGTTTGAATCTTTCGGTATGTGCTTTGACAGAAATATTTTAAGCTATGATACGTGGCGGCCAATGGAAAACTCCATAGACAAAGAAATTTTGTAGTAAGTAGTAAGCATTAAGGATGTGCAGTGAGAAAGACCTACCAGGGAATTTGAATTATTTTATTTTGTTTTTTCGAATAGATAGATTGTATACTTGGAAAAATACAGCCGAACAGTTAAGTAGCGTCTGCTTGAAATTATTTGCTTTATGAATAATACATATAATTATTTTTAATATTGAATTTGGATAATAGCATTTTGGACAACACTAATCAATATATATATATATATATATATTTTAAATCATATGCAATATTTCTACTTTCTTATATAATATAAACATAATTTGTAATAATTACGCACCTATTTAAGCAAATTGTATTCTTTAGATAAATTTACAAAAGAAAAATAAAACCGGGAGGCGCATATATGTAATATATGCAATCCCGTCCCGGGAACCATTTATTGAATAATCAACACCTCTGGTCTATAATCATTGTCAATACAAATTGGTATATAACTTCTTTAAACAACGCTAATTCAGCGTAAGTAACCAATATGCAGAAGTAGAATATTTTTAATAGCACCGAAAGAACTCACAAAAGAGCATTTCATGAAATATATTTTTATTTATACATTGCTTTGTTTTCATTTATACATGCTTTGGGAAAAAATTCGGTTTAGTGGCGAAATTCCTAAAAATACAAACTAGTTATTTTTATACTAACTATGGGCAGGGGAATACGAATCTGAAAGAATTAGGCGGCGGCAAGCAATATTAACTGAATTATACGACTTTAAAAATTTTTTTGACACCTCTAGGAAAATGGCCATTTTGGAAACATTCTGATTCCTAGAAAATCAAACTAGTTATTTTTATACTAACTTTGGGCCGGGGAATCCGAATCTGAAAGAATTAGGCGGCGGCAAGCAATATTAACAGAATTACACGACTTTTAAATTTTCAATAAACACAAGCCATATTTTAACACATGAAAACCATAGAAAAAGAATAAAGATGTTACATCACATAAAATTAAGTGTTGCCATTAAGCAGTAATATCAATAACGTAAAACTTTCCGACACGATAATTCTTCACATGATAATTCATCACATAACACATTAACCTGATGAATTATGACTATCTCAACGGCCGTATTCTTAAACCAAAAGTATGAAAATTCGTAGTCTTAAAAAGTTGTTACCTAGACCGGTCACCAATATCAATGTTATTATATAAAACCTAACCTAACCTAACCTAACCTAACCTAACCTAATCTAACCTAACCTAACCCAACATGGTTTGTGCCCCTTTATACCGCCTGCTCGCGTCAATTTAAAAAAACATCCCAGTTTTCAAGTAGTTTAGCTGCTACGCTAGGTTTGTGTAACATGGTTTGTGCCCCTTTATACCGCCTGCTCGCGTCAATTTAAAAAAACATCCCAGTTTTCAAGTAGTTTAGCGGCTACGCTAGGTTTGTATAACATGGTTTGTGCCCCTTTATACCGCCTGCTCGCGTCAATTTAAAAAAACATCCCAGTTTTCAAGTAGTTTAGCTGCTACGCTAGGTTTGTGTCACATGGTTTGTGCCCCTTTATACCGCCTGCTCGCGTCAATTTAAAAAAACATCCCAGTTTTCAAGTAGTTTAGCGGCTACGCTAGGTTTAGGTAGCATGGTTTGTGATACAAAAGTGAGTAAAATTTATAAAAAGTAAGTACTTAAATTATAAACATGTCATTTTACGTTATTGATATTACTGCTTAATGGCAACACTTAATTTTATGTGATGTAACATCTTTATTCTTTTTCTATGGTTTTCATGTGTTAAAATATGGCTTGTGTTTATTGAAAATTTAAAATTCGTGTAATTCTGTTAATATTGCTTGCCGCCGCCTAATTCTTTCAGATTCGGATTCCCCGGCCCAAAGTTAGTATAAAAATAACTAGTTTGATTTTCTAGGAATCAGAATGTTTCCAAAATGGCCATTTTCCTAGAGGTGTCAAAAATTTTTTTAAAGTCGTATAATTCAGTGAATATTGCTTGCCGCCGCCTAATTCTTTCAGATTCGTATTCCCCGGCCCATAGTTAGTATAAAAATAACTAGTTTGTATTTTTAGGAATTTCGCCACTAAACCGAACTTTAGCCCATGCTTTGTTTTAAAATATTGTTTTCTATAGTATCTTTATAAATTTTAGTTAAAATGAATAATGATGATATGTTTACTGTTAACTGTTCCTCGCAGTTGTTAATTGTCCAAACAACCATTTCAGTTTTTGTTCAATTTCCACATTTACAAATAATAAAGTACACTTATCATAATGTTTAATTGAAATAGTAAAAAAACAACTTTCCCCTCCTGTTAAATTTTCTAATGTCGTTTGGACAATTAAGAACTAGGCGATACATCGGTAGTATGTTTTTTTGTTGGATCCTGAAAATAAAAATAAGTTATAGGATAGTTCCAACATTAAAAATTCTTCCTTGGTTTTTGGAATGACACAATAAATTAATATTAATCACACCTCGCCCCATCCCATATCCCATTTCACCCCACCCGTTAGGAAAAATATATCCGCTACAATATCCCATTTCGCCCCACCTGTTGGATTTACCACAGTATTTATTCAATTTATTCACTTTCACAAACCTACGTCTTTTTCAATATCGGAGTTGGCAACACTGAATTTATGTTTCATCTATGGACATCCGCCATTTTGTGGTAAAATGATTCCACTGCGTGGCCTGCGTGCATTGAGTTAATTCCCGCTATTTTTGTGTTAATTTTGTGAAGTGTGTGTGTTGTTTGATATAGAAAATATAATGGTAAGTTGCCATTTCATATGATAAATGCAGGAAACTGTTATTTGACAGCGAGATGGTTATATTAGTGGCTTACAATCGCACATTTTTAATTGAATTTTGGACAATTCGCGCTTTAATGTCTTAATACGATTTAATGATTTTTAAAAACATCTACGCATTAGTATATACGTGAAATATGTTATTTGTGCTTTCCTGTTTTTTTGGTAAATATTTACAAAATAGGGACACGCTCAGTATGCGCTTAGTAATAGTTAGAATTAACAATATAAGTTGGAAAATAATGCATTTTAATAGTTATTTTGTACGCAAAATGTCATTGTTTAAGGACTGCCATGTTACATATTAAAAAAAACCTTTTGTAGTGGTTATAAGTAAGTAATTAAGTTACTAAAATAGAAAATAATGCATTTTTTATCTTTAATAATAATAAGAAGTAAGTATTTCAGTATCCGGAAAGAGAAAATAATAAAAATAATAAAAAATAATAAGTTTAATAGTTTTGTGTTAAATTTCAAAGAGGGGAAATGTCATTGTTATGTTAGAAATCATGACGCATTTTGTCTATAGGTTCTGCTAATCTAAATAAAAATGAATGCACCTTTATAACCAGTGACCAGAAACTATATTATGAAAACAATAATATTATAAATTTATTTGGTTTTGTGTTTTTATTTTTATTATGTTTATCGTGTATTGTATATGTTATAACAAGAAACAAATAAATAATGGTGTAAACATATCAAATAACTTCTCAATATTATAAGTATACAACAATTTTTTTTTATAAGTATTGAACAAAAATGTAATTTTAAAGTTTTTCATGTTTGGTATTATTATACAGGCAATTTTAAGTTAAAAGTAAATAATAATGCTTCTTCAGTCTTAAAAATCACCACTCCGTAAAATACCACTCATTTAATCAAAATTATCTACATGTTTCAAAACCAATGGTTTTTTCATCAGAATAAGATTGAAATTAGCTGTTTTAATAATATCCTGACGATCACGATGATCCCGATTTGTTTTTATTTAATTGAAATAAGTAAAATATGAATGAATTGACTAAGATTTTTTTTACAGTTTGTTTTAAGTGATTTGATGGATGTGAAAGAAGAACTTGGAACTTATGAAGACGGCGAAATCATCGACATAGAAGAAGTTCCAGACAATGACATACTTCTAGAATATGTAGGACCTTCTCATATTGAAGAAATTCAAAAATATAGCAGTAAGTTTCAGTGGAATATATTTTATTGTAAGTCAGTGGATGAGTTGGCAACGCGTCCGGGTCCCACCCAGGCATCGCGAGTTTAGTTCCTCGGCTGGCTAAGTACCATATCCGACAACGGCAACATTTTCCACTTGTCTTGGTGGTAGGAGATTTTCAAAACATTATCAGGTTATATTCGTAACCCAGAAATGTTTGTCTTTCTTTTTAAAAAAATGGGTGAACTCTCGCCCTGTAGCACAGCGCATCCTTTTTTAAGAAAAGCTTTTCACAGGAGGGCCTCAGGAAAATAATCTCCCTCAGGGCCTATGTCATCTTCGGTGATGCCGTGAGGAGAATCTTGTAAGGAAATTAAGGAGAAAAGGTTCTGGGAAGGAAGAAGGTATCTGGTGGTCAATATGTCCATGAGTAACAGACGTATGAATCCATCCCTTCAATTGCATTGCAAGGCGATGGGTTCAGAGAGTCCGGCTGGAGCTGGAGAATTTAAAAGGTTTGCCTCAACCTGTCTCTCCCAATCTAGCTGGTGAGAAGACGCAACCGCCACGAAGACCCCAACCCTTTGTCCATCACATTTTTTATGTGTTGTTTACCTTACCTTATTTTACAGGGGATATTATTTGTAAGTTAAGTTTTTCTACTTTTTTCTGTTATAATTTGTCGATTGTTTGGAGCGATGGCTTTGTAGTTTTTATTTTATTATTATACCAATAGTACTTGTTAAAGCAGGATTAATAAAAACGGAGTGGAATTTGAAATAAACGTATCTTTATTTTCACAGTTAGAAAATACAATATTCGGTAGCAGAACGTGGTTGTGTTGTGTAGTGGACCAGTGTTGCCACAGAGACTAAAAATAAACACGCTGAACTAAATATGCCTTAACACTACCGCCGTTCAAGTGTTTTCTTATTTATCACATATCATGTTCAATTTAAAACACAGATCCTGGAAACGGTCTCGCGGCAGCGCCTTTGTAAATATATCCGCCCTTTGATTTTCAGACGGAACGTATTCAACTATGATCTCTTTATTATTTACTTTCTCGCGAATAAAGTGAAAATGTACGTCAATATGCTTTGTTCTTTTGTGATATACCGGATTTTTAACCAATTGAATAGCACTTTGGTTATCAACATAAAGCGTTGTTTCTTCGACACAAGGACATCCGATGTCCGATAACAACTTTCTAATCCAGACTACTTCCCGAGCTGCTGTCGATGCAGCTACATATTCAGCTTCCGTCGTACTTAGCGTCACGAGTCTTTGCCGCTGTGATGACCACGTTACAGCCCCGTTCGCGAGACAGAAAACGTATACTGTTGTAGACCTTCGCGTTTCTACATCTCCGGCGTAATCAGCATCCGAGAAACCTATCAATTTTGCTTCGCTACCGCCGCTTTGATATTCAATACCATAATTAGTTGTGCCTTTTAGATATGCGAATATTCTCTTTACTGCTTGCCAATGCGATGAGTCGTGCTCGTTTAAATACTTGCTTACTGAATTTACTGCGAACGCGATGTCTGGCCTCGATACGGCCGCTAGAAAGACTAGGGAACCTATTGCTTCACGATACGGTACATTTCTCATTCTTTCAACGTGTTCCACGACTGGAGCCAGTGCTGCGTGTGGATCCGCCGGCACGCTCACCGTTTTCGCGTCCGCCATTCCGAATTTTTCAATTATTTTCTGCGTGTACGCGCTCTGATGAATCATCAGTTTACCACTCTCTCTATTCCTTTTGATTTGCAACCCGACAAAAACATTTGAGTCTTCGACTGTAATTTTAAACGATTTGCTTAATTGTTGAATAATTTCCTTAAGAGTCTCTACATTATTGGAGGCTACTAGCCCATCATCGACGAATAGAGCCAGATACACTTTGTCATTTTTAAACATTCCAGTAAACACACACTTGTCTGCTTCGCACTCTACTAAGTTGAATTCACTCAAAAACTTGGTGAATCGTTGATTCCAACATCTTGGAGCTTGTTTGAGTCCATAAAGTGACCTCTCGAGCTTGCACACGACGTTAATTTTATCTTCTTCCAGCTTCAGTCCTTCCGGAACTTTCATGAAGATTGTTTCTTCCAGTTCGCCATATAGGAATGCAGTTTGAACGTCAAATTGCATTACTTCAAGATTTTCGGCGGCTATCGTTGCCAGCAAAATTCTCAGTGAGTCATATCTCACCACTGGAGAAAACGTTTCCTTGAAGTCGATTCCCTCTCTTTGCAGGAAGCCCCTTGCGCATAATCGAGCCTTGAAATGATGTGACTTCCCGTCTACATCTGTCTTTACCCTAAATACCCATTTCGAGTCGATTAGTCTCATCTCTGGCGTTTTCTTCACGAGTTTCCACGTACGATTGTCTTCATGTGCTTTAAATTCATTTTGAATGGCACCCGCCCACTGCACGGCTTCAGTGCTATTCGTTGCTTCTTCGTAAGTTAATGGGACTAAGTACTCGGCCACATTTGCATTGTGTTGGTATCTTAAAGGAGTTTGAATCAGTGCTCGATCCCGCAGGATTCGTCGTCCTTCTTGCTCGTCTTCTCGTTCGTCGCCCTTGTTGTTTTCTTCTTCTTGTCGTTCTCCGATGTTGTCGTCATTTTCTTTGTTGTCAGTCACGTTCTCGTTCTCTTGTGCCTCGTTCTCTTGTGCCTCGTTTTCTTGTTCCTCGGGTCGTGAAAGAATTGTTTCGTATTCCTTCTCCATCTCATTTTGTTTCGCCTCTGGCGCCCCGATTTTCTCGTTGAACACGACATTTCGAACTACACTGACCTTTTTCTTTTCAGGATCATACACCCGGTAATTCGTCGATTCTTCCGAATATCCGACGAAGATCTTTTTGCTCGCCCGCGCGTCGAATTTTCGCGTGAATTGTTTGGGAGTGTGTACGTACA
This sequence comes from Limnephilus lunatus, assembly GCA_917563855.2. Lineage (NCBI taxonomy): Eukaryota > Metazoa > Arthropoda > Insecta > Trichoptera > Limnephilidae > Limnephilus > Limnephilus lunatus. The sequence goes on from OU830603.1 coordinate 14,858,814, forward strand.
CGTCTGATCCAAAAATTCGAAGATGCTTCAGGTTCGGAGCTTTTCCAATCCACGCTTCGTACGGCGTGACTGCACCACTCGTCCACACGGTTCGGTTGAGAATATATACCGCACAATTTACGGCTTCCGCCCATAAAGTTAATGGAAGATTCTTCGCGATTATCATTGTACGAGCACTTTCGACAATCGTCCGATTATCACGTTCGGCCTTGCCATTTTGCTCCGGATTGTATGGAGCTGTTGTCTCTCGCTTTATTCCGCATTCTTCGAGGTATTTATTCATCTGGTCATTGCAAAATTCTCGGCCATTGTCAGAGCGAAGAGTTTTCATTTTTCTTCCAAACTTGTTCTTGATCATCTTCTCGAAGATCTTGAACTTTTCGTACACCTCGGATTTCGTTTTCATGAAGTACACGTGTCTGTAGCCGGTTGCTTCATCTTTAAATGTCAAAAAATATCTTGATCCTCCGACAGAGTTCATTGACATCGGCCCACAGACATCCGAATGCATTTTCTCACCCGGCTTTATTTTCTTATTTCGCTCCAGATTCTTGTTGAAAGGCAGCCTGTGCAATTTCCCCAATTGGCATGGTTCACAGAAAACGTCACTTTTATCCGAAAATGTCACTCCACTCACGAGCCCTTTTTCCGCTAATTCGCGAATCGCCCGCTTTCCGACGTGTCCCAATCGCTCATGCCACAAAGTTAAATTTGTAGCAGCTACGTTAGCTTCTTCAGCGCTTCCTTGTTTCGCGACCTTGAAGAACATGCGATAAACGTCATTGTTTTGTTTCATGCCCGTCCCTAGCACTTCACCGTCGCGATCCACGATAACCCGATTATTTTCGAAACGCACTCCGAATCCCTTCTTTGTACATACTCCGACGGAGAATAAGTTTTTTCTTAATTTCGGAACGTGTAGCACTTTTTCAATTCTTGCGTCTTGCCACACTCCATCAATCATTTTTTTAATTCGCACCGTGCCTTCACCAGCAACGTTGCATATCTGATTATCACCAAGCAATACTGTAGCGCCCGTATTATCCGGCTTATAGTCAGTCAGCCAGTCACGTCGGTAGGTAAGATGCTTCGATGCGCCGCTGTCAATCAGCCAGACCTCGCTTTGATCGATCGCCATTACATGGCTCTCCATCCACAGTACACAGGCGCTTTCCACAGTTTTCGAACCCGACGCGATCGAGCTACCTGTCATTCCTACAAACGCGCAATCGCGTGATTTATCGCCGCTGTCACGTGGCTTCCGCTTGTTCCGACACTGACTTGCGATATGTCCCATGCCTTGGCACTTATAACACTGAACTTCCTTTTTATTTTCAGTCTTTTTATTTTCAGAACTTTTTGTTCCTCGCCCACGACGATTTTTGGCTGTTGCAGCCAGCGCTTCAGACGTTTCTTCTTCGCCGTTGAGTCTCGAATCCTCTCTTATTAGCCGTTCCTGGAGATTGTCAAGAGTTTGTCGAACAGGGTCCACACTGTCCCACGCCACCTGCAGCGTGCTAAACTTCGTAGTGAGACTCGCGAGTATTTTCGCCATAACCATAGCGTCCGATACTTTCTCGCCGACGTCCTTCAGTTGACTCGCCATATTCATCACCCTGGCTACATGCTGAACCGCCGTATCTGCTTCGCTCATTCGATAAGCATGGAATCTTTGCAGCAGACCCAGCTTGTTTGTAGCGGTTTTCTGCTCGTGAATGAGACACAATTTGTCCCACATCTCTTTCGCAGAGATGCATGACAGCACACATACTTGTTGAGCCTCGTCAATGTTTGACAGAATTATAAATTTTGCCGTTGCGTCATCTTTCATGTTTTTCTTTAGCGCGGCCCCGTCACTAGCAGCAGGTGTCTCTCTCGTGCCATCGACGACATCCAGAACATCGTTCATCACAAATAGTGCATTCACTTGAGCTTTCCAGCCCTGGAAATTTGTTCCATCGAAAGGCTTCACACCCTTCACTGAGATACCGACGGACATCGCGAATTTTATTCACACCTTGCACTTTTGACAACTGACACACGAACAATGGCGGACTTCCGTTCCGCGACACGTGAGACTGCCGAATAATTTCACTCGCGTTATTTTAATATCCACAGTTAGACGTAAACTGGGCCCATAACCTGTTAAAGCAGGATTAATAAAAACGGAGTGGAATTTGAAATAAACGTATCTTTATTTTCACAGTTAGAAAATACAATATTCGGTGGCAGAACGTGGTTGTGTTGTGTAGTGGACCAGTGTTGCCACAGAGACTAAAAATAAACACGCTGAACTAAATATGCCTTAACAGTACTAACTGTATTTTCAGTATAATTTCATGCTATGTTCATCAATCATTATAACTAACCCATTACCCCATCACTGATTAACTTCTGCTTCACAGGAACATTTGAGGGTTTAGCTTCGTTCAACATAAAAGTTGCTTCGTTTATATTATAAATTAGAGTCCTTTTAGGAGCCCTGAAGGAGTTACCATACGTTACTTATACCAGGGCGGGAAAGCGGTTAGATTACTTCAAGCGCCCATCCCTTAAAGCAGAATTTTGATACTTTGTCGTTCAAAATAAGAAGAAAATTTCTGTCTGCGTCTGATTTTGAAAAAAGTCTGTGTAAAGCCTGGATAAATCTGGGGACTTCAGCTAGCGTAGATTATAAACATAATATTGTTCTGGTTATTTTTATATCTCTATGTTGCCCAATTTCTTATGTCATATTTATTTATTTTTTATCCATGGTTTTTTTTTCAGATATCAATATTAAAAACGAAGTTGATTTTGATTTCGATGATTTACATCTAATAGTTGTATCTGAGGACACAAATCCTGTTGCCAAGTCTGAAGTCAAGGAAGAGACGGAGGATTACGAAACTTCAGATGATGAAATATTAATGGAATGTTTGGGGCCGTCTGAAAACGAAGACCCAGAAATAGGTTCATACATTTACTATCCAAGATTTTATATTTAATCTAAGTCTTGGTCAATGACCAAGTGACCATGACGTCAAGGTCAATGTTATGCCTATCATCTCTAGTCAGGTCAATGTAATTGATTATGTTTCAATTTAATTCAAGTTAAAGAATTTTTATTTACAATTGACCTTAATTTAGGTACCGTGGAAATGTCTGGATAGTCTGAATTTTTGCCCAATCTTGAATCTTCGATATTATATTTTACCCAGCCACCTAGTTTTGGTCTTACAACTCATTAACCCGGCAGACAAAGTAGATAATTTTTCTGTGATCAGCTATCTTCCACTCTGGATGTGTATCCAAACCATATTATGTAGTTAATTGTAAATGTTTCTTATTTACAATATCTGAGTAATTGTGTAGTAGGTAAAGAGAAGTATGAAGTAAAATTAATTGGGATTTATTTATCACAAAACTTCGCTAAATGTTATCGTTTTATTTATATTATTACTTTGAATGTAATAATATTACGTTTTAACCATTTCATATTATTTTACTATTATTTCAGTGCGCAAAATCGAAGAAAAAACTGCCATGTCTGACAAGAAAGCCGTTCGAAAGTTGCTGGATAAGCTGACGCACAAATCTAAGACTTGTCCCGTGTGCAACAAAACGTACAAAAGGAATAAAACCTTAGTCAGACACACTGATATTCAACATGGAAACACGACTCTCTATTGCCGCAAGTGCAATTATAGGACTCGCTTTAAAAACAGACTGCAAAGACATCAGCAATCTCATGTTATGTTCTCTTGCCCTGATTGTTCATATGCGTACAAGCAGTTATCTTCTTTAAAAGTTCACGTTATTGATCATTTTACTAAAGACTCACAAGGTTTATACAATTGCAGCGAGTGTAGCTACACGGCTGAGCACAAAAACGTCTTAAAAAGACATGTGCTGATTCATTTCAGCGACGATTTCTTAATGTGCACGCAATGCGGGTATCTAGCCAAGCACAGATATCTATTAAAGCTGCACATTCAAAGCAAGCACTCTAAACCATTCCAGTGTTTGCTTTGCAACTTTTCTTGCAGGCTAAAGGTCACTTTAAATAGTCACATGTTCGTGCACACTAAAAACATGCCATTTTCATGTGCGGAATGTGATTATAAAACAGGCCAAAGACAGAATTTGAAGCATCATATCAAAGTGAAACACTCCCAAGAAACAGCGTACAAGTGTACGTTTTGCAACTACGTTACGTACACTTCTGGGGATCAGTTAAAGAGACACATGCGCGTGCATACAGGAGAGAAAGCATTCCAATGTACGCAGTGCGACGAAAGGTTTGTGAATTCGAGTCAGATGAAAAAGCACGATATCTTGGAGCATAATGCGGAGAAACCGTATCCATGTTCTGTCTGTAGCTTCTCGTCAATCCACGCCTGTCAGCTACGTAGACACATGCGAATTCATACTGGGGAACGTCCGTTTTCCTGCAAGGAGTGTGATTATACTTGCAACCAAGCCAGTCATCTTAAAATACACATGCGTCAGCACACAGGTATTAAGCCGTATATTTGTTCTTTATGCAATTTCCAGTGTTCTTGGAAGCAAAGCTATACGAAGCATCTTATCATGCATAAACAAGAAGGCTCTTAACCCGGCGTCATTGTGGCGGAAAAAAGTAACACTATCGTTGAGGTGGGTCATTATGACATTACAATTGTAATGCATAAAATATAATTGTATAAAATAATTTTCAATTTTTAAAATTTGATATTTATAATATATAACTGTATATATAATCAGTAGCAGCAATAAAACACACTGGTAATAAATGAATTTGCATGTAGAATTATCATCAAGGCAAAGACCGCCGTTTATTAAATGGAAACGCTGCTGTGACATAGTAAGACGAAAAATATCCACACCAGTGCGCTTACAGAACGATGAATCCAGCTATGTACAGTAATCCATTAAAAGCTTTGATTTCACTCAAGGTGACTTCTTTCATACAAGTGGGTTTCGAGAGATCTGTATGGCACAAAGCAGCAACGTTGCCGTTGAGTTGGGTCATAATTACCCGGTCGAAGGTTTACACACGTGTTGCTCCTTGCGCGGACGATGGACTAGAGACTAGTACATAAAAAATCGCAGTGGAGTGTTGATGTCTGATACCAACCCGAATGTATAGCAGCGAGGCATTGAACTAACAGATACAGGATAAAAGTAGTGTGAATGCTGTAAAAATGAGATCCCTGAGGCGATATGTGCGCTAAATCCACGTATCACATTGTTAAAAACGTAGAGTAGTAAATGTAAGCGTGATGGATTAAATTAAACCTAGATGGTCTGGGAATGTAGAACTAATGAATGCTCAAACTAAGGATAAAGGAATGATGTCATGCGGCATGCGGAAGTGAATGGTAGAAGAAGTTAGGATGCTTGAGTCAGGCCGTGTCAGGAATCAGAATAACAAAATATATATGATTTGAATGAAGCAAGGAGTATGCGCAAAGACAGAATGGTGTGGCGGTTTATCCTATCTGCCTACCAATTGCGCGGAAATAGTGCGATGGTAAGTCAATTATTTGTAAGAAATTTCCTGCTGGCGAAGAAGTATGTTATTTTTTAAATTTTTGGTTATTTTTTTTCACACTATTAGGGGTCGTCCATTAATCATGTGATGTTTTTTAGCAAGATTTTGACCCCCTCCCCCCCTGGTGATATGTGGTGAGGTTTTAGGCTAACCCCCCCCCCCCAAATCACGTGTATTTTTTTTAGAAAGTATAGGACGTTCACCGTTCACCTTTAGAAATCGTGCGTTCAATGAAAAAGAAATACGTAATATTATCTCATTTTACCCCCCCCCCTCGTGATTTTTTTTTCCGACCCCCCCCCCCCCCTTTCGAGCCTCACGTGATTAATGGACGACCCCTTAAGGCTTTGGGTATTGAGGCTTGATTCGCTGGGACCAAAGTTTGTTTTTTAACTGAGTTGATACGCATTAAAAATAATACTTTATAATAAGATTTTTTAAATATTTATAACGTGGCACCACCATATTTGGTTGCGCCAATTGATATTTTAATTATCAAATTGTCTATTGCTCAAAACGCTTTGTTCCTTTAGTACATTCCTGCCCGATTTATCCATTCCTTTTGCCAAAGGCCTGTAAGGTTGCCAGAACTGCATATAGTATTGTTACCAGACGAGCGTTGCAGTGCATTATTGAGTATATTGCCCGCCATTGTTGTATTTGACCCGCCGTGTAAGCAACGCGCTCGCATGTATGGTGTATTGTTCTGGCCCGCCACGCGCATCGTAGTTATTGGATTGTTTTACCAGCCAATGTTCTGAAATATCTTTATTGTAATATCCCCCGCTGTACGCGTGTTGTGTTAATTTGTTGAGTGAAAACCGTGCATTTTATTGTGAATTGAAACCCGCAGATACTTTCAATTACCGCCTAATCTGTTCGCCCGCGCCGGGCGACAAAGCAGTCGTGTTTGTACTATATTGTTTGTGTGAACTGTTATGAGAGACATTTGATAAGAAACCAGCGGCAAATAATAGATCTCGAGGAACCAGCAGCCAAGAAGAAAGAAGAACGAGAAAAGCAAGGTAGGTCTTTGGCATTCTTCCTTGAAACCTACCCCTTCCTCAAGGCATTTTGAGCAGTTTAGTAAATTATTATTTTGTTAATGAGACGCATCCGTAAACGAATGAATTTAATTTAATTCGCTCCACCATCCTTTTGGTCCTATACGTAGCCGGATAAATAAACCTGTTCGTTTATAATTGTGATTGCATTCCGTACCGCCTTATATCAAATAGATATAACCAATTTTGTAGAACGGCTTGAAATTTATCGCTAGATATTAGTTTCGCTGCGTGCCGTAAGTTCGTAGGTAATTAGTATATTGTTAAATATTAAGTTAGCAGTTAGCGGAGTAGGTACCGACTGCGGCCTGCGCCCGCTAGTTTAGCAAGTAGGTAGCTGTTAACCGTTAAAGCGTCGGAGTAAGTTCCTTACATAAAAGTTTAACTCTTAGCGCGCCGTTTAATAATAGTTTAAACATAAAAGTGTATCAATTATTAATTTAATAATGGTTTATTATTATTGATTTAATTAATTGATTAATTATTAATTTGATTTAGTTAAATAATACTTAAAACATAATAGATTTAATATTTTTATTTTCTTTGATTGATTACCTTTAGTATTATGGCTACCGCAAAGGAAAAGAAATTGAAATTATTGTCAGCGCAGTGTGATGCCTTTAATGAACGCATTAAAAAATTGTTTGAATTGTCAAAGGGAATTTGTGACGCAGAAACTCAGGAAGAGCTTTTATCTTTAAGTGATACGTTAGATTCAACAAGAAATAAGTATGAAGAAACATATCATCAAATTAATGTTATTAATTTGGAGATTGATCCAGATTACAATCCAAAATTTGAAAATTGGTTGAAATTTGAAGACATGTATTGTAAAATTAAGCGAAGAAAAGAAACCGCCATTGGATTTACAAAATAAAAATTGTAAAAAGCTAAAACTTCCGCCAGTTGAATTAGTTTTTTTTAATGGAGACTTAAACAGCTGGCCAATATTTTGTTCTATTTTTCTTAATGCGGTGCACAATAATGAGTTGCTTTCAAATTCAGAAAAATTATATTATTTGTTGGGGAAGATTAGCAAACAAGTCCAAACAACATTTTCAGGCATTGTGTTAGCACCTGAAAACTACGATATTATATTCGAATCTTTAATGGATAAATACGATGATAAACGAGTAATCTCTTCAGCCTACCTCGATCAAATTTTGGATTTTAAATCGTTTACTGTAGCCAATCTCAATAATTTGGAAGCATTTATTGATCATTTTGCGTCTGCGGTGGCTGCAGTAAAAAACGTAAAATTGGATAATCTATGTGATTACATTTTTCTGCACATTGATTTGAAAAAATTAGATTTGGAGTCCGTGATGTATTTTGAAACAAGTCATCGTGAAACCGAATTTCCCTCGTTTGATGACTTAGTAAATTTTGTTCGTGAGCAAATTAAGATTTTGCAACGAACAGGCTCAACAAGAAAATCGTCCGCATACGTAGAGAAGTCAAAAAGATCGCAAAGATCGACGCAAGCATTTGTAAGCGCTGGTAGCGATTCGGATAGAACCGAAAATCGGCCGTTTAATAAATGTTTACTTTGTAAAAAACCGCACGGACATTTATATAAATGTCAGGAATTTAAAAAATTAAGTATTAAGGAAAGATTCAATTTTGTCAAGGCTAAAGGATTTTGTTTTAGATGCCTTAGTGATAAACATAGAGCTAGAGCTTGCAATTCAAACGAAAGTTGTCATAAATGTAATAACAAATTTCATCATACGATGTTACATTTTGAGGAACAGGGTGAGTAACGCAGAAAGCAGTCAGATTCTTGGAACACACAAGGAATGGAAAACCAGACCGCTGATCAAACAATTGATTCAAAGGAAGGCAGCTCGAATCCTGATGTGGCTTTATGTACGTTTTAAACTGTTCGACCTTATAATCGCAACGCATATTGTACAGTTTTGTTGGCTACCGCACAAGTAGGTATTATGGACTCACGAGGTAATGAACATCTTATTAGATGTTTATTAGATAGTGCATCTCAAAGCAATTTCATTACTCGTGATTGCTGCAGAAAATTGGGTTTCCTTGAATATCAACGCCCGTCTTGTTCCACAGTTAAGGGAATTGGAGGGGCTTCAAAACCCATTAGAGGCTCGTTAGATACCAAAATTTATTCTCGTTTTAATCGGGCAATAAATTATAATATAACTTCGTTGATAGTGGACAAGATAACAGAACGCTTACCTACCGCCAAAGTTGACGTACCTTCATTGTCATACTTGAATAAATTACCCTTGGCAGACGAATCATTTGGAGACCCTTCGCAAAGGCATAATCTGCACGCTTTAGAAACGGTTTTAGGATACGTTATTTTGGGGGCAGCACCAACCCGAATTGAGGAGAATGCTACCGTATCTTGTTGTGCTATGATAGACGAACCAGAGGATATTTGTCTTAAAAGATTTTGGGAATTAGAAGAGGTAAATGTACAGTCCATTAAAGGTCCTGAAGATCGTGAATGTGAGGAAATATATAAAAGAACTACGTCACGAGATCCCGTAAGTGGAAGGATATTGTATATTGTAGCCTCACCATTTAAGCGAGATGCTTCAGCACTTGGGGATTCGTTTGTAATAGCAAATAAACGTTTATGCCTCAAACGCAAATTGGAAAACTCTCCTAAATTGAGAGACGCTTACATGAGTAATACTATTAGTGAATATTTGGAGAAGGATAATTTGTCTCCTGCCGCAACAAATAAGGAGGATCAAACGCCATCTTTTACAATACTGCACCATGAAGTTAAAATGCACGCACGAGAGGGTAAGATCACCTCGATACCCCCCTCCCCCGCCATGGGCATATCCGAGGACGCCAAACTGGAAGAGGCCTCCCCTCGGCCGCCACCTATTTCCGACTCGCCACCGGAAACGCACCAATCTTTGCACTCACCGCCCGAGAGTGACCACCGCAACAACACGCAAATTCCGCAAATTCCACGCATGATCATCCGCAACCAAAACTTTTGGATCACCCGCTATGGATCCATGGTCCACCATGGCTGAAATTAAGGCCAGAGCAGTGGCCTATTACCGCTTATGACGTCACCATGGTGACGCAACCGCCCGAACTGAAGACTACGTCGTTGGTAGTGACTTGAAATACTCAACTTGTCAAAACGCTTTTCTTCATGGAATAAATTATTACGTTGTTTGGTTTACGTATTTAGATTTCTTAAAGTGCTACCATATCGAGGACACATAAGTGGATCAGACTTAGAGTTCGCAGAACTCAGAGTATTTCGCGAGATACAATTGGCTTACTTTCCCCGTGAGTTCAGCAATCTTCAACAAGGAAAAACGTGTAAACCCGTATTTCAACGTCTGAGACCGTTTTTGCACGACGGACTTATAAGATTAGGGGGTCGATTAGTTAATTCGGATTTAAATTACGATCAAAAACACCCCATAGTCCTTCCACGAAAGGATCACATATTGAATTTATTGGTTGATCATTATCATGAAATTCATTGCCACTCGGGTCCCGCATTATTAATGTTTATTTTGAGGCAGAAATATTGGATTCTATCGGCCCGTAGTTTAATTAGAAATCCAGTGGCGTAGCGTGGGTATCAGCCGCCCGGGGCGGAGGAAAATTTTGCCGCCCCCCCTATATAGGTACTTTTTCAGGGGGGAGGGGGGGGTAGTGATCCTTTTTTTTTTTTTTTAAATATTTATTTACCGTTTTTATTAATTAACACTACACTAAGAACATGAAAACGGTTTTTCTTTGGTTCTGGCAGTACATAAATTGTCTGCAACTAGAATTTTATATTTTCACTTCGAAAAAAGTTATGTTTTCCTTCGAAATATGTCAGCAGATGAATACACAATTGGAATTTTACATTCTGAACAATAAACTGGCTTAAATTTTATTTGTATGCGGTGAATTAAAACTACACTCAGAACATGAAAAAGGTTTTTCTTTAATTCTGGCGGCATATAAATTTTCTGCAAGAATTTTATAAAGAACTTCAAATAATATTATGTTTTCCTTCGAAATGTGTCGTCAGATGAATCCACAACTGGAATTTAACATTTTGAACACAAAACTGCTTTTAATTAAATATGTATGCGGCGAATTAAAACTACACTCAGAACATAAAAATGGTTTTTCTTTGATTCTGGTAGCACATACATAGTGTGCATCTAGAATTTTATAACTGCACTTCGAATAAGTATGCACAAACCTGTCAGCTATTTAACTTTTCTGTGATAATAAATTTAAAATATATACACCGTGATTTATACGTGGAAGAAAACCGTATAAGTGTAATTTTTCACAAAGCTTCGCGAATATAAAACACAAATCGATTAGAGCTAAAATGATATTGTTGCTATTTACATTTTTATTTAAAAATAATGTATGTGTTAGAAATAAAAACAAAACGTCTGTCATTAATATTTTGATTTTAACAGTATATAAAACTTTAGAAAGATGTTAAGAAACTATAAACTAGAAAAAACTTTTAAGTTCTGACGCGAGAATCAAACCCGCGACTTCCCCAATCCAAATTTTTACAAGATGATTATTGATTGTGAAATTTTGCCGCCCCCCCCCCAAAAGTGCCGCCCGGGGCGGGCCGCCCCCCCGCCCCCCCACGCTACGCCACTGGACTCTGAATGTTAATATTATTAATCAATGTGAATTGTGTTATAATCACCGCCCGACTTGGCAATGTCTGTAATCATGACGTCTGTTTATCGTGTATATTAATTAGTGCATGATGCACATTCGAAATCAAATATGAAGTGTAGGTAATTATTTTTTCTTCAAACTTCGCAAATAAACTTTGTGGCTTCATTATTGCTTCAATTAAAATAAGTAATTTTGTAAACACCACTATTTTATTAATATTATCGACATGTTTCAAAAACAATGTTATCTTTGTCAGGATAATAGATTAATAATTTTAATAATTAATCATTATCCGCACGAAGAAAACATTGTTTTTGAAAAATTTCGATAAAGTTAATAAAATAGTGGTGTTTCAAAGTTATTTGTTTTCATTAAATAAAGTAATTATTTTTATTAAGTATCTTGTAAATTAATTAATCTGTTATGTAGGCAGAGGGATTAATCACCACACAACTCTGTGCTGAAACTCGCTGATATCTTTATTAACATGAATAAATAGACACGTAATAAAATAATTATATTTGTAAATAGTGAACTAATGGAGTCAATTGAACTACGGTGTCTCCATACGACATATTGCGAGGCTGAAAAACTTTATAAGTAAATGAATATTTCTATGTAGTACACTCCCAAACCAGATCGTGTTTTAGATTTTTTGTGAATACTAACTGCTCGTAGCCAGTAGGACTCTTGCATCCCTAATATTGGGATATGTTGTGAGGCTGAAGGGTGTGAAAGGTCAAATGTTTGACTACCGGTGAGACTCCAAAGTTCATCAAATTGTTGTAGATTACCGGTTTCACTTTAAGCCAAAGTTCACCGGATAGTAGTTTACCGGTTTGACTTAAACCAAACCAATTTTTTTTATGTAGTTCAAGTACCGTACCGATCAAAGTTCATAAGATTTTCCCATTTTATTTATGACTAGCTGGTACCCGGCATGCGTTGCAATGCCATTTAAAGAAATAAATTGATTCTCCCTGCATGTCCTTTTCCGTGCGTCCCCGTTCCTTTCCGCCTTCCCCCTCCCTCATCTCTTCCCTCTCCGCGAACCCCACTTTCCCCCTGCCTTTCCTCCCTGCCGCTAAAATATATGAAATACACATATTTTCATTTATACAAATTTCATAATGCCAGAGCTCACCATTATATACAGCCTATGTTACTCGCTGATAATATAGATTTCTATTGGTGAAAGAATTTTTCAAATCGGTTCAGTAATTTCGGAGCCTATTCAATGCAAACAAACAAATAATCAAATCTTTCCTCTTTATTATAGTTTTTTTCTAATACTTTCATTTTTAAACTAATAAAATGTCCGAATTGAATAATTCAAAAAGTTAAATAAAGGTATTGAAGCAGTCTTGAATATAAAGTAATTTATTTTGATAAGGATTAAAACCAAGATACAAATAAAGAGCCTTTTCAAGAGCGACATTTTAATTAAATTTTTAAAATAAAATAATAATTATTGTGGCATAACCATAATAGTTAGACATATGCTGTCGTGACCTTTTTTGTAAATAATGATGTGTTCTACAAAGTCGTAGTACATTATTTTATTCTATCATTAATGGTTTTCGCAGCGCACGCGATGTAAAGAATATTTTAGGTAATTTTTTTACACCTTGGGTTACATTATTGAAGTTTTAGTAAGGATGCCTATTTTTTTTTAAATATAATATAGTCTATGTTACTCAGGGATAGTGTAGCTTCCCAACAGCGAGAGAATTTTTCAAATCGGTTCAGTAGTTTCGGAGCCTATTCAATGCAAACAAACAAACAAATCTTACCTCTTTATATAGTGTAGTTGAAGTAGACTAGCTGTTTCCCGGCATGCGTTGCAATGCCATATTCAAATAAATAAAATGTTACTCCTTGCATGTCCTTTCCCGGGCGTTCCCCTCCAGCGTTTCACTTCCACCTTCCCCCCCACCGCTCTCCCGCTCCCCTGTCCCGCCAACCCCCCTGGCACTTCATTTCTTGACTCCTCTCCCGCCCGGCCCGTAGCCGAAACTTTTTTCTTATACTTACATTTTTAAACTCGTGATATCTTTCTAATTAAATATCAACAAAACGGACATTTAATTGCGCATCGATAATTACTTAATTGTGTAATTTTTAACTTAATAAAAACACTGAATTTAATTCAGGCAATAAGTAAACACAACATTTATTGATTCCGAGGCGGTATGAAGTTCGCCGGTCAGCTAGTAAAATAATAATGTGTTAGATGTTAGATGACTCAGATCAAAGTTGAACAAATTCTACGAAAATATTCTTAACCAAGAACACAAGCTGATCGTAACCACTGAGACTTGGCTGAATGATTCAATTTTTAATGCCCAAATATTCGATAAAAGATACACAGTATTCCGAAAAGACTGAAGCACCGGACAAACTCGAGGAGGTGGACTAATGTTGGCATTGCTGAATGATGGAAACACGCGAGCTGAACGACTTTCCCACCTGGAAACGGGAGATGAAAATTTATGGGTCAAAGTCATTATTCACGACGTATGTTTATTTATTTGTACTGTTTACATCCCACCCAGTTCTAAAACAATTGTTTACACGATTTTTTTTTGAAATGTTAATTAGTAACTTAAGCTACCTTGTCGATAAAAAAAATAATTGTGATTGGTGATTTTAATATCAGTTCTTCACAAAATCCATGTGCAGTTAATACCGAACTTTCGTATGTTATGGAACTTTTTCAACTGAAGCAATTTAATACAGTACTGAACTCATGTAATCGTACCTTGGACCTAGTATCAAATAACTTCAATATGTTTACCAAAAAATCCGATTTCTGCCTAGTACAAGAAGACAATTACCATCCGACACTTTTGTCGGAATTTAGTCTCAAACACGACAGACCGTTGAAAAATCGTTGTTTACATTTAGTAAACAACTTCCGTGGTTGGAATTTCTACAAAGGTGACTTTGAGAAACTTTTAACCACTTGCGTGAGCACAATTGGCAGACTATCTTGGAGATTTCCGATGTAGACGAGGCAGTTAAATACTTCTACGATACCCTGTACGCGTATTTTGATAAATGTTTTTGAAATGAAAACTATCCTAGATGGTTTTCGCGCGAGATTATCGGGGACATAAAGATGAAGCTCATACACCATCGGCGGTGGAAACGATCAGGTTTGGAAAGTGAACACGAGTTATTCAAATCTTATCGTACTAGAATTAAACGTAATATGTCAGCAGCCCACAAAAACTATATCTTAAAGATAGAAAATAATGTGAAACACGATCCGAAGTCATTTTGGAAATATGTTTCTGATAAGAAAAACGACAGAGGTCTCTTAAGTCATATTATCCTGAATGATTGCACTCACAAAGGAACCGACATACCGGAAGCTTTCGCAAAGTATTTTCAATCTGTCTATAATCAGGAAAAAGTTGATTTTGAATCATATGTGCCAGGACAGATAGGATCAACAAATGCTCAAAACATCTCCATTGAAAACGTTAATATTGTGGATTTCAGTTTAGCAGTAAAAAAATTGAAACCAAAAACATCGTTTGGTCCTGATTTAATCCCACCCTTTGTCATTAAGGGATGTTCTGAACCACTATCTAAGCCACTTCTACATTTATTTAATCTTACCATTAAAAACGGCATTTTTCCTAAATTATGGAAGCTGTCGAAAGTCACCCCCTTACACAAAAATGGTGACAAGTGTCAAGCAACCAACTACCGTCCTATAGCGATTCTTTCCGCACCTGCCAAGTTATTAGAAATAATTATCAATAAATATGTTTAGCCAAAGTTGAACCATTCTTGATCGATCAACAACATGGATTTAGACGTGGCCGATCAACTACTACAAATTTAATGGTTTTCACAGATTACATGGCGAGAGCACTCGATAACAATGAGCAGGTTGACACATCATACCATGACTTTGCGAAGGCTTTCGATAGGGTGGATCACTTAGTGCTCCTAAGGAGGCTCGAAGAAATTGGTTTTTCCGAAAACTTACTGAAACTCATTCTTAATTATTTGAACGAAAGGAAACAATTCGTGTCCTATGGTGAGTTTAACTCTAACACGTATGCTACAAACTCTGGTGTGCCACAGGGATCCAATTTAGGACCCTTATTGTTTTTAATCTTTAACAACAATATTCGGGAAAAAATCAAATTCGTCCGTTTTTTACTTTTTGCAGATGACATTAAACTCTTCTTGAGAATAAGATATTTAGAAGACTGTAGAAAACTCCAGCAAGATATAAATGCAATTATTGACTGGAGTATCGATAATAAACTCGATTTCAACTTCCAAAAATGTTCAGTTATGTGCTTTACGAGGTCACAAAAGACCATACATTTTAATTATAAAATGAAAGACACGTCATTGAAACACATGGTGACTTGCAAGGACTTAGGAATTGTGTATGACGCTCGCTTTACATTTCATGCTCACATTGAAAAGATTTGTAAATCAGCCACAAAGATGTTGGGTTTTGTCATACACAATTCAAAGGAATTGACCAACCTCACAGTTATAAGGCTGCTTTACTTTAGTTTGGTGCGTAGTATTCTCGAGAGTGGATCTCAGATATGGGGGTTAGAGGACATCGTGTATGTACTAATGGTCGAGAAAATACAAAAGAAATTTTTACGATACCCCTATATGAGAGAGTTTGGTTTTTACCCATGGCTGTTTCCAACAGCATTTATCTCGGGAATGCTGGGTATCTGCAGCCTTAGTTCCAGAAGAGATGTCGCATTACTGCTGATGGCTTATAAGCTTCTAAATGGTTTTGTATCGGTACCAGATATTCTGGCTGAAATAGGATTCTATGTCCCGGATAATTTCACCCGAGGCCGCCAACACAGGCTTTTGATTCTTCCCAGGTGCAGAACTAACTTACCAATAGTGATGCCCCTGGGACAACTCACTAGGTTAATTAACTGCCTCGCAGGAAATGTGGATATATTCCACATTTCCTACAACGATTTTAAGCGTGAAATAGCACTTATGTTTTAACGAAATGTATTACTTTAACTGTAAATGTATTTATTATCTATCTTTTCTTACCGCTCTTGCAATGTATTGGTTTTATGTTGTTTTTGCAAATAAATAAATAAATGACTCCCCTCCCGCCCGGGCGGGGTGAGCTAAGTAATACTTACATTTTTAAACTCTTACAGTGTTACTCATAATCACAAAATAAGATACAACCACGAGAGCAAGGCCGGGGTAGGTGAAATTGTTACTCAACATGGCGCGCGTCCGTGTTTTCTTACCCGCGTCGCTGTACGGGGAGTTGTAGTAGCTGTCAGAATTTAAACCGACCGGTCACCAGGGTTAACTCAGTACCACGGCGTTGTAACTTTCGAAATGGCGAACTTTTACGAGAATCTTGACGTTTTGAATGGAGCATTGGCAAATATTGACCGTATTCGCGGCATTCGTGTACCACGGCTACCGAAAAGGTACGATCCATTTGCGGCACTTACGGAAGGAGATTTTAGGTCTAAATATAGATTTACAAAAGTTAATATGAGACGTTTGATTGATTTAGTGCGGCCGTATTTGGATGTGAACAATAAACGGGGTGGCAAAATATCTACCGATCTCCAAGTTCTTTGTGCCATACGATACTGGGGTAGAAACGAGGTGAGACAGTGTTTATAATTACCTACGTTCTTGTGAAACAAATCAGCGAAATCGTTAACCAAACGGGCTTTATTGTTATTATTTTTTTTGCAGATACAGGATGATTGTGCCGACATACACGGATTTAGCCAACAAACAATGTCCCGTATAGCTAAAAGGGTTGCAACTGCATTTGCCCGCCTTGCTCCACAGTACATTAAAATGCCACAAAGTATTGAAGAACAACAAGCAACAGTTGCAAATTTCCAAGCAATAAAACCTTTTCCCGTAATAATGGGTGCCATCGACTGCACACATATTAAAATAAGGAATTCGAATATGTTGACGCTTGACGCTGTTCTGTTCTGTTGACGTATGAATAAACGTGAAGTTGGCAACACGCCGCGAAATGCCAAATTTACCGCGTTTTTCAGCTTTGGAACAGAGTGTTGCTACCGCAAAAAAATCATAACAGCTGTCGAGTAACATTATGAACAGCTGTAACAGCCTTACTCATAATGAAACCCTACCACGACTCTACCGAGTCGCGGTAACTACACAGGGGGGTACACTACACCTCTCAGAGTAAAAATCTTTACTCATCTTCATAATGTTACTCGACAGCTGTTATGATTTTTTGCGGTAGCAACACTCTGTTCCAAAGCTGAAAAACGCGGTAAATTTGGCATTTCGCGGCGTGTTGCCAACTTCACGTTTATTCATACGTCAACAGAACAGCGTCCAGCGTCAACATATTCGAATTCCTTATTTTAATATGTGTGCAGTCGATGGCACCTATTATTCCGGGAAAACGTTTTATTGCTTGGAAATTTGCAACTGTTGCTTGTTGTTCTTCAATACTTTGTGGCATTTTAATGTACTGTGGAGCAAGGCGGGCAAATGCAGTTGCAACCCTTTTAGCTATACGGGACATTGTTTGTTGGCTAAATCCGTGTATGTCGGCATAATCATTCTGTATCTGCAAAAAAAATGTTATAAAAAAAATAATAACAATAAAGCCTGTTTGGTTAACGATTTCGTTGATTTGTTTCACAAGAACGTATGTAATTATAAACACTGTCTCACCTCGTTTCTACCCCAGTATCGTATGGCACAAAGAACTTGGAGATCGGTAGATATTTTTCCACCCCGTTTATTGTTCACATCCAAGTACGGCCGCACCAAATCAATCAAACGTCTCATATTAACTTTTGTAAATCTATATTTAGACCTAAAATCTCCTTCCGTAAGTACCACAAATGGATCGTACCTTTTTTTGTACCTTTTCGGTAGCCGTGGTACACGAATGCCGCGAATACGGTCAATATTTGCCAATGCTCCATTCAAAACGTCAAGATTCTCGTAAAAGTTCGCCATTTCGAAAGTTACAACGCCGTGGTACTGAGTTAACCCTGGTGACCGGTCGGTTTAAATTCTGACAGCTACTACAACTCCCCGTACAGCGACGCGGGTAAGAAAACACGGATGCGCGCCATGTTGAGTAACAATATCACCTACCGCGGCCTTGCTCTCGTGGTTGTATCTTATTTTGTGATTATGAGTAACACTGATGGTATCTTTCGAATGGAAAGTCTGAATTGAATAATTAAAAAATTTAAATAAAGGTATTGAATCAGTCTTGAATATGAAGTAATTTATTTTGATAAGGATTAAAACCAAGATACAAATAAAGAGCCTTTTCAAGCGGCGACATTTTAATTAAATTTAAAATAAAATAATACTTATTGTGGCATAACCATAATAGTTAGACATATGCTGTCGCGACCTTTTTTGTAAATAATGATGTGTTCTACAAAGTCGTAGTACATTATTTTATTCTATCATTAATAGTTTTCGCAGCGCACGCGATGTAAAGAATATTTTAGGTAATTTTTTCACAACTTGGGTTACATTATTGAAGTTTTAGTAAGGATGCCTATTTTTTTTAAAAATATATTATAGCCTATGTTACCCAGGGATAGTGTAGCTTCCCAACAGCGAAATAATTTTTCAAATCGGTTCAGTAGTTTTGGAGCCTATTCAATGCAAACAAACAAACAAATCTTACCTCTTTATATAGTGAGGTAGACAGTAGAAGTGTATTAGATTAGAATGATTAGATGTTCTTCAGCCGTACTCTCTCGCCTTTCGGAACAATGACCAGACAACTCAGAATGAAACATACTGAGAAGCACCTCAGAAAGGTCATTAATAGTGATAATAAAAAAATATAAAAACATAGGTTGAATAGGTTAAGTTAGGTTAGGGTTACCGGCTATTTTAAAATTATATTTTCATAGCTTTTAATGACCTTTCTGAGGAGGTTCTGAGTTATTATGAGTTGGTTTATTTCTGAGTTGACATGGTACCTTTCGGAACATCGCCTTGCACCGAAATGGGAGGGATGGATTCACACGTCCGTCACTCCTAGACACACTGACCCCCAGATTCCTACTCACACCTACTACCCCATTCCTTCCCTGAACATCCTCTTCTTCCTTTACTAAAAATACGCTCCACACTGCATCCCTAAAGATGACATTGGCCTTGAGGGGATTTATTTTCTTCAGGGCTTCCTGTGTGGAGCTAATGTAAGAAAAAAAGGTCTCCCTCAACCAGTCTCTCCCGATCCAGTCCGTAACGCAGTAGGTGGGCAAACCCGTTCGCCGCAAAGACCTAGACAAATCTCATCCCTTGAACCCGAGCAGCTGTGCTAAGTCACAAAAAAGTAATTGGGATGACGTATGACGAGTTGGTTCTCCAATAAATGGTTCCCGGGGCGGCGGTATCCATACCTGGCTCCCAAACAATAAGTCTAGGTTAAATGGTTCACTACGTTTAGTGACTTAGCCGGGGTGCCCGGGTTCATGGAGTGAGGTTTGTACGGGTTTTGGCGGCGGACGCGTCTTCCCACTATCTGCATGCCAATCCGGATAGGGAGAGAATGGTTGAGGGGTCCCTTCGACTTCTTCAGCCGTACTCTATCGGAACATGCCATGCACCGCAATGGGAGGGATGGATTCATACGTCCGTCACTCCTGGACACACTGATCCCCAGATTCCTACCCACACATACTACCCTTGTCCTCCCCAGAACTTCCTCTCCTTCCTTTCCTAAAAATACCTTCCACACAGCGTCCCCAAAGATTACATAGGCCCTGAGGGGAATTATTTTCCTCAGGGCCTCCTTCCTGTGAGGAGCTAATGAAAAAAATTATTCTTATAATAATTTTAAAAAATGTACTTTAGTTACTAAACAAAAAAAAATAGTGAAAATAATCGGTTTGCTACATTTTGAGTCGCTACACATTGTCCTGTATTGTACATAAATATTTTATTCGCAACAATTTAGTGGTCAAAAATCGAGATAAAAAACTCTCCTACCTTTTAAGTTGAACCAAATAAAACACAGTAAGGTTTTTCTCCACTGTGAGTCATCATGTGGATAATCAGATTGCCCTTTTAATAACATGAATATTTGCACTAAGAACAAGAAAAGGGGTTTTCTCCACTGTGAGTCAGCTTGTGGATGGCTAGACCGACCTCGAGAGAACAAGTATAATTGCACTCAGAACATGAAAATTGTTTTAGTCCGCTGTGAGTCAGCATGTGCCTCTTCATATCGCCCTTTTGAGAACATGTATAGTTGCACTCAGAACAAGAAAAAGGTTTTTCTCCCCTGTGAGTCAGCGTGTGTCTCGTCAGACTGACTTTTCGAGAACATGAATAGTTGCACTCTGAACAAGAGAAAGGTTTTTCCCCACTGTGGATCAGCATGTGGCTCGTCAGATTTCCCTTTTGAGAACAAGAATAGTTGCACTTGTAACAAGAAAAAGGTTTTTCTTTCCTGTGAGTCAGCATGTGTGTCTTCAGACTGCCTTTAAGAGAAAATGAATGGTTGCACTCGCAACAAGAAAACGGTTTTTCTCCACTGTGAGTTAGCATGTGCCTCGTCAGATTGCCCTTGTGAGAACATGAATAGTTGCACTCAGAACAAGAAAAAGGTTTTTCTCCACTGTGAGTCAGCATGTGGCTAGTCAGATTGCCCTTGTGAGAAAATGAAAAGTTGCACTCGGAACATGAAAAAGGTTTTTCTCCACTGTGAGTCAGCATGTGCCTCGTCAGACTGAGCTTGTGAAAACATGAATAGATGCACTCGGAACAAGAAAAAGGTCTTTCTACACCGTGAGTCAGCATGTGTATCGTCAGACTGCCTTTTCGAGAACATGAATAGTTGCACTCGGAACAAGAAAAAGTTTTTTGTCCACAGTGAGTCAGCGTGTGTCTCGTCAGACTGCCTTTTCGAGAACATGAATAGTTGCACTCTGAACAAGAGAACGGTTTTTCCCCACTGTGGATCAGCATGTGCCTCTTCATATCGCCCTTTTGAGAACATGAATAGTTGCACTCAGAACAAGAAAAAGGTTTTTCTCCCCTGTGAGTCAGCGCGTGTCTCGTCAGACTGCCTTTTCGAGAACATGAATAGTTGCACTTCAAACATGAAAATGGTTTTTGTCCTCTGTGAGTCAGCATATTTCTCCTTAGATCGTGTTTTCGGGAACATGAATAGTTGCACTCGGAAAATGAAAAAGTTTTATCTCCATTATGAGTGCGAAGGCGACTTACAAAATCATGCGTATGAGAGCAGGAGTAGTTGAAATCAGGACAAGAGAATCGTTTATTCACAGGATGAGTCTTCAGATCTGGTGACAAATTTTAAAAAGAATATGTTAAAAAAGCTCATTAAGACTTAAAAAAAATGAATACCGCTAAATGTTAAATTTTACAATGAAACTCGGATGTACCTGCTGTCTGGTGCATCCTTTCAACGCGTTCTAAGCATTCTTTTTTAACATCCGACAGGTCTGTGTCAATTTCCATAAAAGGAAAAAGCCCTTTGTCTTCTTCTCGAGATCCAAGATCCGCCTTGATGGCAACTGTCTCCACATTAGTGCTGCCTACAAAAACAAAACAAATATTCGTACATTGAGCATTGAGTCTACAAAACTTAAAAAAAAAACTGTAAATTAGAGAGATTTAATATTCTAATTATTTTCCAAATATTAACGAAAATTAGGATACAAAATTTTAAGGTCAATATTATGATCCTAGATGTCCGCTTCAGGGGACAATGCTTTTAGAAGGAAGTCAATGGAAAGGTTTTTCTTTCCATCAGTATTAATGCATTTTTAGTTTATAATGCGTAGGTAACTTACATGTACATGTCTCAAATAAAAAGACGTAAAATCTTAAGGAATCGAGAACTTATTGTGGGTAGTACAATAATGTTAATATTCCAAATTAAACAAGCAATAATTTAAATATATTTCATGCTACTAACTGTCTGTCTCAGTAGTCTCCGCATATTGCAAAACATCCTTTTTTACATCTTGGAGGTCGAAATCTATACCCGTACACATAATTACACCTCCGCCTTCTTCCTGGGGTCCTGGTTCCATCTTGATGGAAACAGTCTCAGGATTTATTAGATCCATGGCCCTGCTGTGAGAGCGTTTAGTAATTGGTTCAAGCCAAAATTCCTGAAACAGAACATTTTTATAACGGAAATTTAAATCGCAAGAGATCTGAGCCTTTCGTTGTGCTTGGAAAATTTTGCCAAAACATTGAAGTCGTATAGATGTCTCACATTTTTAAACAAGGGTACAATAATTTTTGGGACTAAATTTTTAATTTGTTTGAAAATACAATTCAAGCTAGTGTTCGAAATTTGAAAACGGTTAAGAATCGCCGCCAATGGTAGCAAAACTCAATATAATATTAGAAACATCTATATCTAAAGATAAACCGGTATTAGGTACCCAATTTTGGATCCGCCATTCCGCTTTTGAAAAAAATCGGAAATACATGATAGGTAATGTGAGTATTTAATGAATACAATTTAAAAACTGTATGCTGCCCATTTTATTAAGGGAAGTGTTCGCAACAAACGGCTCCATCAATGGTATTTGTGTTATTGAATGTAGGGCTTTAGAAGAAGTACACAGCACACAACTGATTTATTCAATAAGAGAGAAAAGCAAAAATGGATATTATTCTGACTGACGTCTATGTTGTCAAATTTCTGGGATTAGAAGAAGGAAAAACGAGTAGATGTTATTGTCTCACTCTAGTACTGCTCAAGTCAAAGTAGAAATTTAATTTTTCTACCAAAATACAGATCCAATATTATGTAGACTTCTAATTGACGGTTTAAATGTACCTCGAACAAAACGTAAAATGAATTACCTTACATACGAGTATGTAGGTATACGGATTGGCGTTGGTGGGGTAAGCTAGGTAGCGTTAGACACAGCGCAGATGTGGATGTGAGACTGTCTTAGCTCAAATGAAAGAACATTATGTCGATCAGTTTGGTTGTCAGCCGCAACCAAATGAATAGCGTGATTAATATCAGCATTAATACTTACCAATAACTATCACAAGTATGGGATGATAAATTTCACTTGGTGGATTAAACAGAGTAAGGGATATTATGTAGAATTAGAGATTGGAAACAGGATGAAACGACTGATGGTGAAGAAAGTAGGTGTTAACAAGCATTAAAGTTATAGACAATTGCTAAAATTTCGTCATCTGGCCTTTTAGGTTTATTTTAATTTTGATTCGAATTATGTCTTGTATAATATTATAGTTAAATTACGTTGTGTACCAATATATCAAATACAATAGGGCTAGTAGTTTCTTCGGCATGTTGAATATGGGATATCGGAGACTTGACATGCAGAAAAATTATAGATACAAATTTCTAAGCCGTTATAGAGGCTACATACTTCAATAAAAAATCGTTCCTTACGTGATATTTCGTGCAAGCGAATCTGTTTCTTCTGAATACAATTTTTGGAACTAACGGTTTAAATTGCTTCAAAAAAATCCGAGCCTTTTTAGTAGGATGCCGGTTTCGCAAACACAGTTGAAAGGTCAATCATGACAAGCTGGTAAGTCAAATTCTTATGTAGGTCTAACAATTTTATTTAGAAGCCACTTCTGGATCAGCCCCAACACCTATATACATTAAAAAAACCATCTTGATTCTGTGCAAGTTTAGGCCAGCCCTCCGATTGAAAATCAACTGTATACAGACCTATTGCTATATCTAATGTACGGACTCCACGTAGAGACGCAAAGTCTGCTCAACAGGAATCTCATTAGAGCCTGCTCGATAGAGCTATCCGCATTGATTCCGTTTGAACTCTATATACATCCATTCACAGATAAAGTTATCTCCATGACAATGTATCGTTTCTTCACTTCGTATTGATATTTTTTTTACATTAACTCCACACAGGAGGCCCTGAGGAAAATAATTTCCCTCGGAGCCTATGTCATCTTTGAGGATGCTGTGTGGAGGGTCTTTTTGAGGAAAGGAAGGAGTTAACATGGGTCTTTAAGAGACTCATGTTGTAGGAGGGAGGAAACGGCTCACGTGGAGAAGGGACTACCGACATCTTTTTTTACTCCTTCATAAATTTAATCCTTTCCCACAGCCCTTACCTTCCGCCTCACAATGCTGCCGAACCAAGTGGCGATATGGCACTCCGTACTGACATGGGCACTTTTCAGTTTCTTACGAGTGATACAGTTACCAGTTTCGGTTTCGAGTACCTGGCTACAAAGTAATCGTTCGGAACAAACGTCAACGTTTAATACGCACTTTTTTTGTTGATAAAACCTTTAGATTTTTCATTTCTATAAAAGACAACTATTTGCATTCGGGGAGGTTGAAAATGTTACATTTTTAATTTTAGTTACGTAAATTGAAAATTTGCTTTAACACTGTCAAATCACTCTGTTTGCAATATTATTATTATTTTAATATGTAGGTATTACTGATATTTGACTGTATAACATAACGAGTGGCTAGAAAATTAGTTATACCACCGATTTGTGTGAATTAGGTAAGCACTAATTTGGTTAGAAACTTTGCTTGGAATACAAACTAGATACTAAATAAATCCTGGGATGTTTTTTTTAAAGAATTAAAGTTTAACGATTTTTTTCGTTAATAAAGGTAAGAGGTTAGGTTGGGTTAGTAGGTTACGTTGGGTTAGTAGGTTAGGTTAGGTTAGGTTGGGTTAATAGGTTAAGTTAGGTTGGATTATTGGATTAAGTTAGGTTAGGTTGGGTTAATAGGTTATTTAGGTTGGATTAGCTTAGGTTAGGTTGGATTATTGGATTAAGTTAGGTTAGGTTGGGTTAATGGGTTAAGTTAGGTTGGATAATTGGATTAAGTTAGGTTGGGTTAATAGGTTAAGTTAGATTAGGTGAGGTTAGGTCAGGTTTGGTTAATAGGTTAAATTAGGTTGGATTATTGGATTAAGTTAGGTTAGGTAAGGTTGGGTTAGTAGGTTAGGTTAGGTTAGATTCAATATGAGTAAATTTACGCGTCTTTGAATATATTGCCATGAAGTCAGTTACGGTATGATGTAGCCTTCCATATAGTATAAGTAATGACAGTAATACCCACATAATAAAATGACAATAATCATTACCAAACTCCGAGCCAAAACGTGGTCAGTGGTGGTCAGAATCTTTGGGTGACTTCATAAGTCCACTTCGATTTGTTTATGGTCACCGGCTACTAAATCAACCAATAGGAATCTTTTATTTTTGTTGCATTTTTCTGCTTTGTTTACGTTTGATCGACAATAGACATTTACATTTCCGACGCAAGAAGTAACGATTATGAATTTTGGGAATTCACGATCGAATGAAAAATGGGAGAACAGGACCCGCAATTGGAACAAAATTACACGTAGGAGTCTTCCTTTGGTTGTTATTTCAGTGATCCTAAAGTATTTTTTGAAATGTATTGCTTAATTGTATTTTAAACTGATGTACATGTTTCCGTTTTCAGAACATATTTATGTTTCACCTGGAATCTAATAATCGACGCTATCCAACATCACGATTACATTTTAAAAAGGTAAATATGTTTTCTATATTGCATTTTCTGTTCTTATTTTCAACATTTTTTTATATTTTTATCAGTATATTAATAAATTTATTCATATTTTTCAGTGGAATCTGAACCGACAAAACTTTACCAATTTCCATAACTGAACCAACGTAGTTTTTAGAAAATATAACTTATCCTTTTTTTATGATTTCAGGGAAAATATGGTGAGCTGAGCTACTTTATGCCAATTAAACAAATATAATGTTTTTTTGAGCCCCTTATGTTTTCCTTCGAAATCAAACATCTTATGCAATCTAATGTCTCAGTGGATCTTGGAAATATGATAAATTTATTTTTACCTGACGAAAGATATAATAGGTACGTTCAAAAGAGAAATTTATCTCTAAAACAACGTCCTCATGTGGCAATTTGCTACAGAAATATAACCTGCTTATATTGTATTCTTGTATAAAATATGTACATGCAATTCTGAGTTTTAAATTTTTCTGTTAAAAGATTTTTTTTTTTTTTTTTAAAGAAAGACAAACATTCCCGGATTACGAATAAACCAACAATGTTTGAAAATCTCCTACTACCACCACAGAAAGCCGAAAATGTTGCTTGTGTTGTGATGGAGGACTTAGCCAGTCGAGGAATCGAACATGCGACGCCCGGGTGGGACCCAAGCGCTATGCCCACTCAACCACTGACCGAGATGAAAATATTTTAAAATCAGTAGTTTTGTAGGAACGCATAATCATATTTTAATTATATATTCTTGTATTTCCTTTTTGTACATGTTTATAATAAAATTCTTGTCATGTAATTACGAGTTTTATTTTTAAAATAATATTTTAGGCTAATGATTTGGGTGGTATTGGGTAGGCCCCGAAATAAAATTATATTGTTTATGGTCGCGTATTGTTCTGTTATTGCTTACTCCATCTTCGTGCATGGTGCGTGACGTCACAAGTGATAAGTAAAAAAAGAAGTCGAAAAATTATTGCAATTTGATGGTGAAATAGTGACCAAATTTTTTACGTACTAAAGCCCGAAGTTATCGATCTAGTGGGTGGTTTGGTATATTTATGATCATTACAAATTGCATATGGTGAAGCGTTGTGTCTAAATACGAAAGCAAATTTTCAATTTACGTAACTAAAATTAAAAATTCAACATTTTCAACTTCCCCGAATGCAAATAGTTGTCTTTTAGGTAAATATTCGGAACAAACGCAACGGTTAATACGCACTTTTTTTATAAAACTTTAAAGAGATTCCGACACTATCAATCAGTGGCGTAGCGTGGGTATCAGCCGCCCGGGGCGGAGGTAATTTTTGCCGCCCCCCACCTATGTCGGTACTTCTTCAGGGAGTGGGGGGGGGGGATAGTGATCCTTTTTTAAATTTTTTTTTTTAAATATTAATTAAATCTGTATGCGGTTAATTAAAACTACACTCAGAACATGAAAACGGTTTTTCTTTGGTTCTGGCAGCACATAAATTATCTGCAACTAGAACTTTGTATTTACACTTCGAAAAAAGTTATGTTTTCCTTCGAAATATGTCAGCAGATGAATACACAATTGGAATTTTACATTCTGAACAATAGACTGGCTTAAATTTTATCTGTATGCGGTGAATTAAAACTACACTCATAACATGAAAAAGGTTTTTATTTGACTCTGGCGGCACATAACTTATCTGGAAGAATTTTATTAAGCACTTCAAATAAGTTTTTCCTTCGAAATGTGTCGTCGGATGAATTCACAACTGGAATTTTACATTCTGAATACAAAAGGGGTTTTAATTAAATCTGTAAGCGGTGAATTAAAACTACACTCGGAACATGAAAATGTTTTTTCTTTGATTCTGGCGGCACATAAATTGTCTGCAAGAATTTTATAAAGCCCTTTAAATTATATAATTTTTTCCTTCGAAATGTGTCGTCAGATGAATCCACAACTGGAATTATACATTTTGAACACAAAACTGCTTTTAATTAAATATGTATGCGGTGAATTAAAACTACATTCAGAACATAAAAATGGTTTTTCTTTGATTCTGGCAGCACATAGATAGTGTGCATCTAGAATTTTATAACTGCAATTCGAATAAGTATGCACAAATCTGTCAGCTATTTAACATTTCTGTGATAATAAATTTAACATATATAAACCGTGATATATACGTGGAAGAAAACCGTATAAGTGTAATTTTTTGTGCGCTTTCAGCAGGGCGCACAAAGCCTCACGAATATAAAACACAAATCGATTATCAATAAGAGCTAAAATGATACTGTTGCTATTTACATTTTTATTAAAAAATAATGTATGTGTTAGAAATAAAAACAAAACGTCTGTCATTAATATTTTGATTTTAACAGTATATAAAACTTTAGAAAGATGTTAAGAAACTAGAAAAAACTTTTAAGTCCTGACGCGAGAATCGAACCCGTGACTTCCCCAATCCAAATTTTTACAAGATGATTATTGATTGTGAAATTTTGCCGCCCCCCCAAAAGTGCCGCCCGGGGTGGGCCGCCCCCCCCGCCCCCGTCAAATTTATATTCGGACAATGGACTAACTTTGTGGGAGCTAAACGAAAGTTGAATGAATTGCACGCATTTTCAACATCTTCACATTTTGGTGAAGAATTCGCAAGTATTTTGGCCAATAATATAATAAATTGGCATCTAAATGCGCCAATCGCACCACATTTTGGTGGAAATTGGGAGTCAAATATCAAAAGTATGAAGACTCATCTTTTTCGCGTAATAGGTGATCAGATTCTGTCTTTCGAGGAGACAACTACAGTGCTCGCACAGGTAGAGAACATTCTAAATACAAGGCCACTATGTAGGACGCTCTCTTCAGACCCATCTGAACTTCTCGCGTTAACCCCCGCTCATTTCTTAACGACTACCCCGCTGAAACACCTGCCAGCCATGACTATCGAAGAGGATAATTTGAACCTTCTATCGCGTCATGACTTGCTCAATAAATTGATTCAGTCATTTTGGAAACGTTGGAGGTTAGATTACTTGCATACCTTGCAAGTACGTCATAAATGGAATACTCCCGCTAACCCTGTCAAAGTCGGTTTAGTAGTAATTGTGGGGACCGAAAACGCTCCTCCATTGCATTGGCCTCTAGGAGTAATTGTCGAGGTTTTCCCCGCAAAGGACGAAGTCATTCGCGTTGCTCGCGTTAAGACAGCGTCGGGAACATATATTCGTCCGGTAGTAATGTAGTAAGGCTTTACCCTTTGCTGACTCAATATTGTTTTACTCAATTAGGTTATTATTGTTAGATTTAGTAATAGCTTAGGATATTTAGGATAAGTATTTGGTTATATTTGTTTATTTGCGATAATGCTATTACAGTGTGGTTTAGAAAGGGCGATCCTTTCAAGGCGAGGGGGATGGTTGCGCCAATTGATATTTTAATTATCAAATTGTCTATTGCTCAAAACGCTTTGTTCCTTTAATACATTCCTGCCCGATTTATCCATTCCTTTTGCCAAAGGCCTGTAAGGTTGCCAGAACTGCATATAGTATTGTTACCAGACGAGCGTTGCAGTGCATTATTGAGTATATTGCCCGCCATTGTTGTATTTGACCCGCCGTGTAAGCAACGCGCTCGCACGTATAGTGTATTGTTCTGGCCCGCCACGCGCATCGTAGTTATTGGATTGTTTTACCAGCCAATGTTCTGAAATATCTTTATTGTAATATACCCCGCTTTACGCGTGTTGTGTTAATTTGTTGAGTGAAAACCGTGCATTTTATTGTGAATTGAAACCCGCAGATACTTTCAATTACCGCCCAATCTGTTCGCCCGCGCCGGGCGACAAAGCAGTCGTGTTTGTACTATATTGTTTGTGTGAACTGTTATGAGAGACATTTGATAAGAAACCAGCGGCAAATAATAGATCTCGAGGAACCAGCAGCCAAGAAGAAAGAAGAACGAGAAAGGCAAGGTAGGTCTTTGGCATTCTTCCTTGAAACCTACCCCTTCCTCAAGGCATTTTGAGCAGTTTAGTAAATTATTATTTTGTTAATGAGACGCATCCGTAAACGAATGGATTTAATTTAATTCGCTCCACCAATATTTATTATGTAAAAAAATATACATGTTACGGTTTTTTTAGCAAATATATTGTAACTAGCGCAGACCCGTGAAAAATTACAAGATATTTAATTGTTAAATTTATGAAGCTGAAAGTTTAATATACTTAATAACAAGAAAAAATATTCACAAAAACGTATTAATTTATGTGAAGGTACTGTACCCACCAAACTTAAAGTCCTATCTGAACTTGATGCGATCTATTGTCGCGAAGGTACAGTCACTTTACTGATCTAAAAGAGAAATATGCGTAAGAACATGTGGGACAGAGAAAGGCGTGGGCCTATTATGACTATTTCTGTGTCAACATCAGGTCAGTATTTAACTTTTGTGTGTACTATGTGTAACCGACGTGTTCACACCCTCGAAATATTTTTCATCAAAGCTCATCGCTTGGCCCGGTCCTCTACAGTTTTGTGAATCAGGAAAAATGGCCTGCCCTCACAATACTGGAGTACCGTGCCGCCGGCGACGCTTTGATGGAAAATATTTGTTCTAGTTAGAAATGTCATTTTTGTTATATACTTATGATTTTCTTATTGGTTTTGAACTTTGATTATATAATGTCTAGATAGAGTGTTGCGCTGTAGTTCCCACAAAAACAACAGGCCAGATTTGAAACACTAGTGTGTGTGATACGCACGCTAGTATGCGTAACTTCTATAGTTTTACAGGCGCTGCGGTCTCGCTTAGTGATACCAGCTCCCGAGTATTTCCCATAAAAGTGGGTAAAAAATATGTTTCGATTTTGCGGGACCTATATTTGTTTAATTTTGAATTCATTTTTGTAAGATAGTTTTCTACAACATATAATGATATTTATGTAGAAAACTATCTTACTTTTATTGAATTCATTTAAGTAAGATAGTTTTCAACATACATATAATGATATTTTTTGTAAAAAAAGATTTATTTTTATTTAATTATTTTTAACAAATAAAGACAACGAAAAGCATTAGAAACGGTTTAATTTAGTTATATAAAAAGACAAAATACATTTAAAAAAAATTAAGTTAAACAATGGTTTTGATCAAAGCAAATAACAGTTGTTTAAGCTGGTTGCCAAACATCCTCTCCGCGGCTATTTCTTATTATTTCTATCCACTTACTTCTTAATATAGAATCATTAGGTATTCTGTAAAATATGTACGAATAAAATTAAAAGTTTACTTGATACTTCACCAAACAAACCTGTCACATTTTTTGTAATTCTAATAGATAAACAAATTTCGTAGTCATAACTTTTTTAAATATAGTGTCAACGCGAAGAATTTACAAACAAGAAGATTTTTTCAATGTAGATTAGTGTTTCAGGCTCATAATTATTGCTTATAATAATTGTTACCCTTTGTGCTATGCATAAAAATCTTGTCTTAAAAAAACGTTAGTTTATCAATTAAAAATAATAATTAATATTTTAAGTTCAGTAAAAGTATTTCACCAAAAAATGTAGACATAATTTGTCTCAACGCCACCTAGCGAGAGATTTAGTATTAACAATACCTCTCTCACAAAAAAAAAAGTTGGTTGTTTTCAGGTGGAAAAATGTAATAAGAATGTAATTGTTGAATGAAACACTAGTATATATTGAATTATTTGGCGGGTATTAGATAAGCCGCCATAGCTCAGTGGTCAAGAGCACCTGACCGGCAATCAGAAGGACACGGGTTCAAGTCCCGTTGGCGGCAATTATCTTTTCTCGGAAGATTTTTTCAATGTAGATGAGTGTTTCAGGCTGATAATTATTGCTTATAATAATTTACAAACGCTTTAACACAAAGACAAACATTCACATTTATTATATTATATATACTGTACTTTTGGGTAATTATTAAAAACCTATTTTAAAATTAACAACGCACTCATGGGAAAATTTAATTTGAATAACAGGCAACCCTGTAAACATGGCGTTGTCCTAAGACCAAACTGTCAAACCAAATTACACTATTAAAACTGAATTGTTTCTTTAACTAAATGGTTATTTAAAGGTATTTTACCGATGAAAGGTAACGTTTTTAGTTGTTTTCAATCGTCCTTTGTAATTCCTGCACACTGTTATAGCGCAAATCGTCATTTTCAAATGTCACACAACACGTGTTTACCGCACAACGATAGTGTCGCCACTGAGCGGACAGGACGAGCTTATGAGCCAACAGTTGGCTGATATTTTTTTTGGCGTTTCGTCGCCCAAGCGCTCTATCTAGACATTATATAATCAAAGGTTTTGAAATATTGAAATGAAGTTTTTTTATTTTTCATGTACATCTCCCCGGTGCGATCAATAAATAATACTTTGAGAAATCGCTACTGGGGAGATTGTAAACTCGTTTCAAATATGTTTTATCTTGTACTAATTTTAAATTTTATATATCTTAATTATTATGCACACGGGCCTTGTAGGACAAATGAAATAATCAGTTTTCATTTGAAATCCTACAAGGTCTCGAGTAAAGCCAAGATTTATCTCGCAACATATTGGGTAGCAAAAATACAGTCATTTTTGCCTACCAAAAAACACTTTTCGCCTACCAAAAAACACAAATTTCGAAGGTGTAAATTTTATGTTTTTTCAAAAATCAAAACCTGCGGGCCTTGTAGGGCAATGAAATAATCAGTTTTAATTCTTGATTCTACAAGGCCTCCAGTCAAACTGAGACTTTATTCTCAAAAAACTTTGCCTTAAAATTAGAGCTCATTTTGCTATGTCAAAAAGAATTTCGGTCATGACATTTTTATATTTTTCCCTTTACAAAATTCTAGGGACCCTGTGAGATGGTGAAATAAACAGATTTCGTTAACTTATCTCACAGGGAACCCAGGAAAAATAATTATAACTTCATTAATCATAAAATATTTTCTTAAAATCAAAAATTCTTAAAATCACGGTAACTTCACCAAACAAAAATTCTTGTTATAAATCTTGGCTTTATTTATACGTTTTTACAATTTAATATGTGTTTTTATTATTAATAAAGGCTACAAAATTCATAAAAGTTGCCAAATTTAGACGAGCACTTTTACGGATCAAGCCGACAAAATAGAGAATGAGCAGTTTCTTGCCCTTTATATAGGAAAGGTGCCGGGGAAAAGTTTCCCCCTCCACTTTCCGTCAGCCACCAAATCGAAACGCCGATTTAGTATAAATACAGCGCATTTTTTCATAATAAATCAGTTCTTACGTTTACTTTAATCTACGTGTTTTACTCCTTCCTCTGGAAGAAACCTCTCTCCGACCTGCCTCCTGCTGAAGCTCTGCCTGAACAACAAGTCTGGTGCCTACCTCCTCAAGACAAGCCGGCCCAACTACTGGACACCGCAAGGCGCCAGGCTCAGGCAGAGACCAAGGACATCCAGGGCTACCACTCACCAGCTCTGGGTGCAGGGAGGCAGATCCAGGGTTACCACCCTCCGGTACAGCAGGGCTGTCACCTTCAAGGAAGGCCAGCCAGTACTGAATTTCAAACGATATTACAATAGTCGACATCCACGTGCACAGCCACCGGTGCCCTTTTCTACAGTCTTGTAGCACACGTCTGTTACACTATGCTTTGACTTTTATCTGAGTTCTTGGTATATGAGTTCCAGTTTTGAAAATGACCAATATAATAAATTAGTGTTAAAATATTATATCACAGGTATTTCTGTTCAAATATTATCGTTTACCTAAATTCTTCACACGATCATTTCCAATTTTATTTATGACACTTGAATTTAAAGCAAATCCAAGTTACAGAATTACGCAGGATTGACACACGACCAAAATTAGTATTTTTGATAATATGTATTGTATTATTTTTACTAACATAATGTTATAGATTATTTTTTAATTTGTTTAGAGTGCCATGACGATGATAATGGCAAAATAATTAGAATTTATTTGAAATAAATATAAAAACTATCAAGCCTATCTGAATTTATTGTAGGACATAAAAATCCTCCTATTTAATTTTTTTTTTTATATTAATACCAATATTTTATTTATTTATATTTATTTACGCCCAAGTGGGCTATTACAAGCATAGAAGCAAAAATATAATGATAATAATTATATACTCATATGTTACTAAACCAATAAAACAGAATAAAAAATAAAGCAATCATCATCACAAGGTATAGAACATCATAACAGAAATTAAAAACATAAAAAAAATAATCATCATAAAAGAAATTAAATAGTATGAGTAATAAGAAAAAATCAGTAATAAGACCAGAAATACAATAAAGTGCAATGTGTAAAAGCTAGTTAGTAGGTATAAACAAACAATTATATGTGTATAATAATGTAGGATGATAAAACAGAACTAAATAGAACAGCAAAATAAAATAAAATAAGTTTATACATTACTGGTAAGATTTTAAATGAGAGGATGTTTTATGAAAAGAACAAAAATAAGAAAAGTTAATTATTAGCATATTAATTAACTTAAAAAAAAAACTTTTAACTAACTTTTTTATTTAACTTTTAAAAGTTAATTATTATTATTTGAACAAGAGTCCCAATTATTCCCGTCTGGAGCCAGTGATACTACGGCAACCCCAATTGGGGTATTTGTGAGGCTGAAGGTAGTGGGAAGGAGATGGGGGAAGAAGAAGATAGGGAAGAACCTAGCTATTCAGATCTGGTCACCAAACACGGCTAAAGCCATTTAAAGCAACGTTTCAATTCTGAATGGTGGTCTTACATAAGGGCGACACTGAGAGTATATTCCACTCTGAAACGTGTCTTATTATTTTTGATTAATTTATTGTGAAATACCACAAATTAATCAAATAAAATGTATTGGAGCATGCCGGGTTCGAACCCGCGACCTTCGGATTATGAGTAGAGAGTCTTTCCTCGGAACCACGTAGGCCTCCTTGTTATCTTGTTTCTTTATTTAAAAAATGTCCAAAATGTCTACTCAAAAAGTGTACATCATCATACGAATATTGTGTGAACACACTTCACCACAATCTTCGATTACACGTCTGTCCTTATGATGGACACTGAAATGCTGTCCTAAATGGCTAAAGAAGGAAAGAGAATAGAACTTACACAAAACGTGAAAATTGACTTAAAATATTTGATGAAATGTTTAAAGTTTTTAACAACTCGTCCTTATGGTATGCTCAACTGATTTCTTAATTCTTTATGCATTAATTTATTTGTTATAAGTATAAAATTAAATGAACATAATATTGGTGAAACTCAATCGAAAATCTGGAAACAAAAATCAGAAAAATATATTTGCACCTCTTGGACTGGAACCCAGGACCTTTCGCTTTCCGGGCAAATGTGTAGTTCATAATACAAGTTATAAGGTACGTTAAATTAAGTTAACATGGTAATTTGTACATATTTCGTAAGTAAGTCCATAGGTAGAATGTCATTAGGTAGTTTCGTGTGACGAACGAGTTAAAAGAATTGTATGTTCGCTAATTGTAATTGACTGATAAAATTTTAATAAAAAGTTAAAAGGTAGTTTTTGAAATAATTTATATCATGCAAAGAAATTTAATAAATTAGTTTTGTATATTTACAAAGAATCATAAAAAAATATCTAAGTGTAGCAATTTTTCGTAATGGGTATAGTGCTGCATTAGTGTTGTTAGCTTCTATAAGAAAATGGTAGTGTGCTTGGTACGCCTCATTGGGACATTTAAACCGATGTCGTTTAGCAATTCAGGACTATTTATTTAATAGATTATTTAGCAACAACAGATCTGACGATGTTAAAAAATACCTCTTTGCAACTATACAATACACTACCAACTACGATCAGACAAACTGACTCCTTTACAAAATTCAAACAAGATATTAAAAAATGGATTATAAGTATTGGACGCCTCACTATTATAAACATCTGTAAAATAAATCACACATAGACAAAAATAACTATGCACATACAACCTAACCCATATAAAATAAATGAAAATAATGGAATCCTGTCAAATTTACCTTTAAATAGATTAGGCAGAATTTACTTCTCTACTTCATCTCCAACATTTATAAAATAACTCTCTTTAAAATATTTATCACCCTTCCAATCACCTTTCTGTTTTAATTCTATTCAAAGTGATATGTATTTTACCTTAAATATCCTTGTAACTACTATTTATATACCTGTACGCCTGTCTCGACACAGGTATACCCTAGTGAGACAGGCATATACATAAAACCATTGTAAATATATTTTATTATAGATGAATAAATAAAAATAAAATGATTACATCTTCGGAAGTGTAATTGGTGTATAATTAAATAACTCTTGCAGTTATCACCTCTAATGATACCTCGGTCACTTAAATATCGATTAGCGCGGAGACTTGCGGCTAGATTAGCTAAGTGATTTATCGGAATCGTAACACCACAAGAACATGATGTGGGAAATTAAGGTGAGTCAGATCCCTTCCAGGGTCCACTGTTCACATATTCCAATAGTTGTCATTTTGAAAAGGCAGATTTTTTATGATTACAGCCCACTGATTTTCGCGGTAAATGTATTGGTGACTTCAACAACGACATTAAAATAAATCAGAGTGACCAAAACATGCATTAATTAATTTAAAGCAATAATTAACATTTAAGTTTCAAAATCTATGCGTCCAACAAAGATCATATACCTCCTTATAATTTACGATTTACCTTATGTTACAGAACCAGCAGAAGGTATTATTTTTACAAGATGAATCATTTAATGTAATAATTTGATTAATATTTCTTATATTTTTAAAAGAATGTCCACAATCAATCAATAATAAATGGCGTTTCATTTTAAACTTTTGGCAAACTTAAAAAACATGTTTACTTTAAGTATGCATTTAACTGTCTGTTATAGAATTACCATCGAATGGTATTATTACATATACGTACTAGTTTTATGTTATATGGATCACGAAAATTTTAAATGCTGGAAAGGACAAAATGTTAATTGTTCAGAAGGAAAAAGTATTTTATTGATAAAAAAAACTGATCTCCGGTTTTTTTAGACCCATAATTATATTTTTTTATTTTAAAATAACATTGTATAGAGTTTCCAGAATACTGAACAGTTTTTAGTAAATTTCTTTAATAACAGTATTTAATTTTGTAAAGTTTTTCAGAAAAAAATATCTTTAAGATGCACGTCGTAAAAGACGCACTTATTTTCCTAGAAATATTTTGACGACGCAGATCTAAAGAGAGAAAAATTACATATTTAACTTATTTTTGGATTTATTTCCCTTTGCAGCATTTTAAATTTCCGCGATAGATATTATAAATATATAACAAAGAATAAATTTCATCAAACCCTCCTTAAAACTTAAGCATCATATGTTCTTATTTATGCACGATGAATCAATTGTTATTTTTTTATATATATTAAAGCACGTTTGCAATGAATACAATTTAATTTTCTTTTACTATATACTAACTATCAGAAGGTATTATTTCTGCACTGCAATTGATGTTTCAATAAACTCTTCTTATATTTAAAAGCATGTTTGCAATGAGTGCAATTGTAGGGGTGCTCTCCTGTATGAGTGCGGATATGTTGTTTCAACCTTTGATTAACACTGCACTTATAGTTGCAATGTGGACACGAATAGGGTTTCTCTCCGGAGTGTTTTCGCATATGTATCTTCAAAGCCGACTTTTGCCTGCACGAATAGTTGCATACAGAACACGCAAATGGTTTCTCCCCTGTATGCGACAAAATATGGATTTGTAAATTCTGCTTCGTAGTGCAGCAATAGCTGCAGTGCGGACACGAAAACGGACGTTCCCCAGTATGAATTCGCAAGTGAACCTCAAGGGAGTTTTTTGACCAGCCTGTGTACTCACATTCGTGACAAGCGAACAATCTTGTTTCATCACCGTGGTACCTTTTAACGTGTACATTTAATGCGTATTTTGATTTACTCGCATAGTTGCAT
This sequence comes from Limnephilus lunatus, assembly GCA_917563855.2. Lineage (NCBI taxonomy): Eukaryota > Metazoa > Arthropoda > Insecta > Trichoptera > Limnephilidae > Limnephilus > Limnephilus lunatus. Next base: position 14,896,640 of record OU830603.1, read on the forward strand.
TGCTGACATGAATAGGCCAACACGCTCGTGTGCGTCAGTAGGTGCGCTTTCAACGAACCTTTTGTCTTTGCAGTAAATTTGCATTTCACGCACGCAAACGGTTTCGTCTCGGAATGCTTTAACAAGTGACGACGCAGCTGAAATTTAAACCCAAAAGATTTACCACACTCCGAACACAAAAGCGGCAAGTAACATTTAGTTTGGTTTTCTCCACTTTTAAGATTAGCTTGGAAATGAGTACCAACGTGGCAAGTCAAAGCGTATTTGTCTCTGAAATTCTTACCACACTCTGAACATACAAACGGTTTTTCTGCGCTGTGATTAAGAACGTGCGTTTGTAGTCTATGTCTTGTAAAACATGAGTAATCACATTCAGCACACTTAAAAGGTTTTCCAGTGTGTTTATATTTATGCGATTTCATCTCTTCAGATCGCCAGCATGTAAAACTGCACTCATTACACAACAACATATTTTCAGAATTCAAATCAGAGACTATATGTTCAAAATGTGTTGCTAAATGTACTGTTAATGCCCTTTTGTAACCAAATTTTAAGTCGCATTCAGTGCATGCGTAGTTTTTCTCTCCCGTATGGCGCGGCATGTGGTACTTTAACTTTTGGTTCGTTGTGCAAGTATAGCTACACAGAGGACATTTGATTGGATTACCGTTATGTCTGTACATATGAATCTTAAGGTCGAATGATCTGTAGCAGAAAAAGCTACATTCTTTACAAGTCAACTTGTTCTCTCCGGTATGGGAATACATATGAACTCTCAAAGATTTTTTATGCTTAGCTTTATAGTCGCATTGTGAACAAGAAAACGGTTTATCGGAGGAGTGTTTCAGAACATGTCGCCTTAAACATTCTTCTCTATAAGTAGAGTATGCGCATTCGGTGCACTTAAAATTGTCCTTCGCGGTGTGGCTTCTCATATGCGCTCTGAGGTTGCTCGATTTTACGGTTTTGCTGCAAACGACACACGTTACTTGTTTGTCCGCCTTTTTCAGAGTCTTGGCTTCCTGTGTTTGTTTCACGAAACACGCTGAAAGCATTTAAAACCAACTTTACACATCGTCAAAAACGCTTCGTGAAAGGTAATTTCAAGTATAAACATAATTTTAAAATGAGAAAGATTAACCATAAAAAAACAGATACATTTGTTATAGATCAGTTTAATTTTATTCAAACTCTACTGGTTCCGGAAGAACCCTTCGTTCATCATATACACATTGATGACCGGCGTGATTCGCAATCCGAAGTTTGCGGGATCGAAAATAAATTTTATTTAATTAATTTGTGTTATTTCAGAAATTATTTCATTGAAAATTATATAAAGTAGGTATATTTGTGGCACGTTCCCGAGTGAAAGATACTCTCACTATGGCACTGACGTAAGACCACCATTCAGAATTGAAATGTTGCCCATATTAGGAATAATTAGGTACTTTCCCACCTTCCTCTACCTCATTACCTTCCCACTACCTTCATAATGAATTATTCACTCACAACATACCCCAATTGGGGATGCCATAGTCTCACTGGCTCCAGACGGGAGCAGCTGAGGTTCATGAGAGGTATTCATCTAAAAATATAAATGTATACAATAAGTACATTTTTACGCAGCATCGCGTTCATTAGTCAAAAGTATTGTACATACAGTTTTGTATCAGTGATCGATGAAACAGCGGATGCAATTTTTAGCCATAAGTTGATGTACTTAAAGGTTTGTTTACTCCAGGGGTAGGGAACCTTTTTAGCGTCGCGGGACATTTGGAGGTTCATACTTGAACCCGCGGGCCGCACTCCGATTTCCGGTCTCGGGGGGGGGGGGGGGGAGGGGGCCCATTTACTGAAACTAACTTATTACATAACTGCATACACTCCTTAATTATAGCTACATTCAGAATGCAAATGATTTTCTTGCATTTCTGGCTGCACATTATCTGCAACCAGGATATTGTAACTGCACTTTGAACATGAGAATGATTTCATTTAAAATGCATCACCAGATGAAACCACAACTGGAATTTTTCGTTGATTTCTGAACCCAGAACAAGTTTTAATTTGGGTTGAATTTGCATGCGGAATTAAAACTACACTCAGAACATGAAAATGGCTTTCCTCAAATTCTTGCAGCACAAACTACGCCACACTGACGCAATTAAATCACACCTGACGTGTTTTTGTTGCATTCTTAACACAGAACTGGTTTTAATTTCAGGGTGAATCTGTATATGGGGAATTCGAAATACACTCAGAACGTGAAATTTCCTCCAATACTGGCAGCACAAATTCAACTACAAATTTATAACTGCACTTCAAACACGAGAATGGTTTCCTAAGAAACTCGTTAGCAATATGAAATCCCACCTGGATTTTTTTCGTTGCATTCTGAACACAGAATTGGTTTAAATTTTAAAGTGAGTTTGTACGCGGGGAATAAAAACTACACCCAGAACATGAAAATGGCTTTCTTCCAATTCTGGCAGCACAAAGTACTTACGCAACTAGAATTTTATAAATGCTAAATTCTAATGCATCCTCAAATATTTTCGATGCATTCTGAACACGGATCTGGTATTAGTTACAGGGTGAATCTGTACGCGGGGAATTCAGTACACGAAAATGGCTTTTCTCTAATACTAGCAGCACAAACGCAAGTAGAATTTTATAAATGCACTTCAAAAAAGGGGAACGGTTTTCTACAAAATGCGTAAGCAGATGAAACCACACTTGCAATTTTTTCATTGCATTTTGTACACAAAACTGGTTTTACCATTAGAGCGAGTTGGATTTTGAATCCCTAGCTTTAAACAATACTGCATCTAGAACACCAACATAGTTTTCCTCCGATTTCTTGCAGTCGTAACGCAAGTAAGGTTTCCTTTGAAATGCGTTAGCAGATGAATCCACAACAGGAATTTGCATTGTGAACACAAGATTGGTTTTACCTTAAGAAATAATCTGCCAAGGAGTCCACTAGCCCACAGGCTTAAATTATATTGTACTCAGATTACGTGAATGATTTTTCTGCACTTTGTAGCATACTTATCGTATGCAATTAGATTTGATTAGAACACGTAAATGATTTTATGTTTATTTAACTGTTTGAAATAATTTACATGACGTGATTTTATATTAATTAACAACTTAAATGGCAGAAGTTTGGCAAAATATTAAGAACTAAGATAACACTACGCGCTTTTTCAATAACGCCTTAAAAATGCATCTGTAACACCGTGAAAAAATCATCCCGCCACGGGCCGCATGCAAAGGCCTCGCGGGCCGCATGCAAAGGCCTCGCGGGCCTCATGAGGCCCGCGGGCCGCAGGTTCCCCACCCCTGGTCTACTATGTAGTTAGAAGTAAATTTGTATACAGTGCCCTTGAGATGAGGTGCTTTTTTACGAAAACTGCGCTGTACAAATCATTCAAACATTATTATTATCACGCAATAATAAAAGCGATGAAGGAGGGTCCTGTGAAAGTAGAGAGTGAAAAATTTAAAATCTATAACAAATTTTATGAACTTGGACACCCCTGAAGCGTAGCTAACCACTGTACAAACTGATTGATCAGTTTAGTAAGATAAAATATAGTAAAATTAAAACTAAATAGACATATTAAAAAAAAAAAAAAAACTTGGGTTAGGTATTTAGTTTTATTATTTTGTTCACGTACCGATTTCAAATCCAAAATTAAGCGGATATTCCGATGATTCTTGCTTGACGTGAGGGTTCGGAATATTAACATGCGCGAACTCAATTTCAGACGGCGTTTTTTCTTTTTTAGCTGCTTTAGATGACAAAGAGTTGACTTTGTTTGACGGGGATTGTTCCAAATCGAGGGCAGAGTTGTTGAGATTATTCCGAAAATCAACAAAATTGTCAGTGACGGGAACTTCAAAATATATTTGCTCATCTTCCTCTCCATCGGTTGCTGCTTCGGATTTTACCGTTTGGCCAATAGGGCTGTTCGTTTCCATTTTGTATTCTGTTGAATAAATTATTATTTGTATTAATTCATTATCTAGCATTGGAAATCATTCACCATGTAATTAATGTACCTAGGTACAAAAATTTATAAAAATTTTACGTGGACTGAACACATTGGTTATTTAAATAATAGACCTAATCTAATTTTACATGGCTCTTTGCCAATCACTGATAGAATACGGCATTATCGGAGGGGGTAGTGTATATGAACAATCCACTAATAAAAAAAAAATAAAAAAAAAACTATATAAGTAGATAATCCCTTTTAGAACTACAACTGACGGAAGCTTTAAATATCTCAACATAAAGTCAACTAAACAACTTTATTCTACAACTATACTTCACAATAATTAACTATATGTACGTATATTAGAAACACTAGATTTCAAGGTCAAAATTATATCCGAACAGTAACTATAAATGCAATATTTGGGCATAAAAGCTTCTTATACTGAGGTACTTAACTCCAAAATAAAATCCCACTCTCATTCAAAATAACGACTAAATTAGAACATTTAAATCTCAAATAAAAAGCTCGATACAAAATATAAGGAGATCATAAATAGAAAATATACTGACACCCTTTGATTATGACATTATATAATCAAAGCTGACACCAAATACAGACCGAAACCTAAACCACTCAACTGCACTAAAAAAACTAATCAAATTTATTTTTTATGAAAAAAACACTATTAATTTATTTATATTAACCTCATATTACTCATTTAATGCACTATCGTAATTTAATCACAGAATACTAAAATCTAACACCGTGTGCATTTAATGCTGTATCTCTAGAAAAAGTCGCTCACGAGGGCTTGCAGGGCGTGACCGCGCTACGATACAAGCGACAAAGGCAACTAAATTACTGTTCTGTCATAGAGATAAGAGAGATTACATACGTGTAATGAAGATGTGCTTATTAAAACAGCGTGAAAATAGTCTTCACCTAACTACAAGGAAACGCACGCAGTGAAAAAAAGCGAAAGAAACCAAAGGTTAGATAATCGAGGCAATGTATCAATAATTATTTCCTATGGTAATTAAGTTAAAACAGAGTGTTATTTTTGGAAACTACTCATTCTAAGAACGAGGTGAATACAGCATATTACCAAAAGTACTTTTATTTGTTGAAATACATATTAGAATCAAACCAGTAGAAATTATTATGGTAGGGAAAGTTTTTAACCTCGCAAAGTGAGGACTTCTGCGCGCCAATCAACAGAGCGACTCAACTGCTTAACGAAGTTGCATTAACCTCGACATTTTCAGCGTCACTTGCAGACAGTTTAGCACTTATCTTTTGACGCTACTTCTCTGTAATATATAGGTGTACAACCGTTTTATAGAGACAATAAAACATAAATAATAATTTTTACACCCATGCGACAAATTTAGGTCAATTCAACATTCAACAGACATTTTAAATACTCGTCAATATTCTCATCGAAGATTACCAATTGACGAATACATGAATTTAGCAACACTGTAAAGGTAGTAAGTCATGATAAAGTAGATAAAGGTAACCAACCTTCATGTAATTGGGATACAAATGATTGTTAAAAGGATTGAACTAACGAAACAGCCAAATGTCAAAATGGCGATCGATTACAGAAGAAAAACGATAAGGCGCATGCGCCGATAGTGAGGACAAGATTTGAAATATTCGAAACAAATTCGTAAACATCTGGAAAGCACGGTGATGTACCTTTAGGTATTTTAAGCCAGCTGGGAAAGATTGCACATCTTTTCAATTCTGTCAATTTTTGGCATTAACTTCGGGAGGTGATTCTACATGATGTTAGGAGAAAAAAAGATAAAGAACTTTTTCGGAAATTCCAATACAAAACGACGTACCTACTAAAAATCCTTAGTTTGTGGTACGATCTTACTTGCTGAGAGCCTGCCTGTGGTTGTGATTGGTCCGTACCGTAACAGTGGAAAGTAATAAAGGTGGCCGCACATGCAGGTCGTATTTTATCTTTTTACTACAAAACTACCCCTAAAAGTTGGATTTTCGAAAAAAGTAATTATCTCTTTTACTTATAATAATAATAATAATAATAATAATAATAATAATAAATTTATTTCAGATAAAAATTATACAATTTAACATATGTGGAAACTTTGACTAGCCAACTAGGAATGGATCCTGTTTTAGGCCAGTCAAATTGACAAAATTTAGTTCATATCATAAATTTTTTTTACATTGTTTAAGTATATAACATATTATTTGAAGAAGGAAAAAATGTGTTACAATTGAATTCCTCATATGATCTTTAGATAAATACACAATTTGTAATTATGAGAATTATCATATAAGCTTCAGATAAATACCCAATTTTGTACTTATGAGAAAAAGAATACCTAAGTGAAGAGAAAAAATGAAGAATGCTTATGTTAAATGTGAATGTTTTGGAAAATGGAAAATGGAAAAAGGAAAATGGGAAGCGTAGTGATATAAGTTTATAATCTAGATGGGGGATTAGAAAATAATCGATCGCATAAATTAAAAAAGAATAGACAGTTATGTTCTGGAGTGATAAGTATGTGTTTTTGTAATATATGGACTCTAACAAATTATGTATGAGTGTGTGTTTTTATTTTATTTTTTTCTATTTTTTTTTTAATCCTCGACTATCTATTGGTCAACATATCTTCGCTTTTGACCCTCCCTAAATCAAGAAGCCAGTCGTTGATCAATTTGCGCAAAACAGTTGTACTTTTAGATTTCCAAGCATTAGGAATGATATTAAATACTTTAGGTCCTAAGTACGAAAATTGCCGTTGCCCAAGGGACGTCGTGGTTTTTATTGGGACTATTGGATTGTTCCTTGAATTTCGGGTGTCGTGAAGGTGGTCAATGGAAGGGAAGTGCTGACGTTGTTTTTGAGCATGTAATACAATCTTTCTAATATACAATTGTCTAACATCAAGAACTTTAAATTCCGTGAATAATGCGTCACTGGGGTACCTGAATGGTTTTTTAAGGATGACTCTTAGTAGAGATTTCTGTGCTTTAGCCAGGGAGTCTAATATTGTTTTAGCACATCCACCCCATCCTAGGGATGCATATTCAAGTAAAGAATTACACATGGCATAGTATATTGATTTCATATCTTTTACAGAGAGAATATTTCTGATGGTAATAAAAAGGTGAGTAAGTTTTCTGACTTTTGAGGCAGTTGAGTTAATAAATGTGCTCTTCCCATCTCAGATATTTATCAATGGTGATCCCTAGATATTTTAAACTATCCACGCATTCTAGGTTATTGCAAGTACAAGTGTTCGTTTCATTGCAGACGTGAATAGTAATATTTAGTATTACCTTGGGTTGTCCCGCTTGTGTTGCACTAAAACGTATAAATTTTGTCTTATCTGTGTTAAGAGTAAGGAGATTATAGTCTAGCCAATGTTTGAAATTGTTTATTCCAATTTCTGCTTTTCTATGCGCTTCGTACCAGTTTATGCCCTCAAATATTAAGACCGTATCGTCAGCAAAAGTGATGATATGATCGGCAAGGTTACTGTTGCAAAGGTCATTGATATAGATATTAAACAATATCGGTCCTAAAGTACTTCCTTGTGGTACACCAAAATTGATATTGGCTGGATCGCTTAGAGTACCACTAATATTAACTCTTTGGCTCCGATTTTCTAGATAGCTTCCCAACCATTTGAGTAACTGCCCCTGTATACCAATTATCTGTAGTTTTTTCATAAGGATTTTGTGCGAGATGGTATCAAAAGCTTTAGCCAGGTCCAGAAAGAGCGCGATGCTTTTAATTCCACGATCGATGTTATTAGAAATTACTTTAGTAAGATTGCCAATGGCATTTTCGGTACCTAAACCCGGTCGGAAGCCATATTGTCTCTCAGAAAGAATGTTATTATCTTCAAGGTAGAGGTTAAGACGGTTTTTGACAATTTTCTCTATAATTTTTGAGACAGAATTGACCAAAGATATCGGCCGGTAATTTTGAATCGCAGATTTATCTCCATTTTTGTGAAGTAATACAACAATTGAATGTTTTAGATGGTTGGGGAATATTCCTGATTTAAGACTTAGATTGGAGATAAACGCTATCGGAGAAGCTATGGATGACTTTATTACTTTGAGCAGATTTGTCGAAACTTTGTCTGGTCCACAAGCGTTAGATGGCTTTAGGTCGTCAATTATTTCCAAGACTTCGTTCGTCGATGTTTGTATATTGTCAATTTTATGGACGAGGTTAGAGGTAACCAACTTGGCAAGTTCGGTTTCAGTTTTATTGCATTTATCGAGAATTTTTTTGGCAAGTGAGGTTCCCACCGCTGTGAAGTAGTTATTAGCAAAATTCGCCATATTTTTAGGATTAGAGGACTTAATGTTACCGATATCCAACGATTTAATTTCGGAAGACCTGTTGATTTTTGTTTTACTGATATTGCGAAATGCTTCCCACATACGTTTTGGAGAATAAGAATTTTCGTAAATGAACGTTTTATAATAATTTTCCTTCGTATATTTAATGATCTTTTTGCATAAGTTCCTATATTTCTTGTAGTGGGTTTGTACTAGGATATTATCTGGAAACTTTTGCGCCCTTTTGTGGAGTTGGTTTCTTTTGTGAATCGATTTGACAAGGCCGGGTGAGATCCAGGGCGTAAGTTTGAACTTGCTATTCGATATAAGTTTGTTACTTGTATGTTTAGATATATTTGTGTGTAGAATAAAAATGAATTCCTTCATCGCAATGTCAGTGTCAGTTTGATCAAATACTTTTTGCCAGTTTTCTAAAAGTAAGTCCTCAATTAAATTATTATAGTTTAATCGAGGGACGTACTTGATTTTAGCAGGTGAGGGTGGTTTATCTTTAAAGCACAGAGCTGTCGTATAGTGGTCGGAAATTGACGTGTGGATAACGAATGAGTCAGTGAAGTTAATATTTTTTACGTAGATGTGATCCAAACAGGATTTGTTCATGCCCTGTTCTCGAGTAGGTGTATTGATTGTCTCTATGAAACCGTTTTCTGTGAGCAGACATATGTAGTCATTGAATTGGTGGTGAAATGGAGATATAATGTTGATATTAATGTCGCCAATAAGGATTTGACGTTCAAATTTATTGGAACTGCTGACGACAGTTAGAAGTGAATTCAAAAAAGAATCTATGTTCGGGAAAGAAGGTGATCTATATATAGCAAAGACACATAAATTATTATTCAGAACAATTTTAAGGCAGTTACCTTGCGATAATATAATTTCTTCGACTTGCGCTTGAATACCATCTTTAATGTAAACAACAATCCCACTAGATTTATTTATATTTTTAATTGAGTGATATTCCGTGTAAGTTTGTATTATTTTAGAGGTGTAATTTTTGTGGATCCAACACTCTGATAAAATTAAAACATCAAAAGTATGATTGAATTGATCAAGAAATAACAGAAAATCATCAAAGTTTGACATACTTCTGATATTCTGGTGAATAATCTTTAAACTATAAGACTTCCAGCTGTAATTATTTAATTTTTTGAGATCGTCAATCAAATACTTGTTGCACGTTATATCTGTGTCATTGTAAATATCAGTAGATAATTGAATCATGATTATTCAGATGAAATGCAAAGCAATGAAAGTTTCACTACTATACGATTTGATCCATTTCTAGAAAAAGTATAACGTACAATAAAAATAACAATATTTATGAAAAACAAAATATGTGATAATAATAGGAGTATTCCCAAGTAAGTGAACGCAGAAGTATTAGTGATTAAGTATATAGCAGAATCGGTAACATAATAATAATATAATAAATAGTGGAAAATAGCAAACCTCGTGAGTATATTTGGTTCGAGTAGCTGGGTGTGTGTAATCACAGGATATAATAATGGCAATAATAATAATAGAATCTTCATTTTATAATCGTTGTCGGCATTAGGTATATTGTATTTGTAATAATCATAGGGAAGTCAGCTTGTTTTCATCGGGTATAAGAATTGCGCCTGATCCTGTCTCTCTCTGCAGATAGACGCGTCCCTCTTTGACCCAAACAAATTGAAATCGTCTCTCTCTCGCAAATTGGCGAGTTTTATACCAAATCTGCTTAGCCCGAAAAGTCAGCTGCTCAGATACATAGATTGGCAACCGGGGGCCGGCGAGACCGATATTTAACGTGTTAAGTTTTTCTTCGGTATTGTGTTTCTTCTTGTTGAAATATTTAACATCATTTAGCAGTTGATTTCTAGCCATGTTCGATTTAAGTTTAAGAACAATTGTCCTAGGTTGCTTCTGGTTATTATTTTTTTTTTGTAGACGATATACAGCATCGATGTCCTTAGTTTCAATGGGAGATCCTGTAGTTTTGAAGATCTTGAAGACCACGTGTTTTAGATTTTCGTCCTTGATGTCAGGGATGCCTCTTATTTCTACATTACTAGACTTTAAGGCCCGCTCTTGGAAATCGAGACTATTCTCCAGTACTACGATTCTAGCTTCCAGTGCAGAATTCTTCGCTGTAAGCTCATCGTTTCGATGCTCGACGTCACGGATTCTGGCCATAAAGTCTTCATATTGTGCGTTCATGAATTGTAAGCTTTCCAGGATCTTGTTGTTTTGGTCCATGATGTCGTTCTGTTTTTTTTCCAGGTTGTTCGTTTTGATCATAACTAAATCCTGAATATCTCCGAGATTAGCGGGGGACGATGATGATGATGGAGCTCCGTGATCTTTAGTGGCCGTTGATTTCTTGGGCGGTTCCAAAGATGTGTTATCGCTGGCAGCGGCCGATCTTGTGTCCCTTTTGCACTGCTTACACTTTTGTTGTTCGCGACGTTCCTGAGTGAGTCGACGGAATGTACTTTCCGTTATTCCTCCACAGGCGAGATGGTAGATGCCTTTACACACCGAACACACAAATATCGACTCGTCTGATAAAATAACTTCGGGGCAAACGCGGCAGTGCATTTTTAAATGATTTATAATGTCTACCGACACGAAGATATTTTTATAATATAGTGTTTATTCTGAATTAAAATAAGTGCGACAGTAAAACACCTTGATATTATTTGAATATGTTAGAATGTGATGCCACAGACAGGATGCACTATCGCTTTCTTACTGAATATTGCGATTTAACCTTTAAAATAAACTTTAAGACGGAGTAAAATTGATATGAACTAGTCTCATGGATCTGTTAATGTTGTTCTGACAATATCGTGGAGAATCAACTTCAAAAGTTAATGCACTTTATCCCCGGACACCGCTTTATAAAAAAAATCTTATGCTCTGTACTTAACATATTTTTTTGTTATATGTAACTTTTTGTAAACAATAATAATAATTATTGAAAATGACTGATATTTTATTTATCTTGCCAATACATTCAGATATAATTAGAATCACATTTTATGAAAATGATGCGTAATTAAATACCGTATTATTTTCAATGACGTTATTGTATAAATAGACTCGCCATAGTCTCACATACTCACTGTGGAAAGCAAGCAACACTCTTTTGTTTTCAGCGGTTTTCAGTATAATTTCTAAATTCAAAACTTTATTCCTGTGTAATAAAGACAGACAATCAAAGAATGTAGGTGTGTGAATGTCATGGATATATGGTAGGGCGGCTTATTAATTTATTCGCCGAATACTGCTTTCACAACACGGGTGTGACCTATGGGTGTGACTGAGATAACAAGATACTCTCACTCGGTTACACAATGGACAGGGAAGGGTAAAGAATACAATGACGTATTATTATAAAATTAATTGTAATAATTGATAATAATAAGTAATTAGCGTGTACTTACAAATTAAGTGTTATTCCTTCGCCTTTACGACTATTTGCGTGTAATTGAAGCATTTTCTCATCACACAGGAGGGCATTTTGGCGCTTAGCAATGCAATTTACTTACTGGTAAGACACGACCTCACTCAGCAGTAGCAGTTTAGTACTAAAGTACTAGAAATAGATTATATTCTGAACACAAAACTGTTTTAAATTAAATATGTACCTATGGGGTGAATTAAAAACTACACTCAGAACACGATTTTTTTTCTTCTTTGAATCTGGCAGCACACACAGGGTCTGTATAATATTATCACTGCACTCCGAATAAGAGAATGTTTTTCTTCGAAATGTGTCAGGAGATGAATCCACAACTGGAATTTTACATTTTGAACACAGAACTGGTTTTAAATTGAGCTAAAAATTTGCTAGTCCCCAGTATTAATTTGTATAACTCTCATAATGTGCGTCTGTTTTTCCTACGACTTACAGTCTTATTATAATTTTGAAGAATGGTTTGAAACGAAATTCTTAACCCCACTCGAAATATTAGAACGATTTTCTCCAAAATGCGTCAGTAGATTGATCCGGTACTGGAATTTTGACAGTTCATTCGGAACACGAAACTGGTTTTAACCTAAGTGGCAAGTCCTCAGCTACAATTACACCTTCCCGATTACACTCACTTCTTCACAAAAACCCATCACAATCAGAATGAAGGCATTATTATGTGTGTGAATAACGTACTGAATGTTCAGACTTTGGAAATATTAATCCCGGGTGCAAATTGTCTACAAATATCGTACGGTGACACGTGCACACTAGCAATGTATAGATCTCCCTCCTACCACAATATAACCCCATTCAAACGAAGCCTAAATGAAAAATTATCACAACTTGCGCATAAAAAAAACACATAATTTTAGTCGGAGACATTAATATCAACACTTTACCAAATAATTCACACCCACAATGCCAAGATTACTTAAACCTACTTAGTAACCATGGATTGATATCTACAATAAATCACCCGACCAGGGTCACCAAAGAATCCAGCTCTTGTGTTGACCACATTATGATAAAAACGAATAATCCATATAAAACACTTGTTTTTTAATCTACTATTACTGACCACTATGCAACTATGATTTCATTAAACACACCATCAAAAAATGCAAAAATTAAACATAATTATTGCATTTAACGGGTTGATTATGAGAATCTAAAAAAATCTTTTTCCTGTAATTATTGGCACAACTTACTACATAATATACCCAACGCTGAAGATGCATGGAATTACTTCATAGACAAACTACAAACTGAAATAAATAACAACCAAAATAATATTTAAATACCTATTCAATAAAAAATGTCGATATTAAAAGAAAAGAATCAGTTCGGGACCTGGGTGTTACCTTAGTTTCCAAACTTACATTCCAAATTACATATTAATAACATTGTCACTAAAGCCACCCAAATGTTAGGATTTATACTACGAACATCAAAACTATTTTATTATCTCGATACATTGATTTTGCTATATTATACCTATGTTCGTCCGCACCTAGAACACGCCTCACAAATTTGGAATCCAAGATATATAACATATGTTCATAGAATAGAAAGTGTTCAGGAAAAATTTCTCTCCTTCATAAATTTTCGGTCGTTTTATGTATTCCAATCAAATGATGATATACGTCAATTCTTTAAAATCGCGAAATTAAATTGTAGAAGAATTATTTCTGATCAATTGTTATTATACAAAATCCTAAATAATACGGTATCTTCCTTGTATCTATTACAAAAAAATAGATATTAGAGTTCCTGGTCGTAATAGTAGAAACGTATCCCTTTTTTATAACAGCCGCTCCAATACCAACTACTTACAAAATGAATTCATACATCGAGCCTGCCATTATCATAACACACACCTCCTATAATAGATATCTTTATCTTGAATATAACTTTCAACAAATTCAAAGCAACACTATTACCTAGACAAATGTAATGCATCATAACACACCCCTTAACATCCATATTTATTTTTATTATATTATTAATCAGATTTCTTTTCCTAATTTGCAATATATTTACATATTCCCTAATTACAAACATATAATCCTCATACTCCTACAAGATCATAAGCTTACCCTTTATTAATAATAATATTTGGACGATTTATATGGCGCCATTTTTGTGAAAAATCACCTCAAGGACGCTGTACAAACTTACCATACATGCCTAAAATCTAGAAAGACTAAAAGCTAGACGAACTATTAAAAACAACTTATGGCTAAAAATTGCATACACCGGTTCATTGATCACCGATACGAAAATATATGTACAATATTTTGACCAATGAACTCGATGCTGCCTAGGACCATACTTACCTGGGAGGTCGCTTGAAATTAACACTGTTTATTGTCTATTTAAAGAAATTTACACTAGTGGACTTATGTATGGACACTTTTCGAGATTTCTTGTATCTTGTCGTTTGCCTTATAAAAAACGACTTATTTTGTTGCGGAACCCTTCTAAGTTTTTTCGTGTTCCTTATGCTATAGTTGATTAATAAACATACCAAACGATATGCCATATTGTAATTCAAAATTCTTATAACTCTTTATGAGAAATGGGAGCAAACGCCTTTAAAACAATCAATTTTTGAGAATAATGTTTTTGAGTTTTGGCAATCCTTCACTGTCTCACGTTTTGTCTAAACCAACCACAAAGTGCAGAGGATCATTGTATGCTCCAATCAGGACACTTTAAGATGCAACACGATTAAGTTTTACACCCGTGTTAGTCAGTCATCCATTAAAGAAAAGTGAATATATTTTTTTAATAAATATTATTAAAATGGCTCCTAAGGTGCCAAAACGTGCCGATTTGTCGCCCAAAGAGAAGCAGAGCTGTTGCACTTCGTTAAGAAGGCTACACATACGAAGAAATTGCAAAAATATTGGGAGAATGAGCTACCAAGTCTGGAGTAAGAAAGGGTTGGCCAACGCTGCAAGGAGACTTAGTGGGTGATCGGAGCCTATACCGCGGTTTTAAAAACCGTCGGTTTTACTCGCGGCTCGTTGGTGCTGATCGACTAGCGAGTAAAACAGTCGTATCGTAGTCGAATTGAGGTTAACATGTCTTGTTCGGCGTCTGAAGCTTTGTGTTATCTTGGTATTATAGCATACCACGAAATTAACAAAAAAAGCGAAAACGCCCGAGAGTTTGGGTTAAAAGTTGGATTGAGAAAAGACAAGCGTTATCGCATACACATTATTTAATTCGAGAATTGTCAGCAGAACCACTCGATTACAGAAATTATCTGAGAATGTCTGAAGAATTGTACAACGAATTATTGTGTTTAGTAACACCTATGATACAAAAGCAAAACACTATACCTAATGCGAGAAGCTATTTCTCTTTTTTGTATTATGTTTAATGCTACATATTACATGCTTAAACTCCTAAATAACCTATGTATCTAATAACATGATATTGTAAAAGCCTTCAAATAAATATATTTTTATTCATCCCTGATGAAGGTTCAGGTCGAACCGAAACCGGTTGGATAAGGAAATAATAAAGTGGAATCAAAACAAAGTTGTATAATTTTGTTTATTATTATTTTTTTAAACTTTATTTTCCCATATTTTACATTTGATGTATACAATATTACGATATAATAAGAATAATGGGAACCCACTAAGGTGCAGCCTGTGCGTGGGTAATATAGTTTAATGTATTTTATTTGTACCTAGAAAGAACAAACAATTTTTTGTATTCGCTTGATTTAATTTGCCATAAACAGGGCCACTCTCGGTAGCTATTTATGAATTCTACGATGATATCGTGAATGTGAATTCGCAGATCCATTATTACGTGACGTCAGTCCTCTAGCGCTGTCGGCTGTCGCCGATAACTGACTCGCCGGCCGTGATCGACATGCAATTTTGAACGACGAGCCGAGTAAAATATCAAGCAAACATGACGAGCCACGAGCCAGGCTCGTCAACTCACAAAACCGCGGTTTTGCAATGATACACCGGCGAGCTTTACCGACGAGCCATAAGACCGCGGTTTTACTCGCCCGTCGATCAGGGCCTTTAAACTACAAAAACAGTCCGAAAATGGTGCAAAAGCCAAAGGTTACGCCACAAAATGAAAGGAGCATGTATTGTTTTACCCTGCAGAACTATTGTCAAACATCCAAAGATATTAACAAGGTCGTTAAAGCTGCTGGACTCGACATTACTGATATAACATTTAGGAAGAAATTAGGCAAGAATAATAAAAGTCTAACCATAACATGAAATAGAGGCATAAACGGCTAAAATGGGCTGTAACATATAAGGAATGGACTTCAGAAGACTGGGCAAAGGTGATGTGGAGTGATGAGACCAAAATTTTTACTTTTGAGAGTGATGGAAACAGATTTGTTCGTTGCCATCGAGTTGAAGATGTGATACCAGAATGCACTACTGCGACAATGAAACTTCATCTGAGTGTAATGGTGTGAGCTTGTATGATAAGCGATAGTTTTGGACGTCTGGGAGTGGTAGAAGGCACAATTAAGGCTAACAGGCATCAATATGTGATTCTGGAGCCCATTTTCTAGCCCAGCACAATGGTTTGTTCGAGGGTCAGCGTGGTAAATGCAATTTTCAGCAGCATGGACTCCCATGCTACATAGCAAAACGAGCGTGAAATAGTTACAGAACCACCATATTGTTGTTTTACCTTGGCCAGGGAACCGTCTGGACTTAAATCTTATTGAAAATCTCTGGTCTGGATTGAAAATACTGGTTTCTCATCGCAATCCAAGCAATAAAAGAGAAATAATTGAAGCGATTACTCAAGCATGGTTCCATGTCATCAAACGTGAAAATTAGTTAAGTTTGGTGGACTCCATGCCTAGAAGAATTGAAGAAGTTATTAAACTTAAAGGATTTCCAACGAAATACTAACTACTATTCTAAATCTATTCAAAATATAGCAGTATAATATGTTGTTCAATTAATTAGCTAACAAAATTATAATTAAACACCAACATGATTTAAAAAAGAGCGAATGAACATCAAATACAAGAAATTTGTGAAAAGTGTCCATACTTAAGTCCACTAGTGTATATAGAGTTCGCACGCAGAGGACATAATTGTGAACACATGTTGTTTAATCCTGAAAATATTTTACTATTAATATGTAATATATTCTTTTAATGAGTGTATTTTGAAAAGTACAAGCAACATTTAATGGTGGGCGGTGCAGTAGTATAAGGATTTGATCTTCCGAGAGACAGATTGATGTGTAAGGATTCGAGTAGGTAATTTTAATTCAGTAAGAAAAGTGTGATTAAGACAAATCATAGGCAATACAAGTATGATACTCTCAGATAGGTATATTTAAATTAATTTAAGGGTATGAGAGTCCGAAGAGGTAGGTTTTTAGTTTGGACCTAAACTCTGTTGGGCTTTTTATGCATCTTAATTCCGGAGGGAGTCTATTCCAAGCCTGAGGCCCAGATACTCCGAAAGCACGATCTCCGAACTTAGTATTTGGCTTTCGTTTGGGTTCTATTAGTCTGCCTATAGCAGATGAAGTTGCCGATCTAAGGGTTAATTGCCTCGGACCGGTATTTTCCGGGACGCATAATTCAGAGATGTAAGGTGGGGCCATTTCGTTGATTGATTTAACCTTTTCGTCCCGGAATGAAAAAAATCACACATCATCCGAAGGGGGGTCACTAGGGTTCCCCAATTTGATTTGCTTATGGGTGTTAGTGACATAATTTTCTGTAATTTGTTTAGGTAATAATTAGAGGGAAGTATATTCATCATATTTCAGTAGTCATTATCAAAATCGTTTGATAAATAAAGTCATTATTAATATTCTAATGAATTTAGACCAAAATGCGTATTTTTCCATAGAAAACAGAGAAGACGGGCCAATAGCCAACATAACTCCTTGTTTCCGAATCTTGATTGGCGATTGGCGATAACATTTTCCGCGTTTATGGCTAGTTTGTTGCACAGGGTGATCTGTAAATAATGGATATATATTTGTTTAACATTTTCATCTGTTGAAAACTACTACCTATTATCAGGGCTGGGCAAAATACATGCCTTAATGCTGTAATTAAAATACAAATTATAAAATACTTTTTCGCATGTTTTTAAAATACGAAATACAAAATACTTTGAAGTCGTGTATTTGAAATACAAAATACAAAATACAGTTTTTTAGCCATTTTTTTAATTTCAAATACAAAATAAAAATTACAAAATACATTTGGTTTTGGTAGAACCTTTGGTTGCAATTAATTTTCGTAAGTGCACTTATCTAAGGGTGCGTTTCAATAGAAGCAAAGCTGAGCAGAGTGAAACGGAGACGTGAAAAAATTTACCAATCATAATATTGCTTAGAAGACACATCTCATCCTCGCTCCGCTTGTAAAGTTTTGTGGTATAGGACCCGGTGTTAGATAATAATAATAATTATTATAATAACATGACATTTATATAGCGCAGTTTTCTGTTATTTCACTTCAAATGCGCTCTACTGTAAATAACTTAATTAGTATTCAGTAAATTATTCCCATAGTGCAGTGGCGTAGCAGCCGCCCGGGGCGGAGGAAAATTTTGCCGCCCCCCCCCCCCCCTATATAGGTACTTCTTCAGGGGGGGGGGGGGGGGGGTAGTGATCCTTTATTTTAAATATTTATTTGCCGATTTTTATTAATTAAATCTGTATGCGGTGAATTAAAACTACACTCAGAACATGAAAACGGTTTTTCTTTGGTTCTGGCAGCACATAAATTGTCTGCAACTAGAATTTTATATTTGCACTTCGAAAAAAATTATGTTTTCCTTTCAAATATGTCAGCAGATGAATACACAATTGGAATTTTACATTCTGAACAATAAACTAGCTTAAATTTTATATGTGTGCAGTGAATTAAAACTACACTCAGAACATGAAAAAGGTTTTTAATTGACTCTGGCGGTACATAACTTGTCTACAAGAATTTTATTAATCACTTCAAATAAGTTTTTCCTTCGAAATGTGTCGTCGGATGAATTCACAACTGGAATTTTACATTCTGAAGACAAAAGTGGTTTTAATTAAATCTGTAAGCGGTGAATTAAAACTACACTCGGACCATGAAAATGTTTTTTCTTTGATTCTGGCGGCACATAAATTGTCTGCAAGAATTTTATAAAGCTCTTCAAATAATATGTTTTCCTTCGAAATGTGTCGTTAGATGAATCCAAAACTGGAATTTTACATTCTGACCACAAAACTACTTTCAATTTAATCTGTATGCGGTGAATTAAAACTACACTCAGAACATGAAAAAGGTTTTTCTTTAATTCTGGCGGCACATAAATTTTCTGCAAGAATTTTATAAAGCACTTCAAATAATATAATGTTTTCCTTCGAAATGTGTCGTCAGATAAATCCACAACTGGAATTTTACATTTTGAACACAAAACTGCTTTTAATTAAATATGTATGCGGTGAATTAAAACTACACTCAGAACATAAAAATGGTTTTTCTTTGATTCTGGCAGCACATAGATAGTGTGCTAGAATTTTATAACTGCACTTCGAATAAGTATGCACAAACCTGTCAGCTATTTAACTTTTCTGTGATAATAAATTAAAAATATATACACCGTGATATATACGTGGAAGAAAACCGTATTCCTAAGTGTAATTTTTTGTGCGCTTTCAGCAGGGCGCACAAAGATTCGCGAATATAAAACACAAATTGACTATCAATTAGAGCTAAAATGATACTGTTGCTATTTACATTTTTATTTAAAAATAATGTATGTATTAGAAATAAAAACAAAACGTCTGTCATTACTATTTTGATTTTAACAGTAAATAAAACTTTAGAAAGATGTTAAGAAACTCTAAACTAGAAATAACTTTTAAGTCCTGACGCGAGAATCGAACCCGCGACTTCCCCAATCCAAATTTTTACAAGATGATTATTGATTGTGAAATTTCGCCGCCCCCCCAAAAGTGCCGCCCGGGGCGGGCCGCCCCTCCGCCCCTTCCACGCTACGCCACTGCCATAGTGCTCGATCTAATATTATGACACAAAAATGTACAATACAAAGCAATGACAAGTAAAATATTTAGTGACCGTCCGAAGGTCGTGTTTCGATTTCTGTTTTGGCAAAAAAATCTAGTTTCTGCATCAGTTTTGGTTTCGGCAGAATATCTGCCGAACCTTCGGCCGCACCGAAACTCTGCGTTCGTGAATTATCACGCGTCGTTCGGCTGACTTCGGGTGAGTTCGTGGCTCGTTCGCGAAATTTTTGTTCCAATAAGTAGTTAACATGTTTGTTAATTTTTAAAATTTTTGTTTGTTTTATATCAGTAATGTACCGGTAATAATACCCGCCGCCCAAATTTGGAGGCGGGTAAGGGTACCGCCGCCCCAGGAACCATTTATTGCATAATCAACACTTCTTCCATAGGTCATCTTAAGTTTGGTGTCTTTGCAGGAGTGACCGGGTTCATTGGGTGAAGTTTGTTCAGGTCTTGGGGGCCAATGCGTCTGCCTGCCTGCTCCGTGGTACGCAGGATCGAGAGAGACTGGTTGAGGGAGGTCTTTTATCCTCTGCAGCCGGAATCTCTCGACCCATCGCCTTGCACCGCGGTTGGAGGGATGGATTCATACGTCCGTTATGCCTAGATACACTGACCCCCCCGATTCCTACCCACCCTTCATACCTATTTCCTTCCCAGAAATGCCTCTCCTTCTTTTCCTTAAAAAACCCTACACACAGCATCCCCTAAGATGACATAGGCCCTAACTATTTTCGTTAGGGCCTCCCATGTGGAACTAATATAAAAAAATAATAAATAATTATTTTTTCGCATGCTTCAATTTTTTTCTTTATTTCATTTAACATGTTCATTAAGAATATTGTGATCGTAAACACAATTAAAATACTCAATTAATGAGGTCCTTCCTTTATAATGTGAGTGTTGATTATTGTCAAATTTTTGTTCCAAGAAGAAGTTAACATGTTTTGTTAATTTTTGTTTGTTTTATAGCAGTAATATCAACAAACAAAAAAATCACATGTAATTCAATAATTGTTTTTTATTTTTATTTCATTTAACACGTGTTAATTGTCTGCTGAGTGTAAAAATAAGCCAAATTTCAGTATACAATAGCTAAAATAGAATCGGTTTCGGCCAAAACTGAGACAAACACCGAAGATTCGGTTTCGGTTTCGGTAGAAAGTCCTGTCTCGGTGAGACACTAATAATATAATACGATATAAATAGCGTTGCCAACTTACTCTAAATATTAACATATATTGCGCAGGATTCTAACGTTTTTTATTTTTCATTATCATTACTAAGATCGCTAAATGTATTTGAAAATGTATTTAGAAGTCATAATTTAAAAAAGTATTTGAAATACAAATTACAAAATACCTCAGCATCGGGTAATTGAAATACCAATTACAAAATACATTTTTAGGAAGTACTTAATTGAAATACAAATACAAAATACGTATTTGTATTTCTGCTAAATACTGCCCCGCTCTGCCTATTACTAAACTAGGTACGGATGTTAAGGCGGAATGTAATGATAAATTATTTCGAAATAACGAAAATTTTATTTCTTAATACGATAAGTATAATGTTTTTATTGGGAAAAAAAAATATTTCGTATTTTTAAAATTTACAGGGGGTCAGCATTTATCAAAAATAAATCAGAAATCAGACCCTTTTCTGACCGCTCTTCCATATGTTTTACAAAATATTTTCAAATGATGAAGACCCTTAAAAATACTCTGGAGGTTTTTCTTTAAACCGACATACGTAAATTTAAAAAAAAATCAAGAATAGGGTTTTGGTTAAATTTTTTCATAAACCCTAAATTCAATGTTTTTTAAAATTCAAATTACAAAACGTAGGTTAAGTTTATTAGAAAAAACGAAATGACAACAACATATTAAAATCTTTCTCCATTTTTTAAAGATAATTTTATAATTTTAAACTACAATTTAACAATGACATAGGGGATTTTAAATTACTAGCAAATGCCCACTGTCGTGTGGCGCCGTTTTATCTTTCGGCTTACGGGACAATTTTAAACTAAAAGCTTTGTTCAAATTATTTCAAAAGATGGCAGTAATCAAACGCGGTGAGAATCTAAGATATTATTATGGGAGGTAAAAAAATCATAAAATTCGTGTGACGTAATTTAGGATAGCCCCTTATGAGGTATTCACAAAAAAAAATAAAAACTACTTTATTTATTTTTGTTATGTAGACCTATCACTAGGTATTTATGGGGTCTACATACATTACAATCTGAATTCTGAAATGTGGTATTTCAACAGGGTCATTTAGGTACCTTACCGTACACAATTCTTGCCATAGCCACGTGGTGTGTTTGTGTTGTAAAAAAATGTTATTTTATGTATTTCTAGTACCTACGTCAAATGCGTTGAGTACCAATACCATATTTACGGCATATTCCAGAGTGGAAGATACCAGTATCGCCCTGGTGTAAGACCACCGAACACAATTGAAACGTTACTTGATTTGGCTTTAGCCGTGTTCGGTGACCAGATCTGAATGGTCAGGTACTTCCCTACCTTCCTTTTCCCCATCTCCTTCCCCTCCCCACCTCACTGGCTTCAGACGGGATCAGTTGGTACTCTTGTGCAGTATTCACATAAATGTTTTTTTTAAATCTACAAAACGGTCAAGGTATAATTTGGGAGGCGGCTATGGGAGGCGGGTAGGAAATGAAGGAGAGGAAGTTCTGGGAAAGAAAAAGGTATGTGGGGTGGGTAGGAATCTGGGGGCAGTATTTCCAGGAGTGAGGACGTTTGAATCCATCCCTCCCGCTGCGGTTCAAGGCGATGTTCCAAGAGATTCCGGCTGGGGAGGATAAAAGGCCTCCCTCAACCATTCTCTCCTGATCTGGCCTGCCATGCAGCTGGTGGGCAGACGCATCCGTCGCCAAGACCCGGACTAACTACACCCAGACAAACCATGAACCCGGGCACCTCTGCTTATCCAATAAATGGTTCCCGGGGCAGCAGAACTAGCAGACCCGGCCACACGTTGTTGTGACTAACGAAACACAACGCCATTACCCAACCTTTACAAAATCCACACCACCCGCTTGCCAGCTGCCCGCTGCCTGCTGCCTGAATTGAATATTTCAATTTATCGGCTTTTCTCTACTATAATAAATATGTATTATACATATAAACCTTACTCTTAAAACGTTATCTATTGGTGAAAATCGCATGAAAATCCGTTGCGTAGTTTAAAAGATCTAAGCGCACCAACATTTTGAGCGACTTCATTTTATACATGTAATGATTAATAATAGAAGCGTTATAGATAGTATTAAATAGCAATGTTATAATATATATAGTATTGAAATCTATATTTTCATATTTAGTAGTAGTCTATATCATGATTGATCATAATCTCAGATGGATACATCAAATAATGGAAACAATAAATTCAGCAATAGATAGTAATAAAATCGGACATCAAAACTATTATAAAAGTACTAGCTTTTACCCACGGCTTCGCTCGCATGGAATTAGTGGGAAATTACTGGCATAATTATTGGCATAATTGTTATTATTCTTGCTTTTTTGTCTAATAAAAAATAATTATTGTTTAACCCTTCAAGATTTGAGTTATATTATTGATACTGCTCATAAAAGTCCTGTCAAATGCCAGCGATTTCTTGAGAATTTCCGCGTTTCAATGAAATCAAAATAATTTAAATATTTCTAAATGTATCCAAAAACTAAAAACTGTTTTTGAAAGGTGATTAAATAAGCTTTCAAATTATATCATTAGAAGTAAGCATTTTATTTTTGAAATATTTATATTTTGAATGCAAATATTAAAAAGTTTTAAAAGTGACTATGCTTTTCGTCCGGACAATTAACACTTTTAGAGATAGGTAGATATTAACTATGACGCCAACAAAGCACTATTTTTAGGGTGAATTGCCTAATTAATAAAAAAAAAACATTGTTTCCAAGGTAACAATTTGTTTGACGTTTGCAATAATTTGATTTTGTTAGGGACAGCAAACGTATGAAAAATAATTGCATAACGCTACAGCTTATTCATAACGCCAGAGCTTACCAATATATATAGCCTATGTTACTCGCAAATAATGTAGCTTTCGATTAGTGAAAGAATTTTTAAATTCTATTCGGTGTTTATTGCGTGAAAGAATAACACTCATCCATACAAACTTTCGCCTTTATAATATCTATAAGATTACACAAAACGAATGTCTGACATGGATCAAGTTGGTATTCAACACATTTGACGTACTATAAATATATAAAATTAAATACATTTTTTACCAAAATAAAATTTTTCAACCAACACAAACTAACACAAAGAATCCAATAAAGCCCGGCGCCCTTGAGGTGATTTTTCACGAAAACGGCGCTATATAAATTAGCCAAATATTATTATTATTAAAGACAAGCCTACGCACAAAATATAATAACTTCATATATATCTGATATACGTATACATCTGATCACATTGAACATTTTGGTTTTTGAGCATTTATAACATGTTCAGGTTCTCTAATCTTCATACCGCGTTGAATTCGGCTATCCGCTAACTCTGGCAATAGTGATTCGTTGAAAAACTTTGTCAGACGTGGTAACACTTTCAGCTCAAAATCATTGTCAGGATATATTCTTATTACTTCTATTCCACTTTCAGAATAAATTATAATGTCACAGAAGTCCTTTCTTGTAATGAACAATTGGCCTTGAACTTGAAATGAATAATTATGTGACTACTTCAATTCAAGTATTCCGTTTTGCACGGCGACGAAGATGTTGTCTTCCAGAGCAGCGTCAAAAATGGGTTTATTTCCAATTGAGGGTAGGCATTTTACTTCCACCAAACCATTTTCTCCAACCAATTCATCTGGACTTGCCCCCAAGTATGGCCATTCCTTTCTTACAAATAGACCTCCGTAGTCCAGTGGCTAAGACTCTTGACTCACAATCCGGAGGTCGCGGGTTCGAACCCGGCGTGCGCAAATAATTTTTATTTGATTAATTTGTGGTATTTCACAATTAATTCATTTAAAATAATATATAGTATATTTGTGGCACGTTCCAGAGTGGAAGATACTATCAGTATCGCCCTGGTGTAAGACCACCATTCAGAATTGAAACGTTGCTTGAAAATGGCTTTAGCCGTGTTTGGTGACCAGATCTGAATAGCCAGGTACTTCCCAACCTTCCTCTCCCCCACCTCCTTCCCCTCCCCACTACCTTCAGCCTCACAACATACCCCAATTGGGGATGCCATAGTCTCACTGGCTCCAGACGGGAGCAGTTGAGATTCTTGTGCGGTATTCACTATAAAAAAAAAAATAAAAAAAGACCACATGGCAATACTTTTACCTTATGTCTTTCCTCGTATAAATTTATCGCAGTCTTTTCGTTGATTCTGCCATAAATTACAGCTTTAGTCATAAGCTCTCTCCGCAGAAGCAAATTCTCTGTTTGTGTACGGTGTTTTACCATTTGAGAATCATTGTGCATGGTGTTTGACCATTCATAAATGATAATAAATCAGTAGGTATAGGATCTCTGTCTTGACACATAACTCCTTGCTAATAATTAATTCCGACGAATTCGACGGAAATATAAAATGTTATCATTATCCGTTATTAGTTTTTTACGAGTTTTTTTTGTCTTGAAAGCGGTTGATTTTGTCCACCTACTACGTGGCGGGCCGGATCGGGACAGAAAGGTTGAGGGAGACCTTTTGACCTTCCCTGCAGCGCAGTGGAAGCGATGGATTCACACGTTCATCACACCTGACCCCCAGATTCTTTCCCGCCTCACATACCTTTGCCCTTCCCATAACTTCCCCTTTCCCTAAAAAGACCTACTGCACGGCATCCTCAAGGATTACATAGGCCCTAAGGGTTTTTTTTTCTCAGGGCCTCCTGTGCGGAGATAATTTAAAGAAAGGTCCCACGTCCTTCAGCCTCACAACATACCACATCTGGAATATCGATAGGTACCTACGCTTTCATATGTTCTAGAATTATTATTAGGCACTAAGACTTCAGGTAGTTTTTTCTCAAAACTTTACTGTATTGACACGTGCATAGTACCCTTGGCCGGCTAGTCGCCCGAATTATTTGATGCTACCAGATGCGACATGTTGAATAATAAAATAAATAATATTTATTTTTCTAGTGGCATCTTTCGGATTTTAACGAAACTTTTTGAAAACAAAATAATCTCAAAATGAATGATAAAGACCGTTCTGACCGCTGGAGTGCTCTGTTGCAGTTAAGTACGGATATTATACCTATTCCTTCTTCGCGTTAAGTGTTTTGAAACTTATAGTATACATATAAATTTAATATAGATATTAAATTTGATCTCACAATTTATGATTGCTGTTATTATAACCGTATCATAAATGATGCGTTTGTTTGCATAGGCAGATATTTAGTTTATAGTTTTAACTGATCCATTTAAGTATGTACATTATAATATACTTTAAACGGTGAACGGTTTTGTCCTGCCGAGGATATCAAATAAACGCAGTCTGGCAACTCTGTCGATGTCTGAAAAAAAAACGATTTTTGGAAAATAGTAAAATACGTTTGGTGACTTAGCAGTCGTAACCGGGTTCATTAGGTTTGAATAGATCTTGGCCGCGGATACGTCTACCCACCTTGTGCGTGGTGGGCCGGTTCGAGAGAGACTGGTTGAGGGAGGCATTTTGAAACCTCCAACTGGACTCGACTCATCCCCTCGCACCGTATATGGAGGAATGGATTCATCACACCTGAACACACTGACCCTCTGATTCCTATCCACTCCCCAAACCTTATTCCTTTCCAGAACTTCCTCTCCCCCTTTTCCTTAAAAATACCCTCCACACAGCAACCCCCGAAATCATTCCCTTAGTCTTTTTTTACATTAAATTCACACAAGAGGTCCTGAGGAAAATAATTTCCCTCAGGGCCTATGTCATCGAACATGCTGTGTGGAGGATCTTTTTGAGAGGAAGGAATGAACATTGGTCTTGAAGAGACCCATGTTGTAGGAAGAAGGAGACACAAAGGCCGGCAAATCGTTCCACGGCCGAGCTGTTGAACACAAGAAAGAGTCGAAGAAGCGACCCGTTCTCATGTGACAAATGTCAACCGTGTACATATGTTGGGCACGCGTTTGGCCTATTTCCTGACTATGCATCGGTGCCGAAGGGATCAATGACGCCAGTTCCTCGGAGCATCTTCCATTGTAATACCGGTAGAACGAGGATAGCATTCCCACCCGACGCCTGTGCTCCAAAGATTGCAATCCGTCTGTTAAGATGGGAGAATTTATCAAACGGACCGCCCCAAGGAAAATAATTTCTCTCAGGGCCTAAGTCGTCTTTGGGGATGCTGTGTGGAGGGTTTCTTTTTAGAAAAGGAATAAGAGAACGTTCGGGGAGGGAATGGGGTATAAGAAGTGGGTAGGAATCTGGGGTTCAGTGTGTCCAGGAGTGATGGATGGTTGACTCCATCCCTCCCACTTCGGTGCAAGGAGTTATTCCAAGAGAGTCCTGCTGGGGATATCAAAAGGTCGCCCTCAACAAGTCTCTCACAATCTGGTGGGAAAGACGCATCCGCCGCCAAGACCCGAACAACGGCCTCCCAAATTAAATTTTACCATTAAATATAATCAAGTTAGCAATTAAAACCGAAAACACAATTTAACACTATTTATTCGCTGTAGATTTTAATCGTCCTGTAGTTTAAAATATATAAACTCCATTGTTTACAGGAAACGCTCGAGACAGAATGATCTTGGACCGGCAAGCTGATATTATATTAGCATTGTAAAAAGGGCATACGAGGTGCTCAGAGTGATCGAACGGGATTGAGCCCTTTCTGTAAATATCTTAGGCCGTCTGTTTCAACAGAAAGCTAAATCGCGTCATAAAGTTAAATTTTAACTGTCATTTAAAGTAACAAGGATGTTAAATAGGACCACGCGTTGTTTCAAGGGTAATTTTGCTAAAGTAATAGTTGTCAGTGTGGCCAGTCTAAAAAGCAGAATATTCCTCGGAATAATGTGGAAAAACGCATCGAAATATTTTTTTATACGGCAACACCGTAAACTAAATCTTAAAATCGGAACCACTGTCAAAATATCCAATTGTATTTTGTTGCGCACCGTAGTATCTGACGGCATTGTTCCGATAAAAAAAGTAATTGTATGAATATTTACAAAGAAATGACGACCTATTATAATACATATACTCAGTGGCGTACCGTGGGTATCAGCCGCCCGGGGCGGAGGAAAATTTTGCTGCCCCCCCCCCCCCTAAATAGGTACTTCTTCAGGGAGCGGGGGGGGGGGGTAGTGATCCTTTTTTTTTAATTTTTTTTTTTTAAATTTTTTTTTTTTAAATATTTATTAATTAAATCTGTATGCGGTGAATTAAAACTACACTCAGAACGTGAAAACGGTTTTTCTTTGGTTCTGGCAGCACATAAATTGTCTGCAACTAGAATTTTATATTTGCACTTCGAAAAAAGTTATGTTTTCCTTCGAAATATGTCAGCAGATGAATACACAATTGGAGTTTTACATTCTGAACAATAAAACTGGCTTAAATTTTATCTGTATGCGGTGAATTAAAACTACACTCAGAACATGAAAAAGGTTTTTATTTGACTCTGGCGGCACATAACTTGTCTGGAAGAATTTTATTAAGCACTTCAAATAAGTTTTTTCTTCGAAATGTGTCGTCGGATGAATTCACAACTGGAATTTTACATTCTGAACACAAAAGGGGTTTTAATTAAATCTCTAAGCGGTGAATTAAGACTACACTCGGAAAATGAAAATGTTTTTTCTTTGATTCTGGCGGCACATAAATTGTCTGCAAGAATTTTATAAAGCACTTTAAATAATATAATGTTTTCCTTCGAAATGTGTCGTCAGATGAATCCACAACTGGAATTATACATTTTGAACACAAAACTGCTTTTAATTAAATAAGTATGCGGTGAATTAAAACTTCACTCAGAACATAAAAATGGTTTTTCTTTGATTCTGGCAGCACATAGATAGTGTGCATCTAGAATTTTATAACTGCAATTCGAATAAGTATGCACACACCTGTCAGCTATTTAACTTTTCTGTGATAATAAATTTAAAATATATCACCGTGATATATACGTGGAAGAAAACCGTATAAGTGTAATTTTTTGTGCGCTTTCAGCAGGGCGCACAAAGCTTCACGAATATAAAACACAAGTCGACTATCAATTAGAGCTAAAATGATACTGTTGCCATTTACATTTTTATTTAAAAATAATGCATGTGTTAGAAATAAAAACAAAACGTCTGTCATTAATATTTTGATTTTAACAGTATATAAAACTTAAGAAAGATGTTAAGAAACTACAAACTAGAAAAAACTTTTAAGTACTGACGCGAGAATAGAACCCGCGACTTCCCCAATCCAAATTTTTACAAGATGATTATTGATTGTGAAATTTCGCCGCCCGGGGCGGGCCGCCCCCCCCGCCCCCCCCACGGTACGCCACTGCATATACTATACAATATGAATGTAATTTACTTTCCAGCAGTTGTGATGTCTCCTTGAATTTGAAGTGTCACATATTTTTCGAGATATTCAATTCAATTTATTTATGGTATCGAAAACAGAAAAACATACATTTTATAACTTTTTTTAAATCCGTTTGCAAGAGTATTACATTAAACGTTAGTACTTAGTAGGTGTACAAACTATACTAGCATTGATAGAGCTTGTCTTTTAAAGGAAGCTTCACTCGCTAATATGTTGATATCCGAAACAATTCTGTTCAGGCGGTTCAGGCCCTACCTACTACTCATGTTATATTTTTGTAATGTTTATGAGACAATAAATCGATTTGAAGTCTTGTAAAACTTGCTATACATCCGTTAATAGAGCTTGTCTTCAAAAGGTAACGCTAAATATGTCGATATCAGAATTGATTCTGTTCAACAGCAAGATTTTTTCAATATGCGGCGCCGCGCCAAAAATTCGAGATCATCCCAGACAACCAAATTCTTGACGCGGGGTCGAAATGTTTTTGATTTTCGCTACAAGATATATTGGATGAGGAATTCATTGTCACTATCATCGTGTTCTACAATATTTATCATGATAACTATGTTAAAGCGCGGAATTTCGTAGATTACCTGGAGCAGAACTGTTATAAATAAACTGAGAACTGTCAAATATGCCAATATGGCGGAGTAACTCTAGAATAACTATCGGTTTTCGGAAAGTTAATACAAAAGTTAAAAGTAACATAAAACAAGCAGTCTTTTTGTTTGTCTTGTGTTTTTCTATATTCTTTTCATGCATATTTAAGTATTTAGCTTCTCTTAAAAAAAATTTTTCTAGTTTTTTCTTTATGTTTTATTTTAACTTCTCTTAACTATATATTTTTTTCTTAGTTTTTCTTTGTGTTTTTCTTGTCTAGCTACTAAAAAAAAAAAAAAAATTATCAGCGAAAACATGTTTCTAGGCTTACTGTTTTATTTTAGCACTCTTTCATTTTTCTGTATCTTTGTAAAGCTGTTTGTTTTCCAAACAGAGATATTATTATTATTATTATTAACACTAATTCTATAGTAAAAACAATCCCTCACAAATTTAAACCTCTAACTCCCTGGATAAATCACACCATTATAAATTGTATAAGAAAAAGAAACTTACTCCATAAAAAAACTTCATTGAATCCAGGGGGGTATAACTCCGACTTATTTTGTGACCAAATCAATGTCTATGGCTCGTGACGTAAAGAATATCATTTCTGCCATCTTTAGATTTGATCCACCAATAGAAATCTTCATACGGACTTCCAAGTCCAAAGAAAAACTGAGTGGTGTGCAGTGGGATATCTATGGTTATATTATGTCAAATAGCACATGGCCGAACAATCAAACGCCAACGTAAATATTTTGAAATGCCACCTAAATACTGTTCTAGTGTCGAAGGCTGCAAGGATCTGACATCAATTCGACATAAATTAACGCAAAACGAAAGTTATTATAGGGAATGTGCATGGAGAATTGGCAGAAGTGACTTCGTTGTTCATCCGATTTTGGGAAGTTGTGGATATGTTTATGCATGGTCATTATGGGTCCCATTTCGAATACAAATACAAACATTCCAACGGTTCGGTGAAAAATATGCTCTGCCGTCCCTTAAAGCCCGTTCACATTAACGCATCAACCGCGAGCAGATATCTGTTCAGCCGCGAGCGCTTATATTTTATGCCGTTCACACGAGCCTATCAAATATTTCTTCCTGTGGTAGGAGAGGGGGTCAGATGAATTTAGACAGCTCGATAACTGCCGCGAGATACCATTTCTTTGTAGATTTTGTACTAGATCTGACAATTTGACAGCTGACATTCGCGCGTTTTCTATACTTTTGCTTTGTAGTTTATCAATTTTCTTAGGAATTCAATAGACGTATGGCCATTGATTATTTTGTAGAAACAATATAGTATTGAAGTAAATAATTTGTTTTAATGACATGATGTTTAACTCCTTCAACATTTTCTTGACTGAAGTGTACCTATTTTTCTTCAATATACCTACCTAGTTCTCACAGCTGTTTTGTAGAATTGTCATTTGTTTCATTTAGTCCGTCGTTGGCTAATAGAATGCTGCTACAGGAACTTATGAGTGGTACAATGATTGCGTTGTACACATTTTTACTGGAGACTGTGTCAATGAATCTTTTTATTCTTCCCAACAGCAAAATTTTTTTGGCAATCTTTTTAATAATTTGTTTTGTATTTTGAGCGAAAGTCAATATGGAGTCAATTATTACTCCCAAATATTTATTTTCAAATACTTCTTTCAAAACTTCACCGTCTATCTATATGTCTTTTTTTGTTTGCGTTAGGTACTCGTTTTCCAATGTTCATACATTTAGTTTTGTTTAGGTACATTCAATTTTAGTTTATTTTTCTTCAACCATTTTGATATATTATGTAGATCTTCATATAAATAATGATTCATCAGGCCTCGAGGAAAATAATTTCCCTCAGGACCTATGTCACCTGAGATTCTGTGTGGAGGGTCTTTGTGAGGAGAGGAAGGAATGAACATTGGTCTTGAAGAGACCCATTTTGTAGGAAGGAGGAAACAAGAGGCCGGCAAATCGTTCCACAGCCGAGCTGTTGAACACAAGAACGAGTCAAAGAAGCGACCCATTCTCATGTGACAAATGTCACATGAGAATGGGTCGCTTCTTCCACACGTTTGGCGTCTTTCCCGACTGTGCACCGAAGGGATCAATGACGCTAGTTCCTCGGAGCATCTTCCATTTTTAAGTTTACACTTTTCCAACAGTTTTCTCAGTTTGACTACACTCAAATGGTCTCTTGTATACCCTCCACTCAGCGTTTCCTACAGTCTATAACAGATTTTTTTAAAAATAAACTATGCATATCTACCGTCTGGCAAATCACACTCTTAGTGCCTCCGCCTCTTCTTTCAATTCTATGTTTTTGTAATCCTTTGTATGCATTTTACATAAACAAGGGAATCTTTTAGCACTCATTGTTAGGTGCTCACATGGTGTCAACTGCTGGAATCCAGAGGATTAAAAATAATGTAAGTTCTTTCCAAATGCAAAAACACAGCAGCCGGTAACTTTATCAGATAATATTATACTAAATACTAAGGTAAGTACCAGGGCCAGGGTGACGTGAAAACACAAATGTGCAAGTGGGACATTGTATAAAAAATAAAATTAAGTTTGTTAGTATAAATTTATTTAGTTTAATTGAAATCCAACATTTTAGTACAGCACGCTGCAACACATATTTAAAATTGATCATATTTAATGATGACATCATTAAAATAATATTGAAGTATGTATTAGGGGTTATCCATTAATTATGTGAGCATAAACGGGGAGACCCCTCTCCCAGCAAAATCTCACGATACTTGAAAAATAAACGAATTGGCCCAAATTTATCTCACCGAGGGATGGGTGGGTCTAGATTGGAAGAAAAACTGCTCAAGTAATTAATGGATGCCCCATATGTTTTTGATTATCTTTAACTTTGATGACATTAAGTATTCAAGAAAGACTCGCTGTCTGCTATAGGTATGCGAAATAAAGTAATATTTAAACCTTCTAAAAAGATACACCTCCCAAAATAATAAAAACACAAGAGTTCGTCAAGAATATTATTTATTTAAGTGCTGTTAAATACACAGAATAAATAAACAGAATCAGAAAACATACTATTATAATTTAAATTAACCAATGCTTATAATGGAACTAGAGAAATAAAAATGTACACTAATATAACATAATTTTGAAGGCTCGTGAAGAAAATTTCTGCTTTCAGATCACAAATTCTGTCCAACAATAAATACTAAAAGAAAAATATATCTCTTTCAGTCTTCAGATCAGAGTCCAGCAAAACATATTGTTTATTTACGTACGGTACAATTATTTACATACACACAGAATAAAAGATTAACGTAAACTTACTAATATGATTAAAATTAACCAACACTTATACTGGGACTAGAAAAAACAAAATGTACACTAATATAACATAATGTTGAAGGCTAGAGAAGAAAATTACAGCTTTCAGATAACAAATTCTGTCCAACAGTAAATACAATAAAAAAAATATATTTATTTTAGTCTTCAGATTTCAAATTCTGTCAAACATTAAATACTAAAAGAAAAGTATATCTATTTCAGTCTTCAGATCAAAGTTCAGCAGAACATCTTGTTTATTTACGTACAGTACAAGTATGTACATACTTTTATAGACAGAATAAAAGATTATAAACAATTGTAAACATACTAATATAATTTAAATTAACCAACGCTTATACTGGGACTAGAGAAAACAAAATGTACACTAATATAACATAGTTTTGAAGGCTAGAGAAGAAAAATTCAGCTTAAAAGGTCCGGAGAATTTTGATGAATGGTCGTTCGCAGCTGAACAATTTTTGATGTTGGATGGTGTCGATATTCACAAGCCAGAATCATCCGATTGTACAAGTTTGGATGATAAAAAGGCAAAAGCTAAACTTATTATGACGATTGACCCCTCAATTTATGTTCACATCAAAAACGATCAAACAGTACAAGGTGTATAGAAGCGTTTGAAGGCCTTATATGACGACTCTAGCTTCACTCGTCCCATCAGTTTACTTCGTCAATTTACTTCGTCAATTTACTTCGTCAATTAAGACAATGTCTAGGTATGGATGTTAAAATACAGAAAAATAATATTTTCGTTAGTCAAAAGAAATTTATAGAAAAGTTAGTATGTAAATTTGGTTTAGAGAATTCTAAGAAAAATGTAGAGACACCTATGGAGACTAATTTAAAATTTGAAAAAGGAGAAAATGTACATTCCAAGTTTCCTTACCAACAGTTTATAGGCAGTTTAATGTACCTCTCTGTTTTAACCAGACCCGATATTTCTTATTGTATTTATTGATTTCCTGATTAAACGATTAGAAGAATCCTTTGGCTTAAACTGCGGTGTAAAAGACTGGCTGATATCTTACTTGGTCAACCGCGTACAAGCCGTTAAAGTGGGGAAAAACCAATCTAAATATGCAACCCTTTCATCTGGAGTTCCCCAAGGGTCTGTTCTGGGCCCACTTCTCTTCATCCTCTTCACAAATGATGTCGCTAAAATTATCGAATCATTTGGTCTTCTATCTCACTGCTACGCTGACGACCAGCAAGTTTACTTCTACTGCTTACCAGAGGAAATAGGCAGTCTTAAAACTCGCGTAACTGAGTGTCTAGAAGCAATCACGCGCTGGATGACCTCAAATAGATTAAAACTGAATCCTGCAAAGACTGAGTTTCTCTGGACAGCCACAAGCCGACGTCAGCATAATATTGATAACTCCCCAATAACCATTTCAGGAAGTGACATCACTCCAAAAACATGCATAAAACTACTAGGTGTCAATCTGGACGCTGATTTCTCCCTTAAAACTCAAGTGAACAGAACTGTAAGCACGGGGTTCTTTCAGTTAAGGCAAATTAAAGCAGTACGGAGAAACTTGACAACAGAGGCGACTAAATTACTAGTCAATTCGTATGTTGTTTCACGTCTAGATTATTGCAACGGAATGTATGCTAGTCTCCCGAAATATCAAATCAACAAATTACAATCTGTGTTCAACGCTGCGGCAAGACTCATCACCGGCGTATCTAAATATTCCCATATTTCTGAGCATCTCAAAAATCTTCACTGGCTCAAGTGTCCTGAAAGAATCCAGTTCAAGCTCTGCTGGATGGTATTCAAATCCCTTAACAGAATGGCTCCGGCTTACTTATCGGAAATGTGTATTCCAGAAAATTCTAATTCGCGACAATCAACCCTCAGGTCAGCAGCAACATCAGCTATCGGAAGGTTGAAGGAACCAAAGCGCACACCAGATACTAAATTCGGTGAGCGTGCTTTCGGAGTGTCAGGACCTAAAGCCTGGAATGGACTGCCACACGAGTTAAGAATGATCACAGATTCAGCGGAATTTAGAGCTAAACTAAAAACTCATCTTTTCAGACAGTCGTATCCATAAGTAAAAAAAAAAACCCTCTCAACTTCAGCTTCACGGCTCACGACATAGTAAATAACTAATTTTGTAAAAATTATTCAAATTCTTACAATTCTCCAGTCTTTCAAATAAATATTAACTCAACGTTGGCATTAATCTTCGTATAAACATAAATGTAAAACCAACAGGGATGAGGGTAGCAAAAGTAAAGTCATGCAATGTCCAGTTTTTTGAATATATTGCCCTCCACGTGCAAAGTCGTACCTTTCCCAAGCATAAACTTTCTAATAAAGTGTGTTTTTCGGAAGTGACCTGCAGGTAAGTATGTTTTTGTATCTTTCTGTAAATAATAAAATTAAATAGAACCTAGGAATTCATAGTGAATTGTAAAGCGCCCTTGAGGTGATTTTTCACAAAAACGGCGCTCTACAAATTGTCCAATTATTATTATTATTATTATTAGTTACCTAAGCCAATTTAATAACTGTTTCACTGAAACACATTGGAAGCATGCCAAGAGAGTGTTAAAATATTTAAATTTTACCAAGAGTTATGGTCTAATGTACAAAAAAAATAATTTAGACATAGTTGGTTACGCTGATGCAGATTTTGCATCTGATAATTTAGATCGTAAGTCATACACTGGATATTGTTTTATTTATGAAGGTTGTTTAATATCTCATGAAAGTAGGAAGCAACAAACTGTCACTTTATCAAGTACAGAAGCCGAATACATGGCTACTTGTGAAGCAAGTAAAGAGGCTATATTCTTGAAAAACCTGTCTAATGAACTAATAAATAGAGGTAATAAACCTATTACATTATATAATGACAGCCAAAGTGCTATAAAACTTTCTGAAAATTGTATTCATCATAGACGTAGTAAGCATATCGATGTCAAATTTCATTTCATAAGAGAGGCTGTGTCAAATAAATTAATTAATTTAGAATATTTAAATACCTCTGAAATGCCAGCAGATATGCTAACTAAGAGTTTAAGTAAAATAAAACATTATAAATTTATAAACAAGATGGGTATAGTATTGCATACCTAGTATTTGTTTTTGGTTTATTTGTATTGTTTTGTTAAGTGGTGGTATTGAATTTTGATAATAAAATAATAAAGTTACCTACCGCCATCTAGGATCTTATATGGAAGCTCTGTGTACTTTCCATGCTTTTGTTTACCTTATTTGTATTATTTTGTTAAGTGGTGGTATTGATTGAACCATGGTAATAAAATAATTCAAATGTTTAAACTACCGACATCTAGGATCTGTAGTGTACCTACACGCTTTTGTTTTACAATAATAAATTGCTTCGGTTCAAGTCTGATTACCGTGTTTCATTAATAATGAGGCTGGAAAAAACAAAATGTTAACTAATATTATGTAGTTATTAAGGCTCGAGAAGAAAATGTACTTGAAATTATCCGGACGCTAGATAAAATTAAATGAAATATTTCCATCTTATGGAATTCCTTTTACCGACGTTGGCAAACAGACCGATAAAGTAATATCAATGCACAACTGGAGCAAAACCTGATAGATACAGATGACGATATAATCGAGCCTCCTGCCAGGAAGCTGCTGAAAGCCTGGAGTATTTTTTCAAAAGTATGTGCTTTCATGCTTGAAGTGAAGTTGGAATTAAGAATTCCATTAAATGAAAACATTTCCATTTTGTTGCAGTTGGTGACGCTGCTTGTCCTGTTGTCGTTTTAGATCTGGCGTTCGCCTGCCGGAAGCCATCTCTTAATTTCTTCCAGAGGCACTTGGCCTCTTTCACTGAAAACAAAAAAACCTTAAGTAATTTACGGGTACTTGGCAACAGGCGATAGCTTCACGAGAATTGTCTACAATTATAGGATTGGCAGAACAACTGTCTCAGAAATTATAAAAGAGGAATGTGATGCTATCTCCAGCCGATAGTAATTTATTTGATTTTATGCCCAGCTGGGTTTTTACATAGATTATGAGAGAATATATATTGATCATGACTTTATCTAATATAATCAAGTCTGAAATAAATCTCCTGTCAGGCAGAATGAAAATAAATAATTAAAAGTAATTTCAGGTAATGGCAGAACCAACCCAAGATGAGTGGAAAAAAGTCGCTACAGACTTCAAGGAAATTTATCAATTTGACCATTGTGTCGGAGCCATTGATGGCTAGCACGTGGTCATAAAGGCTCCACCTATTTCAGGGCCGGATTTATGTGGAAAATGCTAAATAACATGCTTGTAATTGCTAAAATAAATCGACTTGCATTCAGTGTTAAAAAATATTTAGAAAATAAACTGTGCATACCGTCTGGCAAATCACATTCCTTGATGACCTCCATCCATGCCTCTTCCTTCAATTCTATATTTTTGTAGTCTGCACAATCCATCCTCCATAAACAATGATATTGAAGTATATATTATATGTTTTTGGTTATGTTGTCGCTCAGCTCAGCTGGGTAGGGTTAGGGTGGTCCTGAAAATAAAATAATTTTTAGTAATACATACCAGATATGGCATTAAATTTAAATTAGCCGCATTGGTTTTGAAACGGCTGTCCACACTGTGAAGTAGACGGTAGATATTTTTGTTAATAATTTATATGGATTCAAAAAAATGCTGTGCGATTACTGAAAAATATGTGCTAATTTATTATGTATCATTTGTGTCTCTAATCATGTCTCTTGTCTTGCCTCTCTAATTAATTGTCACTTGAGGAAACTATGTATTTTTAAAATTTTCTAGTTCTAACTGTTTTTTTGTTTTATTTTATCTCATTTGTATTTAAACTGTTTCAAAATTAAACATTGAATAATTTGGTTGATTGATTTTATATAAATTTTTACCTATTTGGTCTTATTTGTATAATGAACTGAGTTGTTCTCAGATGTGTGATAACAATCTGTAAAAACCCAGTATAAATAAATACATTACAATTTTATTGTTTTGTTTACGTATTATTTTATACAGCAAAAAGCTGTCAAAAATGGCTACACTACGGAACTATGCGTTGTACTAGTGCTATAATCTCATTACAGTTGTAAAATCACTGTTTTTAACAAAGATTGAGGTTATGGACAGAAATCCCCAGTATTATTGACATTTGCATAAAAATTGATACTTATTTCATAAGTATTAATATTGAACTTACCTTTGCATATTAGTTGGTGTAAAGCCACGTCGATAATCCATTTTTGACTTCAACATTAGGTTACGTACACAAAAATGCACGCGTAGTATTGAAACATTGTGACTGAACACCGTGTAATATACCATTTCTGCATGATGAATCAAATGCGATGAACACACTAAACATTTCCGCATATTAACTATATAATTACAAATACTATTTATAAACTTTTTAGATTGTATGCAAGCTGCGGGTCTCGGTCACTCGTTCGTCGAAATTTAGTGGTTTGGCTTAACATGCCGATGGACCTCGCGTCAATTTCCAAAAGTGTCGAAGGTAAAGGAGGTTAGCACCCGGATTCCGCGAAATCCCCACAAAGCAAAAAATTGCCCAAATGAAAACACTAGAAGCTTCTCTCAAGCAACGCCGCTCATGATTTGAGTTTTGATGGGACACGGACACGGAACTGAGTTGGGAGCTCCGTAATTAAAATGACCCCCACTCCTATTTTCGGCGGGAGAGGGGGGTGCTTATCTGCTCGTATATCGCCTCCGGAGCGGTTACGGCGTAAGATGTGCATTGTCTATGGTTGATGTGCACATCAAAGCGCTTAGTGTGAACGGTCTGAAGGGATTGTATGGAGAGCGATATGTGGCGTGCTATCATCTTTTATGTTTGATACGCTGGTCTGAACGTAGCATTAATCTTCCTGGAATCGGAAAACATCGGACTTTACCCAGTGAAAACCTAAACTTACCTAGGACGTGGTTGCCACCAAAATACAGGTTAGAATCTCTTTTTGTTCAGTGTTCCTAATGTAGGTACTGTGTAAATTATCATTGTTCGCCTCAGAATTTAATCTATTTTCGTTTTTAGATCGTGTTCTACCAGCAGTGTCCAGCATAAAAGTACCAGAACCAAATGTGTTACCTAAAGCTAGCAGAGTGCCTTTTGCTGTCAAAGTGATCCTTGAAGGTATCTACATCTGTATTTATATTTCGTAGGAAATAATATGGCTGAAAGTGCCTTTTTATTAAATTTCCAGAGTTTGGCAGGATCTGCATTCCGCCCAATAATATTCTATATTTTGTTTGCGAACTTTGGTTAATGTGATGAATATATTTATTTCAGAATCAAATGTGTTCCCTGAAGCGGAAGGGACGTGGGACAGGAATGGGACGAATGGTGAAGGACACGCTAATTAAATGGCATAGTAACGCATGCCAGGTACCGGCTAGTAATCCAATAATTGCAACTCCTTTCTTCAAAGTGTTATTTTCACAAGACAGATTGACATCACAATGAACATCTTGTTTTTGGAAATCAGCGAGAATAATAATCCTAAAAATAATGGTTTGTGATGAATATATTTTAACACCTTTAAAATGTGTTTGTGTGATTTATATTTCTTGTGTGAATGTAAAATATAAATGTAGTATAAATTGATACAAAAATAAAAAAGTACTATTGACATTTCAGACGTTTTATTTTTAAAATATATTTTTTAGGCTAATAAATTGGGAAGGTTTTTATATTGTCTATGGTAGTACCTTTTTTTTAACTTTCCTCTATCTTTGTCGATGGTGTGTGACGACAAGAATTTGAAATTGATATTATTTTTCATTATTTATGGTTAAATAGTGTTGAAACCTGTTCAGTACTAAAAGCCCGAAGATATCGATCTAGGTATTAGTTTATTTATGATTGAATCCTTCTGACACTATACTTAACAACTTTTACAAAAGATATGGAAACATATGTACAAAAGTAATCAGGAATGCTAAGGAATTATATTACAGACATAAAATAGAATAAAGCAAAGGTTATCCAAAAGAAATGTGGAACATTTTACGCGAAGCTACTCATACTTATATTCATCATAGCATCATAATATTGACAGAAACCTGGCTCGACCCCGATATAAACACAGCAGAGTTAGGCATGTCTAACTACAACGTATATCGCCTTGATAGAAATTCGTCCACCAGTAGGAAGATGCGGGGTGGTGGAGTACTCATCGCCATAAATAAAAAATGTGTTCTAAAATTATTTAACACAAACATCGTGATGTTGAACAACTTTTTGTGATGCTTCAAAATAAAAACGCCGGCAAGTTTATAATAGGATGCGTATATTTCCCACCATCCTCTGCTCCACAACAATATATGAATCATGTTGAAGATGTGGAAATTTTAAGATTTAAGTACCCCAGTGCCAAACTTATTGTAATAGGAGACTATAATTTACCAAATATATCTTGGAACCATGATGACACTCAATTATCTGGTATCAATATGTATACTGCTAATCCTAATGAGAGGGAGATACTGGGTATGTCTAATTACTTATCAATCCCACAATTAAATACTATCGCTAATGTGAATAACCGTGTTCTTGATTTAGTTTTCTGCAGTACTTCTGCTACGGTATGTAAATCTGTAGAAGAACTATTACCTGTAGACGCCTATCATCCTCCTCTGGACATAAATATCTCCCTCGTTAACGATAATGATCATAAAAATGTCAAGTCATGTTATAACTTCTTTAAAGCAAATTTTCCAAATATTTCTGATTACTTAAATACAACTGATTGGTCCTTTCTGGAAAACATAGACATTAATAACAACGTAAATAAATGTTATGATATTCTAAAGGATGCTATTGCAAATTTTGTGCCCCTCCGACAAAATAAAATTGTTAATTTTCCAAATTGGTTTAGTGCTGAATTGATCACTTTAATATACAATAAAAAAATTGCTCATAAAAATTACAAGCGATCGAGATTGTCAAGTGATTATGATGAATTTCAATTATTAAGAAAGGAGTGTTGTAAAATGTCTAAAATGTGTTATAAAAATTTCATTGATAAAATTGAAAATGATATTCATGTGAACATTAAACAATTTTGGAACTACACTAATTCACAAAAAAATAATAATTCGGGAATTCCTACTTCTATGAATTTCAATGGAAAAATTGGATGTAGTGTTCAAAATATTGTAAATTTATTCGCTGATTATTTTAAGTCTGTCTATGAAAAGGATATACCTGATAATGAAATTCCCAAATTCTCGACTAATCTTAGTCTGAAAATATCTGAAATACACATTGAAATTAATGATATTAAAAAGCATGTCAATTTGTTAGATGCTAGAAAAAGTGCTGGACCTGACAACATTCCACCTGTGTTAATTAAAGAATGTCTAAACACAGTGGCGTACCGTGGGGGGGGCGGGGGGGGCGGCCCGCCCCGGGCGGCACTTTTGAGGGGGCGGCAAAATTTCACAATCAATAATCATCTTGTAAAAATTTGGATTGGGGAAGTCGCGGGTTCTATTCTCGCGTCAGGACTTAAAAGTTTTTTCTAGTTTATAGATTCTTAACATCTTTCTTAAGTTTTATATACTGTTAAAATCAAAATATTAATGACAGACGTTTTGTTTTTATTTCTAACACATACATTATTTTTAAATAAAAATGTAAATGGCAACAGTATCATTTTAGCTCTAATTGATAGTCGATTTGTGTTTTATATTCGTGAAGCTTTGTGCGCCCTGCTGAAAGCGCACAAAAAATTACACTTATACGGTTTTCTTCCACGTATATATCACGGTGATATATTTTAAATTTATTATCACAGAAAAGTTAAATAGCTGACAGGTGTGTGCATACTTATTCGAATTGCAGTTATAAAATTCTAGATGTACACTATCTATGTGCTGCCAGAATCAAAGAAAAACCATTTTTACGTTCTGAGTGAAGTTTTAATTCACCGCATACATATTTAATTAAAAGCAGTTTTGTGTTCAAAATGTATAATTCCAGTTGTGGATTCATCTGACGACACATTTCGAAGGAAAACATTATATTATTTAAAGTGCTTTATAAAATTCTTGCAGACAATTTATGTGCCGCCAGAATCAAAGAAAAAACATTTTCATGTTCCGAGTGTAGTCTTAATTCACCGCTTAGAGATTTAATTAAAACCCCTTTTGTGTTCAGAATGTAAAATTCCAATTGTGTATTCATCTGCTGACATATTTCGAAGGAAAACATAACTTTTTTCGAAGTGCAAATATAAAATTCTAGTTGCAGACAATTTATGTGCTGCCAGAACCAAAGAAAAACCGTTTTCACGTTCTGAGTGTAGTTTTGATTCACCGCATACAGATTTAATTAATAAATATTTAAAAAAAAAAAATTTAAAAAAAAGGATCACTACCCCACCCCCCCCCCCCTCCCTGAAGAAGTACCTATATAGGGGGGGGGGGGGGGGCGGCAAAATTTTCCTCCGCCCCGGGCGGCTGATGCCCACGGTACGCCACTGTCTAAACAGCTTATCTGTTCCTCTTTGTCTAATTTTTAACCAATCATTAAAGACAGGTTGTTTCCCTAATATATGGAGACATAGTTTTCTTACCCCTATTTTTAAAAAGGGAGACAAAACGGATGTTACAAATTACAGACCAATATGTATCCAGTCATCGATACCTAAACTTTTTGAAAAAATAGTACTCGATAAAATATCTACATACATAAACAAAATTATAACTCCCCACCAACATGGCTTTTGTTCAAATAAATCAACATTAACTAATTTACTAATATATGAAAACTTTATATCTAAATCCATAGCAAACAGAGGCCAGGTAGACTCAGTATACACTGACTTCAGCAAGGCATTTGATAAGGGGTGTCTCAAAATATTAATGAATAAATTATAAAAATTTGGAATTTACGGTAATTTACTAAATTGGTTTGCTAGTTATTTGTTCAAAAGAAGTATTAGTGTAAAAATAAATGGCACAAATTCATACGAATTTATGGCGACAAGTGGAGTGCCACAAGGCTCTCATTTTGGGCCCATTTTGTTTTTAATATTCATAAATGATATTGTTGATGTATTTACTGATATAAACGTTCTACTGTTTGCAGATGACATGAAACTATATAAAGAGATTAACCACATTAATGATTGCATTACACTAAAAACTAACTTGAGATATTTTTTTGAATGGTGCACTGTCAACAAACTAGCATTGAACATAAATAAATGTCAGTTCATTTGTTTTTCCAAAATAAATAATCCTATATTATTTCAGTATTCATTAAATGATGAAAATTTAAATTGTGTTAGTGAAATTATTGATCTAGGCATTATATTCGACAGTAAACTCACCTTTGTATGTC
Source organism: Limnephilus lunatus (assembly GCA_917563855.2). Classification (NCBI taxonomy): domain Eukaryota; kingdom Metazoa; phylum Arthropoda; class Insecta; order Trichoptera; family Limnephilidae; genus Limnephilus; species Limnephilus lunatus. The sequence continues at coordinate 14,940,385 of OU830603.1, forward strand.
ATATTAATAATATTATCAATAAGGCTCTTAAGACTCTTGGTTTTGTGTTGAGAGCTGCAAAAGATTTAAATTATTTGGGTACATTTATCATGTTATATAAAACCCTTGTCAGATGCCAACTTGAGTATAACTCTACGTTATGGTCTCCCTTTTACAATATTCATTCAGATAACATTGAAAAGGTTCAACGCAGGTTTCTTAGGTTTATAAACTTTAAATTGCATATTCCTATACAAAACATTGATTACAATTACCTACCTCCTGGATAAAATTTCACTATTGAAACTTTCAGAAAGAAGAATAAGCACAGATTTAATACTATTACATAAAATACTGCATTACAAAATTGACTGTCCTGAATTACTTCAATTTATCAATATCCATGTTCCCAAAAAATCATGCCGACATTTATTACCCTTTTACTTCAATAACACCAGGACACTAGCTTATCAAAATTCTCCGATTCCGAGACTTCACAGTCTCGGAAATAAATATTCTGATCTGGGCGATATATTTCATCTCAAAACTAATCAGTATAAATGTTGTTTATTTTATCACTTTTATTCTTTAAGACACAAGTAGACCATAGCATAGAAGTTATTTGGTAGGTACATACTCGTACTACCAAATAACTTCTATGCTGCTACTATTTTGTTTTGTAGAATCTTTTAAATTCAATTGTGAGGATTATTAGTTTCTGTTTACATTTTTATCTATGTATTTTGTTTTGTTTCAACGTTCTTTGTCATTATCTTTATATTTTTCTTTATTGTTTAAATTTTTAAGTTTTTACTTTGATACAAATATTTTGTAAAAGATTTATAATAAAAGCCCACTAGGGCGTGTAATAAATAAATATATAAATACTAAGCCTAACTTAAACACTGACCTAAAACAACTCATTGGAAATTGATGGACTAAATTCTAAACCATGTCAATGACTTTTTCACTAATGTCGCGAAAAAATTAGCTAACAAAATGTCCTCCCCGAATTCTAATACAAAATTACAGGAAAAACCACATAAATATACCCCATTCTAAACTATTTTAATTTCAAACGGTTACACATGACGATATCAAGAATACAATTAACTCATTAAAAGACACAAAGTCCGCCGTAAATCACCGTAAATTTACTCAAGACACTTGTTCATGAACTATTGGAACCTCTTACTTACATAATTAACCTCAGCATATCACAGGGAATTTTCCCTAAACAATTAAATCAAGGGCTCGTCACACCCATATACAAAAGTGGTCTAAAAGTGGACATTAACAATTATAGGCCCATAACAATACTTAACTCACTCTCGAAAGTAATTGAAAAAATAATTAACAAACAACTGAAAATATTTTTGGAAAATCAAGCAACTACTCTCCGAAAGTCAATTTGGCTTTCGGTCAAATAAGAGCACTGCCGATGCTATTATTGCTGTTACAGACTTTCTTGTTTGAAATTTAGATAAGGGTAAAAAATGCATTTCTATCTTCCTAGACCTCTCAAAAGCTTTTGATACTATCTCCCTTGACATCCTTGTTAATAAACTAAACACAATTGGTATAAGAGGGAAAGACCTAGAATTTCTTCAAAGTTACTTAACTTATTGAACTCAAAGTGTCAAAATTGAAAAAAAATTCAGCCAACCCCTCCCTATAACCTACGGAGTTCCCCAAGGAAGCGTCTTAGGCCCCACTTTGTTTCTCATATACATAAACGACCTTTGTAACATAACGATAGATGGAAAAATTGTAAGTTTTGCTGACGATACTGTGCTACTCATTCAATCCGACACTTGGTTAAACGAATACAAAATGGCTGAGAAATCAATTAACTCTGTTAAAAATGGCTAGATATTAATTCTCTTGCACTAAATACTACCAAAACAAAATACATTACTTTTAGTATTAATATCGTTGGCCAGCCTAATCAAGATGTTGAAATAAAAGTACATGAATGTTCCTGTATTCATGATACATTCTGTCAATGTCCTTGCCTAGATCGAACGGACCATATCAAATACCTTGGTCTTACATTTGATCAATATCTTAAGTGGAATACACATTGCCTACTCATCACGAATAAACTTAGAAAACATATTTATTTCTTCAAAAATATTAGAAACATACTAGATTCCAAATCTGTGAAAATTGTTTATTACTCTCTTTGTCAATCAATCATTGAATATGGAATAATCGCATGGGAAGGTGCAACACTTTCTGCTATAGATTCATTATCGAAGGCACAAAAATTAATTATGAAAGTTATTCTTAAAGTTCCCGTAATAACAAGTACTGTAGATATATTCAACAAATTCCATGTATTAGATATTCGACCAATTTACACAAAAACAATCTTAACTCATCTGTTTAAAAATAAAACACATACATTTTATGAAAATACCCAAAATATTGTAAACACGCGGCACAAAACCAAATAACTCATACAAACACCTAAAACAAACACAACATTTGGTCAAAGAAATTTCAAATACATTGCGTCTAAAATGTACAATAACCTACCTGACAAAACAAGACAATCGAATAACATTAACAAATACAAAATTCTGATAAAACAATGGATCATCGAAAAAGGTCGTGCAATAATTCAGTCACCTCACAAAATATAATCCTCTTATCCCACTATTGTTACCACTACCTACCAACCTGAAATTTTTTGCCAAATATTTTTATTTTATTGAAAAATGTATTTTATTTAATATTTATAAAATATTTGTAAACTAGTCTGTCTCGACACAGGATTTCCTAGTGAGACAGGCAAGGGCAAAAAATGTTAACCTTTTTATATAGATGCATAAATAAAAAAAAATTAAAAAATTAATTCACAGAACACAAAGATGGTTTTCATTATACTTTTGGACTTTGAACACATGTATGGTTTGATGATCCATCGAAACAAATCGATGCATGAAATGAAATGGATGATTTTTTCACAATATATTATTATTAAAATTTTGGGAGGCAGATATGGGTACCGCCGCCCCGGGAACCAATTATTGGGTTACCAACACCTCTGCCATACATAGGTCACCCAAGTGGTTTGCTGTATTTGTTGACTAAACAGGGATGCCCGGGTTCATATGGTAAGGTGCGTCCGGATCTTGGCGGCGTATGCGTCTGCCCAACAACTGCGTGGCAGGCCGGATCGGGAGAGACTCATTGAGGAAGAACTGTAGATCTCTCCAGTAGGACTCTCGGAAAATCGCCTTGACCGCAGTGGGACACAATCCGTCACTCCTGGACACCCTGACCTCAGATTCCTATCCACACCTCTCCTTTTTCCTTCCAACTACTTCCTCCCCTTTATTTCCATAAAAATACCCGTATTTTAGCATCCCCAAAGATGCCAGAGGCCCTGAGCGGAATTATTTTTCTCAGGGCCTCCTGTGTGGAGCTAATGAAAAAAAAAATATTTTGGAATTTTGCCGCCCCTAAAAAGTGCCGCCTGGGGGGGAGGGGGGGCAACCCCTTAAAAAAATCATAATTAATAGGAAAACCATACTCATGTTATGAGAGTCATACTAATCAAAGCTGGGGGACTTGAAAGCAGATTCACTCATTTAAAACCAGTTTTGTGATCAGAATGTATAATTTCCAATTGTGAATTCATCTGCTGACAAATTTCGAAGGAAAACATTATTTTATTTGAAGTGCAGTTATAAATTCTAGTTGCATACTCTGTACTTGTATGAATGTGCTGCCAGAATAAAGAAAACCCATTTTCATCTGGGTGTTGTTTTGATTCGCGGCATACAGATTTAACTTAAACCAGTTTTGTGTTCAGAATGTAAAATTCCTATTGTGGATTTATCTGCCGGCACATTTCGAAGGAAAACTTTATCTTATTCGAAGAGCAGTTAAAAAATTCTAGTTGCAGACTATGTAGGTATGTGCAGAATCAAATAAAACTATTTTCATATGGTGTTGTTTTAATTCCCCGCATTCAGATTTGACAAAAAACAGTTTTGAGTTCAGAATGTAAAATTCCTTTTGTGGATTCATCTGCCGGCACATATCGAAGGATAACATTTTCTTTTTGGAAGTGCGGTTATAAAATTCTAGTTGCAGAATTTTTATGTGCTACCAAAATAAAGGAACCCCATTTTTATCTGGGTGTAGTTTTAATTTGTCGCATACAGATTTAACATAAACCAGTTTTGGGTTCAGAAAGCTAAATTCCAGTTCTGGATTCATCTGCCGATAAATTTCGACGGAAAAAATTATCTTATTCGAAGTGCAGTTATAAAATTCTAGTTGCTGACTATGTATGTGCCAAATCAAATAAAAACCATTTTATATTCTGAACGTAGTTTTAAATCGCCACTAACAGATTTAATTAAAACCAGTTTTGTGTTCAGAATATAACGATAAATTAAAATAACAAGTTGCAGATTTATCGTGTACCGAGTGAAGCTTTACATTTGAGTTCCACATCAAATGTTGTAAAATTCTGAGGAATTTACTGTTCCGTGTGTAAGTAATTTTTGGAGGCAAAATCAATCTTAAGCTAAAACCTGCCTTGTATTCTTAACTCAGTGTAAAAATTCGAGATGCAAAATCCTTTTTCATGTTTGCCATTCTCGATTTCCCAGAGAAGTTATAAATTTGTACCTCCCTTCTACAAAATGGGTCTCTTCAAGACTCTGGTTCACTCCTTCGTCTCCTCAAAACGACCCTCCACTCAGAATATTCAAAAATTACATAGGCCCTGAGGATTTTTTTTCCTCAGGGCCTCCTATGTGGAGTTAATGTAAAAAATATATAAACTTGATTTTTATTAGAAGAATATTCGTCACATGCAATTATAAAAATCGGCATAAAATTAAGTGGTAATAAAGAAATATAATTTTAATGCAACCCCCCCCCTGCGATTGAAATACCCAAATAAGGGGGGCGCAAAATTTTCCTCCACCACGGGCGGCTGAACCCCGCGCTATCCCACTGGGTAGATGGCACAGGGTTTCGTCGGTAAACGGTAGATCTTAGGTCTCATAAAATTGGCCACCCCTGATCTAGACAGTTTTGTTGTGCACCCCATTTTAGGGGCGGTGAGCGCGGCAGTGTACACATGGAATCCAAACCTCACACGGAAGCACAACTAAGAATCATGGTCTGTCAGTGGCGGATACAGGGGGGGCGCAGGGGGCGCGCGCCCCCCCCCCCTTGCGAGGCCGTCAGCCCGCACGCTATTCGTTCGTTTCTTTCGTCGACTCTGAGTCAAGTTATCGAGTAGTTAGTGAGGTGTTCACGAAACATACAACAATACCCATCCACAGTTTCACCTTCACAAACCTACCTTACACCAAATATAATAAAATTGAAAAATATGTTACGTAAAAATATTTTCAAAACATGCCTATAATGTAAAAATGTTTTAAAATTATACCTATTATGTAAAATTGTTAAAAATTTGGTTAATACTGTAATATATAGAAATAAATAAGTTATATTTTCTTATGTAGCACGCGTGCGCGTTCGCGTCATCGTATTTTATGCGTTTCTGTCTGGCACATAGATGGCTAACCTACGAGAAAAATCGCGGCCTTTCTAGTAAGCTCGATACGCTATTCTGTCTAGCATTTGAAAGTATCTGTGCCAGTCAATTAATATTGCATTCATCTCACAATACGTCATACACGGCCAACGGTGTAGTGGCTAGCGCGTCCGCTCAACCACACGCGGCAAGGATCGAATCCTATCAAATCCTAAATAATCTTTTTATTTTTATATTTTCAAATTAATAAATTACTTTGTTTTTACCACTATAATTTGTTACAACTAAAATTCTTAAAAGGATTAATTTGGGTTGTGTTTACATTCCACCCGGAGTCAATCACACACGTAACATTTATGACTTTATGGACAAACGATGTGATTTTTTTTTAAATATACATTAAATATATCAGATTTACAGAAAGAAAATATTTGGTTCTTAAAAACTAATTACAGATAAAGTTATTTCTTGTTAATGAATCTACCCAATTGAAAGAGAAAACATTTCTCGTGTTTGAATTGGGGAGTTGTGCTATTATAGAAAAAGATAAAGAAAAAAAGAAGATAAATTATATAATAATAATAAATAATAAATTAAGAAAACAAACGTATTAATTTACCCAGAAATTTAGGAGGTAGAGGTATAGTCAAAATAACATCTTTAAAACATAATCAGGTAGAAATGCTAAGAAATTTTTTCCATAGGAAAGCTGATAGTTCAGAAATGCACAAAATAATATGCAAGGCAGATAGAAATATTTCACCATTAAATTTATACGACGAGAATGCCAGCATTCTTATAAATACCAACCAGGAATTATTAGATTCCTGGTCAAATAAAATTCTTCACGCAAAACACTTCAATTATCTCAACCAAACATATGTTGACAAATTTTCGTCAAACAAATGGTTGAGTATTGGAGAGTTGAGCGCAGAAATAGAAGGCTTTATGCTTGCCATACAAGATAGAGTCATTAATACTAAAAATTATAGGAAGCATATCATCAAAGATGCAAATCAAATTGATGATTTATGTAGAAAATGTTTGGCTTTTCCGGAAACTATAGAACATATTATATCGGGATGTTCTGTATTAGCGCCGTCCGAGTATACATTTAGGCACAATCAAGTTTTAAAAATAATTCACCAAAGTTTGGTAATTAAACATAACTTGATTGACTGCCGTAATGTACCATATTATGAATATGAACCAAATTCATTTTTAGAAAATGAATTTTATAAAATTTATTATGATAAAACTATTCTGACAGACAGAACAATTAGTCATAATAGACCCGATATAGTTTTACATGACAAAATTAAGAAAATAACTTATATCATTGATGTCGCTATTCCAAATTCTTGTAATATTCAGAAAACTGTTTCTGAAAAAATAAGAAAATATACAGATTTAGGAAATGAAATTAAAAGAATTTGGCATTCTCAGACTATAAAAATATTACCATTTGTTATTTCGGCTACTGGCATTATACCTAGCTCTCTCATTCAAAATTTAGGCGTATTAGATTTGTCAAAAAATTTGTACATAAAAATGCAAAAGTCGGTCATTTTAAATACATGTAGGATTACGAAAGTTTTTTTAAATATTTATATTGAGGGATCAGTAGGATTTATCGGACCAGTTAGGATTTCATCAGAGCCGAACCCTCTGATATGAAAATATCTGGAGTCGGTGAAATATTTTCCCATTATGTTTCTGGTGGATTGACGTATTGTTCTTGTATTGTTTTATTCTTATATAGTGCAATTACATTGCGTTAATTTACTAGATATTCATTTGTGGAAAAGTGTGTGGAAGGGTTTAGTCTTTCATTTGGGAAAGATTCAACCCGGACATGAAATCTGGAGCACCGTAAAAATGAATAATAACAAATATTGATTAAGAAATTTACTAACATAGCAGTTACTAAATTAGATATACATGATAAATGTTGTACCGATAATTACAAGTAAAATATAGATGAAGCCAAAACAATATTATTACATTTCTCATAATAGGTAGGTGTTAGATGGTAAGTACTTTAGTACATATAGTTGATTCAAACAATTGGATTAGCTGATAATAGTGCAGGAGTAGGTACATAATGTTAAGTTACAACAATAATCTCTTCATTTCAGTTCAAATGCTGATATAATATTTTAAGAGGATATGTGAAAACGAGAAAAATACATTAATTTATATATATTTTTTTTTATTAATTAATGAAGGAATTAAATGATTAATTTTGAACTAAAGTACCTAATATTATAATTAAAACTTGATCAATTACTACTAATCGGTACAATGTGATTAAAAAATATATACGGAGAAATTCGTTCTGTGAAATTAAAATTTAAAATTTGTATTGGGTTGATCTAGTAGTTGTTCTATTTGTGATTTAAAGGCTTTATAATTTTCTTCAGATTTGATTTTATATGGGAGGGCATTAATTTTTTTTATACCTTGATTTACGGTGCTCCAGATTTTATGTCCGGGTTGAATCTTTCCCAAATGAAAGACTAAACCCTTCCACACACTTTTCCACAAATGAATATCTAGTAAATGAACGCAATGTAAGTGCACTATATAAGAATAAAACAATACAAGAACAATACGTCAATCCACCAGAAACATAATGGGAAAATATTTCACCGACTCCAGATATTTTCATATCAGAGGGTTCGGCTCTGATGAAATCCTAACTGGTCCGATAAATCCTACTGATCCCTCAATATAAATATTTAAAAAATCTTTCGTAATCCTACATGTATTTAAAATGACCGACTTTTGCATTTTTATGTACAAATTTTTTGACAAATCTAATACGCCTAAATTTTGAATGAGAGAGCTAGGTATAATGCCAGTAGCCGAAATAACAAATGGTAATATTTTTATAGTCTGAGAATGCCAAATTCTTTTAATTTCATTTCCTAAATCTGTATATTTTCTTATTTTTTCAGAAACAGTTTTCTGAATATTATTACATTTCTAGTATAGTGGTGTTGAAAAGCACTAGTTTTAATATTAGGGATATCTAGGTTGCCACGTGATCTTGATCGGTTACTTATTTTTGTGATTGTTGTTGTAGTATTGAAATGATCTTTGTGGATTTGTAACAGTGAGTTTTTTTTTAAATTTTGTTAAGACTAAGAACCCTAAAAGAGTTAAACAGCTGTATTGTTGGAAATATAGATGGTTTTCGTATAATGACTTTTAGAATCAACCTCTGTACCCTTCTACAGGTTGGAGGTTAGTTTTTAAGGTTCCCCCCCACCCGATTATACCTTATTGTAGAATAGATTGAGCAAGAGAGAAATAAATAGTTTTAATCATACTAGATGATAGGATGTTTCTCAATCTAATGAACATGTAAATAAGTTTAACATAAGAACAATTAATCTCTTTAAAAAAGCGAATTGCGAAACCATAAACAATATCCTTAATAGTGTTAATTGGGGTGCAGAATTTTTAAACTTATCAACCAATAGAGCAATTAACCGTTTTTATGATATTTTACATGAAATTATCCACACTAACGTTCCATCCAAAAGAGTTCAAATCAACAACTCATATCCTTATTGGTATAGCCTGGCTTTAATTTAATTGACTAAGAATGAATACACAGTATTTAAAAAGTGGAAAAAATGATCTCATCCTTTGAGATTATCAAGAATTATGTGTTCTACGAACGAGACAAAAAAAAAAACTAACGAATGTCATAGACAATTTATATTACACGCTGAACTCAAAATAACTCATGATCCAAAGAATTTCTGGTCCTGTATTAAAAGTAAAAGAAATAGTTCAGGGTTACCCATACGATGAAACTATTGAATGCAACTGCTAACAATCCTTTAACTATATGTAACATGTTTTCAAAACACTTCGCCTCTACCTATAATAATAATGTAACTCCCAAGGCATTAACTAATAATCCCCGAGCAGACAATAGTATAAACATTTCTTGTAATTCCGTTTGCAAGGAACAAATAGAAGACATAATTAAGAATATCTCTTGGTCATTGGGCGAAGGATGTGATAAAATACCATTTTATTTTATAAAAATGTGCATTAAGGAAATATCATTGCCTGTAGTACTACTTTTTCAATCATCTTTGAAAGAAGGCGTCTTTCCAGATCGATGGAAATGCGCTCTCATTACGCCAGTATTCAAATCCGGATCTAAGAACGATATTCAGAACTAGCGTCCTATATCAAAATTGACGATCTTTAGTAAGCTTTTTGAAAAAATTGTTCATGAACAACTGTATGACCGTGTATAGTCAGTAATAACTGAAAATCATCACGGCTTTATGAAAAAATGGTCAACTGTGTCCGCCGGCTTTGACGGCCGGCGTAGCGCAGCGGTAAGACGCTTGACTCGCGCACCGAAGGTCGCGGGATCGAATCCCGGCGTGGCAAATAAATTTTATTTGATTAATTTGTGTTATTTCACAATTTATTCATTTAAAATAATAAATAGTATATTTGCGGCACGTTCCAGAGTGGAAGATACTCTCTGTATCGCCCTGGTGTAAGACCACCATTCAGAATTGAAACGTTGCTTGAAACGGCATTAGCCGTGTTTGGTGACCAGATCTGAATAGCCAGGTACTTCCCCACCTTCCTCTTCCCTATCTCCTTCCACTTCCCACTACCTTCAGCCTCACAACATACCCCAATTGGGGATGCCATAGTCTCACTGGCTTCAGACGGGAGCAGTTGGGACTCTTGTGAGGTATTCATGTAAAAAAAAAAAAAAAAAAAAAAAATCTTGCAGCATTTACTGAATTCGTTTCAAAATAAATGGATAAACGAATCCAGGTGGATACAATATATACAGACTTCTCTAAAGCATTGACAAAATTGACCATCTACTGTTATCAAAACTATTAGCTTTGGGAATACATGGTGATTTGTACCTATGGCTAGTCTCCTATCTTTACGGACGCTCCCAGTTAATAGCAGTGAATGGTTTTAACTCTGAAATTGTAAATGTCCCTTCAGGTGTCCCCTTAGGGCTTAGGGTCTCACCTGGGACCGTTGCTTTTCACTATGTTTATCAATGACATTGTAAAATGCTTTATGCATGCTAAAGTTTTACTCTTTCTTTGCTGATGATTTGAAAATATTTATTTCTATCAACTCTATTACTGATTCCTATAAACTTCAAGAAGATCTCAATAGACTTAATAATTATTGTACTGTCAACTAACTCCACATGAATGTAGCCAAATTTTATGTAATAACCTTTACAAAAAACAAAAAAAACCATCGAACATGATTATCGTATTTTTAACAGTCAAGTGCTTAAAAAACTCAATCAAATTCGAGACCTCGGTGTTCTCATATATATATATATACATTTTTTTTGATCTTTACAAAAAATGGAACATATTATAATATTACTTATCTTCCATTAAAATCATTTGCTTGTGGAAGGAAGAAGTGTTTACATTTCACATAGTACAGTTAATACAGTCACGTAAGTCACATATATAGGGAGGTACAGTTAATATATAATTTTTCAAGACCCTTTAACTAAAAAACACAAACATCCATGTACTCAGGAAAAGAAAAACATGTTAAGTTTATATTGTGACATTCATGTGGAAATAAGGGAAGCAGGCAGGGGAAGCATATCTTTTTAGAACAAGAATATTTCCGGTCAAAACATGAATAAGGTTTTTATCCGGTATGAGTAAGTACGTGCCTGTTTAAATTTGCCTTGCGATAACATGAATAGTTGCAGTAGGAACATGAATAAGGTTTTTCTCCAGTGTGAGTAAGTATGTGCCTGTTGAAATTTGCCTTGCGATAACATGAGTAGTTGCAGTAGGTACATGAATAAGGTTTTTCTCCAGTATGAGTAAGCACGTGCCTGTTTAAATCTTCCTTCCGATAGCATGAATAATTGCAGTAGGAACATGAATAAGGTTTTTCTCCAGTGTGAGTAAGCATGTGACGTTTTAAAGTTCCCTTAGCAGAACATGAATATTTGCAGTCGAAACACGAATAAGGTTTTTCTCCAGTGTGAGTAAGTTCGTGACTTTTTAAATTTCCCTTTAGAGAACATGAATATTTGCAGTAGGAGCATGAATAAGATTTTTCTCCAGTGTGAGTAAGAATGTGACGTTTTAAGCTTTGCTTTTGGATAAATGAATAGTTGCAGTAGGAACATGAATAAGGTTTTTCTCCAGTGTGAGTAAGCATGTGACATTTTAAATTTCTCCTTTCAAAATATGAATATTGGCAGATGGAACATGAATAAGGTTTTTCTCCAGTATGAATAAGCACGTGCCTATTTAAATCTGCCTTGCGATAACATGAATAATTGCAGTAGGAGCATGAAAAAGGTTTTTCTCCAGTGTGAGTAAGCATGTGACTTTTTAAATTTTGCTTGCGATAACATGAGTAGTTGCAGTAGGTACATGAATAAGGTTTTTCTCCAGTATGAGTTATCACGTGCCTGTTTAAATCTGCCTTGCGATAACATGAATAATTGCAGTAGGAGCATGAAAAAGGTTTTTCTCTAGTGTGAGTAAGCATGTGATTTTTTAAATTTTGCTTGAGAATGCATGAATAGTTACAGTAGGAACATGAATAAGGTTTTACTCCAGTGTGAGTAAGTATGTGCCTGTTTAAATCTGCTTTGTGATAACATGAATAATTGCAGTAGGTACATGAATAAGGTTTTTCTCCAGTATGAGTAAGCATGTGCCTGTTTAAATCTGCCTTCCGATAGCATGAATAATTGCAGTAGGAACATGAATAAGGTTTTTCTCCAGTGTGAGTAAGCATGTGACGTTTTAAAGTTCCCTTAGCAGAACATGAATATTTGCAGTCGAAACACGAATAAGGTTTTTCTCCAGTGTGAGTAAGTTCGTGACTTTTTAAATTTCCATTTAGAGAACATGAATATTTGCAGTAGGAACATAAAGTTCCCTTTGCAGAACAGGAAAATTTGCAGTCGGAAGAGGAATAAGGTTTTTCTCCAGGATGCGTGTTTAGATTCGTCTTTATGTCTGAAAAAGGTGGCGGATCAAAATCAATAAATAGATATCTATAATAAAATACAGACAAATAATTATACGACTTTAGACAAACACAAATCAATTTTACCTGCAACCCGGGTAATACTTTCAGAGTGCTCTAAGCATTCCTTTTTAACATCCGGCAAGTCTATGTCTATTTCCGAGTAATGAATTCCCCCTCCATCTTCTTCTCGGTGTCCTGGTTCTGCCTTAATGGGAACAGTCTCCACATTAATGTTTCCTGGAACAAAAACAATAGCACATTGATACACAAAAAAAAACTATATTGTAAAACATAAGAACGAAAAAAAAAATCTTACCCTTATCACTGAATAATTATATAACTAACTTATTATATTTATGGAAATAAACCATATTCAATAATTGAGTAAATAATTTTTATTGTGATTAATAATTTCAACCCACGAAAAAAAAATTATACATAAAGACGTGCGGAGTTTTATATTAAAACCAATTTAAATTGCATAATTTTCTTTTTATAAAATAACAACAACAAAATATGTTTAGACTTTATTTCGCGATCCGTGAGAGTTCTAGATTAAATTAAACATCTTTTAAAACAAACTTCAAAGTAAAATAATTACCGTTAACCCAATGACACTAGACTTATATTAAATTTGGCTTCACCCCAGAGCTGGGTTTGGTTGGGATTGGAAATCTGCATTGGTGTGCTAAATCTAACACACCTTTAAAACCATCAGTTGAAATGAATTATACAAAATTTGAAGAAATAATATAAATTAATATTGGGTCCTTACATATGAAATTGGCGTTTAACTTTGATCTCAAATATCTTCTCTTTGGTTAGGAAATCCAAATTCAAATTTATACAGCTATTTACTCATGTATTTGTGTTTCGAAAATTATAATTCATTTGTTTTTTTCCTTAATTTTTTTTTGTCTTTGCGTCACTTAGTTAACAAAATGGAAAACTTGAAATATCGCGTTATTTACGAGTACGAGCTCCACCGTGGCACCAGTGCTGCAGAAACGGCTCGAAGGATTAATTATGTGTATGGCGACGGTGGCGCAAAAGAAAACACAGTGCGATTTTGGTTCCAACGTTTTCGTTCTGGAAATTCCGACCTGCAGAACAAGCCCCGTGGACGGCCGGAGACCAAAGTTGATAATTTATTTATTAATCTTAAGTTAGCTCACATCTTTGTGTGTGCTAATATTTTATAATTTACATTGGTTGGCAAACATAATCATTCTTTAAATATTACACATAAATAAAGACATTAATAATTTCGAGTTATATTCTTACGCTAGTAACGGCAGCCCGTGCCTCGGTACTGTCCTAGCGCTCGCGTTACCGTAACACTTTCATGACGGTAGAAGAATTATTAATAACGTTGAAAAATGAAGTTCAAAAAATCCAAACGATTAAAGACTCGAAAACCAAAACCAACATCGAAAAAATTATTGGTGATCTTGATAATGAAGTAAAATCTGATATATTAAAAATGCAACAACAAATAATTCAACTACAAGACAAACTAATTGAAAAAAACGACCAACTGGTGGGAAACATTGAAAAAATAATAAAAAACGCAACAATACCATCCTATGCCCAGGTATTATCAACAACTAAAGTTACTCCTCGAGAAGAAGAGAGATTCTCAATCATCATTTCGTCGACCAAAAATAATGCTAAAGCAGAAGAAATTGAAAAGATAATAAAAAAAGAAATAAATTTAAGCAACATAAAGATAGGAATAAATGGGTTGAGAAAAACAAAATAAGAAAAAATAATAATATCATGCCCAAAAAAGGAATATGCAAATACCCTAACTGCCGAAATAAAAAAACTGAATACCGAATTGGTGGTAAATAAAATTCAAAAGAAAAGACCAAAAATAATAATAAAAGGATTAAAATCAAATCTTACTGAAGACGAAATAGTTTGCGGAATAATTACCCAGAACGAAGGAATTGAAGATGTTTACAAGGAAAGTGAAGACAATAAAATCACACTAATAACGGAAATAAAAAATACAAACGTAAATGAACAACAGCGCCAATTCACTAGCTACATCTTGGAAACCAGTGGCAAAATGCGGAAAAGTCTTCTTGCACTCGGTAAACTAAATATACAGTTTCAACGAGTAAAAATTGAAGATTGCAGTCCATTAACTCAATGTTTTCATTGCTGTATGTTCATGCATACAGCTAAAAAGTGCCTACACCGAACCGACTCTCCAATTTGCCCACACTGCATGGGCGACCACATCCTTTCAAAATGTCCGGGAAGAGAAACAATACCAGCGTGTGTAAACTGCACCAGACAAAATTCTAAATATGGAGAAAAAAACACCACGGACCACACAGCCAACAGTATTAAGTGCAACTATAGAAACAAAATGCTGAAAATTTCGAGGGATCGCATCGATTACGACTAATTATGCATATTATTAATTACAAGTCTAACGAAAACCTAAATAATATCTACAATATTTCAAAAAAATATTTCCAAAAGCCCGCCCGCAAAGTGTTAACACGCAGTGATAATATACACACATATAATACCTACTATAATTGCAAATGTGAAGTGTATTCCGAGCGCCAACATTATTGTTATAATAATTATTACTACCTCAAAATGAACGAATTTATAATAAACGCAATAGATAACTCATATAAAATAGACGAAAGGATTTTAAACACGGTAAATAAAACAAACGATTTTATTGATATAAAACCTACAGTCAGCCTAATAATAATATACATGAACGTTAGATCTTTGGAAAAAAAATTCGAAGAATTTCTAATAACTATTAAACAATTAAATAGAATTGACTCTATAATATTATCAAAAACGCATTCATCGAATGAAATTAATTATAATATACTGAGTTACTTGTACTACGCAACAAAATATATAATTAACAGAAATAACGGCGTTGCCATATTTATATCAAATATTTACGCTGTCACAAGTGTAAATGAAATAATGGTGAATATTGTCAATTTATTAAACTTAGAGATTAATTCAATAAATTATTCATTTAATATAATTATTATTTAGCGGACACATTCTTCTGCTTTAACCACATACATAAAAGAACTAAAAAAAATATTACAATATCATAAAAACAAAAACAAAAAACAAACAACTATGGATGACTTCGTAAACACGCAACTGGACAACTGCTTCAAAATCAGTGAATTCAATAGTCAAAGTGCAAAAGAGTGCAACGAAATCATCACTGACAAATTCTCTGGTATACAAATACTCCATCTTAACATCCGCAGCCTTCAAAAAAACATAGAAGAATTTATACTCAATATAAATAATCTTAATGTAAAGCCGGATGTTATAGTATTAACTGAAACATACACAAACAGTGACTCACCACATTATAATTTAAGTGATTATATCTACATGCAAACAAACACAAACATAAATAAAAAACAGTGGCATTGCGATATTCGTAAGTAAGAAATATAATATTGTTACACATTCAGAACACAACTTAGATTCATCAAACTGCATAGAAATCCATCTTAACCATAACAAAATCAATTATTATTTGTTAGCAATCTATAGAACGCATGAATCGAACGCTTATTTATTTATCGAACAAATACGAAATATAATATCAAATTTAAAAAACAAAACTTGCATTATAACAGGGGATTTTAATATCAATATTAACAAAAATATAGACAATAGAATTAAACATGAATATTTGAACTGTATGACTGAAAACAACTTTAAATCGTGTATAAATGAAAATACGCGCGAAATTCAAGGTCAGAAACCATCTTGCCTAGATCATTTTTGGACGAATATTAACATAAAAGATCTTCATAAAATAAAAACCATTGTCTGGAAAAATAACATCACCGATCATCATACGTGTATATTTTTGTACGAGGAAGAAAAAACAATACAAACAAAAAATAAATCAATAAAAAAATCATATACCAGAATAAATCTGCAAAAATTAATTGAAAACTTGAAAACGGAACATTGGCAACCTGTAATCAACTGCGAAGAAGTTGAAATATGCTCAAAGTACTTTGAAAACATTTTATCCAAACATGTAGAAAACTCAAAAACAGATATTCCATATCGTAAGTTAGATAAAAATAAATACTTGAAACCATGGATCACACCGGGTTTATTAAATTCAATCAAAGAAAAAGGTAAGCTTTACAAAAAAACAATAAAATTCCCAAACGACAAAAAAATAGAATTTAATTATAAAAAATATTAAAATAAATTGACACGCTTAATAAAAATTAGTAAAGATGAATATTACAAACATAAAATAATAAGTTCTGAAAACAATCCAAAAATAATCTGGCAAGCAATTAACTGTGCAATAGATAACAATAAACAAAAACATCCAATCAAGGTAATTGTAGACGAAAATGACGTAAAAATAAATGCAGAGGAAAACCCTAAAAAATGCGCGGATATATTCAACTCCTTCTTCGCGAAAGTTGGACAAAACCTCGCTAAAAAAATTAATGTAACAAAGGGAGCGACAACTCAACAAATTATTGAAGATATACACAGTGTAAACTCACTGTCCCATTTTAAAATGATCAACGAAGTAGATATTCTAAACATTATTGAAAATATGAAACGAGGGTCGTCACCGGGTTTTGACAACATAACTGCAAAAATGTTAAAATCTATTAAAAGCCACGTGATAAAACCATTAACTCACCTAATTAATTTAAGTTTAAAAAATGGAATATTTCCGTCTAATTATAAGAGGACAATTATCTCACCTATATTCAAAAGTGGAAACGCACAAAATGTAACTAACTATCGACCAATTTCCCTCATTTCAAATATTGGAAAAATATTTGAAAAAATCGTAAAATCTCAACTAATGGAATTTATTGAAAATAACAAAATACTTCACGACAATCAATACGGATTCCGAAAAGCGCGCAGCACACAAGACGCGATTGCAAATGTCACATCACGCATATATAAAAACCTTGATATGAGCAATAAATGTATAGGTATTTTTATAGATCTGAGAAAAGCGTTTGACAGCATATCCCATAAAAAACTTATGAAAAAATTAGATAATTTGAACATTAATGAAAACGTAGCAAATTGGATAAAAAGCTACCTAAAAAATCGCCCTCAATGTGTCAAAATAAATAACATTTATAGCGACGAAGAGACATCTGAATATGGAATTCCACAAGGTACTGTGCTAGGTCCTATATTATTCATCTTATATGTAAACGGTATATTCTCACAGTCACTTCATGGTAGTATAACCTCTTATGCCGACGATACAGTACTTATTGAAAGTGGAATCACATGGCAAGTTGTAAAACAAAAAGCAACAGAAGACATAAACATACTTAAACACTGGTTTGATATAAATCTACTATCTCTTAATAGTGAAAAAACTCACGTAATACCATCTGCAATAAAATCAAAGGACGTTCCGGTAAATTTTGATATAATTATACATGACAATTCTAAAGATCACAAAAAAAATAACTGTAAAATAAACTGTTCCACATAAAAAATTTCGAATAAAATCAAATACTTAGGAATAACAATAGACAAAAACCTGAACTGGAAAGATCAAATCAACCTTACCGTTAACAAAATAAGGAAATTAATTTACATATTTTTAAAAATCCGAAACTTTCTCTCATTAGAAAATCTAACATCAGTCTACCATCAGTCTACCATACAGTCAAATCTCCAATACTCTGTAGTAAGCTGGGGAGCTGCATACAAAACAAATCTACTCCCTGTTGAAATTGTGCAACGTCTAATAATAAAAATTATATTGAAAAAACGAAGAGATTATCCAACTCACCTTATTTTTGAAGAATTTAAAGTATTAAAATTTAATGATCTAGTTCGAAAAAATATAATAATCCAAATAATAAAAGAAAAACAAAATCATAGCTATTTAACTGAAAGTCGTACTCGTTAAAAGCATATATTTCCAACACAAAAATGTAACACCTCATTTGCACAACATCATTACACATATCTAGGAAAAAAATACTTCAATAGCCTACCTGAAAAAATAAGAACAATCGAAGACGATAAATGCCTACTAAAAGCAATTAAAGAGCAATTTAAAGTAAAAATAACAAATTGATAAAATTTATCATCATAACTTATATAACTTGTAAATTTGTTTTTTTTTTAAGTATCTACCACAATTAAATCAAAAGATTCAAAATATATTTAGTTAATATATTTTAAATATTTTTTCATCCCGATACTCGTCCCTCTTCTAATCACAAGCGTCTGCTTCTATAGAAGAGAAATATCATACAAAAAAAAAAAAAATATCAGTGAAAATTTATTATATAGTTTATTTGTATCAAAAAAAGATTATTTTGAAATATAAATATTATATTTTATATGTTATTTTTGCTGTATAAATAATGTATCTTCTGTAATAAATAAATGAAAAAAAAAAAAAAAAATTAAAGTAGACATACTTTCGTAATTATTTTTTAAACTTATTTATATTTTCTATCTCAGTAATTTCATTCGGGATGTTGTTATACAGTTGAACGGCCTGGCAGATCAGAGATTTCTGGGTGCTTGATTTTTTTCTTGTCGGCAGTCTAATTTGCTTTGAATTTCTTGTCCCGTGTCCGTGTGTTTCGTTATTATTTTTATTTTATTTTTTATTTTATTTTATTTATTAACAGAAACAAACAGTACATTATTTACATTGGTGAAAAAAGTTTACAGTTAATAAGTATATTTCAAGTTAGGTACCTATGATATGTTTCATTGAAGTATCTTGTTTATATTAAATTTTTACCGGGTGATGTGCGTTGTGGGAGGGTGTGTGAGGGTGAGGGAGGGTGTGAGGGTGTGTGAGAGGGTGTGTGTGTGTGTGTCAGGGTATGTGTGTGTGTGTGTGTATGTATGTGTGTAAGTATGCGCATTAAACTATATATATATACTATATATAACTATATGATTGACATGATGCTCTTTTTAAATTTGGGCAGTGAATCGGAGAAAATGTCGATGTTATAATTTAGATTAATATTATTGAATACATGAAGAGCACGATTGATTGGCGAATTAGTTGCTGCATTAGTCTTGTGATTAAGCGTGTGGAATAGTTCTGTATGGCGTGTACGTCTTAATGGTATGTTAAAATTAATTAGGGAAAGTAGTTCGGTACAATTGATGTTTTTATTTAAAATTTTGTGTATAAATGTCAAATCAGCAATTACTCGTCTTTGTTGTAAAGTTTGAAATGTGCGTTCATAATTATTGTTGAATTTGAATTTAAGATATTTTATAAATTTGTTTTGAATATGTTCGATGCTATCTATGTATAATTTGTACTGCGGGTTCCAAATTGGCGAGGCATATTCCAGTATACTTCTGACTAATGCAAAATATAACATAACTACTGTGCGCGGGTTACTGAACACTTTACTTATACGAAGAACCAAACCAAGCATTTTATATGACCTGTGAACGATTGATTCGATGTGAATATTAAAAATAAGTTTGCTATCAAGGTAAACACCAAGGTCTTTACATTCCGTTTTAGAGATGACAGGTTCATTGTTGAGTGAATAAGAGTACTTAATTACATTTTTATTTCTGGTGAATGTCATAGTATGACATTTGGAAACATTAATATCTAAACAGTTAACTTTACAATACTTGCAAAGCCTATCAAGGTCACTTTGTAACGCTTCACAGTCAGAGAGAGAATGCACAACTTTAAATATTTTCATGTCATCAGCGTAAAGCACATATTCGGAATTTTGAAAGCATGATCCAATGTCGTTTATATAAATGTTGAAGAATAGCGGACCTGGGTGGGAACCTTGCGGGACACCAGATATTACCTCTATAGACTTTGAGCAAACACCGTTTATTAATATTACCTGATTGCGATTACTAATGTAGGACCTAATCCATCTAAATAGGTCGCCATGTATACCAAGTAGGATGAGTTTCTTCAAAAGAATTGAGTGAATTACGCGGTCAAAGGCTTTAGAGAAGTCTGTATACATAGTAGCAACTTGCTCCTTATCGTCCATCTTGCTATGCAAGAAGTTAATGAAAAGGGCGAGGTTGGATGTTGTAGACCTTCCTTTCATAAATCCATGCTGATTCGGCGTAATATTTGTCGAAATAGACGAGTACAATTCATCAAAGACGATTTTTTCAAGAACTTTGCTTAAAATAGGTAGTTGGGAAATTGGTCGGTAGTTTTTAACGTCATGTTTATCACCAGTCTTAAAAATTGGTGTGATAACAGCTGATTTCCACTTGACAGGAAACGATCCTTCCGTTAGTGACTTTTTATAAATGGCGCATACCGGAAGACAGATATATTTACTACAGTTACGTATAAAAATTCCAGGCAGCCTGTCTATTCCTAGTCCTTTATTAATATCTATGTTTGACAGGTATTTTAAGGTGATTTCTTCGTTTACTCTGATTGAGGATATTAATGTGTTGTTAAGAGGATCTTCCTTATAATCAGCATCATGAGTTGGAATTTCATTTGTTAAGACCGTTGAGAAGTAATCAGCAAAAAGGTCTGTAACTTCTATTTATAATGTATTTTTCTTTTTAGTTCCTTAGACATCGTCCCCATGTTAATTTTATGTAAAAAAGTAAGTACATTCAAATACACAGTTTGCTTCACGGTCAACATATTTAGCTCTTTTAGCATGCCTCGTATCCGTGTGTATATGTTGCGCTTAAGTATTATTCGCATTGCTAAGAAGAATTGAAGGCTATTGTGGAAGCGGATCCATCGCAAACCACGTCCGAGTTAGCTGCAGGCTGCGGTGTTAGTAATAAAACTGTTTTAAGAAAAATAAAATTTTACCTTTTAGCAAATTGGGAAGGTGAAAAAGCTTCCCATACAAAACTCTCATAAGCTCCCATACAAAGTTCCTCCCATACAAAACGCCAATTTCTTGAAAATGTCATTTTACCATCCGACGATATTTAAAAAAATTAAAAACCACAAAAATATTTTTACATCCACACGCAGTTGCTAGGTATGATAGAAATTTTTTATTGTTAGTTTTTAATTGAAAAAATATAATATCGTCGGACGGAAAAATGATATCAACTTTTTTTCTTTTCCAAATTTGCTCAAGAATCGCTGGTTTAAATCCTCCCAGAAAGATCTGTTATGGCAGCATCATGTATAAAGTCCGATTTCATTCATAAAAATGACCCGTGTTTGGGACGTTTATAGAGACAGCATTCCATTCTTGACAATCTTCAGAATGTCCTGTTTCTTAAATTCAACCCTATAATGAATTCCGGAATCATTATAACATACGTATATGTATATTCATTGGAGCACAAAAACACATTCTAAATGAGATATCTTATATGCTCAATAGTTTATCAAAAATATTAAATAATACTTGAGAGATTGTATGTGGCAACAGCTTGAGCAATTCGAATCGTTTACCGACATAATATTATGTTAGTTTTCTTAGTTCGACAGTTTCAAAGGAGAAATTGAAAGGATCGATGGACGACAAGAGGAGAAGTAGAAAACAAGCAGCTGTTCTGACTTCATCCACGTGAAGCACCTTTCTGATAAACGTAAAGCAACTTACTAGTCTCCAGCATATCTACTGCACTCTCTGCATACTGCAAACAATCCTTATTTGCATCTGGAAGGTCGATTTCTACATCCGAATATGGCATACGCCTTCTTCCTGGGATCATGGTTCCGTCTTGATGGAAAAACCGTCTGATTTGGGAAGATTTATGGCACTGCTAATCATATATCAATATAGCTTCCTTTTATGTGATGGTTACTGTTTTCAGCTGAAAATCAAGTGTAGTAGACACCAAACATCAATTATTAAGTACTATTTGATCGGTCACAAAGGAGCTTCAATTAGATCACAGATAAAAAAAAAAAACTTGCGGGTTAAAGCGTCACCCACTAGGAGGTTTTGGTTAAAGCCACCTTGGGGTATTTTTTTCGTGAAAAGAACACTATGCAAATGATCAATTTATCAATATTGTAGCCCCCTACAATAACCGGCCGCCGTTATCAATGAAACGACAGAAGGGCGACCGATCAGAAGGAGTTGACAGAAACAATTGCAATGTTTGCTTCACAAACGCGACCTACAGAAAATAATCATTGATTGGTACACTTTGAATTTAAGTGGGTAATTCTGGGGAAAGGCCGCAAATTACAGAACTGTTACATTGACGCTGGCGTTGTTTAAACTGACGATCGAACGATGATGGTTTTTATCGAAATACCGGTAACTTTCAAAGCAATTCAAACACACAAAAGTTTACAAAGACTAGGTGTTTTTTTTTTAATTATTCGACGTGAATTTTTTTGTTTGTATTGCAGAGATCTGCAGTCGCGTTCGGGAACGATGATAAGCTCTCAACATTATCGATAAATCCTTTATCGATCGACCACGCTGCATATCCAGTTGTTTATAAATATGAAGTGATTTTTAACACCATGGGGATGGGTCTACCATGGACGGAGGCCGAACAATCAGCACAAGACAGGGACGTATGGAGAAGCCTAGTCGATGCAATGGGTCCCCGACCCGAATAGGACAAGGGGAAGAAGATGGTGATGTACGAATTTAAGGTCGACAAATAAAACACGCTTGCTGACGTCAATTATTTACATAGAGCGTAAATGCAAGTGAAAGATGTTATAATAATGAACATTTAGTAAATGGAATCTTAATTTTTTGGTAAGAATAAGATGAATTTACTAATCGCTTGGTATCAATGTCTGACACGGCCTTAAATCAGTACAAAGTCTGTCACGTGATAACCTGCTTGGTGTTAGGTAGATCAATCGCGAAAACTGTAATAAAAACTGATCCAAATATTAACAGTTATATTCTTACAATATTCAAGCAACAATTAAGAACCTTAGGTGTTGCTTTGTCAATATAGCGAGAACATGCAACTTACGTACAAGGTTAAGCGCGACGGTCAACTACAAAATGTTGAAGAAACGTCACTACAAAAGTAGAAGCCCTCGAATTTTAAACTTCCCCGTATAAAATGTGATGGTTATTGAAATAATCACTGTATAAATTTAGCACAATTGTTTTAATCTATACACATTAGTTAGCATAGTTAGAAAGCAAACGAGACGCCATAAATATCAAGACGCCTTTATATGACACGACATGTTTCCATAGACAAAGGATAATTAAAGAAAAGTATCTCAGAAGTTGATGGCCAAGGCCAATTACTTTCGTGAAAGCCTGAGAAAGTGGGGGGTATCAAAATTTACAGAGCAAAAAAATAGGAAATGGCTGCTTACTTTTGAGATTCATCACATATTCTTCCCCTTATCCTATTAAGGTCGGTGACCCACTGCATCCACAAGGCTACTCCAAACGTCCCTGTCTTGTGCTGCTTATACGTCCTCCGTCCATGGCAGTTCCATCCTCTCCTCTGTCTCCTCACACAGTTTCTGAAGTTGCCTCGCCCAACTGACTCTGGGGCGGCCCACCGGACGTCTACCCTCTGGAATCGCACAGTATTTTCCTCGGAATCCGGTCATCAGACATTTTTAGTACATGCCCACGCGACCTCAGTACCAAGTACCTCATTTCAGCAGCTTGGACAATGATCCAATTAAATCAAAGATCCGTCCAGCAAGAATAACCCACAGGCGAAGGGCTGTGTCTCTCGATTGTGACATTGACGTTTGCTGCGTTTGTGACTTAAACATTTTCGAAAAACCGGGACCAGGACTAGACTGGGCGCAATATCCCTCGTATGGAAAGTTTCATCACATGACTCACTAAACTTATGAAAATGACTCACTTAAACTCAAAGTGTACCGTTCAATTGTTATTTCTCTAGGTCTAGGTCATGTTTGTGAAGTAAACATTGCAACTGTTTTTGTCAACTCGTTAACTGAGCGGTTGCTCTTCTATCGTTTAATTTGTAAAATTGTAGGAGAGTACAGTATTGATTAACAGATCATTTGTGTAGCATCATTTTGATGAAAAATTACTACAAAGGCGCTTTAAAAAAACGCTATCTCTGAGCAGTGCCATAGATCTTCCCCTTCGACCAAGTATACCCTAGACAAGCCCTCTCATAGTAAGAATCAGAATAAAATAACGCCAGTAACAGTAATTTCGCAATAAAACTCTCCTTCCAATTCCACCCTCTTGCATACAGAGTTCCCGGCAATATCCAACTGACCACCAAGTTATCCTATTGTGTAGTTCTGTCGAACTAATACATCAATAGTTCGTCGCTTTAGTTCGTATTACTCCAACAGACCAAAACGTAAATCGTGAGAAACAGCGCTTTAAAGTTTTTTTTACGAAAAAGGCATATAAAATTAAATTAGCTAAATTGTAAGTCTACTAAAATGTGTTAAAGTATTACAAATTGTTTTTTTTAAGTACAATATGTTCTAAATGTATAAAATTACGCAGAAAACACGTTTTTAATTTGGATGTTGGCCAAAGTGACGAATTCTTGTTTGCGAAAGTTGGATATTGGACAAAGGACACTGGATGTTAGACAAGAGCGCGTACTCTTGCGTGAAGTTACTTTATCTAACGTGCTTGGTATTACAGGGAGATCGGAAAGCATTTCAATTAATTGAACTTTAATACTTATGGATGTATGTGTCCTATGTTTTCGCGGTGAGACCTAAATATTCGGATGTGATTTTTAAATAGTTTCTTAGAGCATTCGACAATTTTTTAGAAATACCTAATATGTTATTTGTTTGGGAACCAAATTTCAAGAGTAAGTTTTTGTTAAATAATAACATCGTTAAATCATCAATGAAAACGTATGTTTTCAGACAATCATACTTATTAAATAATGTTTCAGGTGGCAATATGCTCATCGATTAATTTATTGCATGTTTGATTGTTGATTGACGAGCAGCACAGTAAATGCAATCGTTCATGAATCAAGTCATCAACCGTTAGTTATAAGAAAGGTCCTACGTTTATTCATCGTTATTATTTGAGTGGCGGGTATGGGTGCCACCGCACCGGGAACCATTTATTGGATAACCAACACCT
This sequence comes from Limnephilus lunatus, assembly GCA_917563855.2. Lineage (NCBI taxonomy): Eukaryota > Metazoa > Arthropoda > Insecta > Trichoptera > Limnephilidae > Limnephilus > Limnephilus lunatus. The sequence continues at coordinate 14,965,978 of OU830603.1, forward strand.
CTGCCATAGGTCACCCCAAGTGGTTCGCTACGTTTGGTGACTTAGTGAGTTTTGTCCGGATCTTGGCGGTGGATGCGTCTGCCCACTAACTGCATGGCAGGCCGGATCGGGAAAGACTGGTTGAGGAAGCTCTGTAGACCTCTCCAGCAGGACTCTCGGAACATTGCATTACCCGCAGTGGGGAGGGATGGATTCTTACGTCCGTCATTCCTTGACACACTGACCCCCAGATTTTTCTTCCCACAACTTTCTTCTACCTCCTTCCCAAAAATAACATAGGCCCTGAGGAGAATTATTTTCCTCAGGGCCTCTTGTGTGGAGCTATGGTAAGAAAAAAAGGTATCTCTAAGTGATTCGCTACGTTTGGTGACTTAGCAGAGGTTCCCGGGTTCATGGGGTGAGCTTTGTCCAGGTCTTGGCGGCAGATGAGTCTGCTCACCTGCTGCGTGCGGGCCGGATCAAGAGAGACTGCGTGAAGGAGTCCTTTGAACCTTTCCAGCCGGACTCTCACGACCCCATTGCCTTGCACCGCAGTTTGAAGGATGGTTTCTTAAGCCTGTCACTCCTATACACACAAACCCCCAGATTCCTACCCACCCCTTATTCCTTTTTCCATCCCAGGACTTCCTATTCTTCCTTTCTTCAAAAATACCCTCCACACAGCATACCCTAAGATGACTTAGGCCCTGAGGGAAATTATTTTCCTCAGGGCCTCCTGTGTGGAGCTAATGTAAAAAATATGTATATTGTAAAGCGTTTTTGCACTAAAACAATGCTATTCAAATTATCCACATATAATTTTTATCATATATCGGCGTATAAATCCGAGCTTTAGTATGATCCGACCCGAAAGGTTGGATTGATTTACGTGATTTTATTTTTATGTTAATACAACTGCTCCCAACCGCCTGGACCCAGGCAGGCTATGGCATACCCCATTTTGTGAGGCTGGATTTAGTGGGAAGAGGAAGCAGTTATGAAGGTTAGTAATTACCTGGCTATTCAAATCTAGTCACCAACCACGTCTAAAGCCATTCTAAGCAATGCTTCAATTCGAAATGGCGGTCTTACATCAGGGTGATACTGAGAGTATCTTCCACTCTGGAACGTGCCGCAAATACACCATATATATATATATATATATATATATATATATATATATATATATATATATATTTATGATATATATTTTTGTATTGATTTGTGTTATTTCACTATTTAAACAAAAAGAAAAAAAAACACATATACCTACATATTATACTTTTTTTAATGATTCAGTTGTGAAATATATATATTTTTTTAGATTAGCTCCACACAGGCGGCCCAGAGGATAATAATTACTCTTTGGAGGGTCTTTTTAAGGAAGGTAAGGACTGGAACGTTTGGGAAGAAAAAGGGTATGAGGGGTGGATAAGAATCTGGAATCTGGAGGTCAGTGTGTCCGGGAGTGACGGATATACGAATCCATCCCTCCAATCGCGGTGCAAGGCGAGAGTCGGGAGATTCCGGCTGGAAAGGTCAAAAGGCCTCCCTTAACCAGTCTCTCTCTCGCCACGCAGCAGGTGGGCAGTCGTATCAGACGTCAAGACCTGTACGAACTTCATCCCATGAACTCGGGCACCCTTGCTAAGTCACCAAACGTAGCGAACCACTTGGAGTGACCTATGGCAGAGATGTTGGTTAACCAATAAATGGTTCCCGGGATGGTAGTACCCATACCCGCCCCCCCCCCCCCAAATTATACAAATCTACCAAAATAAAAATTACTTGTGCACGCTGGGTTTGAAACTAACGACATCCGGATCGCTAGTTGAGAGCCTTACCCCTCGACCACAGGAGGCCGTCATGACGTGATAACAGAAGTGTAGTATCCAACATTTTAAAATAAAAAGATAACTCAAAGGATTTTGAAACACAATAGATAAATACAAGTTCTTTAGAAATATTTAAAACAATGTACGACGACTTCTTTTTAAAAATGATCCTATGTTCGAACACATGGGACGCGATTTACGTCTATTACACAATATAGACCTTGTAAAAAAAGAGGTCATAAAATATTCCTAACCACTAACCACATTTAGCTTCATAACAAATGTGTTCCGATATTTGAAGTACCACCTAGTTGGGCCAAATTATTAGAAGGGTTACAGAAGCGGCTGGAATAAAGGGACTGGGAATGGATCTAGGTAAAAAAGTCAAATGAAAGGGGTTCCTAATCATTAAAAATGTGCGAATAGTAATAAAGTTTTTATTGACATTCTGAATTCATTGCTCTGAACCAAATAAAACTCGAATAGGTAAGAAATAAACAAAAAAATAAGAAATATTAGCAACTCAATGTATAAAATAATAGATATGCTTTCATTGTCATTCAGTGTACAATTCTTTCAATTTCTAATTTCAGTAATAAGATATTTATAGGTATACAAATACAACTGATCTTAGGCACTAAATATACCAAAAATGTTTTCATTGTTACACGAAGATTTGGTTGATTAAAATAAGATACTGAATGTACCAAAAACAAAAACTTCTTCATTTCCTTATTCTAATACCTAATAAACATGTTTTAAATATCTCAGGTAGAATTCTGACACAAATGTTTGTTAGATAAACACATAAATATTAGGTACTAAATGCACCTTTATTTTAATACTCCTTTATTTTAATAATTGTGTTTTGTATTACAAGTAGGCATTCTTACACGAAGATCTAAATAATTAGGTACAGGTAGATAAACAAGAAGCTATTAATGTGCCCAAAACAAAAACTCCTTCATTGTACTTATTCTAAAAATTGCCTTGTTTTAAATATCATAAGTAGAATTTTTACATAAAGATTTGGCTGATAAACATACAAACATATTTTAGGAACTAAATGAACCGAAAATTAAAACTATTTGATTTCCTTATTTTAATAATTGGCTTGTTCTAAATATCATAAGTAGAATAATTTCATACAAATTAGGTTGATAAACAAACAGATATTTTAGGAACTAAATATACCGAAAATTAGAACTCCTTCATTACCTTTTTCTAATTGTTGGCTTGTTTTAAGTATCTAAAGTAGAATAATGATTTCACTAAGATTTGGTAGATAGTCACATATATTATATTAGGTACTATAATACATCAGTCCTTATTAGAATAATTTATAGTAAATAAATTATTCTAATAATTGTGTTTTTTAACTATCACAAATGGGTATTTTGCACAAACATTTAAATAATCACGTAACTATAGGACCTATAGGTAGATAAAAATACCGATACTACGCATTAAATGTGCTTAAAACAAAAGCCCATTCAATTTTTTTTTTCTTATAATTGTTTTAAATATCATAAATAGGTATTTTACACAAAGATTTAAATAATTACCTATAGGTAGTTAAACATATGAGTGTTACAATGTGATGTGACTTTGTATGCACCACGTTACAATGTGATGTGACTTTGTATACACCACGTATTTATAAATATTATCAACATGTTTCAACCAATGGTTTCTTCGTCAGGATAAAATGTAATTTTAATTTAATAAAATTAATTAAATCTTGCTGATTTCAAGTAATTAATTTCAGCTTCGCGAACTGTAACGGAATTAGGTTTTTTCAATTTTTCCTATAATATTTCACTATCACATTTTAGAAATTAGCATGTCTTATACTACGTATGTATAATATATTCGTATTATATATTCTTATATTACGTAAGCATAATATATTCGTTACAGAGTGGTTATAATAACATTGGGTATTTCGATTATATATTATGTGTACAATTATGTATACCTACATATATTATGTATAGATAATTGTATACATAATACATTACATATAGTGAAATATTACAGGAAAAATTGAAAAAACCTAATTTCATTACAGTGTATACATAATATATTATATAATAATAATATAATATATTGTATAATGTTATTATAACCACCCTGTAACGAACGGCCAGTTGAAACAATTTGCTGAGAAAATAATGAAAAATTAATTACCTGCTATATTTTTCTTGGAAATTTTTATCCTTTTCTACAGTGTACATCATAAGGCACTTTGTGTGGAGAAATCTCCCAGAAAACCACTAAAATAACTTTGTAAATAGCAAAATCACAAGTAAAGATGTTTACTGCCGTGGGGCTAATGACCAAATATTTGAAATGAGAGCGGTCACGTGGTTCTCAGCTGCGACGCTATTGGCTCTTTGGTCTGTAAGAGAGATACGCCCGGAACCGAGAGTTCAAATTTCACACGTAGGCTAAGATACAGCTTGGATGTTGGAGAAATTTGTATGAAATTTAATTAAACGGCCGGTTTGAAAACGGGGGGTCTTTTTGGCCAACGTGTGGATGTTGGAGGAATACGCTCGAAATGTTGTTTCATTTTAGAGGATGTAAGACAAACTGCGTTTTGAAAACCCCTTACATAATTTTTTTAAATTTTTTTTTTCACTTGCATTGTAAACATAAAGACTTTCTGAGAACTACTGCATACTTAACTCAATTTCGCTAAAAATGGTCTGTTGGAGTAAAACGAACTAAAGCGACGAGTTGTTCACGGATTGGCCGCATGAACAATATCCACAAGCTGTGCTGTATACAGTGGTTTTCAAAGTGGGGGTCACGAGACATTCATAAATTTAATTTGGAAAAAAAATATTTTTTTACTTTATTACGACAAGCGATTGAATTTCGGAGGCCAGTATGGGTACCGCCGCCTCGCGAACCATTTATTGGATAACCAACGCCTCTGCCATAGGTCACCCCAAGTGGTTCGCTACGTTTGGTGACTAAGCAGGGGGGCCCGGGTTAATGGAGTGATGTTTGTCCAGGTCTTGGTGGCAGATGCGTCTGCATTTTTTTTTCTGATGGTTCGTAAGCTTAATGAGTTTAATAAACAAAACAAATCATCGTTTGCTTGAAAACATTTACGAAAAAATCATATTTTTACCGCCTGTGAACCGTGGGCTACCAAAGTTGGTTGCTCATCATTAACACAGTGATGAGCAACCAGCGGTCCGCAAGCCCATTTACTGCTTTTCGGACCGACTACAAAAAAAAAATGCGCTAAAAAATATTCAAAGGCTTCTGTTCTGTTTTGCAAAAGGTATTAGCCAAAAACTAAATAAATTTTTGAAAAAAAGTAAATTTTTGAATCAGCTACTCAAAACATTAAGTTTTTTGCGTATAATAAATACAAAAAATTACTGAAATTGGTGGATACTTAAAGCCCAGTAGTAAGCGCTCAAAAAGAAGAGGAAAGGGAGATACGTAAATACGAATGTTAGAGGGAGCGCGCTATTCTTAAAAACGATAATATTTAAGCG